>VDFB02000017.1:533589329-533615384 GCA_007258455.2 Sequoia sempervirens
GAGGTTAGGAGAGGGTGGGAGAGAATCAGAGAGTCAGAGAGCATGGGAGAGGGTGGGAGAGAGTTGGAGAGACTGCAACTATAGAGGCCCACCATACTGGATTTTGATATTCAACCATGAGAGTAGAAGAGAGAGTTGATATCATGTATCAAAACATTAAGCATGCATTCTTCTATCCAGTAGAGAAGGAGGTGATTACTTTGCTTCATTTTCATTTGGATAACCATATGAAGGCATGGGAACCAAGAAGACCAAGAATGTCGAGTTTTATTGGAGGTAATGGATGTGGTCCAAACTTTAAGATGGGAAAGAAGGTCAATGTATGTTTGTTAACCTTGAGAGAGTATTTATGTTGAGGAAATTTCCTTTAGATGCAAGGATTCAAAGCACATCAACCACATGTGGTACAAATGTTTAAATCCCAGAGATGATCTGTAGCAATGAAAGAGTCTAAAAAGGAAAATAGAGCAACACTAGTCACTTAGGAGAAACTTTAGCTTTCAAAAACAAAGTCAATTAGGCTGGCAGATGTGTGGATCAGGCCAACATTTGGTGGAAGAGGAAGAAAGATGACTGGAACTCTGGAGGCCCACCATACTAGATTTTGGTATTCAACCATGAGAGTAGATGAGAGAGCTGATATCATGTATCAAAACATTAAGCATGCATTCTTCCAACCAACGGAGAAGGAGATGATTACTTTTCTTCATTTTCATTTGCATAACCATATCAAGGCATGGGAACCAAGAAGACCAAGGATGCCGAGTTTTATGTGGAGGTAATGAATGTGGTCCAAACTTTAGGAGTGACAAGAAGGTCAATGTATGATTGGTGCAGGAGCACCATTCAGTAGGTTTTGTTCATCAAAGAATATCATCAATTTACTAAAACTAGCTAGAACTTGTACATTTGAAGGTTTTGAGTCAATAAAAATGGATTTTTTACCCATTCCTCTTTATGTAGCCTCTGTAACTTGAGGAATGGGTCTGCAATAACATTATTAAGGTGTGGGAATGATGTGTTAGTGTTGGGGAGGTTTGAAAGTGAGATGGGTGTGAAACCCATGTGTGTAAAAGTGAGTTTTCTTTAAGAAAAATGGTGGTTTTGAAGAGTTAAATTATGTTTTTGTGTAGGGAAGCATTTTTTTATGATTGTTTGAGCTTGTGTAGGGTATCAAAAAATTGCTTGAGTAATTTTTAGGTTGTGGTTAGCTTTGGAAGTATCATTTTCAATAAACCCCTAGGGTTTAGGCTACAATAGAGGGTTTTGTGGTTTACCCATTGTACAGTGGTATAATTGAGATCTAATTGTGGATTTTAAAGTTTTGAAACCTTAGAATTTCTTGCCTAAGAGTTGGTAAGGTTTGGATAAGCTTAGAGTAGAGCCCCTTTGTTCAACCGAATTGATCCCTTAAGGGTCCAAAGGGAAAATTGGCTGCAAACTTTAGCATGAGGTTACTCGAACACCGTGATGCTTAGAACCTTCTCATTTGATCTGATGGGATCATGTTGGGCCCCTCTACAATAAAATATCCTGATTTTTTTTTAAATCTTGGAGTGGTTTTCCTATGGTGTCCAGTTTTTAGTTGATGAAAAAAGTGTCAAATGGAAGCAATGGAAAGTTGCAAAGTGGTACACCTTTCATTTTGCAACTTGTGTGACCAAATAGATTGTTCCAACGCATCTGAATATGCATGTTTACACTAGGCATGGCCCTCTTTTGCACCCAAACATGTGGAATCACTTCGAACTATATTCAATCGGATCAATCCCTTAAGGGTCTGAAGGGAAAAATGTCTGCAAACTTCAACATGAGGTTACTTGGACATCGTGATGCTTAGAAACTTCTCGTCTAGTATGATGGGATCATGTTGGGCCCCTCTACAATAACCTCTCTCAGTTTTCATTATCTTAGAGTGGTTTTTTGTGGTGTCCAATTTTTAGTTGATGAAAAAAGTGTCAAATGGTAGTGGAAAGTTGCAAAGTGGTGCAACTTTCATTCTACAATTGGTGTGACCAAAAGGACTATTCCAACACATCCAAATAATATTTTTTACACTAGAAATGGTCCTCTTTCACACCCAAACACACGGAATCACTCTGAGCTATGTTCAACCAGATCGATCCCTTAATGGTCTAAAGGGAAAAATGGCTACAAACTTCAGCATGAGGTTACTCGAACACCGTGATGTTTTGAAACTTATTGTCTGGTCTAATGGGATCATGTTGGGCCCCTCTACAATAAAATCTCTTGGTTTTCATTATCTCAGAGTGGTTTTCCCGTGGTGTCTTGTTTTCAGTTGATGAAAAAAGTGTCAAATGGAAGCAGTGAAAAGTTGCAAAGTGGTGCAACTTTCATTTTGTAACTTGTGTGACCAAACATACTATTCCAACATGTTTTAATTTTCATGCTTATACTAGGTATGGTCCTCTTTCACACCCAAACACACAAAATCGCTCTGAACTACGTTCAACCAGATCGATCCCTCAAGGGTCCAAAGGGAAAAATGGCTGCAAACTTCAGCATGAGGTTACTTGGACACCATGACACTTAGAACCTTCTCATCTGATCTAATGGGATCATGTTGGGCCCATATATAATAACCTTTCCCAGTTTTCATTATCTCAGAGTTTTTTTCCCGTGGTGTCTAGTTTTTAGTTGATGAAAAAAATGTCAAATGGAAGCAGTGGAAAGTTGCAAAGTGGTGCAACTTTCATTCTGCAACTCATGTGACCAAATGGACTGTTCCAATGCATTTGAATAGGAATTTTTACACTAGGAATGACCCTCTTTTTCACCCAAACACATAGAATCACTCCAAACTACATTCAACTAGATCGATCCCTTAAGGGTCCAAAGGGAAAAATGGCTGCAAACTTCAACATGAGGTTACTCAGACACCATGGTGCTTAGAAAATTATCTTCTAGTCCAATAGGATCATGTTGGGCCCCTCTAAAATAACCTCTCTTGGTTTTTTCTTATCTCAAAGTGGTTTTCCTGTGGTGTCCATTTTTCAGTTGATGAAAAAAGTGTCAAATAGAAGTAGTGGAAAGTCGCAAAGTGGTGCAACTTTTGTTCTCCAACTCGTGTGACCAAATAGATTGTTCCAATGCATCTAAATAGGCATGTCACGCTAGACATGGTCCTCTTTCACACCCAAACATGCGGAATCACTTTGAGCTATGTTCAAAAAATATATATATCTATGCAACCTAGAAGAATGAATTAGGATTAGAATATCATATATCATCATATAAACAACAAAACCACTATAAACTTGAATGCCATTTAAAACAACAAAATTGGAAAAAAAAAAAGGTGTTTATAACCTGCAAAAAAATGTGAATAAAATCACACTGATTTTCGTGTGAAAAAAAACCATGAGACCATAGCTTGTTGCTTACTATTATGCTTTGATATATTTTTTCCAAGCATTTATAGCTTGTTCAAAAGTATTTTTTTTAGGCTTTTAGCCATAGCAGCAAGGTAGTGAATTGTTTGATAAAATGCTTTGGAAGACATGTATGAAAAATGTGGTAGCATAGACAAGGCAGTGAATTGTTTGAAAAAATGCCTCAAAGAAATGTGGTTTCATGGTGATGGAATGGCATGACAAGAAAATTACTATGGATTGTCATGGCATTCCACCACCATTGAGACCGCATTTCTTTGAGGCTTTTTTTCAAATAGTTCACTGCCTTGTCTATGCTATTGCTTATTATTATGCTTTGATAGATTTTTTCCAAGCATCCATAGCTTGTTTGGAAGCACCTATTTTACGATTTTAGCCATAGCAACAAGGAGGTGAACTATTTGATAAAATGCTTTTGGTAAACATGTATGAGAAATGTGGTAGCATAGACAAGGCAGCGAACTGTTTGAAAAAATGCCTCAAAGATATGTGGCCTCGTGGTGATGAAATGGCATGACGAATGCCATGATAAGCAAATTGCTATGGATTGTCATGGCATTCCACAACCATTGAGACCACATTTCTTTGAGGCTTTTATTCAAACAGTTCGCTGCCTTATCTATTCTATTGCTTATTATTATGCTTTGATAGATTTTTTCCAAGCATTCATAGATTGTTTGGAAGCACCTATTTTAGGATTTTAGCCATAGCAACAAGGAGGTGAACTATTTGATAAAATGCTTTGGTAAACATGTATGAAAAATGTGGTAGCATAGACAAGGTAGTGAACTGTTTGAAAAAATGCCTCAAAGAAATGTGGTCTCATGGTGATGGAATGGCATAAAATCCATAGCTTGTTTGAAAGCACCTGTTTTAGGCTTTTAGCCATAGCAACAAGGCAACAAATTATTTGATAAAATGCTTTGATAGACATGTATGAAAAATGTGCTATCAAAAGCATAATAGTAAGGAATTTCATAGACAAGGCAGTGAAATCTTTGAAAAAATGCCTCAAAGAAATGAGGTCTCATGGTGATGGAATGCCATGACAATCAAATGCTTTGATTGTCATGGCATTCCATCACCATGAGACCTCATTTCTTTGAGGCATTTTTCAAAGATTTCACTGCCTTGTCTATGAAATCCTTACTATTATGCTTTTGATAGATTTTTCCAAGCATCCATAACTTGTTCGAAAAGCACTTGTTTTAGGCTTTTAGCCATAGCAACAAGACAGTGAACTATTTGAAAAAAATGTGACATGTATCAAAAATGTGGTAGTATAGACAATGAAATGAATTGTTTGAAAAAATGCCTCAAAAGAAATGTGGTCTCATAGAATGCCATGACAAGTAAATGCAATTGGGAGCTGGTCCTAGTTATTAGTTATATATGTGAAGTAATTGCATAACTGCTTAGGTTGAATTTGTAAAACTATATTGTAATTGAAATTTTGTCATCTATCAAAGCATCTAGTTATTAGTTATGCAATGTGAAGTAATGCTTTGAGTTTGAAATATGTGCAATGCAATGTAATCAATGATATGAATATAAAATACAAAAATCTATTTTTTACAATTTATTAGTTAAACTCTTTATTTTATTTTCTCTCTATATCTCTATGCTATGGAAATGCCTTTAAATTTTTTTAAATTTTTTTTAGCTCTTGTTCTACTTTTTTTTACCTTTCTTTTAAAATATGATTTTTTTCCCATTTTTTGTAGACTTGTTCCCGATTTTTTCAAAAAATCTTATACTTTTGGTTTGTAGATTTTTTCCCCAAAATATTTTTTCTACTATGGTATAAACACATATCTTTTTGTAATATCAAGTATACTTTTTGAAACTTCCATGCATTTCTAATCTAAAAGGAAAAGTCTTTTTCCTAATCTGTATGTAGCCATGCTTTTGACATTGTCAAAAAGAGCAAATATGGACACCATCGATAATAAAGATTTGTATTAACCAAATATCCCGTACACATACATTAATATATGTCGATATAAGTATAAAATATAGTTACAAAATATCCATACAGGCTTATGAGAATTCCATATAGGCATACAATGTCAAATATATCCAATACAAGATATGTACAAAATTGCCATGTTTAGGCACACAACAAAGGGCTCTGGAATTAAAATTCATTTCTTTCCATGCTCTAGAAATAAATTATTTCCCTTTGTTTGGTGATCCAATGGTGATAAGGCCATCACTTGCTTCTGTTGTGCTCGAGTAGTGCTCCTGCTGCTC
Source organism: Sequoia sempervirens (assembly GCA_007258455.2). Lineage (NCBI taxonomy): Eukaryota > Viridiplantae > Streptophyta > Pinopsida > Cupressales > Cupressaceae > Sequoia > Sequoia sempervirens. The sequence goes on from VDFB02000017.1 coordinate 533,594,996, forward strand.
CTGCTATAGTTTAGTTCCTAGTGAAGTTTTAACTGTTACAATAAGAAGTAAAGACATTAATATATATAGAAATTACATTATAAGAAATGATATATTTAACAAAATAATCATTTATGGCATCTCATGATCACTCGCCATGATAGAAATATTTGCATGACAATGCTCAAGCGTGCTCAAGCCCTATATAAACCATCCAAATAGGAATTAAACTACAAATCAATAATTTTTTTATTTTTCACTAGAACTAACATCTATAACAACAAATGCAAATTGAAATTTAGTAATTTTCCTCATACCTCCTCTATCAGAGCCATGGAGGATTGTATAACGGATGCAACACCAATATCCACTACCCTTGTAACATTTAGAGGTGTTTCCACAACCAACATCTAAAAATAAAACAACCAATTATTCAATCACAAAAAAGTTACAATAGCGATCCACGTCATGACTTATAATGTATGAGATCTAATGAAAAAAAAATTGAGTACAAGTATTAAACTATATATTTTTGGTAGGCCTTGGCAATTTGATAGGAAGACCAAGCATGATGGGGAGAAGAACACACACTCCATTGTGAAGGATGGGAAGACTCACAACCTTTCACTTCTCCTAGCAGAAGACAAGGAAAATCATGAAGGGCCTAGTGTTTTGATGGTGGGTGAGAAGGATTTCATGAAGACCTTGAAGGAAGGAGGAAGAGGATTGTTCCTAATTATGAAGCCAAAAAGTGAAGTAGATCTACCCACAAAGAAGAAGGAAGATGCACCAAAGGACATCCAAGAGTTGTTGGAAAGGTACAAGGACATAGCAGTGAATGAATTACCTAGTTTCCTACCTCCCATTAGGGATATAAGCCACCATATTGATCTGATTCTAGGGGCTACATTGCCCAATAAGGCTGCATACAAGATGACACCTACTCAAAATGAGGAGATTTCAAGACAAGTGCAAGAGTTGATGGATAAAGGGTTTGTGAGGAGTTTGATCCCATGTGTTGTTCCTAATGTCCTAGCACCAAGGAAGGATGCGACTTGGAGGCTTTGCACTGATTCAAGAGCCATTAATAGGATCACAATCAGATATAGGTTCCCGATGTGAAGAATGGAGGACATCATGGATTGTCTATCAAGAGCATCTTACATTTCCAAGATTGATCTGAAGAGCAGGTACCATAAATAAGGATTAGAGAGGGGGATGAATGGAAGAAAAATTTTAAGACTAATGAAGGACTCTATGAGTGGTTGGTGATGCCCTTTGGGTTATCAAATGCCCCTAGTACATTTATGCGCCTTATGAATGAGGTATTGAGACCTTTCATTGGAAATTTTGTTGTAGTTTATTTAGATGAAATCCTTGTGTTTAGCAAGTCTAAAGAAGAACATTTGAAGCACCTTGACATGGTACTAAGGAGGTTACAAGAGGAGAAGCTGCTGATCAACATGGAAAAGTGTGAATTCATGAAGGAAGAACTAGTCTACCTTGATTTTGTCATCTCCAAGGGAAGTTTGAAGATGGATCTTTCAAAGGTGGATGCTATTCTTACTTGGCCAACACCAAAATCCATGGGAGATGTGGGAAGCTTCCATGGACTTGCAAGATTTTATAGAAAGTTCATCAAGAACTTTAACCAAATTTGTGCACCAATCTTGGACACCATCAAAGGAGGTAACAAAGGTAAGTTTTCTTGGACCAATGAGGCTGATAAAGGGTTTGGATATCTGAAAATGAGAGTAGCACAACAACCACTGCTTGTGATCCTTGATTTTGATAAGGTTTTTACCGTTGAGTGTGATGCTAGCAATCAAGCTATAGGGGTTGTTTTGAGCCAATAAGGCAGATCAGTTGCATTTTACAATGAGAGGTTGAATGAAGCAAAGAGTGAGTATTCTTCCTATGATTTGGAATTGTATGCTATGGTCCAAGCCCTCAAAAATTGGAGGTAATACTTGTTACCTAAATAATTTGTTGTTTATACTAATAATCATGCCTTGAGTTTTTTTAATGTACAGGACAAACTCAGTCATAGGTACATGAAGTGGGTGGAGTCTTTGCAAGCCTATACTTTCAGAATAAAGCATAAGAAGGGCCAAGAAAATAAGGTGGCAAATGATCTTAGTAGAAGGGAACTTGTAGTGCAAGAGATCCAACTCCAAAGCATGGGGTTTGAAGCATTGAAGGATATGTATCATGAAGATTTAGATTTCGAGGAGGTAAACAATGTTTGTGAGCAGCATTTGAATTCTTTTCATGGTGAATTCTCTAAATTTTTATTGTAGAATGGTTTTCTCTTCAAAGGAAGCCAATTGTGTGTGTGTAAATTCTCAATGAGGGAGAATATCACAAAGGAGAAACACAATGGGAGTCCTGGAGGTCACTTTGGCCTTGACAAGACCTTGGAGCAAGTTAGGAGATTTTACTATTGGCCAAAGTTGTAGGTGGGTGTGACAAGGTATGTGGAAGGCTGCACAATATGTCAAAGTTCAAAGGGAACTTCATCAAATGCAAGACTCTATCAGCCACTGCCCATTCCCAATAGACCTTGGGAGTGTGTAAGTATGGACTTTGTCTTGGGGTTGCCTAGAACCCAAAGAGGTTTTGATAGTATCTTTGTCGTAGTTGATAGATTTAGTAAGATGCACATTTTATTCCTTGAAAATGCACCAATGATGCATCTCATATAGCAGGTCTCTTCTTTAAGGAGGTTGTTAGGATACATGGACTACCTTCAAGCATTTTTTCTGACCGGGATTCTAAATTCATTGGTCACTTTTGGAGGAACTTGTGGAAGAAACTTAAGGAAAAAACATGTACTTTAGTTCAACATACCATCCAAAAATGGATGGAAAAACTAAAATGGTGAATAGATCATTGGGAAACCTCTTAAGATGCCTTTCCAAGGAGCATGGACAAGCTTGGGATCTGATTTTACCTTAGGCTGAATTTGCATATAATGACTCCATGAATAGGAGCATTGGTAGAAGCCCTTTTGAATTAGTCTATGGCATGTACCCTAGATGGGTCTATGAACTAAGAGATCTATAAGGAGTTGCTAAGAGAAGTGCTCAAGGTGAGGACTTTGCTGTTACAATCAGGGATATTCATCAACAAGTGAAGGAAACCCTTCAAAAGAATGTTGAAAAGTATAAGGAAAAGGAATATTTAAACAAGAGGAATGTCCAATTCAAGGTTGGAGACTTGGTGATGGCACAGTTGAAGAAGGAGATACTTCCAAAAGGAAAGTATACCAAACTCATGATGAAGAAGATAGGACCTTGCAAGGTGGTCGACAAGTTTGGCCAAAATGCTTATGAAATAGAGCTACCTCTTGGGGTGGCAATCTCTCCTATCTTCAATATTTCTAACTTGCATCCTTTCAAAGATTCTGTGAATGTAGGTGATGGAGTAGGTACAACAACAATGGAGGATGAAGATTGGGTGAAGGAACTACCCCCAACCAACCTATGACTCTTGAATGTATCCTAGACACCGAGGAGACAAAGAGGACTAGAAGGAAGGTTTACAAGGAATACCTGGTCAAATGGAAAGGTCTACCTGAAGAGGATGCAACATGGATGCTAGAAAATGATATTAAACAACATGGAACTACTGTAGAAGACCTGATCTCAAAGATGACTTGAGATCTTTTTCTTGCTTGGGAGTATGGTGCCGGAGCACCCATGGGTCTAAGGGACCTAGAATAATTTTTCATGTTTTGTTTCTTGGTTTATGGATGGAATAAGGTCTTATGGACCATTTCAATTCTTTTTAGTAGGTCTTCTAGGTTTTTGGTTGAGTTTTTGGTCTTGGTGACCAACTTCTTTGTACAACAAGGTCTCCATCCTCCTTTGTAAGTCTAGTGCATCTTGGAAAAATAAGGAAAAAGGATTCCTTGCTATATCTAGACACCTGAGGGGAGTCACTTGACTTTTTGACAAGGTTTTAAATGCCTTTGACATATTTTGGAAGGCTCTTTGTGGTCGAGTTGGTAGAAGTTGCTCACATTGCATTAACTAGGCAATTAGAAGTCAAAGCATGAGATCAGTTGTTTTCCAACGTCTCTCTTTTCAAAAGATAGTTGCAAGAAGTTTGAGGGAGTTTGTAAGACTTCAAATATGCCTCTCTTGGTTGAGGCAAGGTTTATGTTGATGTTTTGAAGAAGTTTCAATAAGAAGTTTGTTGTTTTTCCTGTGTTTTTCTGAAGAATTTGCTGATCCCGTAATTGGTACAGGTTGTATGTTCACTTTCATGCTCCAAGATCATAACCATTGGATAGGTAATTGAATAAGCTTTCCTTTTGAATTGGAGTGGTGATGTTTCATTGAGTATCAAGGGAGATATTCTAATTTCTCTATTGGGTGGTCTGAAAACCCTTAAAATCAAAGCTTTGGGTGAAAAATGTATGTTTCTTCCATTCCCATGTTGTAAAATTGCTAAATATCAGTGGAATGGAAGATATAAGGCTGTACTATCATTTCCTCAATGTTTTGGAGAATGGAAGGCTCATTGTTGGAAGTTGTGCATGAATTTTGGCTCGACATCTCTATGTGGCAAGCATAATTGACAAGCAAAAAAAAAGAGTTTTTTCTTGATTTTGAAGAATCTATTTAAGAGGTAGATAGGAATGGTCGAAAAAGGCATGGAGAACCTGTAGGAGTCTAAATTTGGGCTTTGGGGTGAAGGGGAGAGCCTAGATAGTCAAGACCTAGGTGTAGGTATGTGAATTAGGCCTTTTGGAGCAACAATAGAAAGGGCCATTGTGAGTGATGTTTTGACAGTCAAGAGGAAGGGTTTTGGAACCTTGTAGGGGTCCATATTAGGGGTCTAAATCCATAGGTTTGGTGCCTTAATAGTATTCCTTGTGTTTTTTATTCTGACTGCCCTATTGGGCAAGGGCTGCAAGCCTTAAGAGAGAGTAAGGTCTAAGTCACCATAGTGATGGGTGTTTGTTGAAACCTAAATGCTAGAGGGTTTTTAAACCTTGTTTTGAATTAATGAGACATGATCCAAATGTTTTCAAGCTTTGTGAGTGGTCTGAGTTGTGAACACTACGTGTGTGGGGTTGATCTCTTAAAGAATAGTGGAGTTTAGGACTCATGAGAGTATTTGAGAGAAGCATTTAGTGAAGTGACTTTGCCATTTGTGATTGTGAGTTTTCCTTCCCTACCACTCTGCATCATTTCTAAAGCTTATGTAGGCTATTTTGATGGTTTTTATGGTGGTGGAAAGAGTATTTAAGGTTTGTAAGTACCTTATGCAATAAACCCTCCTTTGTAGGGCTTGATTTGTGCATAGAATAAGCTTTGTCAATAAACATGATGTGAGTAATGTCTTGGAAGTCAAATGAAATGATTGAGGTGTAAATGGTTGACTGTAGTATCTTGGTCTTGAGGAAATAGTTGGTAAAAGTGAAAATTTGGTGAGTTTTTTAAGGAATTGAAAGATTCAAAGCTCTTTATCAAGTTTTTGCTTTGAATTCATATAAATTGATGATGACAAAGGTGTGTTAGGATCTGATGGATATAGGTTGTAACATGAAAGATTGGTTTTTGGTTATTTTTCGTAGGTAAAGCAAATTGAGTGGAAGGGTGCCTTGGTGAATGATGAAAGAGTGGATTGTTTAGTGACTCTAATTAGGTTTCTTGTGCACAGATTAGTCATTTTTGTTGATAAATAAGATGTTTGAAGCTTGAGGATGATAGGAAGTATTGAAATGAGTTGGCTTGTTATTTCCTTCTAGTTTGCAAATGAAACAATGTGATTTTTAAGGAAAAGAGAGAAATTTTAGTTGCTTATTCAGTTTGATCTTCTCCTGATTCAATTGGGTCAGGTGTTGGTGTAGGAGCACCTAGGTCATCAAATACTTTTCTTGATTTTGCAAAAGGGATGAGTGTTCAAATTTGTATTTAGTCAATCACAAAAGGTCATGGAAAAATGATGTAAAGCATGTTCAAGGTAATATGAGGTCTTATTTGAATGTATTCAAGGTTATGGGTAAGTTCTAGGTGGTGAAAGTGGGAAAATACAAACAATGCAATAATGTAATATTGTTAAAATTTGTTAAATTGACAAAAACAAGGAAATCGGGCATATTAAGGGTTAAAAGGGGTAGTTTCAACTGATGGAAACATAGTTATGGAAAAGGAAATATCTTTAAAAGGCATGTAAAGGTGAGAAAAAGTAGAAGTTTGTGTTCTTCTAATTAGATTTTGAAATAAAAATTCCCTGTCTCTGAGTTTGCAACATTACTCTTGATTGTTTTGTTTTCTTGTGTTGGTATTTTAGGAACACCCAAAGTTAAATCATAGTGTGAATACATGTAAAGAGGATTTAGTTTCCAATTTCAAGAGTTTGACTTGGTTGGTTTTAGGAAACAAAAGAATAAGAGGCAGCTTTCAGTGCCCGATAGAGTCCTTTTAGAAGCAAGTTTGAGAGTCCAATAGGGTTTTTCTTCACTAATCCACCAATGTAGGTCAATTAAATTGGTGGAGTAGGTTAATGTTAGGATCTTTTGCATTTTTTGATGATTGTAAGTGTAGGGAAAAGAAAGAATACCATGGTGGAGTTGCTACTACACTGGAAAATAAAGGATTTTCCTACACAAAGTGATGCTACAATCATGGGTCATGAATTAATAAAGCGTGCAGAGGCTTGGAAATGATGTATACGGTCTTGGAAGACATAAAAAATCATGTTCCAACTGGTGGCTAGAGAAATAGAGGTTTGCAAGAGTATTTTTCACAAAACCCTCCTTGATTTGTGTTTTTACACCCTATAAACGAAGGTTTATTGGATTAGAACATTTTCATGGTTTTCAATCCCTATAAATGGTGAAATATTGAGTTATAAGACATGATTGAAGAATTTTTTGAGGTTTTGAGTGATTTGGAATGGTTTTGAAGGGGTATCCTTTGTAAAATAGGCCTAATCTACTAGCCTTTCTTCAGAGGACAGTCTGAAATCTGATGATTTTCTTTATGTCAAACATCTAATAACTTTGATATGTTGTGATGTACTGGAAATTGTTTCTAAATGTGCATTGATTTTTTTAATAAGCTTTTAGATAGGAATGTAACTACCCAATTCAATGGTTGACAAACCTACTAGAGGAATATGATATTGTCTGATCAAAACAAAGATGTTTGTTTAAACAGTGGAAAGGATGATATTGAGTGCTTGGTTACTATCAAACTAATGATATGATTGATGTTACTAAATTTGGTTAAGGTGTATAAGATAGGTTTGGTGACTTTGATGGTTAGATGGGTGAGTATTATGAAGCCTTTTGAGCAAATTGGTGATTAACCACAAGATGATAATCAAGATTCTATTGTAGCATGAATTTTTAACCTATAAATAGACTATTGTAGTCAAAATACGGTGAGTACAGTGCTTGATAATGGAATGATAACAATGAGGTATGGTTTAGTTGATTTGTTGCCTTGGTGAATAAATGAAAGGATGAATTGTTCAAGTGACAATAATCAGGTTTATTTTGTTTTTATGGTGGTTGAGAATGATATGAATCTAATTGATTAAGTAAAAGTTTTCTTTAATATGGTTTTTGATTTGAATGATTCAATTGGAATACTAATTAGTGGAATGATGAATGATGGCCTATGGAATGCCTAAGAGAATTTGAGTGGATTTTGGTTGAATGAAAAGTAGATTTCTGATGAAATTATATTTGATCTTCTCCTGATTCTATTTGGGATTGAAATACCTTGAAGAAATGAAGTTGATGGTGTTTGTTGGATGCTCTGCATCAAATGTACCTTGATGATTGAGTGTTTTGATATGATGCTCTACATCAGTAACTACCTTGTCTATGCTATTGCTTACTATTATGGTTTCATAGATTTTTTCCAAGCATCCATAGTTTGTCATTCTAGTGCACCTTTGCAAGCACATGCCTCCATGCGAAGTAATTGCATCATGATGCTTATGTTGACTTTCTAAACAACTATATTGTACAGTTGAAATTTTGTCATCTCTCAACATCTAGTTATTAGTTATGGAATTTAAAGTAATGCTTTGAGTTTGAATGATGTGTAATGCAACGTAACCAACAATATGAATATAAAATACACAAATCTATTAAGTAGAATTCATTAGTTAAGTTTTCTTTATTCTATTACCTCTGTGTACATTTGACTGAATCCACTAGCACTAGGAGGTGTTTGTTTGAAACCACCAATATTAGCCTGATCAACATCCAAAATCACATGTATTAAAATACCATTCGTAAAACAATGCTATTAACATGTAATAAATTTATAATTGTTTACTAGTTACATACCCCACTAATAGGTGTACTACATAAATAAGTAGGTGGAGGACCAGTGTATCTAGTCGCAACACTGTGACCCTACAATTTTATTAAAATAATAAAACTAAATTAGTTAATCATGCATTTCAGAATCGAAATTTAATAAATTAAATTCAATGAACATGTTGATTTTTACCTGACTATCAATGCCATATGCATGATGCAAAATTTTAGCCATTCTCTCCATCCCCATAGCAGCATATGGATCCTATGTAGCAGCATACGGATCCTGCGTAGTAGCATACAGAGTGCCAGTGGGGTCATATGAACAAGTCGCCCTACAAGATTGAAACACATGGGTTTGAAAGCCACCACCTGAAGACTCCCCTAGATGGAATTGTACAATAGGGATAGTATGATGGATGATACTCTGGGTCAAAGTGTTGATCACTTGCAATCTCTCTACGTTGGCACTCTCTTTTGCAACGATAGGCATAACAATGTGCTCACGAGGTGGACTAGCGAGAGGTCATCTCCCTTGCTGCATAGGATCCAACTGTGCACTGGGCCTGTCCTGAGCTGAACCCCCACCTCTCCCCTAGAACTCCCTCATATCAAAATAATTTGGGATTTGGTTCAATAGAAACTCACTGTATAATTTCCTAAGAAAATATTGGGGGACTTCACAATTGTTGCACGGTGGGTAATCAAAGACCAAGTAACACCTACCATAAAAACGGTTCCTAATCTCTTGGTGGTGGCACTAATGAATAGGAAACCTCTTCGCATTGAGGCTAAGATTTTGATTTGTTCTAGGGTTAGTGAATAAAGAGCACAAATCACCTTTAGTAATTTTTAAATCTTTTACTTGTTTATATGATAGTTTATCTGCATAATATGCCCTAGCTGCCTGCCTCCTATCTTTCCATCCCGTTATTTGTTGGGTTATTGAATCTACATTTTTTAATATATCTTTCATTGAATTTTCTAGTGTCATTATTTCTATGGTTGAAGCATTTGGATCACTCAACCTATTGATAAGATCCTCAATTTGTTTTTTGTTGTTTTCAATTTCACTTCTCAAATTTTGTTGAGTGCCAGGAGGGTGTTGAGTGATTGGTGGGGGAGGTTGATTTTGTTGAGGATTTGCTTGTTCTTCTTGTTGAGGATTTTTAGGATTATTTGCATCTCCTACAAATTAAAAAAAAAAAAAATCCAACCTAAAATAAACAAAATCAACTTGAAACTAAGAAATTCAAAACAAATAGCAAACAATACTTACCTCTTGCACCTCTTCATCGTCATGGTGCCATCTTTGCAAACGAAAAGCAACTATTGTTGATGAATTTTGTAGAATGCCTCCTCCTAGAACATGAGCACGAAAATGAAGGTTTTTGGCTACGAGCAGAGCAAAAAAATAGAGAAGAGAAAATGAATAGCTTTCAATTTTCTTTTTTCTTTTAAAATTCCATAATGCGAGCACATTATAACACACTCACATTATGGAATTTTCAATCTTTTTTTGAAGTTGGCCACAAAAGTGTAACCCAACTTCATGCACCCACCCAGGTACTAGAATGTATGAAATGAAAAAGGAGTCTACTCTAAAAACACTTTGAAAGTAGACCAAAATGAATGAGATAGATAATGTATTGTCTGAAGAGATTCTTCCTACTCTTGAGAAGTTGTATAAGGAGCATGTGCACTATGTGCAATGGGAAAATGGAAATTTAGAATCGGAGGCAACATGTACTAGAATGTATGAAATGAAGAAGAAATATTCTCTTAAAACACATAAAAAGAAGTAGACCAAAGTAAATGAGATAGATAATGTATTGAGTGAAGAGATAGATAAATTCTAGTTTTGACTTACACCCATGTTCTTCTTGTGGTCATCATACTCATGGTTCTTCCCACTTAATTTAAAAAATGTCCAAACATGTTTCATGTGTCATAAATCCTTTGTTTGAGCTAGTGATTGGGGAGGAGTCAAATGCTTGTTATACTCCAATTATGGCATTTTGCTAGATGATACAAATGAAATTTTGTTAATAAATTATTATTGATGCTCCTCCTTGTCATGCCAATAATATTCTTTAAGATAATCTTATAGATTCAATACATGTTTGATATTCCATTGTTGATTTGTTTGATGATTGAGATGCAATTTCATTGATTCAAATGTTTTTGGGTCCCTATGTCCCACAATCCACCAACACATCTCACCCTCATACTAAGTCCATTTTGGGTCCTTCTGTCCCTCCCACCCTACCATTCCCTAGATCTCCCCCCTTCCCTCTCTCTCTCTCCCTAGATGATTTTTTTTTTGTCCTTCATCATAGTGTAAGTATTCTCTTTATACAAATGTTTGAATTTATTGATTTGGATATTATAAGCATACTTACATTTAGTCTTGTCTATATTTCTAAAGATACTTCTCCTTTGTACTAGTTCTTTATCAATACTCCTCTCTACCTCTTTATTTTGGAAAGACAAAATAAATTTTATCCATCTCAATTCCAGTTTTATGAATTAAAAAATGTATACCTTGCAATGACTATGTTAAGAGGTTTCCAGGGGTATAACTCATGTGTAGACCTATTAGGATTGGAATGTGTGCTAGAAATTAGAAACTAGAAATTATTCAATGGTAGAAAATCTAAGATGTCTAGAAACAATTTGTAGCATGTTTTGCACACACTAATTCCACCATATTTGATCTTCAATACTACATATTAATTAATCCTATCCAATTCCTTTTAACATCACCATGTTCACTAATTAATTTAATTACTTAATTAATTGCACCATGTCATAACATTATATTTCAAATTTATTTATCTTTAAGCCTCCTTTCGCTTAGCTTTGAGAGTGTCTTTATGATTAGAGAATGCAAATGTTTCTTTTAACAAGTTATTTACAAGCCTTTTCTACCTTTTCAGATAAGACTTTCATGTCTTCACCCAACTAATTCTTTTTTCTATACTTAGATCTGATTTTACCTTTTCCTTATCATCTATTTTCAATTGTTTTTGTTCCATGAAATTCTTAAGTTCAAAAATATTATCATCTAGGGAAAGTGCTACTATAACCTTTGATCCTTGAATTGCATCATCCCTCACAATAAGAGTCTGTAAATAGAACCCTTTAAATTTATTATCACCAAAACATTTTCTAGTAGGTGTGTGCTACCATTTTTCTATTAAAAATCATCCAACAATGCCAAGAATATGCTGGTTTAAAGATAAATTCACATACCATTCATAATATTCAATCAAGCATATGAGAGACTATATCAAATGGAGCCTTGCATAATCAAATTGCATTTATTATGATTTTATTACAATTTTGGATTGGAAGGAGTAGCCTATAGCTAGGTACAAATGACAAGGGATAATGGAATGATTGGATAATGTTGTAGGATAGAGTGATGGATGGTGGATAGGAATATAAGCATGGGGAGATCGAAGGTTAATGGGTTGGGAGATATTTAATGATTAGGATGGAAAGATGTATGGATAATGAAAGGACTATGATGGATGAAAAATTATTAGATTAATAAATTTATATTAGCCTAAAATAAACATAATGGATTAATAAAATGATGATGAATATTAGGTTTAGGGTTTAAGGTTTAACCTAATGGATTTATAGAATGATGATGATGGATTAGTCCAAAGAGAGACATAAATATGGTGTTGAAAGACCTTATAATGAAGAAATTGAATGAAATAGATAATATATTGATTGAAGATATTCTTCCTACTCTTGAGAAGTTGAGTAAGGTGTGTGTGTAGTATGTGAAATGGGAAAATGGCAATACAAAAGTGAATAAAGTCAAGAGGTTTTTAACTACATATCAAATTATGCAAGAAAAGAAAGTGAGAGATGATTCTATAAGTGGAGTTGAACAAATGAACTCAAAGATTCTTGAGAAAAAAATATATTTAAATTAATTTAAATTCTAGCCATATATTAATAAACTCAAATTAATTTAATTACTAGCCATATTAATAAACCATCTAGGTTAGACAAAAATGATATTCAAAACTAAATAAAAATTTCACCTAATACCATTGAAATCCCTTGATGTTTCCATGATTTTCATGATTTAATTACTCTCCTATAGAATTTTATTAATCATTACTACAAGGTAGAGGAAAATTTAATTATAATTCTAAAGGAGTATACCTTTTTGGTAACTCCTATCATCTTATAGAACTTATCAGAATTGTCATGAATTTAATTGTTGCGTTCATAATCCCCCATACCTTCATCCCTAATTTTTTATTTTGTACCATCCCTCATCCACATTTCCAATCTATTCCATAATCCTCACCTAATCATTGATTGAAGATATTCTTCCCACTCTTCAAAATTTGATGAAGGAACATGTGCACTATGTGTAATGAGAAAATGGCAATGCAGAAGTGGATAAAATCAAGAGGTTTTGGAGTGATGGATAATAAAAGATAGGGAGTGGTAGAAGGAGCAATATAAAAAAATTAAATATTACACAAGATTTGTTTGGTGGATGCAATCCTCTTTAAAAAAAAATTCCTAGTATTTGTTTGGTAGATGTAATCCTCCTCTCCAAATATACAAAAATCACTTTGGTATTGTAGACATCCAAATTTGGACACTTAATTTATCCAAATTTATCACTTTTCATCTAAACACCCTCTTATTCGAGTTAATTAAGTAATATTACTATTATTTAATTAATATCCTTAATTCTACCAAATCCCTAAGGTATTTAATTAATAATTAAATACCTTACCCTCCTTAATCCTCTTTTCATCAAATAAATTAAATAAATATTACATTTATTTAATTCCTCACATGTCATTTTCATCTAATCCTAATCCATCTCCTAATCTCTTCATTAAGGATGCCTAATCCTTGATTAGGATGTGTCACATCCTCCAACTTTTGCAAGTTGGCTTTTAATCCTAATTAGCCCCTAATTATTTCTAATTAGTTAATTAAGCCTAATCATTCTCCAAGAATTTTTAATTCCTTTTTATTTTCCTAGATTCCCCTCCTTTATATGTGAATTTTTAATTCACATTCCATCCTTCCAAGGCTTCTAGAACCTTGGACTTGTCACAATCTTCACATGTGACCCACCTTGGACTTGTCACAATCTCCACATGTGACCAAGTCCCACCTTTTGGAGCCCACCTTTTATCCTCTAGATCATCCTATGAATGTGAATTTTTAATTCACACTTATCCCCCAACCACCTTTCCTTTTCCCATGTAGATTTTTGAGGAATTCTAAAATTCCTCAAAAGTCCCTTTCACTCCCACTTGGGGACAAGAAATCCTTTTTGTGGAAATCCTCTCATCCCCCAAGGTGCATGTCCTTTTCCACCTCATGTACCTTTTTGACAACTCATCTCCATCTCATATCCCCCACTTTCACCCTCCACATGTCAAGATGTGAGGGCTTGTGGGTTCTCAACCCACCATAGCCCTTCATCTTGGCCTTGTTGGAGCAATCTTGACCATTGAATTCTCTAGAGAATTCAAAATCTCCTATAAATACCCCCTTCTCAAGGGCATTTACAAGACTTTAGATTGAAGCAACTACATGCTGCCCATTTGCCTACACAACACTTTAGATTTGAGCACCCTTATGCTGTCATTTTGCATTTACAACACTTTGCACTCTCATAACTACATGCTGTCCAAGCCTTTTTCAATCATTCAACCATCTTTGTCCATCATGTTGCATATTGAAGCTTGCATTATAGACATTCAAACAATCATCTAAGGAGCACACAACCAATCCAAGCAAGGGCCAATCAAAGAAGTTTCAACAACAAGGGAGGTAAAAATATTTGTGTTTCATTTTATTTGCATTCCTTTTCGTTGTAACTCTCTTTTGGCTAATCTTGAGGTGTCCTTGGTGTTTTGTCTTTCATGTTTCTTAGTTAGATTTTCACTCTTAGAGAGGTAGGAATTCCAAGGTATACAGGTATAATTCCTTTCATGTGTTTTAGAGTAGATTACTTTTTCATTTCATACATTCTAGTACCTGGTGCCTCCACTTCTGCATTTCCATTTTCCCATTACACATAGTGCACATGCTCCTTCCTCAAATTATCAAGAGTGGGAATAATATCTTAAATCAATCAAGTATCTATTATCAATCTTCTAAACCATTTCTCACCATCCCCCTCCATCATACCAACCAACAAACATTATCCTTATCCCTCCTCAATCCTATAAATATGAAGTATATTTTCAATTTTTCAATTCAATTGATTTTATTTTGTGTCAAAAAAAGATAAGAAGATCCTTACCACTCCATCCAAAATCATGGGATAAACTTATATAACTTTATATAAATTTCAAATATTGGAGATATAATTAGATCTTTAAATTTTTATAAATTTGCACAAATATGTTACAACCAATAGGGTAGAATTATAATTTTAATCCTACAAAAAAAATTAAAACATTTGATAGAAACATGATAAAACTATATAGTAACAATTGCAATATATACATGGGTTGTATTCAATAATAATACCTCTCTTTACCTATCCCTCACTCCTCTCTCTCTCTTTCATTAGATCTCTCTCTTTATACCTCTCCCACCCTACCTTTGTATCTAGCTTTACCTACATCTCTCTTTATTCATTGCACCTCACCTCTCTCTACCTACACCTCTCTAATTAGATTGCTAACAAAACCCAAATTTTATCCAAGTATAATTAAGCATATAACTTATGATGAGTTTAAATTCTCTATGTACAAAACAAACCACAACATTTTCCTTTTCTTTGGTAAGCTCTTCAAGAACTATATCCCCATGAATAGAGATAGAGGGGTTTGATCTATGGACAACCTACTTATAACACTACTTTCACCACAAATAGGGGCATATGCACATCACCAAGTAGGATTAACACTACTAGAAAACACAAAAAAATGCTCACATTATTGTAGTGCTAGACCTCTCCCTCCCCCCATCCCTCTATACTTCTCTCTATCTCTCATCTCTCACCATCCCTCCTAACCTTCCTCTCCCTCTATTTTTCCTTCTTTACCCTCTCCTCTTTCCACCTATCCATCCCTTTATCACTCACTCACTCATTCCCTCTCTCTCCCTCACAAACACACAACCTCTCTCCACCTACCCCTCACATTATTTGTCCCTTTGTCCCTCCTTCCATCTCTCTTACTCTCTCTATACATACCTCTCCCAACCTCTCTCTATATGTACCTCTATCCCTCCTACCTTACCACTCATTATCTCTCTCCTTACCCATCTCTCTCTCATATACTTACTATCAGGATGCTTGCATAAAAATTCTAGGATTTCTTAGATGAAACTTAGTGAAATAGCCTTGTATTTATACACAACATTAAATCTCAAAATTCAAATATCACAAGTAGACACCAGATCCAAGATTTGAAACCATAAAAATACCACCAAAAACATATCCCAAGGGGGGGTCCTAGGTCTAAGTGAGGACCTAGCAAATGGGTCTTAGCTCACTTTGCTAGGACACACTTCGAACAATGTGTAATATTATGTGAAAATAGGGTCCTACGACCTAGTGAGGACCCATTCACTAGGTGGCGAATGGGTCCTAGGTCACTAACCTAGGACACACACCTTCAAGAATTAAGTGTTGTGTATTAGATGGGAACCCAAGAAATGTTTAGAAAGAACTATGCAATGTAGAACTATGAATAACTATAATGAAGTAATGTTGTAAGTGGGGGATGTTATCATCCTAAATGTGTGGCTACACAACATAATATACATGGAATAGATTTAGAAGAATGTATTTGACATCCTCCATTTGTTTTCTTATCTACAAATGAGATCCTATAGACTAATTCCTTTATTACTTTTCAAGTGCTTTTAGAGTAGATTCCTTTTTCATTTCATACATTCTAGTACTTGCTATAAAGGATTTTCTTATATTAAGCAACACACACTTTGGTCTTCTTTTGCATAATGAGAAAATTTTGGTTGTTGACATTGAGAAATTTCTCATATGAAGCAACATGTACAATGTGAAGTGTGTACTATGAAGGATACCCTATGAAATCCCTACATTTATTTTCTATAAAATATTGGTCTCATGAAATTAATTTTGGGTGCCTAAATTTCCCACAACCCACCATCACATCTCCCCCTCCTACTAAGTCCATTTTAGGTCCTTCTATCCCTCCCACCCTACCAATTCCTATCTCCCTACTCTCTTTCTCTCTCTCCCTCTAACCCTCCCACCCCACCACTTCTTATCTCCATCCTTCCCCCTCTCTCTCTCCCACACACACACACACACACAATCTCTCTCCACCTACCACTCCTTCCCTCCCCCTAATTCTCTCTATCCCTATCCCTCCCACCCTACCACTCCCTATATCCCTCCTTCCCTCTATCCCTCCCACCCTTTCCACTCTCTATACCTATTCCTATCTCTCTTATTCCCTCTTTCTCTCCCTCATATCCCTCTCACCCTACCACTTCCTATTTCCCTCCTTTCCCCTCTCTCTCTCTCCCCTCCCTCTCTCTATCCCTATATTATGATCTAGTCATAACTACTTTCAAATCTAAATCTTGGTAAAATAGTTTATGGTACTCAGATAATTTATCAAATCATCCATCCATAGAGTATGTTTCTTTTTGTCCTTCATCATACTATAAGTATTCTCTTTATAAAAATGTATGAATTTATTCTCATACTACCATGACCAAGATTCCCAAAAAAAAATGACATGTATCCTTTAACATGATGCAATACTTCCTCATGATATGTACGTATCTTAAATTTTAACAAATATTTCTCACTTACTAGTACCTTATGTTATTTCTACAATTGTGAGTTTATATATATGAGAGATATCAAGAAAGAGGAAATAACCAAGTGTCAAGAGGAGGTTTATTGGAAAGGGTGGCTAAGGATTGGACAAAGAAAGGGGAGATCTTTGTAGGATTTCCAAAAGAGAAAATATTTAACTTTTTGACTACTCACATTATTTGTAGTCTTGGAAAACACATTGTCCCTTGTCATTTATTTCCTTATGAAAAGTTTTTTGTTTTGTACACACCAAGAATGTAATGAAGTCCACCTTAAAATTTTAGAAAAACTCTTTTGTACAGTAAAAATAGCATTTCAATTTCTTCATCTGATTGGAACACAAAATGTTCACATTATTTGTAGTGTTGGAAAACACACTATCCCCTATCAATTATTTCCTTATGAAAAGTTTGTGTTTCGTATGCACCAAAAATGTAATGAAGTCCACCTTCAAAATTGAGAACAAATCTTTGGTACGGTAAAAATGACATTTCACTTTCTTCATTTGATTGGAACAAAAAATACTCACTTTATTTGCAATGTGGGAAAACACATTGTCCCTTGTCAGTTATTTCCTTATGAAAAATGCTCACATTATTGTAGTGTTGGAAAACACACTGTCCCTTGTTAGATATTTCCTTATGAAAAGTTTTTGATTTGTATAGACCAACAATGTAATGAAGTTCACCTTAAAATTTAAGAACTATTTGGTATAGTAAAAATGGCATTTCACTTTCTTCATTTGATTGGAACAAAAAAATTCTCACATTATTTCTAGTGTTGGAAAACACACCATCCCTTGTAAATTATTTCCTTATGAAAAATGCTCACATTATTGTAGTGTTGGAAAACACATTATCACTTGTCAGATATTTCTATATGAAAAGTTTTTGATTCATACACACCAACAATGTAATGAAGTCCACCTTCAAATTTTAGAACAACTATTTGGTAAAGTAAAAATGATATTTCACTTTCTTCATTTATTGAAACAAAAAATGCTCACATTATTTGCAGTGTTGGAAAACACATTATCTCTTGTCAATTATTTCCTTATAAAAAATGCTCACATTATTTTTAATATTGGAAAACACACTATCCCATGTCAATTATTTCCTTATGAAAAATGCTCACATTATTTCAGTGTTGGAAAACACACTATCCCTTGTCAGATATTTCCTTATGATTTTTTTTTATTCATACACACCAATAATGTAATGAAGTCCACCTTAAAATTTTGGAACAACTATTTGGTGCAATAAAAATGGCATTTCACTTTCTTCATTTGATTGGAACAAAAAAATGCTCACATTATTTGTAGTTTTGGAAAATACATTGTCCCTTGCCAATGATTTCCTTATAAAAAATGTTCACATTATTTTCAATGTTGGAAAACACACTGTCCCTTGTCAATTATTTCCTTATAAAAAATGCTCACTTTATTGTAGTGTTGGAAAGCACACTCGTTATATATTTCCTTATGATTTTTTTTGATTTGTACACACCAACAATGTAATGGAGTCCACCTTAGAATTTTAGAACAATTATTTGGTATAGTAAAATTGGCATTTCACTTTCTACATTTAATCAAAACAAAAAAACGCTCACACTATTTGTAGTGTTGGAAAACACATTGTCCCTTGTCAATTATTTCCTTATGAAAAATGATCACATTATTTCCAATGTTGGAAAACACACTATTCCCTCACTAACTCATTTGACTGCAAAAACTGACGAAATATCTGACAGAATATGTATAATTTGGTGTATCGTCGGGTGCTTGTAAAATTTGATGTGTAATTTTCAAATTTTTAAAAGTTTATCCCTGATGTTCGTCAAAATTTCAATGAACCTAAGTTTCATTGAAATTTCAACTATCACTTTCAACAAACATGAAAAATATGAAAAAAATTAAATTGTGGCTGACATAAAGAAAAGTGAGTTCATTGATTTATTGCGACAGTGTTTTTCTATACTTGAGACAGTTTGTGGAGAACTAAGGATGATTTTCTAGGGAAAAATCAGAAAAAATTCAAGAAGATATCGCCAGGTTGAGGGTAGTCATTGTCTTTTTGCAAAATTCAGTTGTGACGTTAGATTTGTAGTTCCAGGTTTGAAAATAATATTTTAAAGCAACATCTCATCAGATTTTATTTTTAGAGTTTTAGGGTTTTGAGAATTTCATGTCCAGATTTTGTTGTGTGGAATTACCATAAGATCACAATCAAGGAATAGATTCTTGTGACTGTAATAATGTGATCCATAACTCTATTATTCATGTGGCACAGTTGTGCTATAACAAATATAGGATGTATTCATGTGTGACCCAAGTTTAATGTGACTATGTTGTGATAGAAATGGAGGCACTCATATAATGTAGTTAATTCAAGTTGTATAATGAAGGTGTCAATCATCATTGGGTGCATTCAGGTTGTCTCAAGTTTAACAGGTTACAATGTAATTATAGCATGATCCAAGAGTGATTACCTCTTGCTACAATAAAGAGCCTATAACTCTGGTTGATATGCAGAGTGTGTCATGTCTCAGACTTTGATGCTATTTTTCCCATGGCTTTGTGTGGACTTATTTTATGAAAGATGGTTTTGTGCTAGAGTAATATGATATATTACGATGCTTTGGTGTGTGGAAATGTGAAAAGTATTTACTTTTGAAATTATGAAAATATGCAAGATAGAACAAAATAGAAGTATTGATTTAATTATTGCTTTAAATATCTCTATATCGATTACTAATACAATTTCGTTGTTGCGTGCCTGAGTGCACTTGAGTTGTAGGTGGTCGAAGACCAAGAGTGTGATTGAGGAAAGAAGGCTAGCTTCCCAACAGGGTGAAAGAGGAAGAACTCTCGGTTACACACACAACGCCTAGAATCATATAGTTGCATTTAGGCAATGTCTATTCTAAATGGATTGCTTTGAATTATTTGCAAAATAAATAATAAATGGATAAAATAAATAAATAATAAAATAATAACATAAATGTAATTTAATTATTAATTGTAGCTTTAAAGGATTTATGGTTTTAATTCTATTTAAATTGTGATATTTAAATAATTAATTAATTACAAGTTAGATAGAATACTTGTTTGAGGAGTGAGTATTTTTAAATTACCTTCTAAATCTTTTGTGCAAGAAATTGTGAATAATTTCCTATATTTTTCCTATATATAAATTTGAAATTTAAAATGCATATATTTCTTAATTATATTTATTTTAAATTACAAGATTAGGGTCAAATGAGAGAAAGAAAATTAATATTAAATAGGAAAA
>VDFB02000017.1:533615914-533629702 GCA_007258455.2 Sequoia sempervirens
GGGAGCTAAACATCTATCTTGAGCTATGTAAATTGCTCCTTTCTGTGTGTGTGTGGTAGTAAAACGTGGGGATTAAAATACCTTTGTAAATCTATATTATATATATATATATATATACATAGCTGTGTAAATATATATATATATATATATATATATATATATATATATATATATATATATATAATAAGTAAATTATACTCACCATGCATGCCTCTAAATAGATATATATAACCCTCGTGGTAACATTGAAACTTTAGAAGTCTTTGTGTCATGCAAATATGTAGCGTTTCATTTGGAAAAATATATATATATATAAACATTCTCACAGTTGTTGGATTATCTCAGATTAAATCACTCTATAAACTTCCCAAGAAAACACACAATGTCTATATTGCAAAACCTCTCATGCAGCAGCAGCAATTTTGGTGTTGAATTCTTTGCAAATCTAACGGTTTTAATATGAATGATAAAATGTACGTTTATATATATATACATGGATTCAACTATGTCAGCATGAATATATATATATATATAACCATGTAAATCAATGAACACTGTTTTTATATTAGAAATATTGTTTTCAGCCAATGGCAATACACTGAAAATACTGTGATGTACACACATTTTTACATTTGAAAACCAAACTTGAACAAAGAACACTCAAGAGAGTAGCTTGAAGTGAGAACAGATCTTTTACTAAATAGAAGAAAACATGCTGTCAATGTGAATTTTCTGAGAAAAGAGCAGATTTTATTTTAATACTGAAACTTTACATCCTATTCTCTTTTGTTCAAACGTATTAAGATGGAACTCAAAAGATGCTTTGAAACTCTCTTTTGAAATCTAAGTATGAATGGAAATCAGTTTGATAAACATTTTATGAATATGGAAAAATGAAGGAAATTCTTTTTAGAATCAATGAAATGCATGAAGCATATAAGGAAAATGCATAATTTTCTATTTTTGCACTTTTTACTGTATTTTGGTAACTTCCGGGATAGGATGCCGAAGGTGGATCCACAGAGACAGTAGTTTTACCTTTTCTGAAACTACCACTTGTTTTTATTTATGCTTGGCCAAGCACTTGTACCATTGAAATAGATGGATTTGTTTTAAAAGCCTAGAAATATATGTATATTGGTCTCTGCCACCTCTTGTTGCAAGAAATATGTTTTCTCATGTTAGAAATGCATATAGGCACTAGGCATGCATCGAGAGTTCCCTCCTGTTTTACTGTGTCAGCTTGCTAGGCTCCTTATGCAGGGCTGGGGATTTCTTCGAGTTAGGAAGGAACCCAAGGAAGTCATGTACTTTGTGGTTGGGCGGAAAAGGCGCCTTAATCACACTCTTGGCCCCAGCTCACAAGAAGACCGATGGTGTCACGGTGGTTGGAGGATCAGAGTTTTTATTTTACTATTGATGTACTTGTGTATCCTACTAGAATGGCTTGTAAAGCCCATTGTAAAATGTAATTGTATTTGACATTTGTTATTGCAACATTGAAATAGATGTGCTATTAAGATTTTGATGTAACATTGATACAAATGTATTTATTGAAGTTATTGATCTCACTTGAATGTGAATAATTATTTATTGGTTTATTGATCTCTTTTGAGCATGGATGAATATATATATATATATATATATATATATATATATATATATATATATATATATATATATATATATATATATGAACATGCATTGATATACTTTGGCCATGTGTTTAATCATGATGAAATACAATGTTGTTATTTATTTACATGAAATGAAATTTTATTAACTCTTTTGCATAGAGTTTACTTTGACAACTCCTAGTAATGGCATTATTTACTTGTAAACCTTTTAAAGTGAAATGAACTTTTTAAAATGCTTTTTCTCATCTCACAAGCATTACAGAGTGGTTGTGTTATATCAATTATGTAGTGCATTGAAGCACAACCCATGTTTAATGGGATATTCTAGAGAGTGATCAGGATTTTCTAAACCTTATGAATGTTACTTAAAAGTGTATAGCTTAAACTACAAACCAAGTTTGTTACATACTTGAATGCAATCTTGGGTTACTGCAAACTATAACAATTTGATATGCTAATAACCATTATGGAAAGTATTAAAGCAAGACCCATGCTATATAGGATACATTTCCCTGATTAGGTTTACATACCTTAATGATCAAACACAAGCTTTCCACACACTTTAGGATACAATCCAAGATCATACCACAAATTTTTCAAGACAACTAATTTTCTGACCCAAGATTTAAGGTTGTTTTTTAATACCAACAAAAGCATTGGTAAGAGCATGATTAGGGTACAAACAAACCCTAGGCCTTTGTAGAAACATAAACAATAACTCTAGTGGATTAGTTAGGTTACAATACCAGAAAGATTGAGACATTGTAGCTAATAACAAAATCTTGCAATCTAAATCTGATTGTAGCCAATAACAAGCACACTATGTAGCTTAGTGACATTTGTAAATGCAATCTACGGTAAGAAGAATGGCAATCACTTGAGATGTGATAGTCAAAAAGAGGCTGAGCAGTGACAAGATAATAAAGCTCAAACCTTGCATAGTAAAGTGGAGATTTTAACAGCGAGTTTCCTTACCCCCTTGCTGACCTTCAAGGTTTTTCAAATGATTTTGGCAGCGTTACACAAGGCAAATGCAATTAGGGAATGAATGTCTAAATGAATTAATAGTGGTAATCATAGGTTCAATGTTTCTACTTAGCCATTTATGTATAATGGAGGCTGTGGATTGCATGTTTGAGCAACATTTTGAGACTCATCAAAGATGGGAGAATAGTGAATAATACCTTGTAGATTGTGAAGTAGTGTCAATAAGGTTGAAGGATCTTAAGATCTAAAATACCATGAAATAATGAGTCCCCTATAGTAAGTAGGTAGTCTATAGGGCATAGTTTGATTTTATAGAAGGATGCTCATGAAAGGAATTTTCAAGTGATAGTGAGTGAGCTATTTGAGATTGCAGCTGAGGGTGCAATACCCAGTCTTAAAGGAATTTAGTAAAGCAGTATGTGTAAGAAAATCAAATCATACACAACAAATAATTCACAATGTTATCTTGCATAATGCCTTGAGTTTGAAGACAAAAATCTCATTGTATCTTGATGAAAGTGGCAAACTTAATGGTCAATTACTAGCAACCATGATTTTAAAACATGTTATTGTGCTTATGGAGGCAAAATTTTAAGCAAGGCATTGAGTGGTGGTTTGGAACAATGGTAGGTATGAAGGACTTTCTTTATATGCATACTATGCAGTCTAGCTCAAGACAACGTTCTTAAAAGAGATTGAAGGTGGATTATGGAACTCAAGGGTTATCATGAAAAGGATTAAAGAAAAGAATGAGATCTATTTAAAAGCCATGGTCATGAAGATATTAAAGATGTCACATACAAAACCCTAGTAGCTGGAGTAATGAATACAGTGCCAAAGAGGATAGTGTGCTGGGGCAGATTTAGGAGATCTCCAAATTATCTAATTATAGGGAAATACATCATTTATTTATTTTTTTAATTAAAAAAAATCATTCTAAACCCTATATAGGATACATTGATACTTCAAAATCCTCTGAATGAATTTGAGATTATGCAAATATATGTCAAGTAAATACTTAGATTACAAATAGTAGCGAGAACAATGTAAGATTTGTTGAGTAGAGCAGGAATGAAATAAGCAACAATGAATCCTATGCATCCTTTCACGCACATATCCTCACCATTCTCTCTCATTCTTTACTGAAACAATTCTACATTTTGGCGGTCTATGCTTGAAAATAATGTTTTGACTAATTTTTGAGTATGTTTATTAAAATGAAAACTCCATTTTGGTGGGCTACGCCTGAAAATAAGATTTTGACAAAAGTTTTAGGGTATGTTTATTAAAGTTTTAGAGTATTTTGGCGGGCTATATTCTTGATTCCTTAAATGATTTATTCAAATGGATTGTGACCAAATAAATGACTAACTATTTAGTCATTTTTATTTGTGTGACTAAATAATTTTTAATCAATGACCAAACTAGTAATTTATTTACTCATTTATAGCTAAGTTGCAAAAAATGAGCATAATTTAGTCATTTTTAGTTGTTGTGACTAAATTTTTTAGTCACCTAGTCATTTATTTTCCAAATTATACTAGTGTGTGCTTCCTTGTGTGATTAGGGCTCTCTCAATGTTGAGCGCCTTGGCGATAAGCTTGTCATAAGAAGTGACACATTGCATTTTTAACCAAAAGGATAAATCTGTATTGGCATTAGCAATAATGATTCTGACTTGTTGCTCCTTAGGAATGGATCACTTGATCTTACTAGCTCGCTACCTCCATCATTGTAGGAAGTTTGTGATCAAGTTAAATATTATTATTTTAGGAGTCTAACGATTGGAAATCATAGTAAAATCATAATTTAATAAGTTTTGGAATTAGCATTTTAAGTTTTTTGGGGTCATTAACTTCAGACTATCTTCTCTTTTGCAGGGGTGGTTACATGCCAAATTTTTTTCGTGTAAAATATTAGAATTATTAGATTTTTTTACATGTCGATGAATAAAAATGATTAGAGTGTGAGTTTGATATTTTTTGAAGATCTAAATAGTCAAGCTTGGTAAAGAAAAATCATGTCAGATAATATTAGTCTAGAACAAAATGAAGAAACACTTAATAGATTGTGGGATAGATTGAAAAGAAAGGGTGATGGGAAATGTTATTGTCCTTGCAATAATTGCAAAGGCTTAAAGACAAGATGACTTTTAATCATAATAGCTAAGAAAAATTGTAGGCAACATAGTCATGTTGAAGGGGGGCATGATTATCGTCCATTTGTAAGTTGTTCATTATATGTGTTTATATTTATTGAATTTGTAAATTTTTATATTGTTTTAACATTATATATATAATTACTTGATCATGATCGTGGTTTAATTGTTTTTATCATTATTATAAAGGTGGGGCACCCTAGGGTAGATGATATGGATTATCACGGCCTAGAGAATGTGGTTTTGTAAGTAGATGAACATGGAGTTGTGAATATTGAAGATGAAGTTAATCATCCT
The DNA here is from genome assembly GCA_007258455.2 of Sequoia sempervirens. Taxonomy (NCBI): domain Eukaryota; kingdom Viridiplantae; phylum Streptophyta; class Pinopsida; order Cupressales; family Cupressaceae; genus Sequoia; species Sequoia sempervirens. The sequence continues at coordinate 533,620,994 of VDFB02000017.1, forward strand.
ATGGAAGAAGATAATCATGCACCTGAAAACACAGTTGAAGATGATGGTACAAATACATTAATCCATGACACATTTAGTGGTAGAGCTGATCATGATGATCGAGATGAATTTTATGATGTTCATGATTTACCTGTACTTGAGAAGGAATACACGCTTCTTTATGAAGGCTCCCAAACAACTCTTCTCTCTACTCTATTGTTGTTGTTGAACTTGAAGGTTATGAATGGTTTATCAAACATAACAATCTCACAGATGTTAAGGTATGTCATATATGTCATCTTTTTTCATCTATTTTAATTGTTGTTAGTTCATCACTAGTAAATAAAGGATGAAATATGTACCATTAATATTCTTTATATTAACCAATTATTTTTTGTTGTAGATTGATTGGTGAATTTTTGTTACCACCATCAAATATTTTACCTTGCTCATACTGAGATTTATCTGGCATTATGAAAGATATCAGAATAGAGTATCAAGCAATAGATGAATGTCCCGATGATCATATTATATATCATAAACAATAGGAAAATGCCCAAAATGTCATATCAGTGGATATCAAATAGATCAACTAACAAAAAAGGTATCTTGCATGGTTCTTCGTTATATTCACATTATTCCACATATGCAACGATTATTTAGGTGCGAAAGCTTAGAGTAATTTATGGATTACCATGTATGGAATAGAAGTGGAGATGACATTCTTTGAATTCCTACAGATGGTTCTGCATTTAGGGACATGGAGGAAAAATGGCCACACTTTAAAGAAGAACCTTGTAATCTCAGGCTTTTATTAGCTGCAGACGGTGTCAATCCATTTGGAGAGCTGAGATCTATTTACTCGTTGTGGCCTATTTTTTTTATCAACAATAAAATTCCTCAATGGATGTCAATAAAGAGGGAGCACATAATGTTGTCAATGCTTGTTTCAGGTATTTGTTTACATCAATTTTATTTAACATAGTATCATCTCATTTATTTTATTTGTTGCATAATGACTTATATTTTTTTCATTCAATATTCATGTACATTAATTTATATATACTGTAGTAAAATGGTTATAATAATTATGTAATTTTTATGTTCTTTCAACAAGGTAAGTACCAAGTTAAAGATATGAATGTATATATCAAGCCTCTTATCAACAATTTACTAAAGTTATAGAATGGCATCATTATGTATGACGTCTCTAGACCAATAGGACAAAGACAATTTCAATTCCATGCAATGCTTGTATGGACAATTCATGATGCCCTAGGGCTAACACATTTTTGTGGTATGTTATAATGTTTGATTGCACTTTAACAATATTTAATTTTATGAAGTAGATATCATGCATGTTTTTAAAATAACCTATTCATTATATATAATTATAAAAATTGACATATTTAATCCAATTATATATGATCTTGTAGGGCTTCAGATAAAGGGAAAATTTGCATGTCCAATTTGTGGTCCAAAGATGAAATCTTGTCATTCAACAAGTTTAGGAAAGTAGGCGTTTGATGAGTATAGGCACTTCCTCCATAGAAATCATAACTATCGAACTACTGAAAAACATCTTTTCAATGGGAAAGAGGAGACTACATGAAAACCACGAAGAATGACGCCTCGCCTATGGAAGTTGGAATATAATAGAATTAATCATGAACGTTATACATCAGATCAAATTATTTATCTATCATATATGATATGTTTTGAATATATATTTTTATATTGTGTTGTGTTTACTCATGTTGTAATTGAAAATGATTGTCATTAATTTGTTTAACTTATATGCCTTATGAAGGTCGTTAAGGCATTAATGGCCAACTTCCACAGGGACTGAAAAGTTATCCCAAACAATTTAGTAGGTTTCCCTACTATGAGCAGCTACAAATTGTGTATTTGTTTGATACAATGCATATCGGAAAGAATATAAAAAAAGGTTATAGAAAATATTGGATGGAAGGTATGACAGAAAAAATTCTCAAAATTCGTAGTGACATTTAGGTAGCCAATCTTGCAATGAAAAATGTCATTCAATTAAATAGTGATGGAGACCAAATTAATATAAGTGCCATTACTTGGTTATTAACAAAGCAGCAAATTGATGCTATAAAAGAACTCATATGAAAAATTTGATTTCCCACAAGATTTGCTTCAAACATAAACAATATAATAACAAAGAAAGGTGAATTTGGGTCAAGGATGAAAATGCATGATTGGCATACCTTCATTAAGGTAATTATTTTGGTATATTATATACACTTTTATAATGCACGTAATTTTTAGTGTATTATGTTTACTACTTTGTAAAAATAATGAAGAGATCATTTTATAATTGTTGTAGTAATCTACCTCTATCTCTCCCAGAAAACTTTGACAACAATGTCAAGCAAGTTATATATGATCTTGGAAAATACATGAGGTAAGTAGTGATATTTGTTCAATTCATTGTATACATCTTATAATTGCCATTTTTTTTACTTGTTATGTAATATACTACATATTTTTGTTAAATATCGTTAATATATTTGTGCCTTGAATCACTTGTAAATTGTTGTCATCTAAAGAAATCCATCAAGAAGATATAAATTATTGGAAGAGAAAAATTCCTTGTCTAATGTGTGAAATGAAAAAGTGTCCACCTTCGACATTTTTCAATGCACAAGAACACTACCTCATACACCAAGTTGAGGAGATTGAATTGTGTGGACCTATACACACAAGGTCAATGTGGATGGTTGAGAGGCACTTTGGAATTTTTGAAGGATTTGGTTAGACAAAGAGCACATCCTGAGGGGTCTATGGTGGAGGGATATATGGTATACCAGACCATGGTGTACATTAGTGAATATCTTCCTAAGTTTGTAGCAAAGATCTATGTAGATCGCTTTTGGGATCCCAACTCCATTAACAAATTTGAAGGGGAGTACCTGATGGGGAAATGTAGATTGAGGGAAGTGAGAGGTAATTATAAGATGGTCATGGAGATTAATTGGAATACATTTTACATATGGTTTTTATGTATATTGTACTTATTTAATTTTTAATCTTCAATATGCATCAATTATAAATTAAGGTTGTATATTTTGGTATTTAACTAATTATATGCCATTTGTGAATTTTAATTTTTTTTTATATAGTTGGTCGAGAGTGGGATGCACTACATTTGTACGTCGCAAACAATCTTGATTGGATGATGGTATGGATTGAATGATGTCAACAATCTGGTTGTGCATTAACATGGGAAGGTGTGGCTTCATTGGTTAAAGAAGCTCATCGTAATGGAGATTCCAATGTTACACAAAGAGAAATTGATTTAGCATATGGTTTAAGAGATAAATAGGTATGTATAAATATATTAATCACCCATATTATTTAATTATTTTTAATTATATTGATGTATATATATGTTGAGATTGTTTTGTTTGCATACATTTAGCCAAGAATAAATATGTTTATCAATTGACGATATTGCAATAATTTTTACATGTTTGACATATTGTAGGTGAAACACCACAAGGCTATGTGGTGCAATGGTCGTAAATTTTGAATCATAATATTGGATAACATGAAGAAAACTTGTGATTCTCGTATAACTATAGTCTTTCAAGTGGCTAATGTTTCATCTAGAAGTGACATACATCCAGAAGTCTTAGAAAATTAATACTATGGGATTTTGGATGATATACTTGAGTGTGACTTTAAGTCCATCAGATTAATTCTGTTCATTGTCCTATGGTACAGGCTATGATTGAGTGAAAATGATCCTGAGAGAACTGTTATTGAACATGATAATGGATTTACCATGGTTAATACAAGGTTGATTGAGCAAGCTAAAAATGAGCCCTCTGTTTTTCCAAGCCAATGTGAGCAGGTATTTTACTCAGAGGTTCCAGGTAAACTGGGTTGGTCATTTGTTGTTAGAGATGATCCAAGAGGAAGGATGGTAAAGTATAATGTGGCGGAAGAAGAAGATACTGAAGAACTAGAAGATGATTTAGATGATGATTAGGATCAACAGTTAGTTGATGATGTCTCTGACAAAGATGTCGAAGAGGAGGAACTAGATCATGATGATGTAGGAGTTAATTTTCATAAAGATGATATCCGTGTGGATGATGACATTATCAAATCTGATAGTGATGATGATGATGATGATGATATGACCAATCCTTACAATGTCAAATCTGGATTGGATGATACAGACAAAGGGTTGGATGAAGAAGAAGATCAATGACATTGAAATGTATGAGTTATGCAATTATATTATCTATTTGATGTTAATTTCTTGATATAATTATATTTGAATTATGTGGTTACATAATGAATTCATGATGTTTTTAATTTTTATGCTATTACATTATTAATTTAATGATGTACTTTTTAATGTTTGAAAGGTGAAAAAATTAAAACATTTCAATAGTGATGTTAACAACCTTGAAGTTAGTGTGTTTTATGTTTCATTTTATCATAAAAGATTAAAAAGTCAGTTGTAGAGGTGGTTGTTTAGTGGTTGATGTGTAAATGCCTTTAAAAGGCATAAAGTGATCACTGTAATGGTTGTTGATGGTTGAGGATTTAAAATGCAAGCTCTTGACATTTGAAAATCTGTGTTTTTCTTCAAAATTTCTGCATTTTTCCTGTTATACAACATTGTATGGTCACATGCAGCCATATTTTGATGTGAAATAAATTCTAGGTTGTGAAGATATGTGTTCGCTTTGATTTGAATCTGATTTGAGGGCTCAAGGCATTGATTTGAGTTAGAAAGCTTCATTTCTTTGCATACAACTCGGTTACCCTATTTTTTAGGGTTTTGTAGCCCAAACATGATATAAAGGGGCTCTTACAAATTTTGTGATTACTGTAGCTTGTGTAAGAGGCCCCATGGATAATGTTGTAATTTTAGGATGCATGAATAGGGCATAGGATGAGAAATAAAGAAGGTATAGTTATTGTCCTCAAGAGTTTTGTGAAGAAAAGCATGTGAAATGAGAGGCACTTTCTTGTCCGATGCTTATTTGCTCTATCATTTTCTATAAGAAGGATTTCAAGGCCGGAAGTACGGGTTAGCAAGTTAGATATTTTTTGGTTGAGTCTATGTAGAGTTGTAGAGAAAATTATAAAGTTTGATGGTTTCAAGGAAAATGCAATTTAGGTTTTGAGTCATTTTGTAGTAGGTTTTGAATTCATGAGAATTTGATGTTTTATGATAGTACAGGCATTTGAATTGAAATTATTAATTCAAACTAATGTCTCTCCATTGTACATGCATATCTAAATTTTGAATAAGATAATCAAGGGTTGTCTCATTCATCTCACTCTTGTGGTGTGTATGATTTTTGTTTTGACTTTAATTCAAGGAATTAATTAAAATGCTTGAATGGGATTGTAGGTGGATATGTTTTTTATAAGGATTTGATAATTAGTATTGGGTTAGAATACATGTTGATGAAATTGTAAAGCAATGTTCTCAAGGATATTATATGTTGTGTTAAATCTGTCATAAACCCTTAGATGTTTATGAATTTGACTCCCTCAATGGATATATGGCACTGATGTAAGTTGTACTAATTTGTATGATTTAGTATTTTGTTTGTCTTTACCTAGTGCTTGCTACAAATTGCAAATAAATGACTATTTTACACTATGGAATGTGTTGTAGTTATCTCATGCTCCAATTAGTTGATATTATTGATGAACAACCAATTCTATTGAGTATTATGCTATTATGTTGAGCTATTAAATGAGATTATTTGTTGTTGTTAATGTTGTTTACGATAATGGTGTAGAGGTTGTAATCGCATTAAGGGATCACCCTCCTAGGTCTTGTAGAGCCCAAAGTGTAGGAGGTCTTTAAAATCCTCTTCTGTTGGTCCAGGTCCTTCGAGCTACCCTTGATTGGAATTGGTAATTCCATAGGTAAATTAGAAGACCAACCTGGTTACAGTAAAAACAACCAATAGATAGAGGGGAGATAGATAGAGGGATTCAGTGAGAGAGAGAGGGAGGGAGTGGGAGAGAGATAGAGTGTAGAGAGTTAAGGGTAGAGGGGAGGGAGATGAGAGTGAGTGAGAGAAAGAGAGACTTGAGAGAGGGAGAGGGGGTAGGAGGGTGAGACTTGAGAGAGAGAAAGAGAGGGGGGAGGAAGTGGGAGAGAGATAGAGGGTAGAGTGGCCCCATGGCCAATGGTTTTAGGGCCTAGGGTCAAAGGCAGAGGGAGAGATAGAGGAGTGAGTGAGAGAGAGAGAGACCTGAGAGAGGAGAGTGGGCAGGGAAGGAGAATCCTTGGAGAGAGAGAGGGAGGAGTGGAGAGACAGAGGCAGAGGGTCAAGCAGAGGGTAGAGTGGCCTGAGTGGCCCCTAGGGTCAAAGGTAGAGGGGAGAGAGATAAAGGTAGTGAGTGAGAGAGAGAGAGACCTAAGAGAGGGAGAGGGGGTAGGAGGGAGAGTCTTGAGAGAGAGAGAGGGAGGGAGTGGGAGAGAGATAGAGGGTAGAGGATTTAAGGATTTAAGGGTTAAGGGTAGAGAGTTAAGAGTAAAGAGGAGAGACTTAGGAGAGAGAGAGAGAGAGAGAGAGAGAGAGAGAGAGAGAGAGAGAGAGAGAGAGAGAGAGAGAGGGAGGAAGGGGAGAGAGAGAACCGAGAGAGGGAGTGCCAAGGATGAGAGACTTCCAAAGAGAGAGAGAGAGGGGAGTGGAGTGGGAGACAGATAGAGGGAGAAAGGGTTAAGGTAGAGGGTAGAGGTTTAAGTGTTTAGGATTTAAGGGTTAAGGGTTAAGGGTTTAGGGTTTAATGGTAGAGGGGAGACACATAGAGGGAGTGGGAGTGAGAGATAGAGAGAGACCTAAGAGAGGGAGGGGGTAGGAGGGAGAGACCTGAGAGAGAGAGGGAGAGGGTAGGAGGGTGAGGTGTAAGGGTTTAGGAGTTTAAGGGTTAAGGGCTCTAAGGTTTAGGTTAAGGTAGAGGGGAGATATATAGAGAGAGGAGTAAGAGAGAGAGAGACATGAGAGAGGGAGAGGGGGTAGAAGGGAGAGACTTGAGAGAGATAGAGAGGGTAGAGGGTTTAAGGGTTTTGGGTTTAAGGGTTAAGGGTTTAGGGTTATGGGTAGAGGGGAGAGAGATAGAGGGATCCAATGAGGGAGAGAGGGAGGGAGTGGGAGAGAGATAGAGAGTAGAGGGTTAAGGGTAGTTGGTAGAATGTAGAGGGTAAAGGGTAGAGGGGAGGGGGATAAGAGTGAGTGAGAGAGAGAAAGAGAGACTTGAGAGAGGGAGAGGGGGTAGGAGGGTGAGACTTAAGAGAGAGGGAAAGATGGAGGGAGTGGGAGAGAGATAAGGGGCAGAGGGTTAAACATAGAGGGTAGAGGATTTAAGGGTTTAGAGTTTAAGGGTTAAGGGTTTAGGATTTAGGGTAGAGGGGAGAGAGATAGAGGGAGTGAGAGAGAGAGACTTGGGAGAGGGAGAGGGGTAGGAGGGAGAGACTTGAGAGAGAGAGAGGGTAGAGGGTTTAAGGGTTAAGGGTTAATGGTTTAGAGTTTAGGGTTATGGGTAGTGATGGAACTTCAATGTTTTGTTCTTTGTGTTCTATTTTATCCTTCCTTGTGTCTCTGGTCATCTATGGTGTTTGGGAAAAGCCTAAGGTTGGGGTTTTACCTTCATCTTCATGTAAAACCCTAGTGTTCATCTTACACCTTGGATGGGATCTATTTGGCCATTACTTTTTGGGAAGGCTTTAAAACGACTTAAGCCCCATCGCTTCATCTAGGCTGGGCCCCCTTTTGTTTTATCATTTTATTTCCTTCGCTTGACTTTATTTTTCCTAAGTCTTTTTTTTGGTCCCATGTTCCCTTGTTAAAAAAAATTATGTCATCGACCTAGTGATGTCCCCTTATTCCTTTAGGGGAGAGGGCCCAATAGTCATGCAGACTAACTTTCTCAGCATGTAGCAATTGATTGGAATACTATAGAACCTTCATTTTTTTTAAATGTAGACTGGTCTCTTATTTATCTATAACTATGGTTTGGAGGTGCGACTCATCATGCAACTTGCCACATCGGTAGATCTTTTGAGAAGTGTCTAAAATTTGACTTTTTAAAGGTTCGACCAAAACTTAATCATGGAACCCCCAATAGTTGAACAAAAAAATATCATTTGTTGCTTGTAAAATATCATATTTTTATTTAAATTAAAATTAATATACAACCTAAGTGGACCAAATACTTATTGATAACCATAAACCTTTGATATCTCTACCTTTTATATTCAACACATATGGACTAATAGTTGAACACAAAAAATCTATTTGTTGTTATAAAAACAACACATAACTATTTAAAATACAACTTATATTGAACAAAAATGGACCAATAGTTGAAAACTAATTTTTTTTAAAAATCCTTCACATTTAATGGGAAAATACATGTTATTTATTGTGCTCACCTTTTATATTTGTGATAGGTGAAAATAGTAATATAAAATTATCCAATGCTTGTACATTGCTACTGCAATTGTTGTACAGATAAGAACAATATTTTTTCACTATGATAACAATACTTGTTTAAATGAGCATTTTATTTTTTAAAGGATATACTTATAGTGGAGAGTTATGATATTTTATTTGAAACAAAAAAATACTTATTTCACTTCTTCATGAATGTATTTATGTTTTTTTCATATAACATTTAGAGGTTCTCATGTGTTCAAGTATGGGTCCATTTTTTATC
>VDFB02000017.1:533629802-533946826 GCA_007258455.2 Sequoia sempervirens
AATCATGAATTAATCAAATTAATCTAAATTAGAAAGAGATTATGGAGGATGTGACAAGAAGAGAGAAAAATGAAGAATTTTAAATTAATTTTATTCAAAAAGGTTAAATGACTAAATTAAATAAATTGATGTATTTATTTAATTTAAAGAGAAAAAAGTGTAAGGAAAAATATTTAATTGTTAAATTAAATACTTTAGGGAATTTAGACAAGTATAATATTAATTAAATAAATTAATATTGACATAATGGACGAATAGAAAGGCAAGTCCCATGTTCTAGAAGTCTTGGAAAGATAAAATGTGAATTGGGGAGGAGAGAGACCTAGAATAAATAAATGTGAATTAAAAGTTCACATGGGAAAGGGGGTCAATGCTAAGAAAGACAAATGGAAAGGTTGACTAAAAAGGGATGTTAAATATGGCTAATAACTTTGATTAAGTTTGTGAAAACACATGATTAGGATAATTAAGTTTGTGTGAACACATGTGAATTTTTAATTCACATTTTATCCTTCTAAGATGTGAGGGCTTGTGAGTCCTCAATTCACCATAGCCCTCCATCTTGGCCTTGTTGGATAAATCTCAACCATTGAATTCTCTAGAGATTTTAATTTTTTCTATAAATACCCCCTCTTCTAAGACATTTTTGGGAACACTTAGTCATTTTGCACCTACATGTTATTTTGAACACTCAACTCACAAACATTTCCTCTAACTTAGCCAAAACATTTTAGTCATTTGCATTTGTATCCCATCATATAGTCAATTTTGCATTTAGTCATATAAATAACCATCTAAGGAGCACACAAGCATTCAAAATCAAGGGTCAACCAAAGAATTTCAACTGCAAAGAAAAGGTATATCATTTTACAATCTTCATCTTCTCTTATTTCTTTGTGTTATTATTTCCTTAGGCTAATCTTTTGAGGTGATTTTTTGTGTTTTTACATTACATTTTAGTTGTTTTGCATCATTAGAATAGGTAAAAATCAAAGGTTCAAAGGTACTTGTCCCACCAGGCATGCTAGAAATGTGAAACTTTGAGTTTTAACTATTATAATGATGCAAAACAACTAAAATGTAATGTAAAAACATAAAGAACACCTCAAAAGATTAGCCTAAGGAAATGATAACACAAAGAAATAAGATAAGATGGAAATTGTAAAATAATATACCTTTTCTTTGCAGCAAAAATTCCTTGGTTGGCCCTTGATTTTGAATACTTGTGTGCTCCTTAGATGGCTATTGATATGACTAAATACAAGATTGACTATATGATGGGATGCAAATGCAAATGGCTAAAATGGCTTGGCTAAATAAGAGGAAATGCTTATGAGTCGAGTGTTCAAAATGAAGGTATGTAGGTGCAAAATGATTAAGTGTTTTTTAAAATTCCTTAGAAGAGGGGGTATTTATAGAGAAAATTAAATTCTCTAAAGAATTCAATAGTTGAGATTTATCCAACAAGGCCAAGATGGAGGGATATGGTGAGTTGAGGACTCACAAGCCCTCAAATCTTGACATGTGAAATGTGAAGTGGCTAAAGGTAAAATGACATGGAAGTGAGGTGGAAGGGAGGTATATGATGTGGAGGAAGGACAAGTACCTTGGGGGGTGAGAAGATTTATTTAAAAAATAACTTCTTATCCCCAAGTGAGGATGAAAGTGACATTTAAGAAATTTTAGAATTCCTCAAAAATCTCCATGGGAAAAGAGAAAGTGGTTGGAGAAATAAATGTGAATTAAAAATTCACATACTTGGGAGAATGTAATGGATAAAAGAGGGTCTCTAAAAAGGTGGGAGTTGGTCACATGTGGATGAGGTGAGAAGTCCCATGTTCTAGAAGTCTTGCAAGGATAAAATGTGAATTAAAAATTCACATGGGGAGGAGAGAGACCCAGGATAAATAAATGTGAATTAAAAATTCACATGGGAAAGGGGGTCAATGCTAAGAAATACAAATGAAAAGTTGAGTAAAAAGGGGTGCTAAATGTGGCTGATGACTTTTGATTAAGGTTGTGCCAATACCTGATTAGGATAATTAATGAGAGATTAGAAGCAAGTGGAAAATGTAGGAGGATGTGACATTAATCCTTGGTTAAGAGGATGCACATCCTAATCATGATTTAATTAAATTAATCCAGATTAGAAAGAGATTGTGAAGGATGTGACAAAGAGAGAAAAAATGAAGAATTTTAAATTGATTTTATTTAAAAAGATCAAATGACTAAAGTAAAAAAATTGATATATTTATTTAATTTAGAGAGGAAAAGGTGTAAGGTAAAGTATTTAATTGTTAAATTAAGTACTTTAGGGACCTTAGGAAAACAATGAAATATTAAGTGATTTAATTAATACTGACCAAGAGGATGAGGTGTATGAATTAAAGGGATGAATATGGAGACGAATTTGAGCATATGGAAGTCAAATTTGGATGTCTGTAACTTTAACTGAGGTTTTTTTCAGTTATTGCATATGAAGGAGCCATCTATTCATAGTTGTTGATGAATAGAAAATACTCTATGCCTTAGAGTATTGTATAGTAAGAGAGTTTTTTGAGATACTATTATGCTGCCAGAATTATCCCAGTTCTTGTTGAAGATTGATGAACACCTAGATAAGCTTAATTTTGTTATTGTATTGTAATTGTTGTTACTGATAATACAATGTATTGTGCTTTTGGTGTGTGGGGTTTTTTACTTGGAAATGTTTTCCCTATGTAAATATGTGCATTATGGCATTATTCTATTATACGTTCATTTGAATGTGTTTCCTTAATTATAATAGTTTAAAGATTTGTAGGAATTTGCTCTATCTCTCCTTCATAGGTTAGTGTTGGAAGCACTTTCCACACCTTTGCTTCCTTTTAGTAAGGGGATTTTGAACACCAATATCTTTCCTCTCCTGATGTACAATAAATAATTACCACCTTGAGATCTAGTAAATGGAGATGTACAAGAACTCGAGTTGCGAAGGAGGTCGATTCAAGGTTTCAAGAGATATTCATATGTATCAAAAGGAACATCAATAATTTCCCTTCTTTTGCTTCTTGAGATATATTTTAAAAAATATTCAAGCTACTGTACCTCAGTTCTAAATAAATGTAGAAGAAATAACCTATGGAAGATCCAGAGAAGTTCTAAGAAATGTCAGAGTTTGAAACAAATGAAGAAGTGGTGTTGTATGGAATTGACTTTGAACGCTTTCAAGGAAGGAATTGGTGGAAAATTTGTCAAAGCATAATATAATGAGCATCATTATCAAATATTATAGTTTGGAATACTCCATCTGATATGGATGCAAACTTCAGAAGCAATCATAGGGGGTACGTGGGTAGCTTTATAAAATGCTTAAGAAATGCAATGATCCCAACATATACAAAGAATTGATTATGTTGATAAGGCTTTAAGAACTTTCAAGCAAATGTGGATTCCAGAAGTGCAAGTTACCAAGTAAGATATGGATGTCCATCTAAATATGATGAGGTGGTTCTAGTGCATGCAGGCAAACTACGGTCTCTGCTTTTTGACTTAGGACCTTCTTTTATCAAGGATGGTCAAGTTTTGGCTAACAAAATTGATATAATACGTGAAGATTATATGAATGAACTTTGCCTTCTTCAAGATGATTTTCCTGCATTTCCAAATCAAGAGGCATGCACTAGTAGAGACTTCTTTGATAAATTCAAAAATGATCCAACTATTAAGATTTCTCTTGTATACACAAATCTTTCCAATTCACAAGTTCTTGTGATAGAATGGATTGATGGCATCCATTGCACTAATCCACAAGCTATTAAAGAAGCCAACCTTTATGTTCCTAATTTTCTCACAATCAACATATCTGGTGCTTTGAGAAAACTGTTAGAATTTGGTTTGTTTCATGGAGATCCACAATAGGTTTATGCAATCCAAATGAAAGAGACTGTAGAAGAGAATGCAAATACTATAGAGCGAGCGTTCTAGGATATAAAATATCAGATTAATGCTACGTGCTTTAGATTACAGAGCTTTTTCAACAGTTAAAATTCCAAATCAAGCCTACATATTTGAAGGAAGGGATAGAAAGCCTTATTGATAGGGAGACATTGGCCCAAAAGATACATGTGCACAAGAAAAATTTGAATCTTCAAGCTTGAAATATGGACTTTCAGACCCATAATGATACTTGGAAAATTAATAGCTATTAGATGTGTTGATCGATATATTGGATCTTCTAATTTTGTGACAAGTTATTTCTTTGATTGAATCATGTTTTTAATAAAAGCATAGATATATAAAGTTGTATGTGGTAAGAATGATTTACTTTCCTTTTACATTGTTGTTCGGGAATATATTGAAAGGGGAAAGGTAAATCTGAACAAATCTTTAAAGAATTAGTTACATAATTCAAAAGGATCAATTAAAAAGATCCTAAGATTTTCAAGAAGCCATTATAAATTGTAGAGGAAGAATATAAAAAGGAATTCACATTGTAAAAAAGGGGATCTTCTTTTTTAGCTATCCGGGGAATAAGGGGGCAACATATTTTCTTTTCTGCATAATTTCTTTGTATAGGGAGATGAGTCTGTGAACTCATATTTTAAGCATTGGAAAATAAAGGAGATATTGTTAAATCTTTACATTTATTAATGTCCTCTTTAAATTACAGATGAACTTTGAGTCATTGTATTTGTTCTTTAGTGTTTATTTTGTTATATTGAATTGTGTATGTGTTATTCTTGAAGCTTTGAATTCAAAATAATTTATCTGTTGAAAGGAGGTTTGTTGTTCATTATTTTCCTGAGTATCATTGGGGTTGTGGGGTATGTGAACTATGAGTCATTTAACTCGCATACTCTTCATTTCAATTTTAATCTTTTACATATACTTTCATGGTTATGGATATATGTTAGTGTAACTTCCCTACCTTTTGGTTAAAAGAATACCCAATATTTTCCATTCATTGCATATCTTTCAAAGGTAGCCGCACCTTGTAAAATAAGTAGAGAGCACTTGCAAATACCATTGCAAGTGACTTTGTTGTTAGTGCTATTTGTTCTTCTTTTTGGGCATCTTGAGTCATTTTTTACATTTATTTCTGAAGGACAAATCTGTCAACTAACAGGAAGTAAAAGATAAGAAGATTCTATCATCAAAAGAAAAGGAGGTTAATATTGTTGAGAGAGTTGCAATCTAAAATACATGAAGTTGAGAAAATAAAGAGAACAATAGAAGGTGTTGCTTATGAAAAATGGCACATGGAGACATTAGAAAAAGAAATGAAGATAAATTACAACCCATTATTTTTTCTTAACTATCTACATGTTCTCCTTGGGTTTCCAAACATGAAATATATTTTCACTTTTCTATTCCAGTTGATTTTATTTTGTATTAAAGAAAGATTCAAATATCCTTACCACTCCATCCAAATTCATGTGATAAACTCATAACTTTATGTAAATTTTAAATGTTGGAGATATAATTAGATCTTTTAGTTTTGATAAATTACCACAAATATGTTACAACCAATCCCCTTATGTCATCCACTTAGGACCCCTTAAATTATTATCTTTGCTACTTTAAATTCATCCTCTTGCATCCCCTTAAGTCATTGTCTTAACCCCCCTTAATCCATCCTCTTAGGACCCCTTACATCATTGTGTTAGCTACCCTAAATCCATCCTCTTGCATCCCCTTAAGTCATTATCTTAACTCCCCTTAATCCATCCTCTTAGGACCCCTTAAGTTATCCCCTTAGCTACCTTAAATCCATCATCTTGAATCCCCTTAAGTAATTTACTAATTATAGTGAATCCACCATGATCAAATATCCAACACACCTCAACAACAAATTGCGGTCACTGCAAATCCAAGCATGAAGGATTTAATGTTAAACTACTTGTATATTCTACATTTTAGGTAATCTATGAAATTATAAAAATGACATGAATCTAGATTTTATATTGATTCTCTTCTAACTTATCAAAGAATTAGGCATTGGGAAACACATAGAATAATTTTCTAGATGATACAAAGGAAAATAAAGTATGCTAGTTCATAGCATAATGGGGATATTAAGGTATCAAGAAATAGGGTGGAGGGGGGAGAGGTCTAGCGAGGTAGCATGGGAGGGATAAAGGGAGAGATAGGAAATAAGGGATACATGGAGAGGTAGGTAGAGAGAGTTAAGGTTGAAGAAATAGAGGGAGAGGTAGATAGAGAGTCAGGGGAGATAGGGAAAGTAGAGAGGGAATGTGAGAGAGAAGTAGATAGAGGAGAGAAGTTGGGAAGGAGGGAGATGCAGGTAGAAAGAGAGGTGGGATGGGATGGATTAAGGGAAAGGTAGGTAGAGAGGGAGAGGGTGAGTGGAGATAGAGAGGGGGAGGGAGGGAGAGAGAGGGAAAGACAGAGGTGTAGGTAGAGAGGTAAGGGTGTGTGTGAGGGAGAGAGGGAAGGAGGGAGTGGTAGGGTGGGAGGCATAGAAGGACCCAAAATAGACTTTGTAGGAGGGGGAGATGTGATGGTGGATTGTGGGACATAAGAACCAAAATTGGATTTATAGAGTGGAGGAGGGATAGGGATAATGTTTTTTGGTTGGTATGATGGAGGGGGATGGTGAAAAATGGTTTGGAAGAATGATAATACATAATGTATTGACTCAAGAGATTCTTTCTTCTCTTGAGAAGTTGAGGAAGGAACATGTGCATGATGTGCAATGGGAAAATGGAAATGTCAAACTGGAAGCAACATGTACTGTAATGTATAGAATGAAAAAGGAATATTCTCTAAAAACACATGAAAAGAATTAGACCAAAGTGAATGAGATAGATAATGTATTAACTGAAGAGATTCTTCTCATTCTTGAGAAGTTGAGGAAGGTGTTTCTTATTCCTCCCACCCTACCACTTCCTACCCCCTCCTTCCCTCTCTCTCTCTCTCTCTCCCTCACTTTATGTAGCATACATGTCTTGATTTGTAGCTTAGAGTGCAATAAATAGGAGTAGAATTGGTAAAAAGTGCAAGAAATATTCTATGAAATAGTTTCTTGTGCATCTAGATTAGTGATTGCATGAATAAGATTACTGCTACCATGATGAATAATCAATTGTGGATCTTGAAATCATTCTTGTATAGAGGAAGCTCACTTGTGTTGGGAAAAACATGCTTGCAAAAAGTAGTGTTAGTTGTTCTTGTGTAAGAAAGGGGCTTGCATGTATGGAGAAAAACTTATATATAGTAGCACTTTCCCTAAATGCTAAGATTCTTGAACTTAAGAATTCCATGGAACAAATATAACTAGAAATAGATGATAAGGAAAAGGAAAAATCAGATCTAAGTGTAGAAAAAGAGAATCAGGTAATACTTGTCACAAACAATGTACACACTAACTCCAATATGTATTTAAAATATCTAAAAAATATGTTAATTGAGTACTAGTAAGTGGGCAATTTTTGTTAAAATTTAATTCCTATCTCCCTCATTCCCTCTTTCTCTCCCCCCTCTATCCCTCCCACCCTACCTCTTCTTATCTCCATCCTTCCCCCTCTCTCTCCCTCACACACACACAACGTCCCTCCACCTACCCCTCCCTTCTCTCCCTCCCTCTATCCCTTCCACCCTAAAGAATAAAGTGATAGAGCAACTAGGTCAATTTGATTAGTTTTAGTGCAAGAGAAGGTACATAAGGAGCTCATGGTGAAGAGGAATGCAATAAAATCAAATAAAGTAACTTACTCGATTGATAGAACTAACTACTATATAAGTATTCATCATAGTTGAAGGTACTCTCATTGGTCCTCATATCTTACCTATCTACATGTACTCCATGGGTTGCCAACTATTTTCAATTTTCTTACCTCTCTCCCTAACTCTCTATACCTATCTCTCTTAAATGTGATGATGACGTTGACTAATGGAATAAAAGAAAAGTTTCACTTGTATGATGATTTCCACCTTCAAATTTTATAACAACTCTTTGGTTACAGTAAAAATGACATTTCCAACTGTCCCTTAACATGGGACAGTGTGTTTTTCACTTTCTTGATATGATTGGAACAAAAAAATGCTCACATTATTTGCAGTGTTGGAAAACACACTTTCCCTTGTCAATTATTTCCTTATTAATTTGCAGTGTTGGAAAACAAACTGTCCCTTATCAATTATGTAATGAAGTCCACCTTCAAATTTTAGAACAACATTGGAATTAACTTGTTAGGAATCACATGCAAAAAATACCAATTAAATGCAAATAAAGATTAAACATAGGAATGAAAACAAAAAAATGATAACAAGAGACAATATTTAAGGTGGTTCACCCAAACTCGGGCTACATCCACCAACAGCGAGTCCAATATTATTATCCAGTAAATCAAATTGATTACAACCAGTAATCCTTGCAACTCAATATCGTTGCAAATGCTACAATACAATGTCAACGAAAACCCTAACGCTTAGCCTTTTATCAAGATTTATGTCGGTTACAAATTATAGTTTTTTATGTCGACCAATAGGAAAATAACACCTGATGACTTTATAAAATCATAAAAAATTAGGAGTGGTTTCAGGGGCATTGCCCCTCGATCGTGCCCTATATCACGACATGGAGCATGTCAGGGGCGCTTCCCCTGGACCCTGCAAGGGGCATTGCCCCAGGTTGACCCTACCTTGGGGGAATTGCCCCCAAACCCCCATTAAATAATTTGGGGGGAAACCACACTGATAAAAGTGGGTAAAATTTAACCTTCGAGTCTAATTAGGCTCCACATACCAACATAACTAATAGTGGATAGTGTGTTTTCCAACAAGGGACAATGTGTTGTCCAATAGGGAACAAAAAATGCTCACATTATTTGCAGTGTTGGAAAACACAATGTCCCCTGTGTAGGAAATGTGGACAAGGGACATCATTAGAATGTAAGATGTATAGAAATAACTAACATGGGACATTGTGTTTTCCAACATTGGAAATAACTAACAAGGGACAATGTGTTTTCCAACAAGGGATAGTGTGTTTTCCAACATTAGAAATATGATTGGAACAAAGAAATGCTCACATTGTTGCAGTGTTGGAAAACACACTGTCCCGTGTGTAGAAAAAGTGGACAGGGGACATTATTAGAATTTAAGATGTCTAGAAATAACTAATAGGGTACATTGTGTTTTCTACTTTCCAACATTGGAAATAACTAACAGGGGACAATGTGTTTTCCAACATTGGAAATAAGTAACAGGGGACATTGTGTTTTTCACTTTCTTGATATGATTGGAACAAAAAAATGCTCACATTGTTTGCAAGGTTGGAAAACACACTATCCCCTATGTAGGAAAAGTGGATAGGGGACATCATTAGAATGTAAGATGTCTAGAAATAACTAACAGGGGACAGTGTGTTTTCCAACATTGGAAAATTCTAATAGGGGATAGTTTATTTTCCAACAAGGTAAATAACTAACAAGGGACAGTGTGTTTTCGAACAAGGGACAATGTGTTTTCCAACAAGGGACAATGTGTTTTCCAACATTGAAAAAAACTAACAGGAGACAATGTGTTTTCCAACATTGGAAAAAACTAATAGGGGATAGTGTGTTTTCCAACAAGGAACAAAAAAAGCTCAAATTATTTGCAATGTTGGAAAACACACTATCCCTTATCAATTATTTCCTACACAGGGGACATTGTGTTTTCCAACACTGCAATTCATAGGGAAATAATTGACAAAGGATAGTGCATTTTCCAACACTGCAAATAATGTGAGCATTTTTTTTGTTCCTTGTTGGAAAACACACTATCCCCTATTAGTTATTTCCAATGTTATTCTAAAATTTGAAGTTGGACTTCATTACATTTAATTGACAAGGGACAATGTGTTTTCCAACACTGCAAATTGATAAGGAAATAATTGACAAGGGATAGTGTATTTTCCAACACTACAAATCATGTGCATTTTTTTGTTCCAATCAAATGAAGAAAGCGAAATGCCTTTTTTATTGTACCAAAGATTTGTTCTAAAATTTGAAGGTGGACTTCATTAGATTGTTGGTGTCTATGAAACAAAAATAAATCATAAGAAAATAATTTACAAGGGACAGTGTGTTTCCAACACTGCAAATAATGTGAGCATTTTTTTGTTCCAATCAAACAAAGAAAGTGAAATGTCATTTTTGCTGCACCAAATTTTAAGTTCCTTATAATTTTTTGAAATAGTTTTCAATATCTTTGAAAGAATTATATCTTCGTCTTCTTGTTCATCCACAACTTGTTCGATAAAGAGTATATTCTCCAGATTACTTATTTTTCTTTAAATTTCTTAATCATAACTTTAATCACAAACACAACCAATGTATAAATTATAATATTTTGAGTTCATAAGTAATAAAATACTCTTCACAATGCTACAAAAATTTGCCAATAGTAACAAAAAAAACATCTTTTGGAGATTAAAAAAATAAACACCTTTGAGTGATGACCAATGACATTTATATAGAGATTGCAAGAAATTAATTTAAATTGTACCAATTAGCAAGGTAATGCAATGTTCTATTCACATGAAATTTGTAGATAGGTCCATTTGGGATGAATGAAGTGAGTTGTAAGATCAATACAATGAAAATAAATGAGGTTACAACCATGAATATGTTTGGGACCAATGATATGGGATACATATTTAAATGCTGGCACAAAGCTTGGATATTTGTCGCATAGTTCAATCTGTCTTGTTTAGTAGTTTTTGTACAAGGAACATTATTGGACAATGGAGAGATTTGAGGAATCAAATCACATTAATGCGAAATCAAACTACAATGATCTATGATATATTTTAATGTTTTGTAAATAAATTATTGTACTTTAGAAATAACATGTGCTGCTACAAAATAGAGTCTTCATCTTAGAACATTTAATATGTTGAAATAATGATTGAGAGACAAATGTATTTACAATGAGAATTATGTTGTGATGAGAATACTATTACAAATTTATTAGAAATGTATGAAATGAGCCTAAATGTTCTCTCGGTGACCCAACATGCTACTATTGGTGTCACCAACACTATTGTAGGAGGAGCATAGAAGGGAAAGCATCAAAATCTAGGCACTTTGATGTGAATCCAATTTTTTTATAGATTATCTACAAAGATATTGGACAAATTCCTTTCACATATCTACAAAAACAAAGTGTTGCCATGTCTTCTTCAATAGATCATGTTTCCACTAACCTGCCCACACCATCAACATAAAATCAAAGTGTTTTTGTGAATGTTAAATTACCCAAAAATATAGATTTGATACTATATGCAATAGATAATATGATGATGAAAAAATAATTCATAATTTCATAGCTTTCTTGATCTACAAATATTAAACCAAACAAAAAAAACATTCCTCACAAAGAACAATTACATAAAAGTAGCTTTTTATGTTAATGCTTATGTTTGCCTTGCACGCACAATATAGTAATAGTGGGAGGAAACAGGTTTGCCCAAAAAGGAATCAAATACACTTTATCCCATTATGTTTGGGAGTTCTCCCCATCACTTGTATTGTACTGAATTATTAAGCATTTGTCTTGGGGAAATGACAATTCTTACAAGCAATAGCCTTAGTAGCATCCAAACCCTAAGCAATCTAAAAATGAATGATGATACTTCAATTATATTGACATTTACAACACATTGCATAGATAATTCACAACGCACATTACATAGATAATAATATCAATGTAAGGGAGTGGTGAGAAGTTAATTTGGTGAATGCAAATATCTAGGTACTTAATAAACTACATTAATTTCACAGTATTTACCAATTTCAAAATATAATTAACACATCAAATAACACAAACAACAATAAAATTTTAACAAAAATACAGGTAGCTTATGATGTTCAGGATTAAAACCACCAACTAGAAATTATTTAGCTTGCTAAAATACCAGGAATTTCAAGGCTCTCAGACAACATAGAGAGGAGTTTTACCACCAATTTTTTCACTTCACCCGCATTTTCTAATCTAGCATCACTGCACAAAATAGGAAAATATCTTCGTTAAGGAAGAAAATAAGTAAAAACTTGAAAATACAAGGCACAAATATTGTACCGAATGACTGAAGGCCAAAACTCAACTATCTGGGCATCAATTGCTCCAACCATATGCACGAGAAAATCCCTCCACTCCACAATTCTTTCATCTTTTGCGGTGAAGCTGGTACCATACATGATACACTTTTTACTATATTTTTTCCTCGTAACTGCATTCTACATTTAAATGAGCATAAATATATAAACCTATCTATTATGGTACTTAACAAAAAACTGAAACAATCATTTCCAAAGCAAAAAAAAAATTAGACAATCGTTTTCAAACCAACGACAGAAGAACACAAAGGCAGTTATTTTTCTCAACGCTCTGATGGTATCAAGCAAAGGGGTCTCAGTTCAGTGTTCAATACATTTACAGAGGCTTAGAGAACTCACCGTATGTGGCTTACACTGATCATCGAATAAACCAAACTCACCGAGACTCCATACCCGAGCAAGCTATCACAAGTTTGGAGGAGGTTCAAGTTTAAAATTTGGAAACATGATATTAGAACTATGTTCATCATATTCAAAGACAGGAGAATAAAAAAGGGAAGACTTTATTTCACAATGACCTGATGGTTACAATCAACTTGGTCACTGACCAAAATCAGCGTGCCATTCTTACAACAGTGGCGTCAGATTACACATCAAAAGGCCTCCAAAGTTTGGCCTGTACACATCCCCTGCTGAGATAAATCGACACATCAATCATCGGTCAATATATTAACAAATCAAAACAGAAACCAAGAAAATAAACCAAAAATGCGAAGGAAGAAAGATGCCCCTACATCATATGCCTTTAATTTGGGGAGAGTTGAAACCTCCGGCACAGGCGTTTTCCTACACTTGTTCTTGAGTTGAGAGGGTAGTCTATAGCAGGCCTTTTGAGACCATATTTGCTTGTGTATCCCAGCACAAATGCTGTAGCAGGTGGTGGAGAATTGCTGGCAGCCATCAATACAATAATCGAAACAGAAAATCGCCGAAAATTCCTCTTGGTTTTATGACCTCTTTCATGAAATATGCGGTGCAATTTTGCAGATTTGGAGTTTAAGCACGAATAGACTCATTTCAAATCTCCCGCTTTTAAGATCCCGCTCTTTTTTCTTTTTTTTTTTGAAATGTCCACGTCTTCTCGATCCGTCGTTACCGTCCGTCTCCATCTTTGTCTGTTGTTACCATTCATCTCTGTTTCCGTCCATAGTTACTGTCAGTGCGTTTTGTCTCAAGCGTGGCATGGGATGGGGTCTTATGTTATAATGTTACATACATAGGTGCTTTTTGTCTAGGAGTTAGTTTTTAGGAGCCGGCTAACTCCTAGACAAAAAACACCTATGTACATACAAAAAAAACATGCATAACATGATGACATGTAGTAGTGTGGGGCCCAACGCAAAAGTCACTGGAGGCTAAATGGAGATAAACGACGTTATTTCTACAACTTGCACAGACAATTTTAAAAAATAAGCGAGAGTTTTTAAACTCCACTTTTGTAAGATGAATAGCCATGTACGCAGCAGAGACCGTTTGGCTTCAGAAAAAAACTAAAAACCATATTGAACCTTTGAAGAAGACGTTGGGTGATATGTTTGGTTTGAGAGAGAGAATACACTACTTTGGTTCAGTTGCTTCCTACTTTGTTGATGGGAAGGGTGAAAAAGCTTCGTAACATCATCTAAATAATGTGTGATGTCGTAAAGAGATCATTGAAAGCACCAGCTCCCTGCGTGAGCAGCATGAGCTGCACCTTCTTCTTAGAAAATTTGCTTGAGCAAGTGGAATCAACCTCATTCCATTCTTCTCTTCGACCAAAGGCATTCATAGCTCTTCTCATCCGACCCAAGTGATCTATTTATCTATCCCAAGTGCATCTACTTATATTGATTGTCCATTTTTTGCTTCTCTTGCTCAACTGACTGCGAGAGCGGCAAGGCCAACTGCGTGTGAGAAAGGGAGTTGGGTCCATCTATCTATTGGTTGAGCCAAAACATTCTTTGTTGTTCCAGACACCCATTTTTGCGTAGATAGGGATTATGTTAGGAGACGTGGAGAGATGATTCGTAGATGCAAATGCCATTTTATGAAATATTCTTTGCTATTCTCTTTGAGGTATTCTGTCAAACAATTCTAGGAGGCATTCTATTAAACAATTCACATGCCTTGTCAATGCTTCCACATTTTGCATACATTTCTATCAGGGAAGTTCCATGTATAAAACCCAACAAAATTCCTCTATCCTTTATGATTTGAAGGATGTACATACCTTGTTCCAAAGCTCCCATTTTGGCATAGGCAGGGAGGATAAGGTGAAGGTTGTGGAATTTGGCTTTACACCTGCTAATTGCATTTTCTTGAAAGTTTCTAAAGCCTTTTCAACAAATCCATTTTATGAATATCCTACAATTAAGGCATTCCATTAAAACACATTTCTTTGAGACATTTTGTCAAACAGTTTGCATGCGTTGTTAATTCTTCTACTTTTTTGCATGCATGTCTACTAGGGCAGTTGTGACTATAATATCTGACAAAGTTCCTCTATCCTTTATGCTTCGATGGATGTTCATACTTTACAAAGCTCTCATTTTGGCATTGGCAAGAAGGCTGCAAGCAAAGGTTACGTAAGTTCACATGCCTTGTCTATGCTTCCACATTTTGCATACATTTCTACTAGGTCAGTTGTGACTGCAACATCTGATACAATTCATCTTTCCTTTATTTCAAGATTGATGCCCACACCTCGGGCCAAAACTCTAATTTTGGCACAGGTAGGGAGGGTGTTGGTAGAGATTGTAGAATGTGGCTTTACACCTGCCAATTACATTTGATTGAAAGTTTCTAAATCCTTTTTAAGGATGCATTTCGTGTATATCTTGTAATCATATCATTCCATTAGACCAGATTTCTTTGAGGCATCCTGTCAAATAGTTCACGTGCCTAGTCTATGTTTCCACATTTTGGATAAATTTTGTTGAAAATCTTTATTGAAAAGAAGAGGAAAAATAGGACATAAGAGAAAAAACTAAAATTTGCATGTGAAATCAATTGAGTAGCTCAAGATCAAGAGGAGGATGAGGTTGTGGGATAAATAGAAAAAAAAATACAAATGATAAAAAAAATAGGTCAATTCAAATTTTAAAACCTGGTTTGCATGTCATTAATACCCAACATATAATTCTTGAGTATCATTAGAGTTTGAAATTATCACCCGATAGTTTGGAGAATTGGACTATTTAGTAATCTAGCATATAAAATAGGTTTATACTTATAAATTTTATTATTTTTTGTGTTTTATAAGATCTAACAATTTTTTCACTTATCTAGACACCAACATTGGATGGAATGCTAGTAAAGAATAGACATAATATTTTGATTGGGTGGAGTAACTCCCAAGAGTAGATCAAGTTATCATCTAGTTGAGTTGGACTATGAGATAGATAATTTATTGACTGAAGATATTCTTCCTATTCTTGTGAAATCAATTGAGTAGCTCAAGATCAAGAGGAGGATGAGGTTGTGGGATAAATAGAAAAAAAAATACAAATGATAAAAAAAATAGGTCAATTCAAATTTTAAAACCTGGTTTGCATGTCATTAATACCCAACATATAATTCTTGAGTATCATTAGAGTTTGAAATTATCACCCGATAGTTTGGAGAATTGGACTATTTAGTAATCTAGCATATAAAATAGGTTTATACTTATAAATTTTATTATTTTTTGTGTTTTATAAGATCTAACAATTTTTTCACTTATCTAGACACCAACATTGGATGGAATGCTAGTAAAGAATAGACATAATATTTTGATTGGGTGGAGTAACTCCCAAGAGTAGATCAAGTTATCATCTAGTTGAGTTGGACTATGAGATAGATAATTTATTGACTGAAGATATTCTTCCTATTCTTGTGAAATCAATTGAGTAGCTCAAGATCAAGAGGAGGATGAGGTTGTGGGATAAATAGAAAAAAAAATACAAATGATAAAAAAAATAGGTCAATTCAAATTTTAAAACCTGGTTTGCATGTCATTAATACCCAACATATAATTCTTGAGTATCATTAGAGTTTGAAATTATCACCCGATAGTTTGGAGAATTGGACTATTTAGTAATCTAGCATATAAAATAGGTTTATACTTATAAATTTTATTATTTTTTGTGTTTTATAAGATCTAACAATTTTTTCACTTATCTAGACACCAACATTGGATGGAATGCTAGTAAAGAATAGACATAATATTTTGATTGGGTGGAGTAACTCCCAAGAGTAGATCAAGTTATCATCTAGTTGAGTTGGACTATGAGATAGATAATTTATTGACTGAAGATATTCTTCCTATTCTTGAGAAGTTGAATTTAGGACACCCACTATGTCTTCCAACCTGCAATTGTTTTGTGCATATATTTTTCATGAGGATGAATTGAGGATAGCTAAGACAATGAACTAAGGGTTCCTAACAGGATGGATTAAGGGGATATACAAGATCCTTGACTTAAATTATGTTTCATACAAGAAAATTAGTTTTATAAATAGGAGATTGCTTAAAAGGGTACATAATTTCAGATAAGAGATATAGAATATTTGGATTTTAAACTAGATAAGGGTCTTTGTATGGATTAAAGTAGTCACCATGTATGTTGTATGAATTTGGTTATTTTTTATGTATCCCTAAAATATAACTCCCCCCATACTCTCCACTGTTTAACTTTAAACATGTAAAATGAAATAATGGAAACTGACATTGTGTTTTCCAACATGTAATTATTTTGTGCAATTACTAGAATATATGAAATGAAAAAGGAATCTACTCTAAAAAAACTTCAAAAGATGTAGACCAAAGTGAATGAGATAGATAACGTATTGGTTTCAAGTTTCATAAACCATATACTCAAACACACTATGTTTTTCAACTTGCAATTATACCGTGTATTTACAGAAAAGAAAACAAATTGCAGACCATGTTAAATACATAAAGGAATTAGTCTATAGGCTTTCATTTGTAGATAAGAAAATAAATGGAGGTCAAATACATTCTTGTAAATCTATTTCATGTATACTATGTTGTGTAACCACATATTTTGGAGGATAACATCCCCTACTTACAACATTATTTCATTGTAGTTATTCATAGTTCTACATTGCATAGTTCTTTCTAAACATTAGTCTATCAGCGTCACATTTGTGGTTGAACTAATAATTCACATACTCATAATTCATGGAAAATATTTATGACTAATAATTCATAGACTCATAATCATAATGTTTAAGGGGGTTATATTCATCTTGCAACTCACATAAAACTAACCAAATTGACTTGAGGGGTGACTAACCAATTGGGTTGTTAGGTTAGAGGGTTTTAGAATAGAATCTAGGTTGCAGGTTTCATAACACCCACCATTTTCCAACCTCTAATTATACATAGATAGCATAATCACTCACAACTCACTGTTTTTTCTAACCTACAATTATTTTATGCATTTATTTTTCCATCATATGAGGAAATTGAAACAAAAATTTTACTCTAAGTAATAGTTGTGATAAAATTTGAAAGTGTCTTTCATTACATTCATACTTTCTAAATAAGAAAAGGTTTTCATTACAACAATTGTAGGCTGGAAAACATTGGGTGATATGAAACTTGCAGCCCACATATTATTGTAAAACCCTCTACACATAACAACCCAATTGGTTAGTCATCCCTCAAGTCAATTTGATTAGTTTTGTGTATCCCTCACCTAAAAATCCTCTCCAAGCTCTCCACCCTTTATTAAAACAAGTAGAATGCAATCACTCACAACCCACTGTGTTTTCTAACCTATGATTATTTTGTGCATTTCTTTTTCCATCATATGAGGAAATTGAAATGCATTTTTTACTCTAAGTAACAATTGTGGTAAATTTTGAAAGTACCTTTCATTACATTTGTACTCTCTAAATAAGAAAAGCTTTTCATTGCAACAATTGCAAGTTGGAAAACGCTGGGTGTTATGAAACATGCAACCCACATATTGTTGTAAAACCCTCTACACATAACAACCCAATTGATTAGTTTTATGTATCACCCACCTAGAAATCCTCCTCAAGCTCTCCACCCTTGAACTTAGAAAAAGAAGAATGCAATCACTCACAACCCACTGTGTTTCCCAACCTACAGTTATTTTCTGCATTTCTTTTTCCATCATATAAGGAAATTGAAACACAATTTTTACTCTAAGTAATAGTTGTGGTAAATTTTGAAAGTTCCTTTCATCACATTAGGAGGGATAGTGAAAGATGAGAGATAGAGAGAATTATTTCCAATTGTATTTGTTCCATGAAATTCTTAAATTCAAGAATCTTTGACTTCATTTGCTCAAATCCACTTATAGCATCATCTCTCACTTTCTTGGCTTGCACAAATTTTATGATCTAATCCACTTTGATAGATGCTTCTTTTTAAGTGTTTTTAGAGCATATTCTTTTTTCATTTCATACATTATAGTACTTGCTACCTCGAGTTTTAAGAATCTTTCCATTTCATTCTCTACATACAAATGCTTGTTGCACATTATATTATAATTCAAAATAATTTCTTGCACTTAAGAGATTATTCCTATTCTTGAGAAGTTGAGGATGGAGCATGTGCATTATGTGCAATGGGAAAATGGAAATGTAGAATTGAAGGTAAGCATGTGCACTATGTGCAATGGGAAATAATGTGGTTATTATTAGACACATCATCCTCTCTATCATCTTGATTTCTCTACTTAAAAAATATGCTAACCTCTATATGGCAATAATTTCCTCTATCCCTATCCTCATAATGGTTGTGTAATAGATGTAAAAAGAGTGATAAGCATCTAGAGAGGTACTCCTAGATTGTCATTTGAGTTACAAAAATTATACCTTATTGTCATTTGAGTTACAAAATTATGATAAATTTGGTAAGAGAGAGATGGGGGAAAGAGGGACAATCATATCACCCATATCATTCAAATTTGGTAAGGGATATGGGGAAGGGGGGAGTAAACAATAAAGGGAGGGGTAGATGGAAAGAGAGAGATGGGGTAAAGAGGGAAAAAGGGAGGGAGAGGAAGGTTAGGAGGGATAGTGAGAGATGAGAGATAGAAAGAAGTATTTCCAATTGTATTTATTCTATGGAATTCTTAAGTTCAAGAATATTTGACTTCATTTGTTCAAATCCACTTATAGCATCATCTCTCATTTTATTTTCTTGCAAAGCTTAATATTTAATACAAAACCTCTTGACTTTATCCACTTTTTTATTTCCATTTTCCCATTGCACATACTACACACACACCTTCCTCAACTTCTCAAGAGAAGGAAGAATCTCTTTAGACAATACATTATTTATCTAATTCACTTTGGTCTACGTCTTTTTAAGTGTTTTTAGAGTAGATTCCCTTTTCATTTCATACATTATAGTACCTACTACCTCCAGTCTAGTATTTCCATTATAGAGAGAGGCAGGGCAGGTGAGGTAGGTATAGAGAGAGTTAGGAAGAGAGGGAGGGAGAGAGGGGAGGAGGAGGGAGATAGGAAGTGGTAGGGTAGGAGGGATAGGAGGGAGAGAAAGAGGGAAGGAGAGAGATAGGGATAGGTATAGATAGTGGTAGGGATATATGGAAGGAGGAAGATAGTGACTAGTAGGGTGGGAGGGGTAGGTATAGAGAGAGTTAGTGAGGGAGGGAAGGAGGGGTAGGTGGAGAGAGGTTGTGTGTGTGTTTGTGAGGGAGAGAGAGGGGGAAGGAGGGAGATAGGAAGTGGTATGTGGGAGGGATAGAGGGAGGGGGAGAAAGAGGTAAGGAGGGAGATAAGAAGTTGTAGGGAGGGAGGGATAGAAGGACCCAAAATGGACTTAGTAGGATGGTGAGATGTGATGGTGGATTGTGGGAAATAGGCACCAAAAATAGATTTATGGATTTAACAATTCATAGCTTCTATAAGGCATTTGAATATTTCAAACTCTCATCCATATGCCTTATAAACACATTTCAAGAAAATTTTGAATGATTAATTACGATGATTGCATCAATTATATGGTAAAAGTGAGCCTTGTTTAATTATTCAATTAATCAATTATAGTGTAAATATGGATAACATTAATCATTTATAGTTTCATGCAATGATGATAGATGTTATGTTTAGGGTTTAGGATTTAAGGTTTAACATAATATATTAATGCAACAATGATGATGGATTAACCCAAAGAGAGACATAGATATGGTGTTGAACGACCTTATAATGAAGAAATTGAACAAAGAGGAAGTAGTAGTTCATGATGAAATAAAAGAATAGATGAATATTAGATAGATGGAGGATGATATGCTAGATGTAGTGAAACAAAATTCATATGATCGTATTTTAGATGTGGAATAGAAGGACATAGAGTATTTGAATGTTTCCAAAGAAAATGGAGTATTGATAGAAGACATAAAGGTTTCACAAGAGTTGTAATGCTTATGAAGAGTCAAGCAGATGAAAAATCCCAATAAATAAATTAGAGAGAGGTAAGTCATTGATCATGAAAATACTTTTGTTAAACAGTGATGGTATTGATAAAGAACTAGTACAAAGGAGAAGATCTTACAAATATGTACAAGAATAAATATAAGTATCTTTAGAATATCCAAATCAGTATAGAAACCAACACAAATGTAGAAATAACATAAGGTACTAGTAAGTGACCAATTTTTGTTAACATTTAAGATAGGTACATATCATGAGGAAGTATTGCATCAAGTTAAAGGATATATGCCATTTATTTTTGGGAATCTTGGCCATGGTAGTATGAGAATAAATTCATACATTTGTATAAAGAGAATACTTACACTATGATGAAGGACATAAAGAAGCTATGGTTAAACTAGAGGAAGTATCTTGAGACTATTATATAGTGGTTCAACATGCACAATGATAATCCTATATGTATTCCTTTACCAATATCCACTAAGTTGAGCCTACAACAATGCCCTAAATATATGGAGGGAAAGATGGATCTAGGGAGTGGAAGCTTGGGAGGGATAGGTATAGAGAGAGAGAGAGAGGGAGGGATGGTAGGTGGAGAGAGGTTGTGTGTGTGTGAGAGGGAGAGAGAGAGGAGGGAGGGAGATAGGAAGTGGTAGGGTGGGAGGGATAGAGAGAGGGGAAGAAAGAGAGAAGGAGGGAGATAGTGAGTGATAGGGTGGGAGGGATAGAAGGAGGGAGATAAAGAGGGAAGGAGGGAGATAGGGAGTGGTAGGGTGAGAGGGATAGGTACAAAGAGAGTTAGGGAGGGATGAAGGGAGGGGTAGATGGAGAGAGGTTGTATATGTATGTGAGGGAGAGAGGGAGGGAGAGAGAGGGGGAAGGAGGGAGATAGGAAGTGGTAGGGTGGGAGGGATAGAGGGAGGAAGAGAGAGGGAAGGAGGGAGATAGGGAGTGGTAGGGTGGGAGGGATAAAGGGAGGGAGAGAAGGATATAGTTTTCAATGTCTTGAATACTTTTATGTAGCTTTGTAGCCACCTTTTTCTAAGCTTTGAGAGTGTCTTTACGATTATAGAATGTAGATGTTTCTTTTAACAAGTTCTTTACAAGAGTTGTCTACCTTTTTAGGTAAGACTTTCATGTCTCCACCCAACTGATTCTCTTTTTTTGCACTTAGATATGATTTTTCCTTTTCCTTGTCATCTATTTCCAATTGTATTTGTTCCATGGAATTCTTAATTTCAAGAATCTTTGAGTTCATTTGTTCAACTCCACTTATAGCATCATCTCTCACATTATTTACTTGCACAAATTCATATGCAATGCAAAACCTCTTGACTTTTTCCACTTCTACATTTCCATTTTCCCATTGCACATACTACACATGCACCTTCCTCAAATTCTCAAGAGTGGTAAGAATCTATTCAGTCAATACACTATCTATCTCATTCACTGTGGTCTGCTTCTTCAAATTCCTTTTCCATTTCAACTTCTCAAGAGAAGGAAGAGTATATTAATTCAATACATTATGTGTTATCATTCTTCCAAACCATTTCTCACCATCCCCCTCCATTACAATAGCTCAAAAACATTATCCCTATTCCTCCTTGACACTATAAATCCAATTTGGGTGCCTATGTCCCATAATCCACCATCACATCTCCCCCTCCTACTAAATCTAAGATATTTTTTTTTCTATTTCCATACCATTTTCCATTTATAATTATTACTATATAGTTTTTTATAATGTTTATATCAAATGTTCTTTTTTTTTTTTGTAGGATTAAAATTCTAGTTCTACCCTATTGGTTGTAACATATTTATGGTAATTTATCAAAACTAAAAGATCTAATTATAACTCCAATATTTGAAATTTACATAAAGTTATAAGTTTATCCCATGATTTTGGATGGAGTGATAGCGATCTTCATATCTTTATTTCACACAAAATAAAATCAATTGAATAAGAAAATTGAAAATACATTTCAGATTTGGAAACCTAGGGAGCACATGTAGATAGGTAAGATATGAGGACCAATGAGAGTACCTTCAACCATTATGAGTACATATGTAGTAGTTAGTTCTATCAATCCAATAACTTACTTTATTTGAGTTTATTTATTTTTATATTGCATTCATCTTCACCATGAGCTCCTTATGTACTTTCTCTTGCACTAAAACTAATCAAATTGACCTATTTGCTCTATCACTTTCTTCTTTAATATTTCATACCTTCTATTTGATCTTGATGTTCTCTAAAATTATTTCTTATAGGACTTGGTAGGGTGGGAGAGCTATGTATAGATAAAACTAACCAAATTGGGTTGTGATTTATTTCATTGTGCTTGTTTAAAGCTGAAGGGCGGAGAGCTTGGGGAGGAGTTACAAGTTGGGGATACATAAAACTAACCAAATTGACCTAAGGGGTGACTAAACAATTGGGTTGTTATGTGTAGAGGGTTTTCCAACAATATGTGGGTTTGAGATTTCATAACACCCAGTGTTTTCCAACCTACAATTTTAGAAAATAGTATTAATGTAATTAAAACCTTTTGTTAGTTACATAGCATGAGTATAATGAAAGGAACCTTCAAAATTTACCATTAATGTAGTTTAAAATTTTAGGAGTTGTGCAACAATACCTTTGATTTTCAATCTATAAAAATGATTCACAAGATTATTATAAGTAAATTGAACATTTCCTCCTTGAGCCTCAAGGTGCTTGATATCAGCCTTCAACTCTAAACTACCTTGAATTCTTGTAGATTCTATTTTTCTAATGTCTCCATGTGTCCTTCATAAGCAACACCTTCCATTGTTTTCTTTATTTTCTCAACTTCATGTCTTTTAGATTGCATCTCTCTCTCAATAGCCTTAAGCTCCTTAATTTTGATGATAAAATATTCTTCTTATCTTTTACTTCCTTTTTCTAAGTGGTTAATTTTAGTTGTCTATTGTTTTGCTACAATTTCAACACTTCCAACTATTTATTTTTCATCTACAAGTTGATCATGACAAATTTTCCTCATCCCCACTACTCTTACCTATTAACATCCTATACTATTCCTTTTCATGATCTTCTAACTTCCTTTTCATATCTTTTACTTGAAGCTTTAGATCATCTTCTCCCTCACCAACCCTTAGGACAACAATATTCCTTTCTTGGATAGAGTTTTGAATGTCTTGAATAATTTTATGTAGCTTTGCAGCCACCTTTTGCTCAGCTTTGAGAGTGTCTTTATGATTAGAGAATGCAAATGTTTCTTTTAACAGGTTCTTTACAAGACTTGTCTACCTTTTTTGATAAGAATTTCATGTCTCCACCCAATTGATTATATTTTTCTATACTTAAATTTTATTTTACCTTTTCCTTATCATCTATTTCCAATTTTATTTGTTCCATGTATTTTTTAAGTTATTAAAGAATCTTTTGTGACAAGTATTACACCCATTTTATTGGAGATAGGGTCCTCTAGTTACACATTACTTTAGAGAAATAAGTTCTTCCAAACTATATTGAAATATTTTTTGTAACTCTTCCTACTCTTGAGAAGCTGATGAAGGAGCATGTGCACTATGTGCAATGGGAAAATGGAAATGAAAAACTAGAGGAAACAGGTACTAGAATGTATGAAATGAAAAAGGAGTCTACTCTAAAAACACTTGAAAAGAAGCAGACCAAAATGAATGAGATAGATAATGTATTGTTTGAAGAGATTCTTCCTACTATTGAGAAATTGTAGAAGGAGCATGTGCACTATGTGCAATGGGAAAATGGAAATTCATAATTGGAGGAAATATGTACTAGAATGTATGAAATGAAGAAGAAATATTCTCTTAAAACACATAAAAAGAAGCAGACCAAAGTGAATGTGATAGATAATGTATTGATTGAAGAGATAGATAATTTTTATTTTTGACTTACCCCCATGTTCTTCTTGTGGTCATCATACTCATCGTTCTTCCCACTTAATTTAAAAAATGTCCAAACATGTTTCATGTGTCATAAATCCTTTGTTTGAGCTAGTTACTAGGGAGGTACATTCAAATGCTTGTTATACTCCAATTATGGAATTTTTGCTAGATGATACAAACCAAATTATGTTAATCAATTATTGTTGATGCTCCTCCTTTTGATGCCAATAATATTCTTTAAGATAATGTTATAGATTCAATACATGTTTGATATTCCATTGTTGATTTATTTGATGATTGAGATGCAATTTTATTGATTCAAGTGTTTTTGGGTCCCTATGTCCCACAATCCACCAACACATATCCCCCTCATACTAAGTCCATTTTGGGTCCTTTTGTCCCTCCCACCCTATCATTCCCTATCTCCCCCCTTCCCCCCCCTCTCTCTCTCTCTCCCTAGATTATGTTTTTTTTGTTCTTCATCATAGTTTAAGTATTCTCTTTATACAAATGTTTGAATTTATTGATTTGGATATTCTAAGAATACTTATATTTAGTCTTGTATATATTTCTAAAGATACTTCTCCTTTGTACTAGTTATTTATCGATACCCCTCTCTCCCTCTTTATTTGGAAAGACATAAAAGAAATTTTATTCATCTAAATTCCAGTCTTATGAATTAAAAAATGTATATCGTGAAATGACTATGTTAAGACCTATTTCCAGGGGTATACCTCATGTGTAGACCTATTAGGATTGGAATGTGTGCTAGAAATTAGAAACTAGAAATTATTCAATGGTAGGAAATCTAAGATGTCTAGAAACACTTTGTAGCATGTTG
The DNA here is from genome assembly GCA_007258455.2 of Sequoia sempervirens. Lineage (NCBI taxonomy): Eukaryota > Viridiplantae > Streptophyta > Pinopsida > Cupressales > Cupressaceae > Sequoia > Sequoia sempervirens. The sequence continues at coordinate 533,655,078 of VDFB02000017.1, forward strand.
TACACACACTAATTCCACCATATTTGATCTTTAATACTACACATTAATTCATCCTAGTCAATTCCCTTTAACATCACCATGTTGACTAATTAATTTAATTACTTAATTAATTGCACCATGTCATAACATTATATTTCCAATTTATTTATCTTTAAGCCTCCTTTTGCTCAGCTTTGAGAGTGTCTTTATGATTAGAGAATGCAAATGTTTCTTTTAACAAGTTATTTACAAGATTTTTCTACCTTTTAAGATAAGACTTTCATGTCTCCACCCAACTGATTCCTTTTTCTATACTTAGATCTGATTTTACCTTTTCCTTATCATCTATTTTCAATTGCTTTTGTTCCATGAAATTCTTAAGTTCAAAAATATTATCATCTAGGGAAAGTGCTACTATAACCTTTGATCCTTGTTCATTGCACCATCCCACACAATAAGAGTATGCAAATAGAACCCTTTACTCTTCATTATCATCGAAACATTTTCTAGTAGGTGTGTGCTACCATTTTTCTATTAAAAATTATCCAACTATACCAAGAATAGGTTGGTTTAAAGACAAATCCACATACCATTCATACTATTCAATCAAGCATATGAGAGACTATATCAAATGGAGCCTTGTAGAATCAGATTGCATGGATTATGATTTTGTTACAAATTTGGATTGGAAGGAGTATCCTATAGCTAGGTACCAATGAAAAGGGATTATGGAATGATTCAATGAGGTTGTAGGATAGAGTGATGGATGGTGGATAGGAATATAAGCATGGGGAGATTGAAGGTTAATGGGTTGGGAGATATTTAATGATTAGGATGGAAAGATGCATGGATAATGAAAGGACTATGATGGATGAAAAATTATTACATGAATAAATTTATATTAGCCTAGAATAAACCTAACAGATTAATAAAATGATGATGGATATTAGGTTTAGGGTTTAAGGTTTAACCTAATGGATTTATAGAATGATGATGATGGATTAATCCAAAGAGAGACATAAATATGGTGTTGAAAGACCTTATAATGAAGAAATTGAATGAAATAGATAATGTATTGATTGAAGATATTCTTCCCGCTCTTGAGAAGTTGAGGAAGGTGTGTGTGTAGTATGTGCAATGGGAAAATGGCAATACAAAAGTGAATAAATTCAAGAGGTTTTTTACTACATATGAAATTATGCAAGAAAAGAAAATGAGAGATGATTCTATAAGTGGAGTTGAAAAAATGAACTCAAAGATTCTTGAAAAAAAAGATATTCAAATTAATTCAATTACTAGCCATATTAATAAACTCAAATTAATTTAATTATTAGCCATATACTAATAAACTCAAATTAATTTAATTACTAGCCATATTAATAAACCATCTAGCTTAGACAAAAATGATATTCAAAACTAAATAAAAATTTCACCCAATACCATTGAAATCCCTTGATGTGTCCATGATTTGCATGATTTAATTACTCTCCTATAGAATTTGATTAATCATTATTACAAGCTAGAGGAAAATTAAATTATAATTCTAAAGGAGTATACCTTTTTGGTAACTCCTATCATCTTATAGACCTTCTCACAATTGTCATGAATTTAATTGTTGCATTCATAATACCCCATACCTTCATCCCTACATTTTTATTTTATACCATCCCTCATCCACATTTCCAATCTATTCCATAGTCCTCACCTTATCATTGATTGAAGATATTCTTCCTACTCTTCAAAATTTGATGAAGGATCATGTGCACTATGTGTAATGGGAAAATGGCAATGTAGAAGTGGATAAAATCAAAAGGTTTTGGAGTGATGGATCATAATAAAAGATAGGGAGTGGTAGGTTAGGAGGGATAGAAGGAGCAATCTACAAAAATTAAATATTACACAAGGTTTGTTTGGTGGATGCAATCCTCTTTAAAAACCTTTTCTTGGTCTTTGTTTGGTAGATGTAATCCTCCTCTCCAAATATACAAAAATCACTTTGGTATAATTATTTTCATGTGTTTTAGAACAGATTCCTTTTTCATTTCATACATTCTAGTACCTGTTGCCTCCACTTCTACATTTCCATTTTCCCATTACACATAGTGCACATGCTCCTTCCTCAAATTATCAAGAGCGGGAATAATATCTTAAGTCAAAAAATTATCTATTATCAATCTTCTAAACCATTTCTCACGAACCCCCTCCATCATACCAACCAAAAAACATTATCCTTATCCCTCCTCAATCCTATAAATATGAAGTATATTTTCAATTTTTCAATTCAATTGATTTCATTTTGTGTCAAAAAAAGATAAGAAGATCCTTACCACTCCATCCAAAATCATGGGATAAACTTATATAACTTTATGTAAATTTCAAATATTGGAGATATAATTAGATCTTTCAATTTTGATAAATTTGTACAAATAGGGTAGAATTATAATTTTAATCCTACAAAAAAAATTAAAACATTTGATAGAAACATGATAAAACTATATAGCAACAATTTCAATATATACATGGGTTGTATTCAATAATAATACCTCTCTCTACCTCTCCCTCACCCCCCTCTCTCTCTCACACTAGATCTCTCTCTTTATACCTCTCCCACCCTACCTTTGTATCTAGCTTTACCTACATCTCTCTTTATTCATTGCACCTCACCTCTCTCTACCTACACCTCTCTAATTAGATTGCTAACAAAGCCCAAATTTTATCCAAGTATAATTTATCATATAACTTATGATGAGTTTAAATTGTCTACATACAAAACAAACCACAACATTTTCCTTTTCTTTGGTAAGCGTGCTACAAGAACGATATCCCCACGAATAGAGATAGAGGGGTTTGATCTATGGCCAACCTAATTATAACACTAATTTCACCACAAATAGGGGCATATGCACATCACCAAGGAGGCTTAACACTTTTGGAAAACACAAAAAAATGCTCACATTATTGTAGTGCTAGACCTCTACCTCCCCCCATCCCTCTATACTTCTCTCTATCTCTCATCTCTCACCATCCCTCCTAATCTTCCTCTCCCTCTATTTTTCCTTCTTTCCCCTCTCCTCTTTCCACCTATCCATCCCTTTATCACTCACTCACTCATTCCCTCTCTCTCCACCTACCCCTCACATTATCTGTCCCTTTGTCCCTCCTTCCCTCTCTCTGACTCTCTCTATACATACCTCTCCCACCCTTTCTCTATATGTACCTCTATCCCTCCTACCTTACCACTCACTATCTCTCTCCTTACCCCTCTCTCTCTCATATAATTACTATGAGGATGCTTGCATAAAAAATCTAGGATTTCTTAGATGAAACTTAGTGAAATAGCCTTGTATTTATACATAACATTAAATCTCAAAATTAAAATATCACAAGTCAATATCAGGTCCAAGATTTGAAATCGTAAAAATACCACCAAAAACATATCCCAAGGGGGGGTCCTAGGTCTAAGTGAGGACCCATTCGCCATGCAGCGAATGGGTCCTAGCTCACTTAGCTAGGACACACTTTGAACAATGTGTAATATTATGTGAAAATAGGGTCCTATGACCTAGTGAGGACCCATTCGCCTGGTGGTGAATGGGTCCTAGGTCAATAACCTAGGACACACACCTTCAAGAATTAAGTGTTGTGTATTAGATGGGAACCCAAGAAATGTTTAGAAAGAACTATGCAATGTAGAACTATGAATAACTACAATGAAGTAATGTTGAAAGTAGGGGATGTTATCATCCTAAATGTGTGGCTGCACAACATAGTATACATGGAATAGATTTAGAATAATTTATTTGACCTCCTCCATTTTTTTTCTTATCTACAAACAAGATCCTATAGACTAATTCCTTTATTAATTTTCAAGTGATTTTAGAGTAGATTCCTTTTTCATTTCATACATTCTAGTACTTGATATAAAGGATTTTCTTATATTAAGCAACACACACTTTGGTCTTCTTCTACATAATGAGAAAATGTTGATTGTTGACATTGAGAAATTTCTTATATGAAGCAACATGTACAATGTGAAGTGTGTACTATGAAGGATACCCTATGAAATCCCTACTAATTATTTGCTATAAAATATTGGTCTCATGAAATCCATTTTGGGTGCCTAAATTTCCCACAACCCACCATCACATCTCTCCCTCCTACTCAGTTCATTTTGGGTCCTTCTATCCCTCCCACCCTACCAATTCCTATCTCCCTCCTTCCCTCTTTCTCTCTCTCCCTCTATCACTCCCACCCTACGACTTCTTATCTCCATCCTTCCCTCTCTCTCTCTCCCACACACACACACACACACACACAACCTCTCTCCACCTACCACTCCTTCCCTCCCCCACTAACTCTCTCTATACCTATCCTTCCCACCCTACCACTCCCTATCTCCCTCCTTCCCTCTATCCCTCCCACCCTACCACTCTCTATACCTATTCTTATCTCTCTTATTCCCTCTTTATCTCCCTCATATCCCTCCCACCCTACCACTTCTTATCTCCCTCCTCTCTCTCTCTCTCTCTCTCTCTCTCTCTCTCTCTCTCTCTCTCTCTCTCTCTCTCTCTCTCTCTCTCCTCTCTCTCATCCCTCTATTATGATCTAGTCATAACTTCTTTCAAATCTACATCTTGGTAAAATAGCTTATGCCACTCAAATAATTTATCAAATCATCCATCCCTAGAGAATGTTTATTTTTGTCCTTCATCATAGTGTAAGTATTCTCTTTATACAAATGTATGAATTTATTCTCATACTACCATGACCAAGATTCCAAAAAATAAATGACATATATCCTTTAACATGATGTGTAATGCCCTGTCTTAATAACCTAAGAATGTTGCAAATGTGTTATAGAGGTGAAATATTTTTTTTTAAAGTTTAATTATTATGTTAATTAGTTGCATACATTCATTAAGCTAAATGACGTTACACTACTTTGAGTTTCCTTAAGTGACTTAAGTATTTCGCATAGCACATTTTAATTTATAACATAAAGATAAACATTGCATAACATTGAAATTCATTTGAATACCATTCATAATAACAAAAGTACATACATGTTTTTCCATACATTGCATTTGATAGGATATACATTACTCATCCATCTGATGAGGTAGTTCAATAATGATTACAATTACAATTACATTGTTAACCTCTTATACAATTGAGGGATGTTTTACAATACAAGTTTACAATAAGAGAAGTACATATGAGTTTCCATGTGCGAGCTCTCCATCCATGAAGCTCTTGATGCCAAGATCACAAAACTGAGGACCCAACGGAGTAAGGTGCACATTCCACCCAACCATGTGGTACCCGTAGGTCCACCCCCCTGTGCTAGGAGATAGTAATAAGGTTACCTAGACCTAATCTACTAACCCTAGACACTAGTACAAAACAATCTAATGGTTACATTGCTTCCAGATTTAGACAATTGAATTTACTACAAATACAAAGGTAATCTGTTATTCTAGGTGGAGTGTCATCACAATGATGCAAAGGTTACCCTGGTGATTCTTCCTAGGTTCTGGCCCCCAATCCTTGGGTTACCTTGGTAACCTCTTACGAAACCTGGCCCCTATTGCATACTATTGTGGAATCAAATGTCTTTTAAAGGAACAAGACACCGATTTTCCATTCCAGGCCTTCTCATCTTATACTCTTGACTAAAAAAGCTCAAGAGTCATAAGTGAGGCATTTAAATCTTGTTAAGTGTTTTAATCTAACTACTGTGTTCTTTAGTTTTCACTGACTTACTATCTATTTGTAAGTTACCCTGACACCACTTTGTGTGTCGGCCCTTACAAATAGCCACTCCCCTAAACATAACAAGGATTTCTAAGATTACATGACTAGGGTTTACAAGTGCATCAGGTACATCTCACAGTAACAATTAATTCTCAACAATATCAAATCACAATTTTATCGAATGCACAACCCAAGTTAACACAAGAAATACATTTGAACAATTAGACACCCTTTTTACACAATTCATTCTAGAAGACTTACACAACAAAGACTCTCCCAATTTGCCCCAAAAGAAATATGTACGAAATCAAATCAAGAAAAAGTAAACACTTATTATTTGGATATGCTAAATCCATTCAATCAATAATTTGAAATATAAGAAATATGAAATTAATCAATCAGCTAATTTATAAACTTTATTTTTTTATAAAATATGATAATCAAATCTAAATTTATTACAATTCCCAAATCATATTTAAAATAAAATTTTGTTTTTCTTACATAATACTTTTCATCAGAAAATATCTAATCATAATTTCCTTATGTTATCTAACATCATTTAAATCATTTAAACATATATATATATATATATATATATCTGCAATTCATAACAATTTAATTATATATTTATTCTAAGTATATATATATAATCATATTATATATATATTATAAATTAAACTTTATATGTAATGCAAATTTATTAAATATAAATCACATTGAAACCCAATTCGCATTTTAATACAGCCACAGGGTTTACCCCAACAATATACACAGTCCGCCATATTCACGGACAGTATAAATTTTAAACGGCGATTTCCATAGTTTTTACCAGATAAAAAAAAAAAGACATAATTCTGCCATACAAATAAAATTCGCATAGACGACGATATTTCAAAATTTTATAACAAAGGTTTGCACAGCCCTCGCCCGTACGACGATTTTTTTTAATTTATTAACCCACTGCTATATATATGAAACAAAACAATTTTATATATATGTATTTGTCTATGTATAAGTATATATATATATATATTTAACATTAATATATATATATATATATATATATATATATATATATATATATATATATATATATATATATATATATATATATATATATACAGATTTTTTTTTTAAAACACTAAATAAAATACTGTGAAAAATATACTGTAATTATGCAAATATTTTCACAGGGTATATTTTCTTTTCTACAGAATAAATTATGAAATTTGTTCATTTAAACAAATACTGCTCAAAAACTTTCAATTAAAAACACAGCAAATTCATATCTTAAATATATCAAAATTCATTCTACAATATCCTTAACAATTTACAACAGGAAACTTCATTTAACAAAATTCCTGAGATATATAAACAGGAAATCACAAACAAATCTTATCTCTAAATCTTTTATGGAAAGAAATAACAAAACAAGAAAAATATCTGAATTATGTTAACTGCCTGTAGAAGAATTTTCTTTTGCCTGTAGCGTACAGATCCCAAAATCCCAAAATCTTCTTCAAAGAAAATCTTCAAATCCAAAGAAACTTAACCAACCACCAAGATCCTCCAAGGGATCTTCCACAAATATACAACTAGAGAGATAACAATTTCTAAGAAATAAGGATCTTTACACAAAGAATTTTTTTTGCAAGCACTCTGATAATTTCCTCGTAAGGAAATTGAATAATCCCCAATATTTTCCCGAGATCCAAAATATCCTCCGTAACAAATTTTCAACAACCTCATTAAATGAAACTTTCACACTTGTCAAGAAGTTGCAAATATCTTTTTAACAACTTCTCGGCAATTTCGCCCTTTTCAAAATTTGCATGCCTTATTTAATTTATTTAAATTTTAAAAATCAATTTCCAATTGCATGCATTATATTTTATTTTATTTTTATTTTCTAATTTTTCACAATTTATTTTAATTTCCAAATGCAATATAATTTACACACTTAATAATTTAATTTAATTTAATTAATTAATTTATTTAATTAAAATAGTTTGATCCTTTTAAGATCAACTATTTAACCAAATAAGCTAATTAATGAATTAAATTATCAAGCGAGTAAACTTCTACCACATTTAAACATTAATTAAATAACAATAATTTAAAACACAATTAACTTAACATTAAAATTAACCAAATTTACTTTTCAAACGATTAATCCAAATAGAAAATAACAATACAATCCTATGACTCTAAACTGAAATAGACAAGTACTAAGACCAAGGTTGAAGACTAGACTAGGGTAAACCAAACTACTATCTCCTGATCAATGTTTCCATTAAGTCTTGACACGCTCAGACCTGAGTACCCAGGTGGAGTTGGTGTCATGTACCTGCAAATTCCTGCAACCAAGCAATCACATGCATACAAATATATATATATATAAAGCATTAAACAGACACACCGTGTAGAGAAAATCACAGATATTGCAGGGCACTCGCAAGCGAGTGATGCGATTCCGTTCTCCACACCAATACACTTCACATCAGACTGACGAAATAAATTAACAGTTAGTCCATCATAACATGTACATAACAATAATCAACTGAAATTAAAACATCTAATCTATATCCAATCATGTATGAAATCAATAATCATCAAACAATATATCATCATGTCACAAAATAATCCACTATCACTCAAAACCAGCAATCAAAATATCCAACAAAGTATGATAGGTCTAACAATGTGAAAACATATCAACAGAATGCATAGGCATAAACGAAGGGGTACTACATGATGCAATACTTCCTCATGATGTGTGCCTATCTTAAATTTTAACAAATATTTCTCACTTACTAGTACCTTATGTTATTTCTACAATTGTGAGTTTTTATATATGAGAGATATCAAGAAATAGGAAATAACCAAGTGTCAAGAGGAGGTTTATTGGAAAGGGTGGCTAATGTTATGGATTGGAAAAAGAAAGGGGGGATCTTTGTAGGATTTCCAAAAGAGAAAATATTTAACTTTTTGACTACTCACATTATTTGTAGTCTTGGAAAAAACATTGTCCCCTGTCATTTATTTCCTTGTGAAACTTTTTTTATTTCGTACACACCGAGAATGTAATGAAGTCCACCTTAAAATTTTAGAACAACTCTTTGGTACAGTAAAAATGGCATTTCAATTTCTTCATTTGATTGGAACACAAAATGATCACATTATTTGTAGTGTTGGAAAACACATTGTCCCCTATCAATTATTTCCTTATGAAAAGTTTGTGTTTTGTATGCACCAAAAATGTAATGAAGTCCACCTTCAAATTTGAGAACAACTCTTTGGTATAGTAAAAATGGCATTTCACTTTCTTCATTTGATTGGAACAAAAAATACTCACATTATTTGTAGTGTTGGAAAACACACTATCCCTTGTCAATGATTTCCTTATGAAAAATGCTCACATTATTCTAGTGTTGGAAAACACACCGTCCCTTGTCAGATATTTTCTTATGAATTTTTTTTGATTCGTACACACTAACAATGTAATGAAGTCCACCTTAAAATTTTAGAACAACTATTTGGTAAAGTAAAAATGGCATTTCACTTTCTTCATTTGATTGGAACAAAAAAATGCTCACATTATTTGTAGTGTTGGAACACACACTGTCCCTTGTCAATTATTTCCTTATGAAAAAAGTTCACATTATTTCCAGTGTTGGAAAAAACACCGTCCCCTATCAATTATTTCCTTATGAAAAATGTTCACATTATTACAGTGTTGGAAAACACACTGTCCCTTGTCAGGTATTTCCTTATGATTTTTTTTTTAAAAAAAAATTCGTACACACTAACAATGTAATGAAGTCCACCTTAAAATTTTAGAACTATTTGGTACAATAAAAATGGCATTTCACTTTCTTCATTTGATTGGAACAAAAAATGCTCACATTATTTGTAGTATTGGAAAACACACTGTCCCTTGTCAATTATTTCCTTATGAAAAATTCTCACATTATTTACAGTGTTGGAAAACACACTGACCATGTCAATTATTTACTTATGAAAAATGCTCACATTATTGCAGTGTTGGAAAACACACTATCCCTTGTCAGATATTTCCTTATGATTTTTTTTTGATTCATACACACCAACAATGTAATGAAGTCCACCTTAAAATTTTAAAACAACTATTTGGTATAGTAAAAATGACATTTCACTTTCTTCATTTGATTAGAAAAAAAAATGCTCACATTATTTGCAGTGTTGGAAAACATGGTGCAGGAGCACCTGTTTGATTTCTTTCCTCCATGAGGCCATTTGTAAATAGTTTTTCTATTTTGTGTATTGGGTATTATAATAAGGTTTACCAAACCATTTTGGAGGTTTTTGAGTCTTAGGAAGTCATATGTTATGTCATTTGTCAAATATTGTTTAAAGTTGTTTCATATTGTAAAAATTGTCAAAAGTGCAAAATTAGGTAGATGAAGAGTCATTAAGGTGTTTTGTCAACAAAATAATCAAAAGGTGGTTGAAAATAGTTGGTTTTGGTTGGAAATTTATAAATACACCCTCCAAAACTTGAATTGGGGGTTGGAGACGTTATTTTTGAAGTTTGATGAATGGCAACCTCAAGTTTTGTGTGCATTTTCTAATTTTTACATTGTTTCCAGGCTGAAGTTGTGCTTTGTATGGCCTGGTATGGACTCAAATAATGGATTATTATATATGGATGGAAAGATATCTATTTATAATTTCCAATTAGTTTTATCTCATTGAATTTTATTTATTTTTGTGGGAGATATGACTATTTTGGTGAGACTGCCCTATTCTAACAATATTGTGCAAAATTTGCAGTCTAAAAAATGTGATGGTATAGATTGTAAAGTCTATATTTTGGATCTAAAACCACATGAATTTTTTTTCCCATGTGAATCTAATTTCATTTGATTCAATTATCATCAAATTTTATTAATATTTGAATAAGTTATGACCATTTTAGTGAGGGCAGGTATGAACCCTACCTAGGGTTTGCAGTTTTAGGAAAAATGCAATAACTTTCATTTCCACCATTGGATCTTCCTAAAAATTGGAGGAAACGTCTATAACTATGTTTTACTCAATCTCACTAGAGATATTGGATTTATTATTTTTTTTGTGAATGTTATTAATGAATTTTCATTGCATTAAATTGTAGGCTGCCATAGCTATGTTTCCAATGTGATATAGAATGCCTAATAGCATGTGTTATACAAATATTGCTTTGAATTATTTTTGAAGGTTTGTGAGATGCGTTGTTGAATCCTCCTAGCTCTGCATCAAAGTGGTTACAAATATTGCTTTGAATTATTGTTGAAGGTTTGTGAGATGTGTTGTTGAATCCTTGTAGCTCTGCATCAAAACACACTGTCCCTCATCAATTATTTCCTTATGAAAAATGCTCAGATTATTTGTGGTGTTGGAAAACACACTAACCTTGTCAATTATTTCCTTATGAAAAATGTTCACATTATTGCAGTGTTGGAAAACACACTGTCCCTTGTTAGATATTTCCTTATGAATTTTTCTTGATTCGTACACCAACAATATAATGAATTCCACCTTAAAATTTTAGAACTATTTGGTACAATAAAAATTGCATTTCACTTTCTTCATTTGATTGGAACATAAAATGCTCATATTATTTGCAGTGTTGCAAAAGACACTGTCCCTTGTCAATTATTTCCTTATGAAAAATGCTCACATTATTTTGAGTGTTGGAAAACACATTGTCACCTGTCAATTATTTTCTTATGAAAATGCTCACATTATTGCAGTGTTGGAAAACACACTGTCCCTTGTCAGATATTTCCTTATGAAAATTTTATGATTCATACACACCAACAATGTAATGAATTCCACCTTAAAATTTTAGAAAAACTATTTGGTACAACAAAAATGACATTTCACTTTCTTCATTTGATTGGAACAAAAAATTGCTCACATTATTTGCAGTTTTGGAAAACACATTGTCCCTTTTCAATTATTTCCTTATGAAAAATGCTTGTACATTATTTTTAGTGTTGGGAAACACACTGTCCCTTGTCAGTTATTTCCTTATGAAAAATGCTCACATTATTGCAGTGTTGGAAAACACATTGTCCCTTGTCAAATATTTCCTTATGATTTTTTTTTGATTCGTACACACCAACAATTTAATGAAGTTCACCTTAAAATTTAAGAACAACTATTTGGTACAACAAAAATGACATTTCACTTTCTTCATTTGATTGGAACAAAAAAATGCTCACATTATTTTTTGTGTTGGAAAACACACTGTCCCTTGTCAATTATTTCCTTATGAAAAATTCTCACATTATTTCCAGTATTGGAAAACATATTGTCTCCTATAAATTATTTCCTTATGAAAAATGCTCACATTATTGCAACATTGGAAAACACAATGTCACTTGTCAGATATTTCCTTATGAAAAGTTTTTGATTCATACAAACCAACAATGTAATGAAGTCCACCTTAAAATTTTATAACTATTTGGTAAAGTAAAAATGACATTTCACTTTCTTCATTTATTGAAGCAAAAAATGCTCACATTATTTGCAGTGTTGGAAAACACATTGTCCCTTGTCAATTATTTCCTTGTGAAAAATACTCACATTATTTTTAGTGTTGGAAAACACACTGTCCCCTGTTAATTATTTCCTCATGAAAAATGCTCACATTATTGTAGTGTTGGAAAACACACTATCCCTTGTTAGATATTTCCTTATGAAAAGATTTTGATTCGTACACACCAACAATGTAATGAAGTCCACCTTAAAATTTTAGAACAACTATTTGGTACAGTAAAAATGGCATTTCACTTTCTTCATTTGATTGGAACAAAAAAATGCTCACATTATTTGTAGTTTTGGAAAACACACCGTTGCTTTCCAATTATTTCCTTATAAAAATGCTCACATTATTTCTAGTGTTGGAAAACACACTGTCTCCTGTCAATTATTTCCTTATGAAAAATTCTCACTTTATTGCAGTGTTGGAAAACACACTATCACTTGTTAAATATTTCCTTATGAAAAGTTTTTGATTAGTACACACCAACAATGTAATGAAGTCCACCTTAAGTTTTAGAACTATTTGGTATAGTAAAATTGGAATTTCACTTTCTACATTTGATTGAAACAAAAAATGCTCACACTATTTGTAGTGTTGGAAAACACACTGTCCCTTGTCAATTATTTTCTTATGAAAAATGCTCACATTATTTCCAATGTTGGAAAACACACTGTCCCCTATCAATTATTTCCTTATGAAAAATGCTAACAATATTGTAGTGTTGGAAAACACATTGTCCCTTGTCAGATATTTTCTTATGAAATGTTTTTGATTCATACTCACCAACAATATAATGAAGTCCACCTTAAAATTTTAGAACAACTATTTGGTACAGTAAAATTGGCATTTCATTTTCTTCATTTGATTGGAACAAAAAAATGCACATTATTTGCAGTGTTGGAAAACACATTGTCCCTTGTCGATTATTTCCTTATGAAAAATTCTCACATTATTTCCAGCATTGGAAAACACACTATCCCTTGTCAATTATTTTATTATGAAAAATGCTCACATTATTGCAGTATTGGAAAACACACTATCCCTTATCAGTTATTTCCTTATGAAATGTTTTTATTTTGTATGTACCAAGAATGTAATGAAATTCACCTTCAAATTTTAGAACAAATCTTTGGTATAGTTAAAATGGCATTTGATTTTCTTCATTTTATTGGTACAAAAAATTGCCCACATTATTTACAGCGTTGGAAAACACACTATCCCTTGTCAGTTATTTCCTTATGATTTTTTTTCTTTTGTACGCACCAAGAATGTAATGAAGTCCACCTTTAAATTTTAGAACAACTCTTTGGTAGAGAAAAAATGACATTTCACTTTCTTCATATGATTGGAACAAAAATATGCTCACATTATTTGCAATGTTGGAAAACACGCTATCCTTTTTTCAGTTATTTCCTTATGATTTTTTTTTTGTTTCATATGCACGAAGAATGTAATGAAGTCCAAATTCAAATTTTTGAACAACTCTTTGATAATGGTAAAAATGACATTTCACTTTCTTCATATGTCTGGAACAAAAAAATGCTCACATTATTTGCAGTGCTGGAAAACACACTGTCCCCTCTCAATTATTTCTTTATGATTTTTTTTTTGTTTCGTACATAGCAAAAATGTAATGAAGTCCACCTTCAAATTTTAGAGCAACTCTTTGGTATAGTAAAAATAGCATTTTACTTTCTTAATTTGATTGGAACAAAAATATGCTCACATTATTTGCAGTGTTGGAAAACACACTGTCCCCTATGAATTATTTCCTTATGAAAAGTTTTTGTTTCGCACACACCAAGAATGTAATGAATCCCACCTTCAAATTTTAGAACTCTTTGACCTACAGTAAAAATGGAATTTCACAGCTTTCTTCATCTGATTGGAACAAAAAAATGCTCATTACTTGCAGTGTTGGAAAACACACTGTCCCTTATCAATTATTTCCTTATGAAAAATGATCACATTATTTCCAGTGTTGGAAAACACATTGTCCTCTATCAATTATTTCCTTATGAAAAATGCTCACATTATTGCAGTGTTAGAAAACACACTATCCCTTGTCAGATATTTCCTTATGATTTTTTTTTAATTTGTACACACCAAAAATGTAGTGAAGTCCACCTTAAAATTTTAGAACTATTTGGTATAGTAAAAATGGCATTTCACTTTCTTCATTTGATTGGAACAAAAAAAATGCTCACATTATTTGTAGTGTTGGAAAACACACTGTCCCTTGTCAATTATTTCCTTATGAAAAATTCTCACATTATTTCCAGTGTTGGAAAACACATTGTCCCCTGCCAGTTATTTCCATATGAAAAGTTTTTTATTTTGTATACACCAAGAATGTAATGAAGTCCACCTTTAAATTTTAGAACAAATCTTTGATAAAGCGAAAATGGTAGTTTACAAGTTTTTCATATGATTGGAACAAAAAAATTCTCATATTATTTGCAGTGTTGTAAAACACACCATCCCTTGTCAGTTATTTCCTTCTGATTTTTTTTATTTTGTACGCACCAAAAAAGTTTATCTATTGATAACATCAATTTTACATAGATTAGATGTAAAAAGATGCTACATAGAAGGGTTGTCATCCTTAAAGATTTTATACAATTCAATATCATAGAGATGAGGAAGATATTCCTCTAATAGGGAAAAAAAAACCCTAAATGATAGTGATTCATTCTCTACAATGAGATATTATGCATTTACAACAGTTTCAATGAGTTCAACATTTTTAGAGCTCTCATTTTCTTCCCAAATCTCAAGAAAGGCTTCCTTTATAAACAACAAACACCACGAAATTGTCCTTTCCTTGTCATAACCTGCAAAGCTTGAAAAATGAAAAGGTTAGACAACATATTATTCTAGAAAAAAGGTAAAGCTTGTTAAATCTCTAGATAAGAGAATGAAAACCAATTTTTCACAAGATAAATACCAAGCATAAACTCTGATATAGAGAAAGAAAGAAAAAATACTCAAAATTGTTCTAAATTGTTTTTAAGGTCAGAAGACAAGTACTATTTGGGAGCTTTGAATCCATTTTTTAGTGTGTCAGAAGATTCTTTTAAATTTTTTTCCCCTCCTTTACTATAATATGTTAGAAGATCTTTACTTCCAATCTATTTTATTAAGTGAAAATCACATACATCACAGACTAAACACAATATTTACAATACCACTCCACCAAAATAATGTGAGCCAAGGAACCAATAACTAGTTGACATTAAGATTGATAATCCAAGAGAATACATAAATAAAACCAACACTCTGATTAAGTTGCTAACAAAGCCTAAATTTTATCCAAATATTATTTAAATTGTCTTCATGCAAAACATACCACAACATTTTCCTTTTCTTTGGTAAGCTCTACAAAAATTGTATCCCTATTCCCTAGTGATTAAACCTACAATTTTGAAGTCATTCATGAAGAAATTGATAGCCATCTCTAATGGCATGATTTGAAAACTACATTAAAACAATAAAAAAAATCAATCAGATCTAAGATAGAAACCATACTCTCCAAATGTCCTCTATAAATCCAAAATAGAAATGTCTTTCCCTCCACTCTTCTGCAACAATGTGGATAGATTTGAACTGAAATCAGATGATAAAGAATCCACCAACTTGAACTTTTAAGTTGAACTGCACTACTAAATTCATGGGACCACCAACTTTAAAATATTCCTAAAAAAATTCAGCAACACCTAATAAATTTTCTTAGAAAGCTCCTATCCATGGGACCCCAGCCTTACACACTTGAATTTAAAGTTATTAATGCCAATTTCTTGTTGTTTAGACTTTAAATTCACAAATCCAAAATCAATAAGGATATGCCACAATGTCACAAACACATTAAGCAAAATTAACAATTTTCTTTTCAAAATTTTCTTAACCAAATGCGCTCCCAACACCTTTCCCTTTTCCAAACTAATTATTTTATTTAGAAAATGTTGAATATAAAAACTATTGTTGAGCTGAAAAATGTTTCATTGATCAACATCAATATTTGTTGGCTTACTCCAAAGATTAAAACCATAAACCTACTGATTCCAAAGATTAAAATCATAAACTGAAAAATATAAGAAACAAGATGAAAAAAAAAAGATTTAAGAGTTAATTAACCATGGATTTCTCATGAATTTTTTCTCTGAAAATTTTAGCAAAAATGAAATTGTTAGATGTAATGCCATACTCCCAACCTTGGCCAACATCCTACCAACCTGCATAGCTTTGGAACAGGGTAGGGACATCCTTCAAAGCATATTGGAAGTCAAATTTTTGGCAAGTATTATAGTTCAAAATGTTCTAGTAGATATATATCTAAAATGTAGAATCATAAGAAAAGCATGAGGATTGTTTGACAATATGTCGTGCATTTCTACATGGATTATAATGGTTGCAAGATTTAAACATATATTTGTTGGAAAGGTTTAGAACTTTCATACAAATGTAATGATATACACATACAATTCTCTCTATAATTTACAACTACATTCACAAATTGGAATGTATAATATTTCATTTTACCATATCCAAAAGATAATCTTCTACTAAATTAAATAACCATAAATCTTTCCTAAAATTCAATCAAAGGAAACCCCAAACCAATAATTTATAAAAAAAAATTCATAACATAAATTAAAGAGGAATTTAATTAAACAAATTTGTTGCAAGTGCCCTGGTAAACATGCATCCAAAATATGGAAACATAGATAAGGCATGTGAACTGTTTGACAAAATGCCCTTAAGAAATGTGATCTAATGGAATAGGAAACTATAGGGCATGGTCAAAATGGGCTTATTAGAAAGGCCATAGAAACTTCTAAGAAAATTAAATTTGTGGTTATAAGGCTAGGATCCTCAACCTTCATTAGCATCCTCCTTGATTGTACGCAATGGAGCTTTGGACAAAGGTATAGACATCCATTAAAATTGAAAAGATACGAGTATTGATAGATGTTGCAGTGGTAATTTCCTATGGAAGCATAGAAAAGGTACATGAAATATTTGATAGAATACCTTCAAGAGAGTCAACCCAAGGAATGTAGTAATTAGAGGAATATGCACAAAAAGGCTCTGCCAAAAATAATTTATAAAATTTCATGCAAATGTATTTAAGAGGTGTAATGCAAAATTCAACATCCTTAGCCTCCTACTTCTGTTGGAAATGTGTATAAAGACATGTATACAATACTTGGAATCATGGAAAAAGGCACATGAACTATTGACAATATAAATCAAAGAGGTTGTTGGCCCCACAATTGTTGTTACACCAAAAGATTGACCTATCAATGTTCGATACAACAACTAGAGTTAACGGATCCATGAGAGGTGATTAGTCCATGTCACAAATCCTGAGGGAAGCACTGAACATTTTCCAAAAATATCCCCCTTAATGTTACCCGAGGGGATTCAAACTCAAAACCTTTGGCTCTGATACCAATTGTTGGCCCCACGGTTGTCGTTACACCAAAAGATCGACCTGTCAATGTCCGATACAACTGCTAGAGTTAACATATCCATGGGAGGCGATTAGTCCACATCACG
The DNA here is from genome assembly GCA_007258455.2 of Sequoia sempervirens. Taxonomy (NCBI): domain Eukaryota; kingdom Viridiplantae; phylum Streptophyta; class Pinopsida; order Cupressales; family Cupressaceae; genus Sequoia; species Sequoia sempervirens. Next base: position 533,672,938 of record VDFB02000017.1, read on the forward strand.
AATCCCAAGGGGAGTGCTAACCATTTTCTAATAGAGGCATCAACTCATAATGCAATTATTGTAGGAAAATGTACATGATAGGGATTTATTGGAAAGGCTTAGAAAAAATACTCTAAATTGTTATGTTGCCTGTGCAAATTTGCCTGGGGTTGTGGCAAATGCCCTAATACACTATGCCACCTCCAACATTACACCACAAAAAACCCTAAGGGAAATAAATATTGCATCAGGCATGTTGGCCAAGAGGATCCCCTACAACATGCTCAAGTCTTCGGGCTTGGCTATGATACCCATGTTTACTGAATCAAAGTATCCCCACACAAAAAGAGGACAAACACTTTTTCTACATGGAAAACAAAAAAAAAGTTCTTTCTAAAATGAAATGCAGGATGAAGAATGCACATATAATTAGATCATATGCACCTTTTTTTTTAAATCATGAGGACTTCCAATGTATATCACCAACTCCAATGAAAAAATCTTGATACATTGAGTTTTTCTTTGATGCCCTGCAATTAGATGAATAAAACGATTCTTTGCTGCAAATTTTTGTGTATTTGATTTTGAACGTAGCTCCCGCTCTAGAAAATCTTGCTCTTTTTTTAAAATTGCAATAAATATCAATGTCTCGCTCTTTTTTAAAACTATCGAGTCTGTGAACTTTCTCCATCTCTATCTCCATGTACTTTCAAAATTCAAAAATTGACAAAAATTGTAAACATTTGTCAAGCTAACTTTTCTGGTAGAATCGATCGTCCGTCAGTCACCTCTTTCTGTTAATGCATTTTTTCTTTCCATTTTATCTTTTCGTCTCTGTGTTTTGTCCAGTGCGTGGGATGGGGGATGGCATCTTATGTTAGAATGTTACATACATAGGTGCTTTTTGTCTATGAGTTAGCTTTCTCCTATAATTTGCACAATATATGCTCGATAAAATAAAAAAAATTGCCCCAAAAGTTTTAAAATAATGCTATAGAAAATATTTTTCTAAAATATTTTTTTTGCGAAAATAAAATATCATATCACTCGAGAGGGTGTCCCAACATTTTTTTTTCCTCAAAAATAATTTTACCCAAAATGGATGAGTTTACAATCAAATTTTTTCTGCGTGGCCACTTGATCTCAATCGTGAGGTCCTTGAAACCCCAATCTGCATCCAACAAAAATATTCAAGCCAACATGAAACCATCAGATTTGGGAAGGAATCTGCAGCACATGGAGAGCTCTGATACCATGTGGGAGTAAATGGTGACTCCCCAACACCCCCAAGAATAGTTGCTAGACCAAAACCACTTCCACAAGATAGAGAATGGAAAAAATGCTTGCTTCACAATGCAGGATTGATTAATGCTTGAATATGCTTGAATAATATTGAATTGATTGAATGTAAATGTACAAGAGATTCCTTGCTTATAAATACAAGGTAGAGATGTAGGATTAGACAAGATCACGACAAGTGTCTTAATCCTATGACATGTGACAACTAAGAAACTAACTACCTAGGAATCAAGCAATCCTAGCTAGATAAGATAAGTTCTAGAAAATCCAACTAAGACTTATAGAAATAATATTATATCCTAAGTAAACTTAACATTGGAATATGTCCCCTAATTACCTAGTGAATGAATTAGCTAAGTACAAGATATTTATTCACACCAACAAAATATCACACTCCAAAGAAAATAAATGTATTCTATAGTAATAAAAAAGTTATAGTACACTTGGGGATCACCTTGTGGTGTAGTGGTGAAGTGGTTGCACTACTATTGGTGCAACCAAGGTTTAAATCCTTGCCTGGCCCAAACCGGTGTACACCGGTTTGATCCCACCTTGTTGGATATGTTGGAGGTTGTGTACATAGGTGATTAGTACGTGTAAGGAGGTGGAGGATGGAGGGAGGTTCTTAGGAGGAGTTGGTGGTCCCCAGGAGGTGGTTGACTATGCTAGACCCTCATTGGGTCGGAGTGCTTATGACTTGTGCCAGACCCATAGTGGAGAGTGTTTCTCACATATCCAGTTTCTTGGTGTGTGTTTCTCACGAACTCTGTGTCAAACCCATGCAGGTCTTTCATGCCTGGTGTTTCTGTATCTGACCCACGTGGGTCTTTCTCTCCTTTGGGCTTATTCCTTGCTGGGCTTTTGTGCTTATGGGTTTGGTCTGTCAGGATTCAGGGATGAGGTCCCCCATTTGTGGCCTCACTTGTTCAAAACTCCAATCAAAAGCATTCACCAATAAAAAAAAAGTTATAGTGCACTTACAAAGTTTAAACCTTTACACAAATATCAAAAATAAGAGATCAAGAGAAAATTTTGATAGCATAATAGTACCTATAAAAATTAATATAAAAATCGTTGGACATATATATGTATAACACTTCATGAAACTTTAGATTATTTGCTTGGTATATGACAATCTATTTTCCATAAAGAACTCTAATAGCTTACTGACTTAGCCCCACATTTGAAAATAATATCTTAAGTAATATGGCTTCCTTACAAGAACGTGGTGAGGTTATTTGCTAACTTCCATGAAAATTAAAGACCATCTTACATATTATTTAATTAATTGAGGAAAACATATAAATTATCCATGGAAAAGAATATAAGAGAAAAGAGCACAGTTATGCTTTTTTTGTCATTAAAATATAATATTAAATTTTATTGTATAATTATCAAAGAATTTTCCTTACACAAGAAAGAACAAACTTGGGGAGTGGTCACTTGGACCTTCAATATACTAGTTGATTAGTGCACAAGAGAATATATACATTCATCAAAGAAAATTAATAATCACTTCCTTCACTATAATCAAAGATGGATGAGATTTTATTCAAATTATCAATATTATATTTTTGTGATTGAAAGATTTTCTTCATCATTGTAAGGGTTTCTAATTAAATTAATGGATGGACATGTGTATGTGTGTGTGTACGTGCACGCATGTGCTTGTGTGTTTGTGTGTGCATGCGTGTTTACACACACATGTGCATGTGTGTTTGGGACCTCTCATGGATTAACAATATATAATTATATCATATTTTACATTTTATGGGTCTTCATAGTATAAAGATTTAGGTATTGACTACATCATTAAAGATATCATAAACCATATATCTAATACTCCCTCCTTTAAGGGTGAACTTAGTCATGATGACTTAACCAAATAGGAATATGCATTTATTCAAGCTACCAATATCAATGTGAACACAACATTTTTTCTTTAATATTTGAATAAATTCCTACTTTTTTCAATGAATAGACATGGGTGCACCTAAGCTCTTCCATTGAGTTAACATTGTTCTATGATTCAACTCATCAAACATTTTTTACTACACTTTTCTATATTTGCATGCTTTCTCATCACATATCATAGCATGAAGAGATACTTCTATGGATGAGAAATATTTTACAAACCTTCTCAAGTATTGAATTACTACAATAGATCTCCTTATTTCAATAACATTTTTTAGCATAGGCCATTTCACTATGGCTTCCACCTTTGAAAGGCACGTTGAAATAACACTTGTTTTTCTACTATGTCAAATATACCAATTATGGTCATGCAAATTTTCATTTCATATCTGTTAATAGAAACTTGTCCTCTATTTAGACTTTTAGTAATTTCTCGAGCTGCTCTAGGCACTCCTCACACGTTCTACTAAAAAATAGTGTATCATCCAAATAAATAATAACACATTCATGAGTCTCATGAAGGTTGTAAGAGTGTTCCATAAACCAAATGGGATTAGTAGACACTCAATAATACCATTTTCTTCAATGCCATATTTCTTGATGTGACATTATTGGAAATAAGGTGTTCTATTCACATAAAGAGGTCATGAACCTAGTTTATCTATATATTGGTGGAAAATTATTGATTTTTTATATGGTAGGTTGTACTGAGTTCTAGATGTTGTGTTGTGGATAAATTCTTATCTTAGTCCACTAGTGTTATGTTCTCAATTATAATTCTTTTGGAGGACAAATCACAACCACATAATTGTAGGTATGCCATTGTAGGTGTGTATTGAAAGAAAGAAAAGGTGTCATATACACTTCCTACCCTAATATATGAGAAGAGGTATGCGTAAAAAATAAATTGATCATATGGTTAAAAGGAAGTACACTCAAAATTAGTATACCATAGTATATTGATATACATGGGGAAAAATATCACACTCCATAGCAAATCAATGTATTCTATAGCAATAAAGAAGTTATAGTACACTTGCAAACTCAAAGCATTTACATGAATATCAAAAATAAGAGATCAAGAGAAAATTTTGGTAGCATAATAGTACTTATAAAACTTAATATAAAAATAGTTGGACATATATATGTATAACACTTCATGAAACTTTAGATTATTTGCTTGGTATATGACAATCTATTTGCCATAAAGAACTCTAATAGCTTACTAACTTAGCCCCACATTTGAAAAGTTATATAACCATAATAAATATTAAAAAACATAAGATTTTTTTGACATCAAAAATTAATAGTGTAAACATGTGGCAACATACCAAACTAGAATTTGAATTTATTAGGTTGAATGTCAATTGAAGATGGTATAGACACCTAAAGTTGAGCACTTGAATTTGGTCAAATTTATCCCCTTTTTCATCTATCATCCCTTCCTATCCATGTTAATTAAATAATATTGTTATTATTTAATTAATATCATCAATTCCCCTAAAGCCTTCTAAATTCCTAAGGTATTTAATTAATTAAATACTTTATCACTTTAAACCCCTCTAAATTAAATAAATATACCAATTTTTATTTAATTTAGTCATATATCCCATAAAATTAAATATTTAACTCCCCTCCTTTTTGTCTTTCAATCACATCCTCCATAATTCTATCTTTAATCCTAATTCACTTTCTAATCCCATCATTAGAGATGTGCTTATTCCTAATCCATGATTAGGAGGTGTCACATCCTCCAACTTTTGTGAGTGGCCTCTAATCATGCTCATTAGCCTAATCCCTCACCTAATCGCCCTGTTTAACCACTTGCACAATCCAAACCTTTTGGTTAGAAGAACCTAATCTAATTACCATTTATGGCACCTATCCCTTGTCCTCTTATCATTAATGATTTCTCCTTTTGGAGAAGCCATCGCATATATTTGAGAAATTTTTAATTCCCCTTTATTATCCCTAGGCATCCCTTAAGGAATTTTTAATTCTTTTTCTTTCCCCCATGTACACTAAAATGAATTTTTAATTCCTCTTATCACATCTTCCCAATTATTTGAGAAGATTAGAGAAGAAATCCCTTTATGAGGGAGATCTTTCCCATACTCCCATTGTAACACCCACCCCAAGCTTAAACTATATTATACAACAAATTAATGATATTTAAGAAATAATTAAATGAAATAGAAGTAAATATACCTCAAGTGGCTCACATTTTTCTGTGACCCTTGAAAGAAAGTTACCAGCTAGAAGCCACTCACAAACACAAGAATTAATTGATAGATTGTAAATACAAGAATTTAAGAGTATGCATTTACTTGAAGGCTTGTTGCCTCTTAAGCCATTTAAGAGGAGGACAAGAACCAAATTTCACCACTAAAGTTTACTATGCTATAATTATCCATGCAAGAGAAGTATGCATCAAGTATGAAACAATAGTTTCTTTATAGCACCATGTAGATGGGTAGATGAAAATGATACATAATCATAAGTAGTTCAAACATTGCTTGTGTTAACACATTGAATGAAATGTTGATCAAGCATTGCACTCCCATGGTCTTTACCTAAAATGAAATTCATAAATGGAGGCCCATGTCTTGGACGCTTTAGTGTGATTGAGATGGGCTCTAGGAAAATTCACCACTAGCAATTCACTGATGGAAAAATCACCGCCAGCAATTCACCGCCATGGAAAATTCATCGTGTGGGGCCGAAAATTAACCGCATTAATATTTTTTACTATATATTTCAAAAACTTTGATTTTATTAAAAATATTAATGCAGAATTACTGATGGTGAATTTTACTTGACGATGAATTTTCCGTAACGAAGAATTGTTGGCAGTGAATTTTCCACCAATGAATTGCTGGCGATGAATTTTCCATATGCCATTGAGATGGGCAGAAGTATATGCTTTCCTAATATCTATTTAATGCTGCTTTGATGCTTAATAGATATAGGAAACCATCCTTACACAACCGCTCTATGATAGTAGAATTATCATGGTTGTTTGCTAACTAGACCTGGGAGATAAACTTTTTTATATATATAAGCATTTATACATGTAAATAAAGAAACTCAAATCCCTGCACTAAATTAAGAGTATTATCCAGAAAAACTAATGAGAGCTTATCTTTCCAAGTAGTACACTTGGAGCAAAGGTTAAGACAACACAGTTTTAAGATCGATTGCATGCGTAGGTGAGTTGCGTTTCCATTTAGGAGCAAATGGAAAGTAGAATACAACGAACCTTCAGTAATGCCTATTCAGGAATTAAAGCATAAAGATTAGAATTGTTTCTATAAATTGCTCCGTATATTTTACTGAAAGTTTTGAAGATGGATTTCGATAAAACAAGTTCATTAATGACATTTATTGCATGTTATGAGAACTTAAGGTGATGTGAAAGGAAACGTTACCAAGAAATGCATGAAACAAAGTAACTAACAACAACGAATATTCACGTTTGCACATTGTTGTGCAAAATGGAAAAACAAAGGAGGAAGAAGACTACATTAGTATTTATTGAGCTCAACCGGCCAAACACATAAAAGAAATCATGGAAAAGATAATCTCCCTGAGCTATACGCTTGTAATGAAATCGTTATAATTACATTAAGTTTGAAAAAAATATCATTCACAATAAAATCTTTCATAGGCATCGAAAGAGTAAAATAAAATAATTAGGCATCAAAGTTTTACTCAAAGAATTCACATTCCAATAATGAATACATCTAAATTCCACAAATTGTTCACATAATAAAAATAACAACAGCTTCATCCGATAGTTTTCTATTGCAAATTAAACCAAATACATTAGTTTGCAGTCTATCGCTATCACATAAATAAGAGTAGTATCAAACATTTCACAAATTAATTCAATTGATTACAATGAGTAGATTTTATTAATATCTGGAAATTACAAAGATTCAATAGAATCTCTACTCTAAACTGCAAAGGTGTCATTAATATAGTAAAGATTCATATATCAAATCTTCGCAAACCCAGAGGATGCCATATAAACCTGCAAACATTGAAAAGAGAAGCCCAGTCCTCCTCTTCACCCAACCATAGGACTGTAAAGTCCACCCCCGAGTGGGAGATAAAGTCCATATGCACAACATAGATGAAAGAACAAAAAATCACAAACATTGACTCACACACAAAGAATTCAATTAGAGAATTCTTGTAAAGGGGGAGAAGGGGGATTCCCTTCCCTCTTGAGGAACAAATATTTATTCATAGCTTTCAACAAACAACTTCATTTTCAACACACATCCACCACCATCCATCTGACATTCTTCATACACAACCATCACCATCCATCCGTCTTTCTCAACACCCAACCACCACCCTCCATACAATAACCCAAACTGCCATTCACAACTCTCTGATATCACACACAACTCCTTACAATTCATATTTGATCATATTCCCCAAGAGAGGCCCTGCACCCTCCTCAACCCCAAACAAAGGAGGCTCTCAGCCCTCAATCAAGATCCACTCCTTATACACACCCAAACCCTCCATTACATAAAACAATAACAACAATTATTCTTTCAATCATCTATCAAGAATACAATAACACAAAAACTACCAATACAATTCAAGCATACCTTGGCTGTCCAAGTTAAGATCAACCCAAACAACCTATCCAAGATTACAGAGTCCTTTTTCCTAGCCAATACCATCCTACAACCAATCTCCTTCTAGTCATCCTCCCAACCTCCTAGAAGAAAAATAAATTAGAAAGAGAATAATCTACAACACTTTCAATTCCTCTTCCCCCCCAACCATTCAAATTTCCACTTTAAAATAAAATAACTCCCAACTCTTCAATTTCCCTCAATACAATATCCAAATACAAAGATATTTCGAATGAAAACAAATTTCCCTTCACAAATAAATATAAAAATAAAATTGCACTCCAACATTAAGCTCCCTTGACCAAATTAAAATCTAATAATAAACATATAGCATTTGAACTTTGTCTCCAATACTTAACGAATTTAGATTGCCAACCTGCATCATCTCATTAGAAGCATTAGTACAACTTAGAAATTATAATCAAATCATTAAATATTAACATTGAAACTTTCTAACATCACATAATTATAAGATCTAGCATAACAATTAAAGATATTTATTTTTGTAGAAATTAAACATTTAACCAAAACACTCTAAGATAAAAATAATTTATTAAATGAACATATTATATCATTTATAAGCAAATAAATGTCTACACATGCATATCAAACATTATGTCCATATTTATAAATGATAATTTTTAACTCCCTTTGTCACATCCCTCCCATGATTTGGGGAAATTGGACAAGAAATCCCTTTGTGAGGGAGATCTTTCCCATGCTCCTAGGTATTTGTAAAGTATCTCCCCTATTCTTTCATGCATCTTGATTAGTTGAAACATGGATGCTTTATGGTTTAAGAAACATCACTTTTCTCCAACTAACATTCAAGGATGCCCTTGAGATCTCACCCTAAGAGTGGAATAGAGGCAAGAGATCTAGTAGAAGGGTATCCTAGGGTATGATTAATGACTAATGAGGGGTTCACCACCAAGCTAAGGCTTTGAAAAAAAATGAAATGCAAGTTGTAATGTCTAAACCTAGTGATGCATGAAACTTAAATGAATGACCTAGAAATGCATATAAAACAGAATAACAAACTATAAGATGAAATGTGTGCACCTGGAAACTTGAAGATGACTGGAAGGAGTCCTAGAAAGTTGGAAATTCTTACTTTTTGACCTATTGGTACTCATTCACCATTCTAGGTGAATCATCCCAGTTTTGGACTTTTGCACAGGAGCACGTTTCAGACAAAAGGGTATCTGAATTTATAAAAATGTCTAAAAAAACCTACAGTGGGACTCATTTGCCACATGTGGTTCATCTCAATGAGTCCAATTTGGATTTTTTTGGAACTTCAAAGTTTGAATCTATTCTTCTCAGTCTTCTCAATCTACTTCTCCAGGTTTTCAAATCTGAAACTCTAATTTCAAAGGTGTAGGTGACCTTTTGGTGAAGATTATGACCTTGCAAATGGGGAGACAACTCCAACAATTTTCTCCAATCTTGCAATCTAATCTTCAATGATCTTCAAGTCTTCAAAGCACATAGATATGCAATCACACAAAGAGAGAGAGAGAGAGAGAGTGTGTGTGTGTTGATTGTTAGGGAATAGGGGTTTTCCTTGGTCAAACCCCTTGTAGGTAATTAAACCAAATGATGAGACAATGAAATGAAGGCATGAAACATGAAACAAAGAACATGAATCATGGACAATGATACCTTGAATGATGCCTTGTAAATGATGTCTTCTAAGTTTGCAACTCAACATGAAATGGCCATGAAGGATGTAGATCTTGATCTTGAAAATAAGAGTAGAGCAATGCTTGATCTTGGATCTTCAATGCTACATCACAACTGTTGAACATTACAGATAATTGAGAGGGGGCAGGTGAATTAGTTATTATAAAAAAAATTTCTTGACTTTAATTAATTTGAAGCAAGCTTACGTCAATCATAAAATAATCAAACAGATATGAACATGGAAGCACACAACAACACCATTCACAATGAATACTAGAATTTATGTGGGAACCTAAGAAGGGAAAAACCACAAATAATGCTAATTCTCAAATATAAAACACTAGTTAAGGTGATTTTTACAAAGAATCACTACCAAAATGCTCATTGTAGGTAAGGCTCACTACCCAATTAATACAAAAACATCTGATTACAAAAAGTCTCACTAAAAAAATGAATTGATGAAGCTACATCTACATATGCATTAAGTCAGTTCTGGTTAAGAGCACAATATCTGTCTACAACAGATCCAGCCAAGAATCTTCTACCCAACTTCCTTGCACAAACTCTGCAATATAGATTACTTCTTCCTGACACTTTCCTTTAGATTCCTTCTTTGTATAATCCTTCACGCCCTTTTATTTATTCACACACATCATACTTCTTGCACACTTCTCATTCAAAACTAAGTAGATGTTCTATATATATATATGTCAGTAGAACAAAATAAGTCAGCCTAGCAAAACATGTCGGCATGAAGAACAACCTTGAAATATTCAATAAATCTTGGCATGCTAACATTGGACCCAAAGGATAGGTCACACATAAATATCTCCTTACCACATTACCACGGGACCCATAAATAGGTCATACATAAGATAGCATAGTTACCAAAAGATAGAAAACTTTGAATTACATGAAATATATTCTAGAGCCAATGGGAATGCTGCAACCAAGACCACATCTTGATTCTTATCAATTTTAGTACCAACCGGAGAAACAAAATTAGACATACCGAAACTTATATCATGCCACATGAATGTCAAGATAGCAAGGATACCTAGAATAAGATTTGAGCGCAATATTAGTCTTCATTATCCTACATTAACTAACTTCCACAAAAGTCCCAAAAGAAGTACTTCCATATCCGGATCAAGGATAACATCCACACTACACAACAACATAGAACTCGATAGGATAGATCATTTTTGTATATCATCTGGAGCACAACCTTACAAATCCTAGGTTTTGACATCGATGACAACAATTCTAAATCATGTCAACACCTTCTTAACAATCTCCCCCTTTGGCATTGATGGAAAAAAACAAAAAACTCAGAAACACAAAAAACTTCAAACTCCCCCTTTGACAAGCAATTCAATTCCTCTTTTTGATTTTGTTTTCTTCTTTATTTTTTCCCACTTTTTCCATCAAAGGAAAAGGGCCAAATATAAACATTCAGGAGATCAAATAAAAATGATACTTTTCACATGAAATTTTTTCTTGTACCTTTCTCTCCAGTTGGAAGAATCTTCTTCCAAGCATGTACTGCATAAACCATTTTTGCACACATACTATCTAGTAGAGACAACATCATAAATGAAGATGACCAATCCAAAGACAAGCAATATTGTTCACAATTCTCTACTTCAGAAAGTATCGTAGAGAGATGATCCAACCAGACCTCGACAATTTCTTTGACCAACCAAAACTTTCTAACCAAATCTTCCCTCTCTCTTAATATAAAATAACTCAACTTGTAACTCTCCAAGTCTTATTCTTTTTTTCCATATTTATCTTTGAAGAAGTCAAAACACTTTCCAATATCATTCATTTTAGATTCAATGGTTCAATTTTGCTTCTAAAATTATCAACATCGGGCCGTTGGAGACAATACCTATAGATGTCAGGAATCTCCTTAATGCATTCTCTTGTATCACCAATGTGTTTGGATAGTTTTTGTTTTGATTTGACACACCTTATCTCAATCATAGCTTGGATCTTATGACCTTCAGATCCTTCCTACAACATCCTTTCTTCAACAACTTCTACCAGATCATTTAGTGATAAATCAGAAACATCTGAAATAGTAATATCCTTTTTCAGTAGATAATTAACAAGAGCATCTTCAATTCCAAGCCTTCTGTCCAGAGAGTAGGCATACCACATTTCACCAATATTTTTCATATCACCTTCATCCAACACTGAACAAATTTTATCTAGATCGAAAGAGTCAGATCCAGGCAAAGAATCTTCTTTCTTCTCCTTCTCTTTTGAGATAGTGATGACATCTTTTGTGTTAACTTTCCTCCTTTTAGGTTCGAAGGGGAACCACCAGTGGCAACCTCTAATTCCTTCTTACTGAAGGAGGAACCCTCCTCAAACTGACTAATAAGCATAGCATTAGACACTATCACACCAAAGCATAGATCCATCTGCAAGGATGAGAAATAGACTTTGCATGCACTTTCTTTGTCTTCCATACATTCCAAATATCTGTAAAATTCCTTCCTAATAGGGATGCTAGACTTCCACTTAACATTCTCCTTTGCATGTAGTGAACTCTTAAAGTAGAATACTAAAAATATTAGAAGAGACCCAAACTAGAAGGGATAACTCTCAACCAAAGACATTTTGACATTCTCAATTAGGTTTTCCATTATTAGGCTACACAGGTCAAACTGTTTATTTTCCTTCACCATCTTATGTGCAAAATACACAACAATAGCCAAAGTAGAACCTTCAAAATTTCTAAAATAGATTTTGTAAGTAATACCATAAGAAACATGTACCTTATTGTAGGATCGATAATGGTATTTATCAATAGAGCTCAAGGGTCTTTGTCTATACCAGTAAGTTCCTCCACATCTTTTTATTTCGTTGATTTCTTCCCAAGGAGGTTACTAGCTTTGCACAATCCAATAATAGATTCAATGAATTCCTTAGTGATCAGATAGGGTTTTTCCAAAATGATATTGCCATCCTTGAATTGACTCAACATGAACAAGATAGAATCTTACATCTTTCGATGATCAAATTTGTCCAGTTCTACTCCCTTCAGACTCAGCGGGATACTACCACTGAATTCACTATTAACCAACATAGATTCAATCATCGCGTTTAGCTTCTTCAATTATTTTATTGCTTAGAAAAAACCTCATCTCCTTTACGAACTATGAGAAATGATTTAAAACTACACCTTTTAACCTTAATTGCTCATGATGATTTCACCACCAAAGATGCACATTGATGATGCCAATAAACGTACTTCATTTTTCAATTAGCCGTATTAAACTTCATCATACATCATCAACTAGATTGAGCTTAGTCATGTTGAGACCACATCAATATTACTTTGGAGAGGGGGAATCGTCAAAATATGCATTGCAAAACTCCCCCTAAGCTAAGGCAGTTTGGCTCAGATTCTGGTAGGCCTTGTACTGAGATCTGGTGCCACAAAAGAGTTCTTCACATTTATTTCCTTTTTCTTCCAAACCATGACTGTCTTCTTCTTAGATTCATTTGATTATGCAACCTTCTTTTTATTTTTAGGCTCTTTCAAAGCAGCATATCTACATGTGTTAGCATAATGTCTGGGTTGACTGCACTTGTAACATCTTTGTTCTGACATAGCTAAGTGAACCCTAGATCTGCACTGATTAGCTTTGTGACCATAACCATGGCATATATAGCAATAACCTTGAAAGATATTATTCATTCTATTCCTTCAAACTAAATTAGATAACTCACTTCTGCAATGACTTGCTTTGTGACCAAACTTGTGATAGTTAAATCATTGAATACTCGGTTCCTTCTTACTTCAACAATCTACAGTCTTATGTCCAAATTTTTTGCATATAAAACAATAGCCATTAAATGATAAGTACCTTTGAGCATTTGGTTGCCGGACATAGGTCATTTTGTAGGTGTTATAGAGTTCCAAACCTTGCTTGTTAAAACTAATCTCTCTTCAACTTCAATTGCTTTGTCTTCACCCTTAGTGTTCTGATTTGAGCTTTCACCTGAGAAGCCAAGTCCTCCCTTATCCTTGTGACATTTTTGCAGGGACAAGAATTGATCCAGAATTATGTTACTTTCACATACTCTTTCTGCTTATTTCAGCCTTCTTAACTCTTGATCTAACTTCTCATTTTCTTCTATTTTTTGTTTAATGGTATCCTTGACATTTTCTTTAGTCTTCTTCCATTCTTCCAGTTTTTTTTTGATGGTATCTTTGAGAATTTCTTTAGTTTTCTTGCATTCATCCAACTGTAGCTTTAGGTCCATAACACTTTCCTTTGACTCCTTTAATTCTTGGCTAACTTCTCTGTGTCTTGCTTTGAATTTATGGATTTTCTCCCTTAGCTTTGAGATACAAGCATTTGCCTCGAGGTTTTCTTTCAATTCTTCATTTTCAAATTTCATGCTTTCCATATCATCTAATATTTTCTTTAGTTCCTCCTCAAACTAATAATCTCCTACCATCTTCTTCAAGCTACCAAGATCTCCCTTAAGCAGTTAAGCTTTAACTCTAAGGGACCAAGATTTGATACCAATTGTTGAACAATCTAGATAATTGAGAGGGGGGGGGGGTTAATCAGTTATTATAAAATAGTTTTCTTGACTTTAATTGATCTGAAGCAATCTTATGTCAATTAGAAAATAATCAAACAAATATGAACATGAAAGCACACAACACAATGCCCAATGAACACCAAAATTTACGTGGAAACCCAAGAAGGGAAAAGCCATAGAGAATTATAATTCTCAAATATAGAACACTAAATAAGGTGACACTGGTTAAGGTGATTTTTACAAAGGATGATTGCCAAAATGCTCACTGTAGGTAAGGCTCACTACCAGTGAGCTCATTGCTTGATTAATACAAAAACATATGATTACAAAAAGTATCATTGAAAAATATGAGTTGATGAAGTTGCATCTACATATGAATGAAGTTAGTTCCAATTAAGAGCACAATATTTGTTTGCAACAGATTTGGTCAAGAATCTTTTTCCCAAATTCCTTGCACAACCTCTGCAATATAGATTACTTCTTCCTGACACTTTCCTTCAACTTCCTTCTTTGCATAATCCTTTGCACCCTTTTATCTATTCACACACATAAAACTTCTTGCACACTTCTCATTTAGAACCAAGAAGATTTTCTCTCTCTCTCTCTCTCTATATATATATATATATGTAGGTAGAACAAAATAAGTTGGCCTAGCAAAACATGTCAGCTTGAAGAACAACCTTGAAATATTCAATAAAGCTTGGCATGCTAGCACAAGACCCAAAGGATAGGTCACACATAAATATCTCCTTACCACGTTACCATGGGACCCATAAATAGGTCATACATAAGATAGCATAATTACCAAAAGATAGAAAACTTTGAATTACATGAAATATATTTTGGAGCTGATGGGAATGCCACAACCAAGACCACATCTTGATTCTTATCAATTTTAGTACTAATCAGAGAAACACAATTAGACATACCAAAACTTATATCATGCCACATGAATGTCTAGATAGAAAGGATACTCAAAATAAGCTCTGAGAATAGCATTAGTCTTCATTATTCTGCATTAACTGACTTCCACAAAAGTCCCAAAAGAAGTACTATCATATCCGGATCAAGGATAGCATCCACACTACGAAACAACATAGCACTCAATAGGATAGATCATTTTTGTATATCATCTAGAGCATAACCTTCTGAATCCCAGGTTTTGACATCAATGACAACAATGCTAAATCATCTCAACACCTTCTAAAAAAAAACACTAGATTAATAACATGTTTGATGCTTGATAAACTTTGACATGATGATGGATCCTTAATTGCTGCAACAATTGATGAAGAATCTATCCTTGAATGCCTAAAAATTGATCTTGAATGCTATGTTGATGATCTTGTAAAGTCTTGGAATGCTTAACTCTTTCTTTCTTGGTTTGATATCATGTAGGATTGATGAAATAATGATTTGAAAGCTCATTTATATAAGCAATCCAACTAATATCTTATGTATTAGATCCAAAATGCCGACATACACAAAATTTGAACTTAAAACCCAATTTTCCCGCTCAAAACCTTGAAAATAGGCCAAATGGGACTCATTCACCAAGTTGGACAAATGGGTCCCACTTGGATGGGACTCATTCGCCCAAAGTGGTGAATGGGTCCCACAGAGCCTATTTTGCTTGTTAAAGTGTCAAGGAGTGTGTAAATTAAGTTTATATGTTGATATTGTTGGGTTTTTTAATTGAAATTTTCCTTGGGATGCATAATATAGGGTCTTAGGGGCTTATTAATGATGATATAAAGGTAATAAATGCCAAAGAGCCCAAAATTCAATGTGAAGGTGTAAATAAATACACTTTGCAACACTAAATTAAGGCAAAAATAGGGTTTATTTATCTTAGAAGGGCCCTAAATCCCATGTGAATGTGTAAAACACATTACAACACTAGATTAGGTCCACTTTAGTTTACAAGCCTCGTAAATTTAATGTGAAGGTGTAAATAAATACACTTTACAATATTAAATTAAGGAAATGTTAAGTTAATTTAGCTTAAAAGGGGCCCAACACCTAATGTGGATGTGTAAAACACCTTACAACACTAGACCAAGGTGACATTAAGTCCAATTTATCATTAATTATTCTCACATCAAGAGTGAAAATGTAAGCGATGACATTTTTTCACACTTCACATCCACATGATGACAAGTGTCCTCACAATGGAGGTTGAGATGCCTCAAGGCATCTCAACCCTTGATCTTTTCTTCCCCTCAATCCTATCCATCAACTTCTCTCTCCCCTTGCTAAATGACTACACAATCATTTTTACAACACTCAACACTCATACATTCATGATTCCATGCCATATTACCATCTTGTAACCAAATATAAGTCAACCTAAGGTGTTATGCTACTGAATTCAATCATGAGAACACATTCAACTACATCAATGGGGCAATTGTGACAACAAGCTCTTCTTGGACTCTATTTTTGTTTAATTTGGTGCATGTTTGAGCTTAATCTTGGCCCTTATCTTGAGTGTTAGTTTTGGTTTTACATTGGATTGGTTTTAGCAAATTTCCTTGCATTTTCAGTTTTAAAATCACTGCAAGCATTTCTAGCACACTTGGTGGGTCCCATATTATGGGTTTTTTAATTTATTTTTATAGTTTTTAATTTTGAGAATTTGCAATTTTTAGCTTCAGGGGTAGATCTATTGCATGGGAAAATCTTCCTACCTCAGAGGTGGGTGTGAGTCCTTAAGGGGTGGATGTGCTTCAGCTCCAACCTCCTCTAGAAATAAATTGCTTCAAAGGAATACTTACTCCTTCTGAGGTGGATGTGACTTCTTCAGAGGCAGAAACGACTTCTACACGGGTGGACCTGTAGATAGACACATGTTTGAGTTCTTCATAGGTGGTTTTGACTTCTTTAGAGGTGGACATGATTCCTTGATAGGTGGACCTAACTTCTTCAGAAGCAAATTTTCTTGACAGGTGGTTGTGCTTCTTCAAGGACAACTCTACTTTGTTCATAGGCAGACCTGTTGGTAACAGTTCACTTGCAGTTCTTATTTCAAAATTTCAAATTTTTACTAGTTTATCACTAATGTGCTTACTTGTGTTGTTTGTGTTTGTGATTGTTTTGAATCCAGTTGCATCTTTGTTTTGACAAAGACTGGTGAACTAAACTACTAATCCATTTCTTGTAGGATGATCGGTCGAAGACATGCACAAGTATTTTTCATAATAGCTAGGAACACCTCATTTGTGCTAACATGGTACCAGGACAATTAATCATAAATCATCACCATTGTATCTATCTTGCATCCACAAACCATCAGCATACTGCATAATGCATATCATATCATATAGAAAGCATTAATCATACCACATGCATTCATCCCTGTAGACACCTAAAAATGGTCTGGAGAATCTAATTAATTAAATACGACTTATTCGATTAATTAATCTTAAATTCATCTACTTAGTAAATAAATAGAAATATTTATTTATATTAAGTTCATTATTAATTCTTCTATTTTATCATATTATTTCTCTCTTAATTAAATAAACAAAATTAAATACTTTGTTTTATTTGATTATTATCATTATTATTTCTTCTATACTTTATCTATTACTTCTATCTTAAAATTAAATACACAACTTAAATAATTTGTGTTATTTAATTACCTCATCGCATTTCTTCTTAATTAAATAAAGATATCTTAAAATGGAAGTGTATGAATGAGATAAACAAACTAAGTATGCATCTACACTTCTAAATAAGACATTGCATCAAAGATTCAAAAAATTTAATCTAATTTAAACTAAAAATCTTTAGAAATCTGTCCTATTGCTCTCTAACTCTAAAGATTTCTTTTTAATCAAATTGCTCTCAGATTTTAGAAGCTAATTGATTGCTAAAATGATACTTAGAGAATGAGAATTAAACTAACATGATTCCTAAATGCAACTAAGATGATTCTATAGCAAAGCTTCTGAGAAAGAAACTATTATAAACAGCCATAATTAATGAATTAAAATGCTTGATGAATGTTTGATGGATGCTGGATGAATGTTGAATGCTTGAATGCTTGGAAAACCTGCAGAGTAAGATTGCACAAGTTAGGATCCATTTCCTGTAGCCAGAAGCCTATATTTATAGATTTCACGGCAACACATTTGCACAAGGATACATGATAAAAGGCTGTGATTCAATTTGGAGAATTGAATGGCATGAGATGAGAAGATGGAGCTGATCATGGAGGATTGCTCGTCCCCATGAAAACACTAGGCAAGATGAGAGGAAAGATTGTTGGAAGAAGATTGAGAGGATTTCCTGCAGGTTTGTCCTCGAAGCTCTTCCCGTGAATGACAGTAGAATTAATTAGATTTTAAAAATCTAATTTTATTGGTGAGTGATAAAAGGAATATGATTTATGCATCAATTTAAATATTTTTGATTTATTTAAATTTAGCAAAAGAAGATTAAATAATTTAATAAATCAAACCATAGGATTTGTTTATTAAATTAAAATAAAAGGAAAATGATAATTAAATAAGAGATTTTAAGATATCTTTATTTAATTAAGAAGAAATGTGATGAGGTAATTAAATAACACAAATTATTTAAGTTGTATATTTAATTTTAAGATAGAAGTAATATATAAAGTATAGAAGAAATAATAATGACAATAATTAAATAAAACAAAGTATTTAATTTTGTTTATTTAATTAAGAGAAATAATATGATAAAATAGAAGAATTAATAATGAACTTAATATAAATAAATATTTCTATTTATTTACTAAGTAGATGAATTTAAGATTAATTAGTCAAATAAGTCGTATTTAATTAATTAGATTCTCTAGACCATTTTTAGGTGTCTACAATCCCCATCATTGCATAATATAGATTGGTTATTCTAAACATCTCATAAACCATACATTTATCATCTATTTTCATAATCATAAAAGCATCATCATATCATATCATGTGCATCCATATCATCCATGCATCATCATATCATATCATGTGTATCCATATCATCCATGCATCATCATATCATCCAAACATCATAATCATCTCATTTATATCACCAATAGTGTAACTGTCATGGTACAAATCAGGATCAACTGTGTGTAATATGTCAAAATATACATGAGGCTACCCATGGTCGATGACTATCTATACATCATCAAAATTTTCTATGTCAAATATCTGATATTTCTAAACAATTATCTTTCATCCTCAAATTAGTAGAACCACTCCTCACATTTTATCACGTTCTCGATCAAAAATTAGTATTTCCACTCGATCTCTCGAAGGGGCAGTATACCAGCATAATTCTTAGTGTAAATGATCTCGTATGGGCCTATAAATCACTGGAACCAATGGAGTGAGTTCTTATTGTTCTCTTCACTATGATACCTTTCCAACTGTTCAAACAGTTCGAAAAATGGAGCCCTGAATCAAAAGTTATGGCTTTCGGAAGTTGGTCAATTTTTGAAAATTTCCAATTTTTGAATTAGGACTCAATTTTGAATTCCAAATTATAATTTTCATTTCCAAACTTCCAAAACTCATAATTGGAATGTTATTTTGGCTCCAAACCATAAAGGGGGCTATTTACGGGTTAGTTTTCAGATTTTTGGGTAGCTTTTTGGGAAAAGATCGCATATTGCAAAAGGGGGAATTTTTGTAATTCTATAACTTGCATGTATTGCTGAGCTAGAGGATTTGAGATCCTCTGCATGTAATATTTCCCTATTTATGAATAAAATAATTTTCTCTATGTGGTGCATGATTTTTCGAGTCTTAGGTTAGCACCCTCATCAGTAATTAAACCTTATGATGAAACAATGAAACATGAAATAATGATACCTTGACCTTGAAGTCTTGGAGTAAAAATCAACAATCTAGCATGAAGTGGGCATAAGTAATGTAGATCTTGATCTTGAATTTGGATGTTGAATAATGCTTAACTTGGATCTTGAATGCTACATCGCAACACTGGCACAACAACATGCTTGATGCATTATGATGATGGATGTTGAATTGCTACAAGAATCTTCTTCAAATCAGCCTTTCAATGCTCTTGATATGCTCTTGAATGTTCTTTAATTATTTTGTCAACTCTTGTGAAAGTGCTCTTGATTACTTATGAAGTTCTAGGATAGCTTAAGTGAAATTAAGTGAAATAACCTTGTATTTATACTTGTTTATGCCAAATTCTTGAAATTACAACACTACAAGCCAACATCAGATCTAGGAGGATAAAATGTCACCAAGAATTGAATTCAAAATGGGTCTTGATTAGAGTGGGACTCATACGCCCAAGGTGGTGTATGAGTCCTAGTGGCTCAAAAGTAGAGCAAAAACTCTAGACAAATCTTGTTTAATGTCAAATTCAAAATTAGGTCCCAAGACCTAGGTGGGACTCATATGCCCAAGGTGGCATATGAGTACCAGATCACTAAATCTAGAACACATGACCCAAAACACTGAATTATGATTGGTTATTTGATAAGTGTTGGGATAATCCATGGAAAGATGTAATTAATAAGGCTTGTGGATGCAAAACAAGACCAATTAGAGAATAAAGAAGCCAATTTACTCCTCTACGCGACACCCTTCACAATATCATGCTATAGCTTGTGGAAAATAATATTCTCTCCTTAGCTCCTACTAGAGCTCTTGATCCTAATAAACCATAACTTGTTGGCTTAAGACTGAATTCTTATTGCCATTACCACTGACAAAATGGACATGATACACAGTATTGTAAGTGTCTTAAAAATCTTGTGCAGGACCTCATTGATTCTAATCATCTTCTAATTCGAGGTGTGAATGATCAAGGTAATAAGTTTGTAGCTCCTCTTAACCAAAACTTACAAATCTTTACAAATCCCATGCCAAAATACACTATTTCATTTGTCAAAGATAGTCAAATAAAGAATGATGTGATGAATGTTACACGGATGAGGAAAACATAAAAGATGAAAATGTATATGAACCAATTGAAATAATAACAATTATTGAATCCAAACCTTGTAAAGGCTCAACCAAGATGCCTCTTCATATATTGATTTCTCACAATAAGACATACTTAAACATGCACTCGATGGTCCTCTTTACATAGCTCAAAGAATCAATGACAAGCTTACTAATGGGATATTAATTAATCACGTCTGTGTAGAGAATATGATTACTAAATAATTCCTATTTGTGCATGAAATCTATCAAGATACATATGAAAAACTGAAAGCATGGATCAAAACTGTAGACATAGAAAATATATAGATTGATATCGCACACTCAATCCTGATCTACTAACATTGTTTCATCCTGAATTATCCCTCTATCTAACCATTTAATTGAATAGCCTTATTTGATTAAAGTCATCATAATTCTCCTTTTAATTAAATAAATCCCTAAATTTAATTAAATCATTGTCTCTATGTAATTAGCTAGGTCGTTTCATCTTCCTATCTTTATTTAATTAAATAATCCATATTATTTGATTAAATCTCTAAAGTTCATCTAATTAAATTAAATAAATCAAACATTTATCTAATTTAATCTAACATCACCCCCTTTGGTTAAATAAATTAAAAATATTTATTTAACTAAGTCTAAATCATTCTTTTCTCATTTCAAGTTATTTAAATCCTAAAATCTAAGTCAAAATGGTCAAATCAACTAACATCATTTAAATTAATCAAATCATGATTAATGTTAATCCTAATCACTCAAATCCTCTATATTTGGAAAGTTGCACATGAAAGTCAATTTAATTGATTTATAAATAATCTATTTTCATTCAAAAAAGGCATCCAAGTGGGAATATTCTTCAAATTTGAGATCTCCCCCCAAATAGACATGTACATCCAACAAGGCATTCAATGCCTGTTACATGTCCTTTCCTTGAGCCAAGTGGCATTTAACTCTCATCTTTCATCCCCCCTAAACATATCATTTCATCAAATTCAAGTTTGAAACTTGCACATTGATCAAAATGTGCTCAAGCTTCCTCCATTCACATGTTGACAAGTGGCACAATGCCATTGGTTCATCTTTTGTCCCAAATTCATCCTATCTTTCAATCTTCAACTCTTTATTTCTATAAATAGAGAGCTCATCCTTCATATTTATCATCCACAATTTGAGCAATGTTATTATACTCAAATCCATAGCAACTTATCATCAATTTCATCCAAGCATAGTTAGGCTTTTTGCAGATTTTCAACATGGAGCACCATTGAAGTCATCACTACAAGCATTCATCGTTCATCAAGCATCTTCATCAAATCATTGGAGTTGGGAAATGTCCAATTTTCACATCAAATTGGCACCAATTCCCCCATGGGATCAAGAGTTTGCATTAATTTCAATAGGATTTGATCTACTTTCTTGTTCTTTCATCATTTTCTTCTTCTCATTCCTATTTTGAGTTTTTTTAATGGATTTCATGGGGAATCCTTGTTCTTACTTGCATATGATCTTCTAATGTGTTTATTTATTGTGTTTTGCAAGTATTTGGATTGGGGTTTGACAAAAACGCATAATGGTTTTTCCTTTCCTACGATGGGCTCAATAAATCCCCCCTTAAAAGTTGGACTGAAAATATTAAGTGTCTCATTCAGCATCATCCCATCACAAACTGATTTTGTGTGAATTTAGGCTATCCATGGCTTCGCTCCATGAATGTCATTCCATTATTTGTGCATAAATGTTTAAATTTTCCCTTTAGCAATGAAATATTTACTGTTAATCATAGTGGCTTTAATCTTGTGTCTTCCTAGGGGAACATTTTATTGGATTTATTCTGGACCGAACCTATTGAACCTATTAGACCTCATGAGGACTAATTTTTTAAATCATATCAAAAGTTTAAGGAAAAAAAAATAGCAAAATTATCCCTTAGAAATATGCCTCAACTCATGATTGAGCCACCTATCCTTGATGAACCAATGATTGAACAAAAAGCCCTTCAAAATATCCAAGAATAACCAATGGAAAATCCTCCTACTATTTCTTCACGAGATAATCAAAACAATCCCTTTGTGCCTCCTAAAGTTAAAAAAAGTTTATAAAGCTAAAGAGAAATTGGTTGAACAACCTCCTATGGTTCCTTTCATTCCTTCACTAAGGGAAGAAAAAAAACCTATGGTTGATAAACTTGCTCCTACCCAAACACAAATTGACAATAGATTGAAATTAAATCAGAATGTTAGAAAGCGTAGGCATAGACGTCATGTTATTGCTTGTTTGTTATAAGATAAAGAAGAAAATAACAACACAAAAAATCAAAATTCAAGCTTACCTGAAGCAATGTATAATGATTCTATACCCTCGCCAAGATGTAAATAAGAACCCCCATGGACATTATCAATCAACTTCTTGTTGTGATTAATCTAGATGATGACATTGAAATTGCTAAGGTTGACATGAAAAAGTGCATAACGAGTTGAACAAATTGTTTTCCTCTTCAATGAAATTAAACAAAAAATCTACTAATAAGAGTGCTGGACTTGGTGCTTCCCCTAGCTTGACATTTGTTGTTGTCCCTTCGGCTAGTTGTCCGCTTTTTGTATATACCAACTGAGATTGGATGACCCGCTATAGGTTGACTCGCATGTGCCTTACTAGTCTTTTTCTTAGTTTTCTTTCTCATTTTATTTTATATGAATGCATGTGCATAATTTGATCCCTTGTGCTATTTCATTTGATGTATCTCTCTCTCTTTTTGTGTGTTCCTCTATATGTACCTACATTCTTCTATATGTTGTAAACATTTTATCTTTTTTTTCACTTGTCAGTGTGTTTTCCTTTCAGGGATGATGCAAGGCGTCGAGACATTTAGGTCTCTTCTATATTGACCCAAAAGGATTTTTCTTTGTTTTTGCTTTGTATGTGTCATTCTTCCAGTTCTATGAGTATTTGGGGAATGATGAAATTTTTGCATTCTTAAACAACATTGTAGCACATACATACTGACCTTGAATCCATAGATCCCTTATGTATTTTTGGGGGAAACCCCTCTCTCCTTTCTCATGATGTAGACTTATTTCAAAAACATATGACTATTCATAGGGTTTTCCGAGGAAAGCTCTCATGTCTTAGGAGTAAACATTGGCTACTTTAAAATTTTTGCTCACAGTAATGGTGTTATCAACCTCTTTACAGTAGGGGCATACATTGATGATATCTTTCAACATTTTGCATGTTTCATGGTGTGATTTTCCTTTTCTTGTGATGCATCCTTTTCTTGGTGGTGTCATTGAGATTGATGTTCTCCAAGAGTGTGATATTTCTTAGCATACAACTTTCTCTTAGTGGCTTGATGCGACACAAGGAGACATTAAGCACAATGATTCCTAAGAAGAGGGCCTTACATGAATGAAGAAATATCCCTTTGAAAAAAAACCTATAATATAGAATGTTCATAAGTGTTTGGCATAACACAATTTGATGACCTTATGAAGCTTTAACATAACCCTGATAAAGGGAACCTAGCATAACACACTTTTCTTGACTATGGAGCCTTGCCTAGCATTGTGGTGCCTTATTGAATTTTTCAGGAGAATAAATTTGATATGGTATGGGAGCCTAATATGATTCTCTCATTTTCCACCCTTTTGGGATAGTCACCTAGTGGATGGCTTGAGGTTCCACCACCCCAAAATGAGTGCGTGCAATGTTTGCATAACAAACATTGATTCCTACTTGTGAACGTTCTTTGGAAAAATAGATGAAACGTGTTCCACATCATGTTGGAAAGTTGAGGCTTGATCCTTCCCCTTTCTTGGAAAAATAGTTGAGACGTGTTCCACATCGCATTGGACAGTCGAGGCTTGATCCACCTTCCTTTTCTTCTTAGGCTTTGATAGTGTATGATTGTGCATCTTTGTGATTGCCACATACATAAGTGTCTTGAATGTCTACTTTAGTGTGAGTTTGACATGGGTTCATACTCTCACTAAAGTGGGGGGAAAAATGTAGTGTAGAAAAAAGTAACCCTTTTTCACACTTAATTTGGGAATAATTAATTTTAAAATGAACTTAATTATGCCTTGATTTAGTGTTGTAATGTGTTTTACACATTCACATTAAGTTTAGGACCTTTCTTAACTAAATGGACTTAATGATGCCTTATTTAGGGTGTTGTAAAGTGTATCTTTACACTTTCACATTAATCTAGGGCTTTATTAATTAATTGAGGTTAATTGGACCCTTTCATTCAAATCCCAACCTAATTAATTATAAATTTGAGGGATAAAACCCAACATTCATAAATAATATTATACAAAAATTAATTTTACAAGGTATGTGTCCTAGGTTAGTGACCTAGGACCCCTTCGTCACCTAGCAAATGGGTCCTCACTAGGTCCTAGGACCCCCTTTTCACATATCATTGTTTTATTTCAAGGTTTAATTTCCAAAATAGAGTTTGACCAAGGTAAACCCCTATTCCCTAACAAAACAACATTTTTCTCCTCTTTGATGTGTGATTGTAGGTTTTAGGTTGAAGATAAAGTAGAGAGAAAAATTGGAGAAAGCTACAAAGTTTTCAAAGTTGTCATATTTCTTGTAAAATCACAAAAAGTTGTATAGGAGTGAATTTGCACCCCTTGTGTAAATTCCCCTTTTGCATCCCTCTGCCTTAGAAAATCAAACCTGAATGCAAAATTCCACATCACTCATTTTCCTCACATCCACTTGGTGCATCTTTTGTGTTGGTGGGGAAATTTTTGTCAAGGATGTGAGTGCAGCGTGTAGACGTCTGTACAATGTTTTGCCATCTCTGATAGATTCATGCCTCTAAAATCCGTAGGGATACTACATTCTCCATTGGGAATGAATTGTAACGCCTCTATGTCGACCAACCAGCCCGAAAATGACTCTTTCCATCCTAATCTCCCTTCAAATGCATAAATTTCACTATCACTTCATCTGCTTCACAATTCTAGACATTCACTTGATCTTTTTATCAGTTTATACACTATCTTGAATATTATACAAATTTTTTTTGCTCCATCAACTTCACTTATGATGTGTTGTACTACCATAGAAGCTACGAGTTTGGTCTCTTGTGAGACCTTCGTCACTATTGTGACCATGTCAACTTTTCCAAGCTTGTAGTCTTGCATTCTCCCTTCATTGGCCTTGAGTGCCTTTGGCTGGAGGTGGTATTTCTTCACTATCCTTCTTTTTTTGTGGTTTGATAGAGTAGCATTGTGTTTTTCGTAGTGTTCAATACTCTTCTTTCTATTTCCTTTATCACATTTTCTACTTTGTGGCTTTCCTAGCTATTCGTGGAGGTGGAAAAACCAAAGTAGAGGTTTGACTAAGGAAAACCCCTATATAGCCCCAAAAGAATTTCTCTCTTGGTTGTGTGTAGGTCCATGCATGTGTGGAGCTTGCTTGTGAATTGGAATTCCAATGAGTTGAACCTTGTCACCTTGGTTTTCTCTCTCCTTTATTATTTTTGTAGTCATTTATCGTACTTTATTATTCTGCTTATTTTGTTAAATATTATTTACAAGGTTTTTAGTAGGTTTCTTTGAGTTCATGCTGCACTTTTCCATTTTCCATTCGTACGAATTCCAATGCACTAGAGAGATTCCAACATGCCGCACTATCATCCCAGATCTGCGCTATCGTCCTTAGGTAGAGAGTTGCTTGAGCTGTATTTCAGATTTTGGAAACTAGCTCATCTAGCCTCATTCAAATAGTCAGATCATAAGAGTGACAAAAGCACTTGAGAGTGCTCTTCATTCTCTAGCCTTCACCTAAATAACCGCTTAGCTTGAGGTAAGATAGGGAAGCCCTATGCTCTCAACTCTTTGTGACCTAGATTCTTGGTGTTGTTGGCTCCCCTACCTTACATTTTGGTGAACCTGATGTGAACCATTTTGGGTTCCATTTATCCATGCTAAAAGGACCTTTCCTCATATCCTAGGAGCATTCTGGGTATGTGTTGTGAGGCATTTTTCCTTGCAAACTAGCCTGCGACCCCTAGTGGCATAGCTGGAAGGTTCTGTGGGCATTGCAGAATGAAACCTAGGTTGGTTCACTATCCAGTTGCAAAACCTTTGAGGGCTTTGTGAAAGTTTCGTATAGTGTGTGTGATGGCATCCTTTTACATCTTCCTATCCCATCCACACAGCCTGCAAGTAGTTCCCTTGGTATAACCTTCACCTCACAGGACATGCCAA
Source organism: Sequoia sempervirens (assembly GCA_007258455.2). NCBI lineage: Eukaryota > Viridiplantae > Streptophyta > Pinopsida > Cupressales > Cupressaceae > Sequoia > Sequoia sempervirens. The sequence continues at coordinate 533,700,217 of VDFB02000017.1, forward strand.
TGGGTTATGATAGAGAGCCATATCCCTTATACATCCTTGCAAGAATCAATAGAAACACTATGATAGGTGTTCTTGTTGACTCCATGTGTCGAGTGAATGTCATAATTGAGGAGATTATGTTGATTAGTTTCTTGCACAAAGATGGGTATGACACATTTGAGAGTACCATTCATACACACAACGAAATTTTTCATACCTCCCCTTGGTTGCATCACCTTATTCATTTTAGTCAAACCTAAATCGATGAACTTAATTTTTGACATAATCCCAGGGTTTGAACTCTTCAGGGTGAAAATAGGTATCCCCTAGTTGGTCATTATGAATGTAGTTCCCTCAATGGTGCATAAATGTCTGAATTTCATCCATGAGGGTATAGTGCATGTAGTCCATGACATCAACTATAAACCACCGGTTGCATGTGGTAGCTATTTTTTGGATCACTTTTGGCTTGCACCCATTGGTTCGCTTCCTCCTAGGACACACCTCTTGTATCAAACCTATGCAAAGTACAACACTGGGCTCTTAACACCTAAAGTGAGATACCCTCCATCTCCCTCTATTGTCTCGCATAGGGCTTCCTTGAAGGATGATAGCGATGTTTCCTTGCTTAGAAGAGAGAAAAGGAGAAGCATGCTTGACAATCTTCTTCTTCTATTGTTATTGTCTTTCTTGTCGCTTCCTCTTGCCTCACTATGACATCATCAAATTCTGCTCATAGGCGATTGATGGAGAATCCTTTGGTGCCCTCTTGGCAAAAACCCAAGCATTCAATGTTTGAACTTCCCATTTTAGCCATGATGCCTAGGCCCATTCAGTATGGTAAGGGGAAGGGTCCCCATGGGGAGTCCTTTATGTCTTGGCCTCCGTAGCATCCTACTGATCCTGCCCCCAAGGAAGTAATTGGGAAGAGGAACACTATTGAGGCATTAGGGATGACTCCCCCTTTTGTTGCTCAAACCTCTTCTTAGTCTCTCCCTCCTCCTCCCATCCAGGAGTCTCTCCTTCCATAAATGGACATGATGGACACTCCTATGGTTGAGCAAGAGCCTTCTATTCCATCCTAGCTCCTAGGGCCTCTAGCTCCTAGAGTCGTAGGAATTGCCTTGCGCGCGAGCGCAAGTGTTGATGAAAGGATCTGGTTATTGAGCAGGCCACTTTGTAGAGAAAGGAAGGGGGTTCAACTACCCCTATTTCAGGGCCTGCTGATGTGTCCTCCTCTCCCATCTCCTTTGCTTCAGTTTAGTCAGCCTCAATGTTGCTTCCAACTCTTGTTGCTAGAGTAAACACCCCTAACCCTAAAAAGATATAGGTGTTTATTGCTCCTTCACTTAAGCAGCCTCTCTTGATGTCCCTATTCGACATCCCATCATTCTCAAAGCCTATGGACATGCCAAACACCTCAGTGTTGTCCATTGTGGTTATCTCCTCCTCCTCTACACCTTTTTCCTCATTTGTGGGGATCTCACATCCTAGGACAAAGTGAAAGATGGAGGATGGAACTACTAGCAATGAGGGGTGAAAGAGGACCCCATCTTTTTCAGAAGGTGGTTCTATGTTAGCATGTGCCATCCTTGTGATGGAAGAAGTTTGGACATCCCCAACATTTGTCACTAATCTCAAAGCACTTAGTGAACCTAGTAGTGAATCTTGAGTGTTGCCTCCCTCATCTAATGAGGTAATACATGGCACTCCTATGAAGTGCATGTTTAATTATTTGGATGAGGTCCCAACACTTTCAACAATCTTTGTGAAGTTGCTGACCTTTACCCCATAGGAGATGAGTGGAGAAGACCTCACGGGGCCTTCTTCCTTGGCTCTTGTTGTGGGGGGGTTGGAGGCTTCGCCCTTTGACATTCTTCCATTGTAGGCTCATTCACCTTTCTCGTATAATGATCTAGATTGGGAGACCAATGACCTCTTGGTTGATGAGTGTTAGGGGGGAGCCTCTTCTTTATTTGTAGTGTAGATTGGCTGTGTGTTTGTGTTCCTCCGTGCTTGCATTATGTGTTTCTAGATGACCCTTGTCACCCTCATAAGTGCTTGGATACAAGAGTGTTATGTGTCATACAAATTCCTCTATTTGTTACATCATTCTTCCTCTATTATGTGCATTTATTTTTCCAATTTGGGACAATGCAAAGTGTTGGGGGCATTTAGGCTTCCCTTCCATATTGACCCAATTTTTTTTTTTTGTTTGCTTGTGCATTCTTCACATGGTCTAATATAGTAGGGGGCTGATGATAGTTCATCTATATACTATTGTTATACATATATATTTGTGAGCAACTTTGACCCTAAAATATTAGATCGCCCCTATGTCCCTTGTTTGTGATGTTCTTGTCTCTTTTTATAGTGTTGTTATCTTTATCTCTTCTTTGCTTTCTTTGTGATGTTGTGGTGTTCATGTATTGTCCCTCACATGTGTGACAACATTACCATAGTGACATCTCACTATGTTCCACGAACCACAACATCACTTTTTCATTCTTTCTTTTCTCTCCTTAGGATGCCATGTGCCTTGTGTTGAGCACACACCATCCTAAGGGGGGGCTATCATGTCACTTCAATTCTTAGAAAACATATTCGATGGCCAATGAATATTTTCTAGAAAATATTTTCAAAGCATTCTTTTTCAAAACTCGCGTTCTCAACAAGGACCCCTAGAGGAACATGTTTCCTTCATCCTGGGTTCGTAAAGAAAGGACTTGAAGAAATTTCCTTTAAGGAGGGAGAAAATTTTCCTATGGGAGAAGCCTCGATCTTGCCCTTGTGAGCGGAAATTTTCTTCCTTTCGAATTCCTTGATGAACTGAACATCTTTCGAAAGGATCTCTTGATGTTGAATTGATTTATGAAAAACATTCTTGCACTTTCAAACATGTCCCTTGAGTGGACCCCTTTTCTTTTGAAGGGTTCCCAAGGGACCCCTTTGAAAGTTCTTCCTTCAATTTTTGACTATCTACGTGACTGTCTGCTTGTCTACCTACGTGGTTACTTTTTGTTTTCTAACATGTTTTATCTATGGATTAATCTGTTGCTTTGTAGGTGCACCTCTGAAGTTGCTTTCCATTTTGACTTTGTGGAGTCCCTTTACACTAGGATTCCTTCAAGAGAGAGTACCTATGGGCACCTTCTTTGCAGGTCTGAGGGCCTATGAAGTGCTTGCATCCTATGGGATTTTTCCATCATTGGTCTACGAGCCTTCAGTGTACTTTGTTCAACACTATAGTTCCAAGGACCTACAAAGTCCTTTGTCCAAACCTCCTAAGGAGAGAAAACCTGTGGAATTATTTTCCTTCCTTACACTTTCGAGCTTGCCAGATTGCAGTTTGCTTCCTCAATGGTTTAGGTATACATTTTTAAACTATTTGATCTACTTTATCGAACACTCATTGATGCTCATGCTTGCTAAAGTGGGGGAAAAATGTATGGGAGTGAATTTGAACCCCTTGTGTAAACTCCCCTTTTTTCATCCCCTTGCCTTAGAAAATCAAACCCGAATGAAAAATTCCATATCACCCATTTGCCTTTCATCCACTCGGCGCCTATCTTTTGTGTTAGTGGGGGAATTTTTATCGAGGACATGAGCACAACACATGGAAATCTAAGTGACACGTTGTCATCCTTGATAGATTACTACCTTTGGAATCCATAGGGATGTTATGTTCTCCACTGGGTGTGAAACTTAATGCCTCTGTGTTAACCAACCAACCCAAAAATGGATCTTTCCCTCCTAATCTCCCTTTAAATGCATAATTTTCACTATCACTTCATCTTCTTCACAATTCTATAAATTCACTTGATCTTTTTAGCAGTTCATACACTCTCTTAATCATTACATAGTAGCTTGTTTCTCCATAAATTTCACTTAGAATGTGTTGTGCTACCACAGAAGTTGCGAGTTTGGTGTCTTACAAGACTTACTTTGTCACCATTGTGGTCGTGTCGACTTGGCCAAGCTTGTAGTCTTTCATTCTCCCTTCATTGGCCTTGAGTTCCTTTGGGTGGAGGTGGTATTGCTTTGAATCATTATTTTGTTGTGTTTTGATAGAGTAGCATTATGTTTTTCGTCGTGTTCAATACTCTTCTTTCTATTTCCTTTATCACATTTTCTACTTCGTGGTTTTCTTAGCTGTCCATGGAGGTGGAAACACGAAAGTGAGGGTTGACTAAGGAAAACCCCTATACAACCCCAAAATTTTTCCTCTCTTGGCTATGTGTAGGTGCATATGTGCATGGAGCTTGCTGGAGAATTGGAATTCCAGTGAGTTGAACCTTCTCACCTGTGTTTTCTCCATCTCCTTTATCATTTTTGCAGTCATTTATCTTACCTCATTATTTTGTTTAGTTCATTAAATATTATTTAATAGGCCACTAGTAGGTTTCTTTGAGTTCATATTACACTTTTCTATTTTTTTTCATATGAATGCCAACTCACTAGAGAGATTCCAATGTGTCGCACTATCATCTTAGATCCATGTTGTCATCATCGAGTAGAGTGTTGCCTGAGATGCATTTCAAATTCTGGAAACTAGCTCATCTAGCCTCATTCAAATAGTCAGACTAGAAGAGTGAAAAAAGCACTTGAGAGTGCTTTGCATTCTCTATCCTTGGCCTAAACACCTGATTAGCTTGAGGTAAGATAGGGCAACCCTAAGCTCTTGACTCTTCATGACCTAGAGCCTTAGTGTGGTTGGTCCCCCTACCTTACAAAAGACTTCTATAGAATTCATTTCTAAATTTTGAGAGCTAAACACCTAGGATCAGGAAGTGTAGACATTGAAGAATAGAACCCAAAAATTGATTTTCTACAACCCTAGCTAGGACCGATTTTCCACTGGGCGAATGAGTCCTTAGTGAGGCCTGAAGAAACATTTTTTACAATAGGTACACAACATTTGACTCTCTTAAAACATTCCTTTTGATTTTTATATTGGTTAGGTTTGATTTTTGATATTCATGTATTCATTATTATCCTCATAATTGAATGAAATAGGAAGAATAGGGTGCATCCATTTGGTTAATCCATCTTGGATCACACAACCCATTTTTCTTTGTTTCACTTCTATATATACCCGACTGCTTCATGATCTCAGAAATGGTTATGCAACCATACAAAAGGAAGGAATGTGCATGCATGCATCTAATGACAATGGTCTTCCTATGCAACCCAACTCTGTAGCTAATGGTATTGTAGGTGTATTCCTTTGTATGCCCACTACTTCCTCTACTACACTGCAAGAACACTAGGTCAAAATCATGTTAGCAAAAATATCTATTGTTATCTCTCGCCAATCTTCATTGTTTACAACATTAATTAATTGGACATTGTAAATTTATTAACCAACTACTGCCAACTTTCCCAAAGTGCCTAAAAAGAAACTTGAAATAAAGTATTCAAAAAGTGATAAAATTAAGTCTAACTTACTTGCATTGACTAATAGTTCTAAGGATATCCCTGTTGAAGCAGTCTCTGGAACAAGTTTTCTTGGAAGTTTCCTAAATCTTTTCTTGTACTTCTATATCTACCTAGATGCTTCATGATCTTTGCAACTGAACACAACTAAACTAGGTTTGCAACCCTCAAAATGGTAATGTAATTTTAAAAATTGCACCAAAAATGTGAGAGATTTGGGCAAGTCAAGGGCAGGTGGGTGGTAGTTGCTTAATAAATTTGTCGTGTCCATTTTTATTAAATTTTTTAGTATATAATAGCTAGTAGGAAGATTGTTAAGAGATTTCTTCGTACATTTTGTTCACATGATTTTGACTTCTTGTTTGGAAATGTTGTAGAGGAGGTGATGGGATACAGAAGAATGAACCTACAATATTGTTAGTTGTAGGGTTGGGTTGCATGGGTCATTGCCATTGGATGCAGGCATGCTCATGTTTTTTTAATGGTTGCATAGTCATTTCCTTTTTCTTACTGCAAGGTGATCCCACAATACTGGTTTACAATTTTGGCCAAACTAGACACTAAACTGATTTTTTCTAACTAAATCTTCACTTTTAGGCACCTATAGCGGCTAAACCATGAGGAATTTGAAGACGATGCAAACTAGTGATTTGCTGCATTTTTTCTGTAGATTCTAATTTATTTTTTTTCCAAATTTTTGAAATCATATTGCACTTTTTTTTCCATATCCTTCGAAAACTAGTTTTTTTTCAGTAAACACTATTTTTAAGGAGTGATGCTCACCATATAACACATAATTTTTTTTCATGAAGGATAAAATTCTAAGTTTTTTGAATTTAATTACAATATCTAGTGCTTCAAATTGGTTTCATAGTGTTCTATTGAATATTTTTTCATTAATCAAGTTTGAAAGTCAAACCAATTACAATTTAGACATAGGTAGACTATATAACACAACTTTTTTTGTATGTATTAATTTTTTTTTATTGGATCAAGGACTTCAATATTTGGTGCACTCATATTTTTAATTTTTTTGTTGATAATCTTCTATTTTTCCACATGTGCAGAACAAAGAGCTTGATTTTCGATGAAAACCCTACATTCACAAGAAATAAAAAATAAATATAATAATAAAATTAAATTTATTTAAAATTATACTTTTTGGGAAGCTTATAATAAGAACTACATACTTACAAAAAATAAATTTTAAATGAATTCATTTGATCCCCCAAAAGGTAAATCAAAAGTGGCTTTTTATTAACATTTTGATGTGTAAAGGAGACTATGTTATAGGTATGGTTTAAAACTAGTGGGGTTCTATTAAAGGGGGTTTGATCTAAGGTAGTTTGACCAAACCCTCTTCAATTGGAATGCTTTAAATATAACTTTTTAAGGATTAAATCATTATATTTTCTAAAAATATGTGATTTCAACAAAAATCGAAATATCCATGAAATTGTAAACCAGCTTTGTGGGATCACCCTGCAACATGGGAAATTGGGTACTAAAGGGAAAGCCATATGAATTTGTACAAATTTACTCGATGAAAGTGCTAGTTGCTCTATCCTATATTTATACATTGCTTCCATGAAACCTAGATTTTATTTATGCAAGAAGAAAATGGCTATGCAGTGCTTCCATAAAACCTAAATTTCCTTTCAAGAAGAAAATGGTTATAGAGAAGAAAAATGAAAGTTTGTAGAGATTTACATAGGTAAAATTTTAGAGGAAATTCATTAGATTTATTGTTGTATTTTGAATAGTTGAATTTTTAGATCAATGTCAATTTAGATATAGGTGAAGACCTCAATTTGGAATTCATTTACACCTCCAAGTTTTAGTGTAGTAGGAAATCTACATGGGGTATCAAAGATCCAAAAATGACTCAATGCTCTTGAATTATGTTTAGGGAAGCACCTCTAAGAGTTTATCTTGTGGAGTAATTGTCACTTTGAATATAGTTAAAAATGTTACTTTGTAAGTTCATTAATACTTGCAAATTTTGGAAAAATGTCAAATCTACAAAATCATGATCAATGAAGGGGTACAAATTAACTCAACAAGTACCTTGTTAGGGTTAGAAGGCAGATATCTAACAATTAAATGTAAATTTAATTAATAATCAGAGAAGCTAAAACACACATAGAATAAATTATAACATAGAGAATTTAACGTGGTTCACCCAATCTGCGCTACATCCACCAAACCATAGCCATCCAATGATTTTATTATCTAGAGAAAAAAACCCATTATAATCTTGCAAATTATTGTGTTTTTCATCATACTGTAACCCCCATCTGAACCCCTTTTAACAAGCTTAGAAGCTTCCAGATTAGGGTTCTACAAAGTCAATTTTTTTCCTTTTTTCATTAATTTTTCCTTTTTTGGTGATGACACAAAAAAGTAGGAGGAAAATAAATCACTACATACCAACAATCTCCCAACAAGGATACATGAAGAGTGTATAGTATAGCATGATTAGTCACCACATACCAAAACTCTGCCACTTGAAGACTAATCAAGCTTCACACCAACATAATCTCCCACTCGGAGACTGATCTTGGATGACACTGCTGCACTTATAGCTCCCACTAGAAATAAGTACTTTGGACCCTACTGCTCTATTATACCTTAATCCAACCTTGAAGGCCAACTAAAGCTGAAGAGGAGCTCAAATTCTCCCTTGTCACTGCCTTCATAAACATATCCGCTGGATTGGCATTTGTATGTATCTTTTCGAGCTTGACCTTTCCATCCTCCAACCTTGACCAAATGAATTGATATCTCAACTGTATGTGTTTTGTTTTAGAATGCAAGGCATAATTATTTGCAAGATGTATAGAACTCTAGTTGTCTGTAAACAAGTAATTTCTAGCCTATTGTTTTCCCAACTCTTCCATGAAAATTTGTAGCCATATCATCTCCTTTGTCACCTCTGTTGCATCAACATACTATGCCTCTGTGGTGGATAAAGCAACCACCTTTTGCAATCGAGAAATCTGACTCATTGTTGTCCCACCAACTATAAATACATAACCTATGGTACTCTACTTGGTATCTATATCCCCTACCAAATCTGAGTCAACATAGCCTTTTAAATTAGTATTAGAGCCCCCGAAACATAAACATTTATTGGATGTAACTATCAAGTACTTGAGAATCCATTTTACCGCATTCTAATGCTCAACTCTAGGATGACTCAAATACCTGCTAACAACTCCTACGGAATGTGCAATATATAGTCTCGTGCATACCATGGCGTAAATTAAACTCCCTACAACTGAAGCATATGGTATCTTGAGAATTTTTTCTTCCTCCTCTTGTGTCTTTGGACACATATCCTTAGTCAATTTGACATGAATAGGCAAAGGTGTGCTGATAGCTTTTGCATTCTCTATATGAAATCTCTGCAATAGCTTTTTAACATAATCACCCTGAGATTAAAAAAAAAATTGTGTTTCCTATCTCTACAAATTTTCATACCAAGTATTTGTTTTGCTGCCCCCAAATCCTTCATAGAAAAATATTTTGCTAACTATTGTTTTAGCTCACTTATGTGATCCATGTTAGACCCCACTACAAGCATGTCATCAACATATAAACATAAAATAATGTAGCTGTCATTATCCAATGTCTTAAAATAAACACAATGGTCAGAATTACACCTGTTGTAGCCTTGGTCAGCCATAAAAGTATCAAATTTAAAGTACCATTTTCGAGGTGCTTGCTTCAAGCCATATAAAATTTTCTTCAATCTGCACACTAGTTTCTCCTTACCTTTGACCTCAAATCCTTGTGGTTGTTACATATATATTTCCTCTTCCAAATTACCATGGAGAAAGGTTGTTTAACATCAAGCTATTCTAAATGCAAATCTTCATTAGCCACAATACTTAAAATAGTACGAATAGAGGTCATTTTAACAACTGGAGAAAAAATCTCATCAAAATCAATACCCTTTTTCTATGCAAATCCCTTTACAACAATCTGGCTTTAAATCTCTTCTTACCTGCATCTTCCTCTTTTAGCCTATAAACCCATTTTTTTGGTAAATCCTTTTTACCTATAGGCAACTGACATAATTTCCAAGTCTTATTTTTCAACAAGGAGTCCATTTCTTCTTCCATTCCATGCTCCCATTGGACCTTGGTATCCACCTGCATAACTTCATTATAATATTCTAGTTCACCAACATCAGTTAACAAAATAGTATACAAAGAGGGAAAGAATCTTTCTAGAGGTCTACTTATCCTTGAAGATCATCTAACATTCACTGGAGTTTGTAGTATTTATTGTTGTTGTTTTTGTAGAGCATGAAGAACCATTGAAACATCATTTTTTTGAGTATCATCCAACACTGCATAATCATTTTCTTTCTTCTCATGCTGCAAAAACTGATCTTTGTACAACACTTTCTCATTGAATATGAAATCCTTGCTTCTCACAATTTTTTGATTTTTAAAATCCCAAAGCCTAAGATAACCAAATTCATTAATGCCATATCCAACAATATATATTTCTTTGATTTTGCATCAAGCTTGGTTCTATTTTTAGAATCTACATGTGCAAATGCTTCACAACCAAAGGTTTTGAGAAAAGAATAACTCACCTTCTTACCTTTCCATGCTTCCTCTGGAATATGACAACCCAAAGGATTAGAGGGACCTCTTTTAATTAAATAAACAACAGTTTTGTATAGTCTCTGCCCACATTTTTAAAGGCAACCTAGCATGCAATCTCATAGTCCATGCACACTCCATTATTGTTCTATTCATTTGCTCAACCACTTCGTTTTCCTATTGAGTCCATGGAACTGTTTTCTACCTACAAATAACATTAGAGGAACAATAATATTCAAACTCTTTGCTACAATACTCACCACCATTATCAGATCTGAGAAATTTTAGCTTTTTACCCATCTCATTCTCAACCAAGCTTCTCCATTTTTTAAAAGTTTCAAATACATCAGATTTCTACCTAAGCAAATAAATCCATACCTTCCTAGTTGCATCACCAATTAATGTAACATAATACTGAGAGCCACTGAGAGGAGATACCTGAGATAGTCCCCATACATTCGTATACACAAGCTCCAATTTATCATCTTTCTTTTGCTTCCCATCCTTGAGAAAACTTTCACAGAAATCCATATTAACACATTTTAGACCTGGTAAAACATTCTTTGAATGAAGTAATTTCATAAATTTTGCACTCATATGCCAAAGTCTATTATGCCACAGTGCTGATTCAGAGTCCACAACAATTGTATGATCTTCTACCTGCTGAACTACAGCAACTGTTCTTGAACATTGACCTTTTTTCATAACAATTAAAGTAGAAGTAACAATATGACCTGTACAAAGATATAAGGTGCCTAATTTCACACCTTTTTTCTACCACTAAGGAACCCTTTGTGACCTTCCAATTTTTATCACTAAATGTAACAACACAACCTTCATCATCTAGTTGCCCTGCTGAAATTAAATTTCTACTTAACTTTGGAACATGCCTTACCTCATGTAGTAGCCAATGATTCCCATTCTGCAACTTAATCTTGATTCTTCCCTTTCCAACAATCTGACAGGTTTCTTTATCTCCTAAATAAACCAACCCAAAATCCCCTTGGACATAATAGAGAAAATAACTTCTATGAGGGGTAGCATGAAATGAAGCCCCTGAATCTAACACCCAAGAATCATCAACAATATCAAGGGAAAGAATCAAAGCATCCTAATAAAATTTATTAATTACCACATTTTCCTCTTTAATTCCTTCTTTTTTGTCTCCTTTATTTTTCCAAGACCAACAATCTTTCTTTAAATGACCTAGCTTATCACAGTACCAACAATCCCTCTTGTCTCTAGATTGAGACCTTTTGTCCTTTGATTTTTCTCGTGACTTCCTACGATTTCCATAATTTTTTTCCTCTGTCCTTTGTTTTGCACCTACTTTATGCATTGACAACACTACCTGATGTGGATGTTCCACCTGAGCTTTTCCTACGAATTTCCTCACTCAAAATAATGCCAACAACATCATCAAATTTAAATATATTCAAACCAAAAATAGAATTGCTAACAATCATTACCAAGCTATTCCAACTTTCAGGAAAAGAACACAAAATAAAAAGAGCCCTAACTTCTTCATCAAAGTTTAATTTTATAGAATTTAATTGACTAGTGACCATATTAAACTCATTTAAATGATCAGTAACTGACCCACCTTCTACCATTTTCATATTAAATAAATGCTTCATAAGAAATACCTTATTTGAAGCGGAAAGATTTTCATATAACTTCACCAGGGTTTCCATCAACTCTTGAGTTGTCTTTGTTGTTGTAATATTGAATTCCACCGATTGTGCCAAGCATAAACGAATACTGCCAAGAGCCTTTCTATCCAAAATATCCCAGTCCTCATCAAACATTACTAAGGGTTTCTTGGTTTTCCCTTCCAATGGCTGCCATAAATCCTTCTGATAGAGGTAGTCCTATGTCTGCATCTTCCATAATTGATAGTTCTACCCATTAAACTTCTCAACCCTCTTACCCTCATCTGCCATTACTCCCACTCAACTGTGAGACTCCCACTCAATTGTGAGACCTTCTTGCAGATGATAATTGAAACACAACCCACTTTGATACCACTTGTTAGGGTTAGAAGGAAAATATCTAACAATTAAATACAGATTTAATTAATAAACAAAGAAACTAAAACACACATAGAATAAATTATAACACAGAGAATTTAATGTGGTTCACCTAATCTAGGCTACATCCACCAAACCGTAGCCATCCAATGATTTTATTATCGAGTGCAAAAAAACTATTACAATCTTGTGAATAATCGCGTTTTTCATCATACTGTAATCCCCATCTGAACCCCTTTTAACAAGCTTAGAAGCTTCCAGATTAGGGTTCTACAAAGTCATTTTTTTCTTTTTTTTGTTGATTTTTCTTTTTTTGATTACAACACAAAAAAGTAGGAGGAAAATGTGAGGATACATGAAGAGTGTACAATATAGCATGATCAGTCACCACATACCAACATACCTTGCTAAAAATCTATTCATTCACCCATTGATAAGAATTATAGCAACTACATTTCTTTGCAAAGATCCACAAATTAGACTTGAATCTTAATTACAACTTGCCAATTTGTATCCTTGTGATTTAGCCAAGTGGTTGGAATACATGGAGGAGGGATGTTGAACTAACCACCACACTTTTAGGAATTGATCTTGTGGATGAATCATCACATTTGGAAAGGTGAAGATGTTAGATTTGGAAGTTTACTCAATGAAACTACAAGTAGTGCTAAACTCATTTTGTGTGCTTAATTTCCTCTTCATCATGATTTTCATAATTTTGAACTTTTGTAAAATCTTCAATTGGTTTTACCCCATTATTATTAGTAGAAGATGAATTCAAATTCTCTCCTACCAAATCATCATTTTTCCAAATGCTTTGTATGTATATTATGGGACAATAATAATTAATGACATCAACTTTGAGAATATTAATGACAAAGTATTAGCAAGATAAATGCATAATTAACTCTTGAATAATATTTTTTAATCAAAATAACTCGATATCAATATAATTTTATGAGGGAGCATGCATTTCAATATTCATTCTCATGGGAGATGGGTTCATGTGAACCACTACTTGTGAAATATGAGCCAATAATTTTGACTAAAAAAAAAATGCAATTAAATTATAATATAACTATCATAGCCCTCTTTTTGTCACAATTAGGGGGATTTAGTTCGTCAAAGTCTTCCATGGGTTGAACTTGGTCCAATTTTAAGTCTAAGAGATTTGAACCATGATAGGTGACATGATCAAAGAATATACCACCATCCTCATTAATTGTGTCCAACCAATTAAAATACAACATTTTGATTATATTTTAATAATTTTTCCTTAGAAAACTAACTCAAAAACATATACTCAATGATCCTAGTTGAAAAAGATTATAATATATTTTATACACCTAAAAATGGTCTAGAGAAATCCGATTAATTAAATACAACTTATTTAATTAATTAATCCTTAAATCCTCTACTATTAAATAAATAGGAAATATTTTTTTAAATAATTCATCATAATTCTTCAATCTTGATTCAATTATTTTCATCTTATTTAAATAAACAAATTTTATTTAAAAATCATGTTCAAATTCATCTACTAGATTAAATAAATTAAATATTTATTTAAATAGTTCGCATTCTAAATTCTTCTATTTCTTCAGTTTTAATTAAATAAACAACTTTATAGTTGGCATTATTTAATTATTACATCATATTCAATCTTAATTAAATAAATAAAGATTTATACTTTATTGTTTAATTATCATACTTCTTCCATTTAATTTAATAAACAAACTTCAATAGTTTATTTAATTAAATTATTTATCTCCCTTTTTGCTAAATTTGAATAAATCAAATATATTCAAATAAAGGCATAAATCAAATATTCCTCTATTCACTCACCAATAAAATTAGATTTTTCAAATCTAATTAATTTAACTGGCATTCACGAGAAAAGCCTCGGGGACAAACCTGCAGGCAATCCTCTCAATCTTCTTCCTCAAATCTTTCCTCTCATCTTGCCAAGTGTTTTCATCGGGAGGAACAATCCCCATAATCAACTCCACCTTCTCATCTCTTACCACTGAAATCTCTAGATTAAATCTCAGCCTCTATTGTGTTACCCTGTGCAAAACTACTACCGAAAATCTATATATACAAATTTTTGAAGCATGAAAAGGATCAGAGAAATCCCAATTTATGCAAAATTACTTTGCAAGAATATACATTCATAGCAATCAAACAATAAATCAACCATAAAATTAGCATTAGCATTAGAAATAACCATCACAACATCATGGTATCAATAGATTTCATATCATGACAGCATCATTAGTTTTTACTGTAGCTTCCTTTTATCAATTTTCATTAGGATAGTTTACAGTAGCTTCATATCACTTAAATCATTCTTAATCATCACATCATTGCATTTAACATCCATTCCGTTCTCTAGATAGGAATTTTAAATAGTTACAGTGCTTACAAATCTAAGAGCTTTTGTAACTTGATAAATCTTTGGAGATAGGAGACAATGAGACATCTTTAGGCTTTTCAGTGTTTTAAATTAGTTTAATTCATGTTAATCTTGATCTAATGTCTTATTAAGAATTTTTTTTAGTTGTTCTTTTGCTTTTTACTTTTACACACTTACATTTTGGCACCCATCGTGGGGCACTAACCCCATATTTTAACATTTTTTTTCTGAAAAGTGTTCATACAAGATACATGCATGTTTTCTTTTAGCACGATTGAGGTTTTATGTAGCGCTTCCACCAAAAATTTTAGCGCTTCTGATAGTTTTAGCACTTACGATGGAAACAATAACACTTCTACACTCTGTTTTAGTGCTTCCACCAAAAATTTTAGCGCTTTTGCCAAATTCTGCAACACTTCTGCCAAATTATGTAGCGCTTCTGACCTTTGTTTTAGCGCTTTGCAGTCAATCTTAAAATGGTCATATCTTGGTCATACAGAGGTCTTTTTCAAATTTTTTTTTTTGAAATGGGGTAAAATTTCATAAGCTATGCAATGGTGTAGGTATTTCTCACTTTTTTAGAGTTAAAAGTTTCAATTTTATATTTAAAGTCAAATCACATTGTAACTTGGTTCAAATTTTAGGATTTTTATGCTTAATCATTCATATAACCTTTATATCTTCTTATTTCTTGATCTCATCTAAAATTTTGAGCATTTATTGTAGGTTTTAAGAGGAACATGGAGAATTGAATTGAAATAAAAAAACATTTGATATATCCATTGTAATAGTGTTTTCAAACACTCATGGGAAAATAACCCATCATATGTTATTTTTTATTCATGCTTTAGGACCAACTAGCATTAATTTGGGATTTCAATTTACTATCTACACAATCTTTGTCAAATTTGATTAAAAATAACATTAGAAACTCATTGGTTTTTGGATTTGGATTAAAATGAACCAATCCTAGGATAGTCACTTCTTCAAATTGGTTTAAAATTTATCAATCTAGGGTAGTCATCAAACAATTCAATTTGGAATTAAAAATGAACATGTCTTTTTGCGAATCAACATCTTCACATCTAGATAGAAAATTGTAGTTTGGGCTCTAAAAATTGAACAAATTGATTTATGTGTTTGTGTGGTGATGGGAATATGCTCTCCCCTTAACTGGGTGATCAAAAAGCCAGACTCATCCTTTATTTCATGCATTTTCAAGCTTTATTAAATCTTGTAGAAGGCCTGCCATAGTGGGAAAAAGTACTTACCCTACAGGAATGACCTAAGTGGGTTCAAACCAAAGCCAAGTTTTTCCACCCCACTATAATATCTAAAGGAAATTTGGGGAAACCCACTTTTTCTGGAAGTGTGCAAGATAACCATCCCAAAAACCTTTGTTCTATAGGTTGGGAGGTCTCCTAAGGGAGTTTATTACTTGTCGCTCTAAACAGAAACCCTTTCTAAGAACCTAGTGTAGTATCTAGCCGAGTCAATAACTAGACATTGTAATATTCATAGTGTAAGGGGAGGGAAGAACTTTCTCTCAAGACACTCACCATATAATTGCCAAGGACTGTTTGCTTAGGGGATCAAGAAATCTAACCTTGAGTACACACCTGGAAAAGAAAAAAACACGAGCACCCTCTAGGGGGTGACATGACTGTGTGATTCAACACAATTTTAAGATGTGGGTTGTTGAGTATAACGATGACCTTTTGACTATTAAGAGTGAGTCTGTCTGAAGTGCTTTATTGTTATCAAACCAGTGAAAATAGGACCATGTGTGGTTCTTTTTGAACATACACTATCTATTTAGATTACAAATCTTAAAAATAATTGTTCTATAATTGGTTGCTATGTTTTCAAAAGATTAATTCAGATAAGATCATCCTCAAAAACATAAAGAAAATAAGAAAATAGAAAGCTATTGGAAACCCCTGTCAAACAATTAACATCAAAATTTGGATTTTTATCAAAACATAAAATTTCCTAAATCAAAACATAGTCTTAAACCTACATAAACTAGACTTTACAATTGATTTTTTTCAAATCAAACCAATATCTACCATCCAAAAGTGTCCCAATCAAACACATTTCATTAGTAAGTTAAGTTTTAGGATCAATCATCCTAAATCAAAGAAACGAAACCGTATAATCAAACTTATCAACTTAGTCTAATCAATAGAATCTATCATTCTATTTGACTTGAGTTAATATCCTTGACACTATACCAGACTAAGATCAAAATTTTATTGAAAACAATAACGTCTGTATGTCCATTTTAATAAGGTCATGAATACTAAAAATCCAAAGAACAGGAAATTGAAAATTAGACCACCATGGCTGAAATAAATAAGGATCAATTGAATGCTTTAACTCAGTAGATGGAAAACCTTCAACAACAATTCCAAGACATACAAAGAGAAACCATAGAAAGATATGTGTTTCCAGACACCTACCCATATCCTCTTGACCAAACAATGAACATGAGACCTTCACCCGAAACTACCTCATCCAAGTTCAATGTCGTTGAATTTTTGCAAAAGTTCAACAAGCCCAAATCTAAATACTCAAACACAAATGATATTGAGAAATATTGTCATGTCATGCATTTATCTCCATCCACCATTAGCCAAAATAAACCTCAAGATTATTTCAATCAAGTTAACAATTCCATCCAATCATCCTGTTTTATTATATCTTCAACATCCAATGATTCTTGTCAATCTCTCAATCCAAAGCATGCTAGCATAGACTCCACTACACATCAAGATAAAAATATTCTTTCCACTCCATCCAATGATATCAAAATTCCACAAAATATTCCAATATTTGATCAAGATCCAATTTCTCAAGAATCTTATGATGATCCCCTCCTTTCACTTTTCATCCGAAATAATTCCCTTCCATCTCAAGGGACAAGTATCCTTCCAAGTTATTCTTCCACATCATCTAATCAATCCATACCATCTCATGATTCTATTGCATCACAAGAGAATGATAGTTCTTCCATACTATCTAATGATGTCTTACCAACTAATGACCAAGACATGCTTTCTACAAAATCTCATAATTCCCTTCCTCATCAAGATCAAGATATGCTTCCATTCAAGGATACCTTTTCATTCCATGAAGATGATTATCCTTCTTGTGATCAATATATACCTTTCATACCACTTCATAATCCTTTTCCAAGTCAATATCAAACACCCCATCATCCCCAAATAAAAATCCTATAACACCTATTCAAGCTATCCATGAACCCCACACCTATAAATTGAGATCCTCCACCTTTATCCATTTTGGTTTACTTCCAACACTTATCCTCTTATCCATATGATATCCTCAAAATGGGCTCGCATCTTGTTTCACAAAAAATACATATCCCATTGGTAAATGAATGTGTCAAAGTATGAATTACAAAGGAAAAGGATTAGGCCTTCATGAGCAAGGTATCCTAGAACCCCTTTTTTTTTTAGAGAAACCCATATCACCATGGCCTTGGTTATACACCTAAGTGTCCTAGTCCATCAAACCTACTATCTATCTTAGCTACTCATCCTAATCCACCAAACATTCCATCTATCCTAGGTCCTCATCCTAGTCCATAAAACCTTCCCTCTATCCTAGGTCCATATCCTATTTCTCAAGAACAACAAAGGCACACATCCTTGATGCACTTTCAAAATTATACCCACATTAACTCATCCATAATACATCCATATCATTCATATCAATACACCCCTCCCATTGCTCTTGGAAGCAATTTGGGTGCCAAATATCAAAATCTTCTATATCAAAATCCACATGTATCAAAGGATCAACATATCTCCTCAAACAGACATGCAAAAATAAAATAAAATTTTATCCAAAATCAAAAGAAAAATATAAAAGGCCACAAAGGCCCATCAAAGAAAAAAGGAAATTTTCAAAGACCACAAAGGTCCATAGATCAAAAAGAAAAATGTCAAAGGTCACAAAGGCCCAAAAAGAAAAAATCAAAGTAAAAAGTCACGTGGATTCCTAAAAGTCTCATAGAAGCAATAAATCCTAAATTGGCATCCAAATTTTCTAATTCAAAACCTTCCTCCAATTTTCCATCAAATAACCTATCACCTTCCAAATCCATTTCTCCTCCATCACTCCACCACCCTTCAAGGTGTGTGCCAATGTTGATCTTGCCATCCTTTCCATCTATCCATAAACAAGCCTTCCAACCTCCTATCCATTATCCAACATTCATTCCCCATCATTTTCCTTTAATCCAAACCTTTGCATAAGTCCTTAGATTCTTCCATCATATCATTAATCTTCCAAAATTTAGGATTCTAATTCACATTGCCATGGTTTATTAGAGGGATATTTGGTTGTGAAACTTGATGCTTAAGTCCTTCCTCCATCTCCCTATCATCCATATCCTATCTTCCATATTCCTCTTGCACTCTACACTTAGGGACAAGTTTCATCCATCTTATCATTCATGGTCATTATCCTTTCTATGCTCATTCCTTACATTTCCACCTTCGATCTTGACAAGGTTAAGGATATTCTTGAACATCAAATATCTTATCCTATACACTTTATCCATATCTTCCATACCATATCTTTCATCTTATCCATATTCCATCATTCTTACTAAATACATCCTTTCTTCCTTTCCTTGGTCTTGATGAGGAATAGGGGAAAAATACTTGGGCCTTGTGTCTATATCTTATCTAGTTGATATTGATCATCACCATTCATTATCTTTATCCTTGCTTTCTTCCATTCCATATCTCCTAGCTTATCAAAATCCATGTCATCATGTCCCTTTGCAACCTTGAATCTTATCATGCACATCATATTTGAGCCTAGCTACAAAAAATTATCCAATCCTCATATATTTTTTCAATCAATCATCAACAATCATCAATCGTATCATACTTAGGGGAATCAGTGATCCTAAGTAATTATCATCATCATGCCTTATGGAATCAATCATTCTTGGCATCTTAATCAATCAACCATTATCATCTTTCGGCAAGAAATATGTTGTTTGTGTGACATGTTTTGTAGTGAATCTTTCATTTTGATCTATCATTTATCCATGGTTTCATTACCCCTATTGTGGGGCATCTTGTTCCTTAAATTGGTCATATCATATCATTCCAAAAAAAAATTTAAAAAAAATCATAAAATCTAAAAAAGTGCAAGGAACCCTCATGTACATATCATATCATGTGGTCATGTCTCACCACTCGCATGGGGGAAACATCTGACATCATTGGGGGCAATATAACATCAAGCTAGAACAAATAGGAAAACAACAAAAAAACAAAGGAAACAAAACAATGTTTGAAATACAACCCAACATAAACATAAAACACCATTAGAAACACATCAAACATCCATATCCCATTGGAAAATCCAAAAAAAAAAAGTCAAAAAGTCAGTATCGAAAAATCCAAAAATAGGAGTTTGAGTTAGTCGAACTACATGATCTCTACATGTATAACGTAGGCAAGGCTAATCATTGATCAACCCCTAAGGCCCCTAGGACAGGTCTTTAGGTTAGGTTTGATCCAAAATCTCAAAAACACAAAAACATCACAAAATCAAGATGGATGATCTAATTTGAATAATGATTGAAATGCTTTAAGAAAAATTTAGATATGTTGTACTTTGATCATTGTTATCATTTCTTTGGAGTAACTCGATGATGTATTGAATTAGAGAAGCCAAGAAGAAGTATGGTATTTTCTTTTTCTGTTGTCTGTGAGTTAATCATCATTATTGTGTGAATTTTTGTGAGACGTGCTCTATGAAGTATCACTGATGACATTCCAATTCACATAGGAAAGTGGTTAATTCTTGTCTGTTTACGCAAGAAATGCTTAGGTCATCTTGGTTTAATTATACCTCGATGCTTGTGTTCGCTTGCAATATCAAAACTCATGGAAGTAGTACCCAAGTCATCATGGTCTAAATTATACCATCGATGCTTGTACTCACTTTCAACATTTTAAAAGCTCAATGATGATAAAAAGCACAATAAATGGACTATTAAGATGCCAATGCTTGCATATGTAGATTTGCATGGTTAAATTAGATTGCATTCATATTAGTTTTGCATCTTTATTATAGATTTTCCACATCGACTGATGATATCTATATCGACTTGCACCAGATGCAAAATCATGTCCCATGTCTTTGGGAAGAACTCTAAAATCCTTCTATGATCATAACATATTGCAAATCAGCAATATTATCATTCAATCAAAAATCAATCAACTTGTCAATCTATTCGGCTCTAGTGATACTTTGATCAAATCTCATGAGTGACTATCATTGAACCTCACCTATCATGAGGTCAATCAATCATCAACCTATCATTGATTCTTGACTATCATGAGGACAATCATCAACCTATTATTGATCTTCGCATATCATGAGGTCAATACATCAAATCAACCTCGCCTATCATGAGGTCAATACATCAAATCAATCTCTGCTATCATGAGGTTCGTCAATCAAACTATAATTATTCTTCTCCTATTATGAGGATATTTATCATCAATCTATCATCAGACCTCGCCTATCGTGAGGTCAAACATCATCTACTTGATCAAAAGCATCAATCAATATTGAATCAGAGGCTAACACGATCGAAAATCATCAAACACAAGGAGCCTTAATTCAAACTTCATTCAGAGGCACTTTCTACATCAATTATCAAGAGATAAATTATTTCATCATCAACTCTTCATCGAATCATCATCAAATCATCAAAAAATTCATAAAAATTTGTTTTTTTTTGAAAAATTCAAACAAAAAAAAAATCATCAATTTATCTCCCGAGGGGGCATATATATCCATCAATCACCTGAAAATCATGTCTCAGGCACACTAAATTTTTTTTCGTTGATACTAGCAGCAGTAGCACAAAATTTTCTTTGAAGCAATGCGTAAACAGATCACTTCAAAGAGGGGCAAAATAAATACACCTAAAATAATTAAATACGACTTATTTAATTGATTAATCCTTAAATCTTCTACTATTAAATAAATAGGAAGTATTTAATTAAATAATTCATCATAATTCTTCAATATTGATTCAATTATTTTCATCTTATTTAAATAAACAAATTTTATTTAAAAATCATATTCAAATTCATCTACTATTAAATAAATTAAATATTTATTTAAATAGTTCACATTCTAAATTCTTCTATTGCTTCAGTTTTAATTAAATAAACAACTTTATAGTTGTCATTATTTAATTATTACATCATATTCAATCTTAATTAAATAAATAAAGATTTATACTTTATTGTTTAATTATCATACTTCTTCCATTTAATTTAATAAACAAACTTCTATAGTTTATTTAATTAAATTATTTATCTCCCTTTTTGCTAAATTTGAATAAATCAAATATATTCAATTAAAGGAATAAATCAAATATTCCTCTATTCACTCACCAATAAAATTAGATTTTTGAAATCTAATTAATTTAACTGGCATTCATGGGAAAAGCCTCAGGGACAAACCTATAAGCAATCCTCTCAATCTTCTTCCACAAATCTTTCCTCTCATCTTTCCTGGTGTTTTCATGGGGAGGAACAATCCCTATAATCAACTTCACCTTCCCATCTCTTACCATTTAAATCTCCAGATTGAATCTCAACCTCTATTGTGTTACCCCTGTGCAAAACTATTGCTAGAAATCTATATATACAAATTTATGAAGCATGAAAAGGATCTGAAAAAATCCTAATTTATGCAAAATTACTCTGCAAGAATAGACATTCATAGCAATACAACAATAATGAACCATAGCATTAGCATTAGAAATAAGCATCACAACATCATGGTATCAATAGATTTCATATCACGACAACATCATTAGTTTTTACTGCAGCTTCCTTTTATTAGTTTTCATCAGGATAGTTTACAAGAGCTTCATATCACTTAGAAATCATTCTTAATCATCACATCATTGCATTTAGAATCCATTTCGTTCTCTAGATAGGCATTTTAAATAGTTACGGTGCTTACAAATCTGAGAGCTTCTATAACTTGATAAATATTTGGAGATAGGAGACAATGAGATGTCTTTAGGCTTTTCAGTATTTTAAATTAGTTTAATTCATGTTAATCTTGATCTAATGTCTTATTAAGAAGTGTTTTAGTTGTCTTTTTTACTTTTTACTTTTTCACACTTACATATGTATTAGACAAATATTGATTAGAGCTCTACAAATTTTTTTACTAAACAATTAAAATTAAATACTGCATAAACAAAATAAAATAAAATAATAGAATTTAGTGTATTGAAGCATATATGACATATAATAGTAATACTAGCGACCACAAAAGATCTTGACTAAGATTTTTAGTGCAGTGATACAATCACCTTGCAAGATCATTTATTTATTTAAAATTAAGACTCTCTGAACTAATTCTTTATTGGGAGAAATAATTGAATCTCTCTGCAAATTGATAATTTATAAGTGAAATAATATAATGGAAGGGTACTAGGATTAAATTGTGGAGGTGAAATTGAAGTTGGAGCAGGTAGTATGCTGGCCCAGCAATGTGGAGTAGAATCCCAACCGATCAGATGTAGCTAGATCGAACTAAACAAGGTTACTTTATATTTGATAACCCCTAATAACTATTGTGGTTGTCAGATGCTTCCCTCCATCCACAAATCCAGGACACAACACTCCCTCACTCACCTGCACCATGGAATTCGCTCCCATAATTCTCCAAATTGTATTACTATTTTGCAAAACTAATCCAATGGTGGGTACACCTAGGCCAACTCTCTTGGAAGACACAGTCTTGGCATCAAAGCATGCATCAAATGGCTTCACAACGGCCACATGAGAAATAATCCTGGCATCTACTTCTTTTACAAAAGCATCACAAATGATAGTGTAGAAGGATGTTGCAATAGTGGTGTAGGGAACCATGGTGCTTAGCTTGGTGCCGCCCTTGCCCTTGTTGTCGATCTTTAGTTTGGCAGAGTCGACAATGATGTTCCTTTCACCCACTTGGATGGCTTTCATAGTAATAAAGTACTCATTTGGGAGCTTCGGGTTCTTGACAAGAGGAGTGTGAGTGAGTCCTTGAGAGACATCTTTCCTCAGAAGGAGGACATAGGGGCCATTGTTGAAGAAAATAACACTGTGTGCACTGCCAAACATGAGACAAATACTGAATTTGTGATTGAAACTGAAAACGGCAAACAACTGAGTGGGTAGAGTAGTGCTGCTCCTACTCAATCCTGCCATACTAGTGATTCCCTAGGCAAGTCCTTTCAAAAGAAAGGATGAAGCATAGGAGAAGATGAAGAGGGGCACTGTGACTTTGGACCTTGGATTATTGTCGCCGGTGGAAGAGAGATCCACTACATCTTGCCCCAAATCATTTCATGTTGCCAGTCGTATGATGAAGTTATAACGAAAGACTATGTAAGGCCCCACCTTGCATGTAATTAGTAAAGCCCTAACATGTTTTATGTGATCCTAAATAGATGGTAAGATGTATTATGGATGAAAAATAGTGTGATTATTTGATAATATTCTTGCTTATGCTACTGTGAATGTAAGACCCTATTTCATATCCTCCCTATTTTATTTCAATCGAACAAGTAGTTAGATGATAATTACATATGATGAAATGAATGATAAATATCTTTTTAGGATTCATGGGAATTAACCTTGATTTAATTATAATAGATGCACATGTGAATTGTTGGATATAACTTGAAAGTGTTGGGTTATTTGGCATATTAAATTTTGGTAAATGGTTCATCATTAATGTTATAGAAGTTTAAAATGAATTACTAAGGTGGTAAACAAAATGATGGTGTGACTATTTCATTGACTATATTCTTGTATTGGAGTAAGTGTGTATTTCCTTTGATTATAATGAAAATTGGATCATTAGGTTCATTTGATGTATTAATGAGTAAATAGTTCATGATTGAAAATTATGTGAATTGGATTAGCTAATAATATGAAGAGATATATGATCTAATCATGTTGACCTTGGTAATGTGTAGGAATCAAATATGGAAATAAGAGGATAGATAAATGTTGGAATCAAATCAAATACATCTTTGGGAAGTTCTAAGTGTAGCCCTATTTGAATTAGAAGGGTTTGAGGTTTTATTATTGGCTAGGTGATTGAGTAGAATCCAATTGTAGGACATGTGATGTGAGTTTGGTTGGGGTTGGAACCCTTGGTTAAGATCCAAATTCGTATGGATTTTTGTGTGGGTTTTAAAAAGGGATTACTGAATCAATTTCCTTGGTTTTTGAACAAGAATAGACCCCTAGGACCTATACCTATGGGTTTGGAACCTTTTTGACACATGTGAACTTGTCCTTGGAGTGTGAAAAAACCCCTCAAAAGTCCACATTCATGAATGTGACAAATTCAAAAAAAAATGTTGGGGCTTGGGAAGAGTGACTTGTCACTCTCAAACTTCTATTCCCCAAAAGTTCTTGGAATTGGCACAAGACTCACACATTGGAGAACATGAGTGAAGATGGTAGAAAGAATTAGAAAAAGAGAGGAGTCCATCTCTTTGGCAAGATATTGATAAAAATGGCTTGGTTTGGAGAGGAATGATGGATACAAGATTTCAGTCCCTCCACCTAAAATAAAAGATAAGTTATTTCTTTTCCATTTTCCCTTGTTTCTTGGTAGTAAGGAGTTGACCTATTGTATGGATCATGCTTGAAAACATAAAGTAGAGGACGTAGATGCATGCAAGTTGTGCTATGTTAATTTTTTTTCTTTGTAAAAAGGAGAAAAGACTCCACTGATCATTGTGGGGCTAAAAGAATTCCTTGCTCGGGGGTATGGCTAGAGCCCATGAGGCTTTATGATGCCATTAAGGTAGGGTGGAAAGAAAGCCTTATTCATTCATGTGTGTTAATCATTGTATTCTCAAATATTATTTGTAATTTGAAGACTAATATTTTGTTGTAAAAGGGAGAAATATGATAGGTTTATGTTAACACAAATGGTTTCATATGTGCAGTTGCAAGTGTTGGATAAGAAATATAGTTTAGTGTTTTTTTGTATCAATGAAAGAATCTGATATTAAAATATAAGTAGAATTTGGGTATTATGTAATGAAAAGCTAGATTATAATTGGAAAAGTATCTTATCCTTGTAGTTAGATTTTTGAAAAGGGAAAAGATTGTGAGATAAATATGCTTGTGTGTAGATGTTCATTTAGAGTAAAAGAGTTTTAGGAAATAACATCTTTTAATTTTTTTGTTGTTTAACTCTAATGTTGTGACAATTATGGTATTTAAGCTGGTGGATTGTTTAAAAGAGGTGCTGAGATTTTTTTTAAAAAGATCTCATATTTTAACTAAATAAAAAAAAAACAAAAGATTAAACTAGTTAATCCTTATTTTATTTGTTTTAAATGTATATTTACATCTTCAACATAACATTTAATAAATGCAAGAGTTCTTTTCCAATTAATTACTCTTATATATATGTGTGTGTGTGTGTGTGTGTGAGATAAATGTGATACCTCAAATGCAATCATTTTTTTTAATTGAAAGAAATCATTTTCTCATATAAAATATAATATAATATACATCTAATAAATTATATATTTTCTATTCGAAATAGAAAATTGAAATTTTAATACTTTATAAATTTAATATATTAATTGTTCATGTTTTAAAGTTTAATAAGGAAAATAATACGCAGCTGTGTAACTAAAAATAAATAAACAAATAAAATATTTACACAGGTCTGAAAAATATATATATATATACAATGGCGGGAAACTATCTTTTAATCTGCATTTAAATTATTACACATAACTGTTAAATAGTAAAATGAAATCAGTTCTTGTAGATTTTAAATAAAATAAAAAATAGAGGAAATATATATACAGATAGTAACTATATATTTTTATGATAAATTGCTGAATACAAAAAGTGGGAAAATTGTACATGCATATCTTGTAAGGAAATACCTGTGCAAACATGTATTTGGATCTGAGTGAATCTTGCAAAAAATGAATAAAACACGAAACTATTGTGAGTATAGTTTCTCAAGAACATAGTATTCAATTGAAAATTAAAAGAAAAAAAAAAGAATGAAAGAAAATCAGAGTAAAACTATGAACATTTAAAATTATTGTAGGGAAATGTAAATAAAATATTCTCATAGAGCAGATTTTGGGAAAATGGATGACCTCCCTAGTAGCCTAGCAACTCTATGACTATAATACCATGCTGTCCAAACCATGGCGAGAGGCATAGGGATATTACAATAGTTTGGCTGGGTTAATAAATTTAGTAGAAGTAGTATATATCAATAGGTATGTAATGCAATTAACTAAATGAATGTCATGATTTTGGTTAAATAATTATCATTGATAAAATATTATTATTTATAAAAAAAAAAGAGAAGTGATATTCATATGTAATAATAATATATTACTCAATTTAAGGTTAATAATAATATTATAAATCTGAAATTTAATAATATCATATTGAAGCTAGATTTAATAATAGTAATTATTTGGTTAAATGAAAGTGATATTAATAATGTAACTTGGGAGTAAATATAATTATTATTTTTAACCATTTAAGTTCCATTAAATATTACCACTATCATCCATTTAGGACTATTGTTGTTTTTTTTTTTAAATAACAATAAGGTTCCTAAATTTATTAGCAATTAATCATCAACATGATCTTGCTTCTAATATTGGGTTGTCAATAAATAAATAAATAAATGGATTATTGTTGAATTGTTGATTACATAATAACAGTCTTATCAATGTTTAAGTGAGAATCCAATAATAATAATAATAATAATAATAATAATTGATGAATTGTGATTAAGTATAGAGATTACTATTATTATTTGGTTAAGTAAAAAAATATTATTATTGACGGGTTGGTGGAATAATAATAATAATAGCATGCAAATGTTTAGGTTTGATAATAATATTATCATTGAGATTAGGTGTGAAGGAATAGCTATGGTAACATATCAAATATAGCTCCAACCACATTCTCCATGCAATGCAATTTTGTAATGACATTTAGAACATACACTATGTTATATATAAAGTTAATGTGTTTTCTTTCTAAAAAAAAAAATTATTAGGTTTTCTTAGTGTAAAATTATGGGCATGACAATTGTTAATTTGGTAATAATACTGTGAATTTGGTTAAATAAAATAAAATAAAATAAAGTAGTTCAAATGCATGAAGTTCATTATTCCTCTATTAAATCATCTGGATTAGGTTAAGATACATTTAACATCTTAGAAAACACAAAGTCAAAAGTCTAATTAAGTGATAAGCCCATTAGTACATCTAAGTGATCATGGTAAGAGCTATATATATATGTGACTTTATCTCAAAGTGAAACTTGTCAATATGTAACCACATTATGATAAATCAAATCAACTTTAAATACTTTAGTCTACTTAGCGTTCAACTCACATCATGTTAGTGTCACACCTCAGATACTTGAAATGTTAATTAGCTTAATTAAATAAATTTTAAAAAAAAATTATGTGAGTTTTCTTGTCAAAAATTTTAGGCATGACAGACTACGCAGGTGTCATTAGTGCATCCAAGCTCGGGAGGCGCAAAGCCTTCGGCACAAGCGAATGATCCTACCTTTGAGCAAGTCGCAGAGCTATAGCAAGTGGGGTGAAAAGTCGAGGAGTTGTACGAGTTGTGCTCACATTGCACCCATAGGAAGTCTCTCGTGATGTCTAACACAATATGTTCTATTTGTAGCGGGCTTTTTTGCTCAATTTGGGTAACATGCTGCACAGTTGAAGAGTAGCGAGCGACCTACGCAACAAGAGCTCTTGGGCGACTCCTGGCTGCATCAAACAAAGAATATGACACAACACAGATAAAAGTGGAGGAAAAGAAATGATGGGGAGCGCGGCGACATGATGGCGTCTAGTTATTTTAGTGTATGAAAGGAAGTGGTAATGATTCAGGGTTGGGCTTAAACATCACACACTAAGCATTGACTTAGTGTGTGTTGTCTCATGTGGGCCCTACTTCTTATTTTCGTTTCGCTTTGGTGACAATCTTATTAGTCTGAATCCATTTTAATGTTATTTCAGTGTCAAATATCTCCTTTTTTTTTTTGCATTCGTTGGTGAATTCCCTTTTTTTTCACCCATGACCATATTATTTTACCTACTGTGTTTTTTGCACTTAATAATTATAATATTTAAATTATTTTTTAATTTGAATATATTAATTATTAATGATAAATATTATAAAACTATATTTATTAATATATTTATATAATAATATATAATCTATTTAATATTAATAATTTATTATTATTTAAATAATATTAATTTTTTTTAATATTTGCACTTAATAATTATAATATTTAAACTTATTTTTTAGTTATATTTAATATATTTATATTACTATTCAATATTTATTAAATAATATTAACTATTAATGATCAATATTATTAAATTTTATTTATTAATATATTTATATAATGATATATAATATATTCAATATTAAAAAATTATTATGATCCAAATAATATTTATTATCTTTGAATAATAATATATATTTATTAATTATCATTAATATATAAGATATTATTTAAACTATAAAAAAATGTATTTATTTTAAATGATTATTATTTGAATTATTATTTAATCATTATCAAATACTAATTTAAATATATTAAATATAGTTTAAATGATAAATCATGTATTAATGATAATTATTAAAAATATAACATATATAATCATATAAAATGTTTAATATTATATAATAATAATAATAATTATTATTATTATTATAAATATTAAATTTATTACATGATTAAATATATTGTATGTTTAACAATTATCATTAATATATGATGTATTATTCTCTCTCTCACACACACAATATTAAATATATTTCATTGATTATATAATATCATATAACATTACTATATAAATATTAATATCAAAATTTTGTAATTAAAATTAAATATATTAATAATTAGCATTTATTACAATTTTTATTGATAAATTATTCAATCTATTGGTGAAAGGAATAAGTTAAACTTTGACTAGTTATGTGACATCCATAAGATTTACTTAACTTCTTCCTTTTACTAACTAATTTCTCTTCCATATAATAGTCATATATATTATATATTTAATAATTATCATTAAAAGATGATTTATAATTTATACTATATTTAATATATTTAAACTACTATTTGATAATGATTAAAGTATAGTTCAAATCATAATCGTTAAAGAAAAACATATTTCTTTATAATTGAAATAATATATTATATATGATTAAATATACTATATATATATATATATATATATATATATTCTTCTTGGTAAGTGTTGTCAAGGGGACAACTCCCATCAAAAGAAAGAATAGATGCATGCCCTTGTTATCAGGGGTGCAACAGTCCAAAACTACTACCTACATAATAATCATTGAATCCCTTTCCTCGAAGATCTTAATTTCATTTGGATAGAGGGAAGAGATTTCTTCCGCTTGACTTCAGTCCAATCCAAATTTGCCTCGGAGGCAGAGACCAAATCAATACACCCAACCCTATTCTTCGCTTCCTCATTGCGAATTGTTGTTGGAGATGTAGGGGAGACTTCAACACTTTCATGGGTGACCGGTTGTGTAATCCCTGAAGCAAACGAGGAGGCTTTTGTAGTGTTTGTATAAGAACATTTTCCTTGCAATATGGCAGATGGAGAGGATGATGGAGTGTTAGCTACCTCCAAGGGTGGAGGTGAAGTAGTAGTACGAACATCATTTGATTTTGAGTCTAACTCAATATTGTTTCCATTCACCAAGGAGGACAAGATAGGATTCAGGTTCTGAAACGTGGGGGAGGAAGGAGTTGCAAGCTTTGAAGGAGGAGAAATTACATAGTGGCGAGAATCGGCCCCTTCCCACCATGAAGGTTTGCAAATAGGAGTTAAATTGGCATGCTCCCCAAACCTTCTTTTTTTACACTGAGTGGTACCATGGTCTATGGAAAAACAAATTCGGCATCTAAATGCAATCTTTTCATAATCCACTGGCTGGCACCATCGTCTCTTTCCAACTTTAAGAAAAATTTCTGCTGGAAGACCCTTTGAGACATCCATCTCAACACATAAGTGTGCAAAAGTTGAGTTTTCGTAGTTGATTGTCTCCTCGGATAGGCAAAGATATTTCCCCAGACCGTTGCCGATTGCTTTCTGTAACACCCCTCCCTTTTTGTACTATGATAATCAGGCAATGTTTTCCTATGTTATGCTTTGATCATGTTAACAAGTGAATTAATGATGCTTTATGCTTTGATTATGTTAATAATGTTAGATGAGTCAGTTAGTGAGATTGTATTGGTGAAGGGGACAGGGTTGTATCACTCATTTTCGAGTGCCCTACAATTCTAAGATTTCCTCTTCACGGTGTGTCTGATCATATTATGTATATATGCACGTTCGACATGCTCTTTGTTGTAGGTTGGCAGGTACATGACATCGACTCCACCTGGTTTTCAGGTCTGAGCGTGTCCATCGACCAACAGAAATTATTTGGGAGATAGTAGCTAGGATTTCCAAACCAGGTCGTCACCCTAGTCATATCATGTTGTTGGTTTGTCGTCGGGGTCAGTTATTTTATATTGGTCAATTCTCCTTAGGTGTTTATTTAATTTCAAGTTTAAGTTTATGAAATGACTTGCGTAGTTTGATTAATGATTAAACGTGTTTAGTTGCAAGCTAAAAGTGATTGAATAGCTTTTGGAAATTTTAAATGATGAATGTTTTGTCTTATTGAGATGTTGGAAAGATTAGCGATTAATTAATTAATTTAATTGAATTAATAAAATAATCTAATGTTGAATTAGATTTATTTTATTGATAATTTGAATTAATTGTGTGAATTAATTAAATTATCCCTATGAATTAAAAGTGTAAAAGATTTAATTCTTTTGTTGAATGAAAAGTGCTAAAATATTTTGAATTCAAATTGGAAATAGAAAATGGTTTAAAGTTATTAAAAAATTCAAATAATTTCTTATGCAAGACTTTGGGGTAGAAAAGATATTTTCTAAATTAGTTGACTTTTTGGCAAAAAGATATTTGTGTTTGAAATTGAAATTGAAATTTGAATTTGTGTTCAATTTAATTTGTTATTGAGTTTGAATTTGGAAGTGAATTTGCATTTGGATTGGAATTTAATTAGAATTTGAATTAGAATTAGAAATTGAATTTGAATGTGAATTTGGGGAGTTGAAAAGAAAAAGGATATATTGGATTTAGGGTTTTTCTTTCAACCTCTCCATGGAATTCTTGGTTTTGAATGCTTTGGTGGAGAGACTTGGAGGAGGCAAAAATGGTGGAGTTGAAGGATTGCTTGGAAATCTCCATGTGGAAGCTTGTAAATCTTGGAGAAAACATAAGGTTTTACATTTTTCTCCCTTCCTCTTCTTGCTCATTTGAAAGATTAAAACATAGATTTAGACTCAATAGAGATTCATGGAAAAGCTTTTAAATTTGCAAAATTATAAATGGATTTGGGAATGGAATCTAAACAAGGATTTAGCACCAAGAAATAGGGAGAAAAATCCAAAAAGAAAATAAATAGAAAACTCAATGTTCAAACTAGTTTTTTTGAAAAACCCATCTTGTTATTTGAAATAAAATCATTTTCTTGAAGGGGTTAGATAGATTATTTCCTCAATTTGAGCATGAAATCAAGATGTTGGTATATTTATATTTGAATTCAATCCTATATATTAACATATGTAATACCCACAAATATCTTTGCAATATATTTGTTATTTTGAAAATTTTTAAAATATGGTTTAACCCAGAAAATTTCTGGTAAATTCGTTTGAGGAAAACGCAGAGTTTTTTTAAAATAATATTAAATTTTATTTTTGTTGTTTTTGGTGGTTGGGGAGGTCAACCCCCACCGCCGCCGGGGCTGTGTGTAGACCACACCATCGCCGCCCGCAAGGGAGGTGCGGGCTGTGTGTTCCCACATAGCCATGCCACTGCCTGCCACCCACAAGAGGCGGTGCTGTGTGTTGACACACAACCACCGCCACCCGGCAGGAGGCAGGGGCTGTGTGCCCTAGGGCCGGCCGCCTTCCCTTTGGTTATTTCAAAATTCAAAATTTCTTTTTATTTTGTTTTATTATTTCAAATTAAATTTGTTAATGAAAATTATTTTTTTCATTATATTTTATATAATATTTATAATATTTAATATTATATATATTATGTAAAATATAATATATTTAATATATATTAAATTAACTGAAAGTTGGTTTAAATTAAATTATATTTTATTTTATTTGTTAAATCATAAGGTTTTTAGAAATGATTAATGGGGATATAAAAATTATTTGATATATTTTATGATTAATAATGAGGATTTAAAAGTAGGGAGATAATTAGAAAATAAAATATTGTTTTAGTTGATATACTTTATTCAATGGGAATTTAAATTTAAAGTGTTATAGATTATTTCATTGCAAATAAAATATTATTCTTTTGGTATATTTAAATAATGATAAATGTCAAACTAGAACTTCTAGCGACCATGTGATTTTTATGATTGCGGAACTAAGGTTAGAGGATGAGCTCATTAGTTAACCTAAATGAATTATTAATCTAGTGATTTATCTTGTTGTATGTGATCGTGAAATTTAGAGAGAACGGTTGATTTAAATTTTAACCAAATAGCTACATTATTAAAGTGTTTTGATTATGAGTATGTTTGTGAGATTTAGAGTAAATGATCTGTTATTTTAATTTTTAAATGTCGTGAAAAGAAATGGGATCAATTGATTGGATAGATGCAAGCCATGAAACCTGTGTTTGAGTGGATCTAGGAAATCTAAATGTTAGTTTATTTAATTGCTTGAAATACTTTTGAGGTTTATTCTTCCTTGTTCGATGTTGGGTGTACGGAGTCATTGTTTGAAGTCTTTCAGATAGGGGATTTGTATCATGTTGTGGGTTGTCTTTATGAAAGTCAACTTTTGGTGTGTCGTAGAAGATGTGCATAGTTATACCTTGTGGATCACCAGTTTTCACGAACGGGGATTTGTGCCTCCTTGGGTGTAGGAGAGGGTAATGTAATTTGGTTTCCTCCAATGTTGGAGTGGGTTTTGTATGTTGTTTTCCTCCAGTGTTGGAGTAAGTTCCGTGTTCTGTTTCCTCCTTGGTTTGGAGAGGTCATGTTATCTAGTTCTTTTGTGGTTGTGTTGTCGATAGGAGAGTGGTTCTTGGTGGGGGTCCGGCACACAAAGGGGTGCCAGGGTAACTCACCTAGAGTTTAACTAAGTGATAATTTAAATGAATTAATGGGGATCTTTCAAACTAATAAGATAATGAATGCCTCTCTCGTGAAGCAAGTGAATGATAAGGCTCGAGATGAGATGGGACGCATAGTTTTGCGTGAGGGTCCGGCGCCGGTAGAGGCAAGCCAGGGTAACCCATGATGGGGGTCTGGTAGCCTAGGAAGGTTGAGCTAGGGTAACTCATGGCAATTTATGCATGACACTTTTCCTATGTCGACAGTTAATCAGTTATTGTGCGATGTACATGACCATTGTTCTCTGAAAGCATTGTAACTTCATGTTAAGTGATGTTGTGACTGTAGTGGTTAAATGGCATTGTGTGTGTAGAGGTTATGTGGCTTTGTGATTGTAGTTATTTTAATTCAGTTTTTGTGTAAGCCTGCGTCTAGTGGTAGATGGTCTTGCCTAGGAAATCCTTGTTACTATCTCCTAGCACGGAGGGAGTGGAACCTTTTGGATTCCACGTGGTCAGGTGGCGTGCATCTTTCCGTTGGTCCTTCTTCATGTTCGTGTGTTTGTGTTTTTCAGCTGGAGAGCTTGTGGGAATCAGTTCTTCTCATACCTTGTTCTTCCAGTTCTTATTGTATCTTTTACCCCTCATTTGTTATCGAGGTGGAATTTGTAAATTGTAATCTTGAGTATTGGATTTACCTCATTCGGGGAATGAGTGATGTAACCTTATTGTTTAAATGTTAAATTGGAATATTGAGGTATTATTTATCCTTGTTGTAATTTATCTTGAATGGAATGTATGTTGTTTCATTTCCTTAAGTGATTAATGTTTCAGTTTATGTTAATGTTATTTGTTGTTGGGTTTTTAAGTAATCTTTGTCTCGTGGCCTTAGAGGTTGTTGGCATTATGAATTCACCTTACATGTTATTTATACTTAAACAAAAAAAATTGGTACATTTAAGTAGTGAATTGCAACTTCCTCTAGGGTTGTGTGGCGGGGCATTACACTTTCAGACAATCAGTTTCCCAGA
Organism: Sequoia sempervirens; assembly: GCA_007258455.2. Lineage (NCBI taxonomy): Eukaryota > Viridiplantae > Streptophyta > Pinopsida > Cupressales > Cupressaceae > Sequoia > Sequoia sempervirens. Next base: position 533,735,049 of record VDFB02000017.1, read on the forward strand.
ACTGCAGTGGGAGGTAGGGTAAATGAATCCACAGGAGTGTTGTTGAAAAAGTCTCTGTGCGTGGAATCGAAAGAGGGGAACTAGGGTTTCATGCATAAAAAATTATCTTGGAAAAACCACGGACCAGTTTTGAGCACCATTTCTTTGTCTTCCTTAGATTTGAATTCTAAGATGAAAAACCCTTTTGCACATGGATAGATACTGATTTCATCTTCCAGATAATCCTTCTAGTTCGCATCAATCCATGAATGTAGATCACAAAGTTTAGGCCAAACCTTTGTGAACTGGCATATCAGAGCATGATCCACCAAATATTCTTCCCTATCACAGGAAAAGTTGTCAAGACAGATCTCTGGAGTAGAGGATGAGTGTCAAACAACAAAAGGGGGACTCAATGGGGTGCTGCCTCGAGACAACTGGGGATTAGAATTGCACGTGGTACAACCAGTATTCTGAAAGCTAGGGTTTCCCGTCACCCCATGGTGAATATTGTACGGAGAATGCGGGCGCCTGGCTAGGGCATCCACAAAACTTTTCTTGCCTCCCATAGTGCCCAAACTCGGATTACCAGCCATCGCAATGTGAGGAAGACTATCGACGGATCTCTTTTTGCCGACTTCCAACCCTGAATCACCATCGTTCACAGTCTGTGAGCTATCCAGTGGGAGAGCAAAAGAATGGAGAAGGCAGCCACTTCCCACCAGCGAATGCCCACATGCCAATGCCTCTGTATTCACTTCAGGGCTTGACAAAACTGACTTCGCATACCCGATGCCCTCTAAGCCATGGTCTGACATTGGGGAATGTGTGCAGAAATCCAGATCGAATGTCGCAGCTACGAAAGTTTTCAGAGTAGAGGGCGCCATCATAAAATGAAGGAAAATATACTATATATTAATATGTAATTATTAATATGATTTAATAATCATTAAATAATATTTTAAATATATTAAATATCATTTAAAAAATATTTAATTGTTATTATTATATATTTCTTGATAATTTAAATAATATATTATATATTAATTATAATTATTAAATATAATATATTTAAAATTTAATAAAAAATAATTATTAAACATTAATAATAAATATTTTTTAATAAACATTGAATTATAATATAAATATATTAAATATAATTACAAAATAAATTTAAGTATTTAAATTAAAAAATATCTTAAATATTATAGTCATTAACTACAAACACAGTAAAATAATATGGTTATCAACAAAAAAAGAATAAAGGGTAGTCACCAACAAATGGAGATTTGGTGGTGAAATAATATAAATTATAAACATTAAAACGGATTCAGACGAACAAAATTGTCACCAAGCGAAATAGAGATAAGAAGTAGGGCCCACATGAGACATCACACACCAAGTCAATGCTTAGTGTGTGATGTTTTAGCCCAACCATGATTCAGTGGTAAGGTATAATAAATAGGATAACACAAGGGGATGGAAATTGCTTACATTATACAACCATTGAAATGGATAGTCGTCTCCGTACGTAGTTTTCTATCAAACACATGGGTGCATGCTGCATAGCCATAGCCAATGGCCATGCCTTTTTGATGATTGTATAAACCAAATTTAAAACTTATTCACACCATATATAAGAAATGGGCTTTTAAGGGACATTAATAAGGAGACGTGACTGAATTTTCTAATTCCTTCAATGTCATTGATATTGGCCACCCACTGAGTAAAGTCATAAAGTGTGGGACAAAGTTTTCTTCGCTGCATTTGACAACTCACAACAACAATTTTCAAAAGTAATAAAACTAGCAATCACACCTTGGTGTGCAATGGCTACGACGAAGATGTGTAGAAGGTCAATTAGGGAAAATATTGATCTTGTGAAAAATACAACTCCCTTATTGGCGTTGTGAAACCCAGCAATAAATTCACTATTGTTTATTCTCAGAAATTTGAATAATAGAAATCAAATGACTGAAACAATGAACTAAAGCATGCACAACACCATTCACTAAAATACTGAATACAAAGAAAACCAATCACACTTTGACACAATGATTTACCCTAGAAAACCCCTAACTCTAGGGAAAAACCAACATTCAAAGAGAGAGAATTTATTACTACAGAAAGGAAAGAAGTTACAACAACTGCCAGAACTTGGCATCCATAACAATACTGCAAACTTGGATAATATTCAACTCCTTCTTCTGTTCACTGTAACCTCTCTTTGATCCTGTGTCATTTCCTGCAAAAACCTTCAACCTGTATATCTACAATGCACACATCTATCATTTTTATAATCTCATATTCACCAACGGTGAAGCAAAGAAAAGATTAATCTTAGAAAGAAGACAAAGTTATTTCTAAAAAAAGAATTACCAAACTGGAAAGTGCCTAACAGATATCAAGGATAAAAATCAGGAAATCTTATCTAATCTATCCAGCCTAGGTGACACGGTTCCAGGCTGGAAGATTTATCTTCCGAGCTACAGTTTCAACAGATCTATCTTTTTAGATATATTTGTTTAGTACATGTGTTAATTGTCAGGCCATTTAGCAAATGATCTCCATTTCTATCTTTTTCTTCAATAAGAAATTCAAGTTTATATTGTTTTTTCTTGCATTATTCAAGATTATTGATGTATTGTAAGATTTAGTATGGTGAGCATATTGATTCAAATTTTTAGGGTTGGGTATTTTTTAAAAGAATTTTCAGTAAAATATGATGTCATTATGATCAATGCTTTTGCATTAATTTTTACATATTCTTAAATTGTTAAATCTTCCATACATGAATCTCCTCTTCAATTTATGTAGGAAACCTTTCTATTATCAAGTTTATTTTATATCTTTGTAATTACAAATTTAATGAAAATAAATATATTTAAATAAATTCTCTTTAAATATGAAGTTTAATACAATCAAACAATAAAGTCAACATCATAGCATGCTAATGGAAAATCCTAGATTCATGTCCTATCTAATCATGGACATTAACAACCTTTAGTTTTTTCAAGTAAAGCATAATTGAGTCATTATCCCAAAAGAGAATAAAAATTGCAAAAGATGTAGTTAATAGTACTATTTTTATTTAGTGAAGAAAGTGGTGCAAGATTACTTTGATGAAGTAAAAGAATATGATTTAGTTGAACTAAACAAATTTGATAATTGATGTAAAAAATGGTCAAATATCAAGTGATAGGATTGTTTAAGCTTTGACTCTTGTCAACAAAATAAATTCTATTAGTGTAATGATGCAAAGTCAAGAAATTTGTGGAAGTGATTGGCCTACATGCAACTTAAAAGTATGGTAATTAGGTATCGAAGAAAAGTGAGGATAGTAACTTTGAAGTATAGTTTGATATTTGCAACGATTAATACGATTGAACTTCAAATATGTGAATGAATTATTATATGTGAATCAATTATTTAAAAAAAGTTTATTGCATGGGGAAGAAGGAGAAAAAAAGGAAAATGTTTTGGAAATGATGCTTGTGGTGTCTTGGTTTAAATGTACTAGATGTATATGCAAGGAAAACATATATATATAAGAAAGTTGAAATGTAAAGGCAATAATTTGTAAGGAAATCATATTTGAGTTTATTAAGCAGGGAAAAGTAATAGGTAAGTCTATTATAATACATAAATTTTAAAATAACATGTTTTCCATAAGCTTAGGTTACAAGGGTTTTGTCACTCTTTTGTTTCATAAATGATAATAATTTTGGTCTACTCATTATTAAGTCACTTGTATAAATTAGATGAATTGTAATTTGGAATAACATTTTTTGAGAGAAGTACAGGTAAGCATTCACATATTATGCACATGGATATGCATACGTAAATTGTACATAAGTTACATAGTAGAAAGTTCATCTAACTGATCACATATCTTGTAGGTACATCTCATATGCACAGACCAAAGAGGGTGTGTTGTCATTTCCATATAGTTGATCATAATAAATTTCTCTAAGAAAAGTGCAAAGTCCCTCCAAGTTAGTGTAGCTCTCTTGGAACAAGGACAATGTATCTTGAAGCTTTTCAATGTCCACATCTTTTACTTCAAGCGCTATTTGGCATGCATCTTTAAATTTGTGGACAATGTTGTAATTGTTCGTGATAGTAGCAGTGAAATGTTCGACATGAAGTCGAAGGCATTGTGGTTGATTAACAGATGCACATGAATATGCTACAAAGTGTTGTGCAAGAACAAGAGCATAGGGGCTATGCTTACTATTCAGTGTATCCTTGCTAGATACTTCAATGATATCATGCATTTGACTGTGGTTAGCCATCTTGAAATGAGTAAAGTAAATTTTTTTATAAATAAATAAAAAAATAAATTGGAACAATGGGGAAGCACAATTAATATAGCTGAATGAAAATTAAGGAATTTTCAATGCATGTTTGTCTCTTTTATTTTCTGGGATGCTGATAATATTTTTTCTATTTAAAAATAAAAAATCAATGTTTGTTAAGAAGAAAAGATGCATCTTCAAGTAGTTGAGTAGTAGATTTATAGATAAAAATAATTTCATGGATTTTAGCTGACGTAGTGCCAATGTTATTACAGAGTTTCATGTATCAGTTGTGCAAAGGAGTTGCTCATTGCCACAGCCATGGAGTAAAACTCACCTGGTCATGTAATTTTACAATTTTTGCATTATAGACTATTTTCCATCTATAATTATTGCCTTCAACATTGAGCTAAGGAAGCCCATCGTCAATATGGAACAAACAATATAACTCTTAGAAATGAATCAACTCTTAATGTTGGAATGATTACAATGAGACCAAACTCAAATTTTCTATTAAGCATGCCTGATCTAGCTTTCAAGATTGACAATGCTATTGCTATTGCTTCCATATTAATAGTCCTCAATCAACTACAATTTGAATAGGGGGCTTTTAAGCTCATTTGAATAGTACATAAATAGTAAAAATCTGAAACAAATTACTAAAAATTGAGATTTTAGATTTGTCAAGATCATCAATGTAGGGGTGGTTCATTGCTGCCTTGGCTGAAATCCTCCTTGCCGGATCATAGTGCAACTTTTTTCTATTAAGATTTCACTTTCAAGAATTCACAATATTTAACCAGCTTATCTAGATAAAGTAGACAATTAAAATAGTCATTCCTTTTATAGAACATAAAAGAAGTTGTGTTCTTGAATGAATTGTATTTCCAATAAACAATAGACTAATGAGTAGATTTGTTGTGTTTCTTTATTTCAAGATAGTTGGAAAAAATGATTAAAGCACATAATCAGCCTGTCAAGTTTGTGCAGACTCTAAGTCTAGTAACTATGCTTTCAAATTTTTAAATTATCTAAAATAATATTGCCATGTAGTATAGAATTGAATGCAACCTAAGTGATGGGGGATACTACTATGACATTGAAATTACCCTTCACATCAAGCAAATAGGAGCATAGATACAAGGTATGAATCTCCATTTCAATTGTTAATGAGTCTTAATTTGAGACCATTTTACATAATGGTGCTATGTTTTGCATTGTTATTCTGATTTGTGTGTTCATTTTTCAATTTCTTGCTAGGAAGACAACCATTTTGGATAACCTTCAATCCAAGTCTTCTCATTTTGAGGGTGCAAAGGAAAAATTGCAAAACATTGAATATTCCTCATGACTTTGGAAGCACAAGAATTTCCTTGAATACCATAATGGTGACTGGTGTTGCTCTGAATCAACTAATTATCAGATTGTGAAAACATGGGTAGGTGTATATGTGACCCCATTGATTGCTGCAAGATCTTCTGCAGGATGACAGAGATGAAACCTCAAGATGCATGGATATTTGTTAAATTATATGCCAATTTACTCATGGTAATATAAGTTCTATAAGAGAAGTGATATTTTTCTTTCAAGAATAATTTTTGATATAGATTTTCTATAAAATTTGAGATATTTTAACTCTGTAGTCTACAATATCGGTGACCTTTCATCTATTCCTTAAGACATTTGCACTGCGAAATTCTGCTGAGAGAACCCAAAGTCTTATACCATACATTACTAGAAAAAATATTCAAGTACATTACCATCATTTGTTACTAGCCTCTATTGTAACTCTTAAATTCATGTCTAGTTAACGAAGTCCGAAGAAAAAGAGTTGAGTCGAATCTTTGGCTGAGTCTATGAAAAATCCCTATTAGCTGGTGCAAGATTTCAAGTTTGTTTAGGACACTTAGTTTAACATATCTGACTCACCAACGAACTTGCATTATGTTTTGTGGTCTATGTGTGGTAGCATATTGAAAACTTATTCGTTGAAACAGGAAATTGTACTAAACAAGGGTGATTTTCACCCTCCCAAACTTTTTTTTTTGCAGGATAATTTCAGATTTCTAATTGCGGGAGAATGTAATCTCTGTAGCCGTTCAGTATATGCAAAGAATTCTCTCTTTACCATTCATAAGATTGAGGATAGTGGAAAGCATTAGCCATCTCAAGATTCCTGATAAAGACAATGAGATCAACGATTACAAGGTGAAGGGCTTGTAAGAGGAACTAATAGTCCTTTATGACTTGTTGAATAACGTAACAAGAGAATATTATTGATCTTCTCAACAAAGTTTAAAGATCTACCTCCACTTAAATACTCAGTTTTCTTTGAAGAACTACCAACGAAAAGTGAGACCTACTCCCAATATACCCTGCTTGATGATTTTTATGGCATTAAAAACAAATTATACTATTTCTTTCCTCTTTATTTACTTTGTTTTTTTCAAGTACATTCTTATCATTCCTAATCTGTATCAAGGATGTTGTACTATTGCTAGGTTTACAAGAATCAACTTGTTTTATGGAAGCCCTTTAAGTTAGATGTATTCTTGTGAGTCCATAGGATCTTTGGAAGAGGGGTTTTGAGGGATGTATTTCTTTATCCAATTTTGTCTAAAGCACCAATTCCAGGAATTTTGTGAACTCTTGTAAATTGGGAATTTGGACCATCAATTTATGGCCACTTTGGAATATAGGTATGACAGTGTTATATGGTACTTATGCCAACACATTCCTCCTTCATAGTAATTGTGCTACGTAGTTCCAATAGATTTTATATGCATAACAATAGTGATGTAGAAATGAAGTAGGCATAAGGCCATGGACCCTATAGTCTTGTAGGGAATTTCTCTCTATAATTTTTGTGAAATTATAACATAATGTTTTTACTTTAGCCAAAAAAAGTTTAGTAAATCTTGTTTATATAATCAAAACAATACTAATGGAAAGATTTTCCAAGACAATAGCTGAGGTGTCTGGAATAAATGAAAATTTTTAGGGAATCAAACAAGATTTACAAGAGAAAATAAGAAGTCTAACAAACAAACAAAAGAAATTCTACACAATCTTCAAAAGAGTCTAAGAGAGGTTACTAAAAGGAAATAAAACCAAGAAGCAGTTAAACTGGAAATGACTGCAACTATGAAGAAATTGGTGAAAGAAAAAAAATGCAAACAAGTAGTAGTTAAAAGGGAAATAAATATGCAAACAAGAAATAACATAACTCCATTCACCACTATAATCAAAATTTTTGTTGCCTTTAATCCCTGGGCGACCACATCATTCGGTACAGAGCTCCCCAACTGTAATGCTAGAGAAAACGTGCTAGTTAAGCCGAAGATATGCAAGTGGTGCGCTGCAATAACAACTTTAATAAGGGAACCTCCACTACTTTTTTTTTTACTTATACTAATCTTTAAAAAACATTCAATGGAGGAGATTTAAATGACTGTCTTGCATTGGTTTTAGTGATCATTTCACCATTGATCTCACCAATTAGCTTTTCATTCTCAAATAGGACACACCTTCGGCATAATAACTTAATTATTTATGATGGTTTTTTAAAATGGCAGAATTTGAACTGATTAAACTGGTATTTGGATAAGAGAGAGGACCCAATAGTTGAGGGCAATGATGAATTACGTTTGACTATATTTATTAATTATTTGAAAATAAAAAATGCATTGTATTTTAATTTTCAATAAATTAATAAATATGGTCATTAGATGGTTGCATAGACAATTCAGTAGTTGAGCATGTTTCAATAGTTGTGATAGTAGTTGTTTATATAATGTCTAGTAATTGTGACTTGACTACCCATAATTAAACAAAATGTATTCCTTTGATCTAAAAAGCAACCAATCATGTGATACCACATCAATGCTCAACTACCCATGTTGTGAATGCACAAGTATTGGTCTCACTTTTTTGGGGGCCTTTTTGGACACCTTGACAAAAAACATACTGATGTGGCATCATATTCGATGATATGACCTTGAAATGAAAGTTACAAACATGGGACTTGTCAAGTAAGCTACTGTAAAAAAATGGGAGTGATTTGAAATTTCCATGTAGGATTTTGAGAAGCACCAAGTTAGGGTGCACAACTACTCGGTCCTCTCCCCTAGTTCAAATATTAAAATATATATGAATTTTTATAAATGAATTATCAAAACTTAAAAGTAAACAAGAGTTGCAAAGCAACAAAGTTTCTGCCAAAAAGAGCAAGAATAGTTCTATTTTGATTTGTTGTGTTTTCTATGTTTTAGCAACAGTGTTGATATTATAAAATGATAATCATGCCATCTTCCAAGGCATTCTTTAATCATAAGTTTGTTCATTTTAAATAGTCAATTATGGCATCCACAAAACTAGATACAACATCAAACTTTTCAAATACAAATCTTAAGTGCGAAGCCATTTGCAAGGTTAAAAAGAGGGTGCCAACTGGAGTCACTTCTATACCTTTTAGAAAACTTCAAAAAAATTACTCATTCAAACCTTGAAGAAATTAGAGAGAAGCAATGGAAAAGGAAGTACACTAAAAAAAATTAAGATAGATTTCTGAAATTAAGCAAATAGAGACTACTATATTTGCAAAATATTGAATAAAGTGTAACATAATTTTAAAATTAGAGTTACTTTTGCATACATAAAGTAAACCTATCTATCTAATGTGTGTTGGGATAAGGTGTCATTAACCTTGTAAATCCCAATATTGTATTTATTCCTTTTTGTTATTTTTTATTAGTAATTACCCATAAGGAGTTGTACAAGTTTCACCGCCAGTGGTAAAAATTACTTACTGCCCACAATAATTACAGAGTTACTGCATAGTAAGTTCTGGAGTTAATCATGGTAGTTACAGGATGCAATTTACTATGGTAAATGGTAATTGGTCAAAGTGAGGTGCACATGTGGAAGAATCACCTATTTTTAGTGTTATGACATGTGTCATAGATGCTATAAGAAGGTGCAAGAGATTCTATGACAACTGTAAGTTGTCATAAGAATCTATGACATTTATGATAACATATGATGCATCATAAGATGTTGTAAGTGGCTATTTTTGGTCCCTAGGTGTTCAAGCTTGCATGTGCATCTTTTTTCAAGTGTAGGATACATGTATGATAGCTTTTATGATCCCGTAAGAGCCTATCTTTGTCTATGGACGCCCAAGGTTGTATGGTTGATTCTCAACAAGTGTTATGAGCTTGTAAGAATTCATTTAATGCTGCATGGGTGAAGATTACAAGGTGTACACCCATCTTGAGGTTGTGTAAACTCTATAAATCCATGGCATAGTAGAGGAGATGCATATTATCTTTATAGGTACCCAGGTATTTCTGGAGTGAAGGTTGAAGAACAGAGAAAGTGCATGTATTTGTAATCTCCATTTTGGAAGATAATACAACTTGGCCTCTTTTCTTGGTGGATTTTTTTACCCAAAAGGGTTTTCTCCAGGTTCAACATTATGTTGTGTGCTTCATTCTACTTCTATATTATTTTTGTATTGTGGGTTTATTTACTTGTTGCAATCTCCATCTTAAATATTCAGTTAAAAGATTAAAAAAAACACCTTTGAATCAGATTTCTATTTGGGTAGTTGTGCTTTCATTTCTAACATTTGGTATCATAGCTTGACCAACTTTGATTCTTGGGTGGTAGTGTGGAAGTTGTAGCTGCAGTGGGATATTTGGTTGTATTTTTTTTGCAGATCTTGTGTTAAAATTATGGCTACATCCACCATTGCATCAACCTCTTTCTTAGACATTGAAAAGTTCAAAGACATGGGGTATGAGTTGTGGAAGCTAAAAATGGAAGATTTGTTGGAAGAAAGAAACCAATGGTTGGCTGTTCAAAAAGACAAGAAAATTGATGATGTATCTCAAGATGAGTGGGATAGAATGGATAAGAAGGCACGAGGAACCATTCAGTTGTGTCTTTTAGACTTTGTCCCATTGAATGTTGCCAAAGTAGAGACCGCATACAATTTGTGGAGTCATTTGGGTGAGATCTACCAAGCCAAGAGTATGGTGAATAAACTTTATTTATAACTAAAGAATTATTTTCTTTGAAAATGAAAGAGGGTGAATCACTAGCAGAGCATTTAAATTCATTTAATTTGTTGATGAGTCAACTTTCTTCGGTAGATGTTGAATTAGATAAAGATGATAAATGTATATTTCTTCTTTATTCTTTACCTGAGTCATGGGAGAATTTTATCATTGCTATTGTGCTACTAACATCATAGATTTGAAGTTGGATGCCCTTGTTGCAGTTTTACTGGCATAGGAACGAAGGAAGAAGAATATGGATAGTTTAGGGGATGCTCTTAGCGTGAGGGGGAGGTCTAAGGAAAGGGGACTGAAAGGAGATCATAAAATGGCTAAGGACAAGTCCAGGGGCTATTCTAAGACTCCTGGAAAGAAGAACAAAGTTAAGTGTTGGAATTGTGGTAAAAGGGGACATGAAAAGGAGTGCAAAATCCCCAAGAGGGAGAATGCTTCTGATAATTCCTCGATTGCAGGTGAAGATGTTTTAATTTATGCTTGTAATGTTGTTACTAATGAACACTAGTTGGTTGAATCAAGATGCTCATTTCATATGACTCCACATAAAGAATGGTTCTCCACATATGATAAATATGATGGAGGTAATATATACCTTGGTGACAACTCTTCATATCTGATTGTTGGGAAAGGCAAGGTATTATTGTGTTTCAATGATGGGAGGATTAAAACCCTCACTGAAGTTTATCATGTTCTTGGATTAGCTAGAAATTTGATTTATGTTTCAAAGTTGAATGATTTGGGAATGCATGTAACTTTTGACAAGCATGGCTGCAAATTAGTGAGAGGAAAATTGGTGGTAGCGAAGGGGAAGAGATTGGGAAACCTGTTCAAGCTTGAAGCCACTATAGTTTGTAATGCCTCTTATATATCTAAGGCTAGTATTGAAAATACATGTATGTGTGGCACCGTAGATTGGGCCACACAAGCAATAATGTTTTAAAAAATATTAAGAATAAAATTTTTTTGGACAGTTTCTCTTATTTTGATGAGCACTTTGATTTCTATGAGCATTGTGTGTTTGGGAAACAAAACAAAAAGTTATTTCCTTCTAGTAGCAATAGAGCAAAAGAGAAGTTAGAGATTATTCATACAGATGTGTTTGGGCCTATGGATATTGAATCTATCAGAAAATCTCATTATTTTGTTATTTTCATTGATGATGTATCTAGATTTACATGGATTTATTTTAGGAAACATAAATATGAAGTTTTCACTAAGTTTAAGGATTTCAGAGTCTTAGTAGAGAACCAATCAGGTTTAAAGATTAAAATATTAAGATCTGAAAATGGAGGGGAATATTGCTTAAAGGAATTTGATGATTTTTGCAAGCATGTAGGTATAATCAGACAAAAGACAACTCTATATACAACACAACAAAATGGTGTTGCAGAAAGGATGAACCCAATGATTATGGAAAGAGCCAGAAGTGTGTTGAGTGATTCACAGTTAGATAAATGTTTTTGGGCAGAAGTTGTGTGTACTACCTACTAATTGATAAACAAATCTCCTTGTAAGGCTCTTAATTTGACACCTTGTGAAGTGTGGACAGGTAAGAAACCTTTAGTTTCACATTTAAGGGTTTTTGGCTATGAGAATTTTTTTCATGTGCCTAAGGAAAATAAATCTAAGTTGGATCCAAAAGCAAAAAATTGTACATTCATTGGATATATGGTAATAATGTTAAAGGTTATAAGCTTTGGAATCCACTAACCCACAAGATTATCTTTTCTAGAGATGTTATTTTTAGTGAATTTAGAGCTATTTCTAAACTAGAGCAGCCAAAAGAAAAAGAAGAAAAGGGAAAGAGAGTGCACTTTGAGTTAGAGTAGCAAGATACGCCTTGAGAAGAAAAAAATGATGGATTGAGGGCTGAAGAAGAAGAAGATTCAAGTAGTTCTGATGAAGATGAGTTTGTTGAAGAGGTTGGTACAGATGATCATGTAGAACAAGCAGTTGAGTCTCTTACTCCACCCTTGAGGAGATCCACAAGACAACGAAATCCAATTGACAGGTATATCCCACTAGATTTATCTTGTGCATATGCTTTATTGAGTACTAACAATGAACCTAGATCCTACAAGGAGGCTATTTTTGTAGATGATAGTGAGTCTTGGCAGTTAGCCATGCAGGAGGAGATGATGGCTTTAGACTCTAATAACACTTGGGATCTTGTTCATTTTCCCAAAGGAAGAAAGACCATAGGATGTAAGTGGATCTTCAAGAAGAAGTTTGGAGCAGACGATTCATTAGAGAAGTACAAGGCTAGACTAGTAGCCAAGGGCTACTCCCAGAGAGAGGGAGTTGATTTTGGTGAGATATTCTCTCCTGTTGCTAAATTGACTTCTATTAGATTTCTCTTATCCATTGTTGTAGCTTATGATTGGGAGATTGAGAAAATGGATGTTAAGATTGCATTTTTGCATGGAGATCTTGAAGAAGAAATATACACTACAGCAGAACAGGAAAATATTGCCTAAAATAGTGTTGGATTTCAATGTATTTTAGTCCATGAATTGGGTGAGCTAGCTGGCACTAAACTCGAAAAAAATAGGAATGATCATCTTGGCTCCAACTTTTATGCTAAATTTTGTGCTAGACGTAATGTTAGAATTAGGGCCACAAATCACAGTGCCCCCGTTAGCACCTAAAATAGTGTCAGGAAATAGTGCCAAAAATAACACCTTTGTTCACGCCTAAAATAGCGCTAGGAAATAGCATCGAAAATAGCGCCTAAATTAGTGCCCAATTAGGCTTTAGTTTTGCTTCTGTCTACTCCCATTTTTTCTTCTAGTTTTGCTTCTGGTTTTGCTTCTAGGTTTGCTTCCGGTTTTGCTTCCGGTTTTACTTCTAGTTTTGCTTCCAGTTTTGCCTCTAGTTTTGCTTCTAGGTTTGATTCCAGTTTTGCTTCCAGTTTTGCTTCTGGTTTTTCTTCCAGTTTTGCTTTTGGTTTTGCTTCCCCTTTTGCTTCCAGTTTTGCTTCCAAGTTTGCTTCCAATTGTCCTTCCAATTTTGCTTCCAATTTTGCTTCCACGTTTGCTTCTAGTTTTGCTTCCAATTTTTCTTCCAAGATTGCTTCTAATTTGGCTTCCATTGTTGCTTCCTTTTTTGCTTCTAAAAATGCTTCTTGTTTTGCTTCCTTTTATTAATTTAATATGTTTTATTTCAATTTAATTAGTTAAATATATCATGCCTCTTAAATAATTTCAATTTAATTAGTTAAATATATCGTGCCTCTTACATAGCTCATATGATTATAGACTAAGTAATTTAATTATTTAACTCATATGATTAAATAACAAGACAATTACCCACAAAAATTTTGTATTGCTTGTAAAGATAAAAAAAAGTACATCTATTGTTCAGTGTCATTACCCACCAAAATTCCACATCAAACGACAAAAACCAGAGGCACCTTAACCTATAGTGTAAAGAATTAAATAAACCTCATAACTGTTTACCAATAAAATCCTTACAAAAAATAACCACCATTAACAGTCTTCAAAGTTACACACTTTAATAAAACAAAAGTGGAGGGAGAATTCAAAATTAGACACAAACAAACATGACCAGTCTTAGCGAGCTCCACCCAGACCCAACGAACACTTGGCTATCTCCTTCAGAGGCTTCTTCTTCTGCCGCTTCCCCGGTTTCTTCTTCTGGCACTTCCTTTTCACTTGTTCGATGAATATTTTGAGCGCTTTCCATCCCAAATGTGCTTCCTCACGACAACAAGCATTGTATTTCCCTTCGAGCCAATGGATAAAGGGTTTGAGCCCTAGTCTCCCATGGAGCTCCTCAATTTCATCATCTACTAGTCCTTCAGAATAATCTAAACCTACACCTAGAACCACCCATTCGAGAATGGACTCCATGCCTACCAAAAATCTTCATGCACAATTTTCTACATCACCATCCTCACCATTTCCACTGGTTCACCTAAATCCAAGCCCCACACCATAATTAAGGAGTAAATGTCCATGTTGGTTTGGTATTTGTGTTTTAGAGAGCCATGCCACAAATCAGTTTTACACACTGTACTAGCCACTCATTGTCAACAAGGAAAAGGCCCTCCAATTGTTTTCCAAACACCTCTCCATAAAATGGGCCCAAAGATCTTTGTGAATGAAAGGTGAAATTGGCTTCCATTTCTCCTGACAACTAGTGCCACCACCACCAAAGTTTGTTGCAAATTTTTTGTTGACCCTTTCCAAATGAAATTAACACATCTTAATCGAGGGCTTGCATTTAACACCATCTTGGATTGCCCCCAATTTCTATTAATAAAGGACTACTTCAACATCGCTTGCCACCCTTGCCTTCTCTTGTCATGTCAAACCTACTTCACTCGCTTCGTCAACTTGTTCATTTAAGGTGTTTTCCACTAACTTAACACCTCTAAAATCCTCCAACCTAAATTCCCCCATTTCACCAAAATTTAAAGCCCATTTAGATAAGACGTCCACTTCCACATTACCACCTCTTTTAATGTGGCTCACTGCAAAACTTTCAATTACATTCTGGAGGTGCCAAGCATTAATTTTACCTTTCATCACCACTTAAACTATTATTGTAACATGTTCATCATCTATAATTAAAACAAGTGATTCAAATATCTATAATTTAATTGAATTTGACAACATCCATCCTGAGTAGTAAATTAAAATCATCATACGTAATAAATATCCATCCAAAAATCATTAATCACTTTTAATATATATAAATTGACAAGTTAATACTGATAAGATCATCATCATATATAAATAAAACAAGTGAAAGTCAAATATGCTAGTACATCAAAAACATGTCAAAATTATACATGTCCAATAGTTGACATAAGTGAAAATGATACATGTACAAATGATTATAAATAAAATTGATAAATTGTGTAACTCAAACTAATACAAGTCAAGATGATACATGTCCAAATGATAAAATGAAAAATTGAAAATGATTCATTTCAATATGATACAACTTAATAATATAGTACTGTAGGCCATGAAAATGTACATATGATAGTAACCATGAAAAGAGTCATCATAACAATATATCATCAATGATCCATGATGCAGTCTATATGATAATGAATATCACTCGTTACTATCACCAATTGTATCATCATCATGATCACCATTGTGATCATCATCATCATCATTGTCATTGTCGTCATCATCATTATCATCATCGTCATTGTCGTCATCGTCATTGTCATCACCCTCGGTGTCTTCCGCATCTGCATCATCATCATCCTCTACCATGTGATTTGTACAGGCATAACCAATATTTTTTGGATCTATATCATGTTGAGGATCATCTTGATCTTTTGGAAGACTTGTGTTTTGCAAAAGAAAAACATTTAGAATGAAAAGTTATTATTTATTTCATGCAATAATTTATTTTTCTATTTTATATCTAATATTACAACATATGAGATGAAACCATAATCATATTACATCATATCAAAGTGCACATACCATAATAAAATTTCAAATTCCCTAGCTAATACTTGAGATTGAGATTGTTAACCTTGAGAGAGTATGACTTGGGAAAAATGCATTTGATATGGCTATTATTTTCAAAGACTTCAAGCGGGATGTTCTCTACATTGATGCCATTCCTCAATCTTCACTTGATGGCATCAAGGAATGGCTGAACTCCATGGATATAAAGTATTATGAAAGCATAATGAACTTGAACTGGTGGCCAATTTTCAAGAGTATTACTGATGATCTAGATATTTTTTTGAAGATGGTGGTTGGGAATTTTTGAATATGGAAGCTAGTGATTCTAATTCTAATAATTCAGAAGAGTCAGATCAAGGTTATGGACTGCTTAATGCAGAGGAGGAATCAAAATCAGATTTCATGTAGCCACCATCAAGAGTGTTACAATCCAACAAGATGGAGGGAATTCTTATGTAAGGATAATTTTCAATGTTGTAGGTACCAACTTTAATGCCAACTACAATGGAAACATTAAAATTACCTAGCAGTATTTATGTTAAGGAAATTTCCTTTATATGCAAGGATTCAAAGCATATCAACCATGTGGTATAGATGATTAAATCCCAGGGACAATTTGTAGCAATGAAAGAGTCTGAAAAGGAAGAGAGAGCTACATTGGTGACTCAAGAGAAACTTCATCTTTCAAAAATAAAGCCAATTAGGCTATCATACGTGTGGATCAAGCCAAAATTTGGTGGAAGAGGAAGAAAGATGATTGGAACTCTGGAGGCCCACCATACTGGATTTCGGTATTCAACCATGAGAGCAGAAGAGAGAGATGATATCATGTATTGAAAAGTTAAGCATGCATTCTTCCAGCCAGCGGAGAAGGAGATGATTACTTTGCTTCATTTTCATTTGCATAACCATATCATGGTGTGGGAACCAAGAAGACCAAGGATGTCTAGTTTTATGTGGAGATAATGGATGTGGTCCAAACTTTAGGAGGGGCAAGAAGGTCAATGTATGATCCTAATGAACTTGAGGAAGAACAACAAGAGAGGGACAAGAAAAATAAAATCAATACAGAGTTTCAAGGATTTGTCAAAGTGAGTAAGAGAGCTATAGGAGTAGCCTTATCTAAAATATTTTGAACTAGAGTTTGATATACCATTTAGAGAGCTTGGTTTTCATGGAGTTCCTTTCAAAGCCTCTACTTTTACTGTTCCTACGGTAAATAGTTTGGTAGAGTTGGTTGAATTACCTTTCTTAGTAATCACTATTAGTGAGATTGAGATTGTTAACCTTGAGAGAGTAGGACTTGGGGAAAAAGAATTTTATATGGCTATTGTTTTCAAAGACTTCAAGTGGGATGTACTCTACATGTATGCCATTCCTCAATCTTCACTTGATGGCATCAAGGGATGGATGAACTCCATGGGTATAAAGTATTATGAAAGCATAATGAACTTGAATTGGCGACCAATTTTGAAGAGTATTACTAATGATCTAGATAAATTTATTGAAGATGTTGGTTGAGAATTTTTGAATATGGAATCTAGTGATTTTTATTTTGATAATTCATAAGATTCAAATCAAGGATATAAACCATCTGATGTAGAAGAGGAATTAGAATCATATTTCATGTAGCCACCATCAATGTTGTAGGTACCGACTTTAATGCCAACTACAATGGCAACATTGAAATTCCCTAGCAGTATTTATGTTAAGGAGATTTCCTTTAGATGCAAGGATTTAAAGCACATCAATCATGTGGTACAAATGATTAAATCCTAGAGATGATTTGAAGCAATGAAAGAGTCTGAAAAGGAAGAGAGAGATACATTAGTGACTCAGGAGAAACTTTAGCTTTCAAAAAAAAATCCAATTAGGTTTGTAGACATGTGGATTAGGCCAACATTTGGTGGAAGAGGAAGAAAGATGACTAGAACTCTGGAGGCCCACCATACTGGATTTCAGTATTCAACCATGAGAGCATAAGAGAGATTTGATATCATGTATCAAAACATTAAGCATGCATGCTTCCAGCCAACATAGAAGGAGATGATTACTTTGCTTCATTTTCATTTGCATAACCATATCATGGTGTGGGAAATAAGAAGACCAAGGATGTATAGTTTTATGTGGAGGTAATGGATGTGGCCAAAAATTTAGGAGGGGCAAGAAGGTCAATGAGTGATCTTGATGAAATTGAGTGGAAGAACAACAAGAGAGGGAGAAGAAAAAATAAAATTAATATAGAGTTTCACGGATTTTTCAAAGCGAGTAAGAGAGCTTATATGGGAGTAGCCTCATCTAAAATATTTTGAACTAGAGTTTGATATACCATTTAGAGAGCTTGGTTTTCATGGAGTTCCTTTCAAATCCTCTACTTTTATTGTTCCTATGGTAAATTGTTTGGTAGAGTTGGTGGAATTACCTTTCTTAGTAATCACTATTAGTGAGATTGAGATTGTTAGCCTTCAGAGAGTATGACTTGGGAAAAAGGTATTTGATATGGCTATTATTTTAAAAGACTTCAAGAAGGATGTACTTTGCATTGATGCCATTCCTCAGTCTTCCCTTGATGGCATCAAGGGATGACTGACCTCCATGGATATAAAGTATTATAAAAGTAGAATGAACTTGAACTAGCGACCAATTTTGAAGAGTATTACTGATGATCTAGATAAATTTATTGAGGATGTTGGTTGGGAATTTTTGAATATGGAAGCTAGTGATTCTAATTCTAATAATTCAAAAGAGCCAGATCAAGGATATGAACCCTCTGATGTAGAAGAGGAATCAAAATCAGATGAGGAAGGTTCAGAAGATGAATCTCTTGTGGAGTTAGAGGAGAAAGAATAAGAAGAAGATTCTGAAGAGGAGGAAGGTAAGACATGGGATGAATTAGAAGTCGAAGCTAGAAATGCATATAAGGAAAAAGGAGATGAGTCTCATAGTGAAGAGGAAAGGTGGCAATGGAAGGTAAAAGCTACAGGAAAGTCTCGGGCACCTGATATTAGAGATTCAATAGTAATTCTTTCCAAGAGGCATAAAGTCAGATGGATTGAGTTCATCTACATCCTTCTACTATTTACTCATGCACATAAATGGTCATCTTGTAATCATAAGATTTGAGCTCTGTTTACTCATCCTCTGCATCAATAAACAACTCAACACAAGAGATGCAAATTGACATATTAACACAACAATATCCAACTAAGTTATTGAAACTCAACTATTGATACCTTGTTCTCCATCTAGATTACAAAATCATTCCACTTTTTTTTTGTAACATATTCTTTTCAAATTGCTTTGGATGGCTGCCATATTTATCCTCCTATCAAAACATAGCACATGGACTAGTTAAACTAATTAATATGCAATCATTTACTTTTTCCAATGAAAAAAATAAATGTCATTTAACATATTAAATATACTTACAAATGTATCGATCAAGGCATGTAAACCTTTTTGGCCACTACGATGCATGGCATGAAGTTTCTCAAGCCTAGCCTTGGAGGCCTTGTCTTGAAACATATACTAATTCAATTTAACTATGCACAAATAAAATTTAAATATTGTTTAATAAATTTGATATAATCTTATGAGAAAATTTAAATACCTGCATACTCTCCTCACTAGACTTCCTCTGTGTATTGAACTTCTCATATGCTTTTACAAGCTCTCTCCATACTTTCACACTTACATCCATTGGCCTTTATTTTTTGCCTTAGCTGAGGAGGGATTTTTTTTATCTTCTTTGTTTGGTTGCATCAAAATCTCTTGCAGTTTTGAGACATTCATAGCTTTATATTCTTTATAGACCAACCTGTGCCAAAATCAATCTCCATGTCAGGGATAACTACTTTTTTCAAGTGCATGGGTATCTTTGAGAATGGAAAATGTAGATGGTCTTTGAACTGTTGGAGGTATGATTCCTTCAACCTATTCACAAAAATTTTCCCAACATTCGTCATTCGGACTTCCCCTGAAACCACCTCATATTCTATCTTCATATTGTAGCTACCAATGCAGTTGCTCAATAATGACTGACCCAATTCCCATATTTTCCAAGCAATTCACTATTTCCTTGATACCCAGGTTAGGGAAAGAATACAGAGGCATCCTCGCTTCATGCTATAATATTTTGAGCCAAAGCTCAAATGGGTAGGGTAAATTTTTTTGTTGGTTTCTCAAAGGTTTTACAATTTATAATGATGGGATAATTTAGAGGTTTCCTGGATTGGTTAGGCCATGGACCAGTAAACAATCAAGAATTCAAATGTAATACAAAGAGTAGCAAACAATCATGAATTCAAGCAAGAAAAAAAATTGTAACCTTACCTATGGTGTTGCAAACTAAATCAAATTTCTCATAAA
Source organism: Sequoia sempervirens (assembly GCA_007258455.2). NCBI lineage: Eukaryota > Viridiplantae > Streptophyta > Pinopsida > Cupressales > Cupressaceae > Sequoia > Sequoia sempervirens. The sequence continues at coordinate 533,755,230 of VDFB02000017.1, forward strand.
AATTCAACTTAAAGGCTGATAATCTACACAAGCTATTTGAGGAGGAGAAGATCAACAAGACAACTAGTTTTTTGGTCAAAATTCATAAAAGAAGGTCCAACATGGAAAATATTTTGGAGATTCCTTATATTTTTGGTTCTCGGTCCCTAAGGCCGCTTGGTCTTGTGGACATCATTAAAATATCTCATTCATTCATTCATCAGTTGCTGGTAGCACACTGCTCTCTTCCTTCACACAATGTTTTTCCCTTTTTTTCATCTGATTTCTTCCTTCACGTGGGAAAGTTTTAAATTTTTGATTTTGATTCATTAGTCGCGCTTTAGTTGATGTTAGTTAACACAAAATTTAGTGCCAACTTTTGGCCGTTAATGTAATTTTTTTTGGACGTATAAGGCGGTGTCAAGTGCGCCTAATTTAGTGCCTATCATTGTTGTATAGTGACTATTTTCATTGTTGTGTATCACAGGACCCAAAGTGTTGGAAATAATTCAAACTCCTTCCTTGTTTTTGTGACCACCATTGTCATGTGGCTCCTTCATCAGCTTAATGTTGTAGAGTAGTTTTTATGCAAGGTGCTTCATCCTTCTCATTGGTAGTGCGATGAAAGCTTATGTGGCGACACACGATTCTTCCTTTTGTTCTTGGCGGTGTTGTGGTGACTCCCGCAGTCCCACAAGTTGATTTTTCCTTCTCGGAGGTAGTGTGGTGAGAGCTTCAGTGGCATCATTTTTATTCATAGAGGAGGCCATGGAGAGAGGACGTGGACAACATAGAAATATTAAATCGCTGAGAGGAAAATGGGTGGAAATAGACGAGACAACAAAATTTGCAGATACAATAGAGGTAAGAAAAGAAAGTAACCTCAACCAAAGGAGGAAGGTGTTTATGAATTCACAAATGCTAGACGTACAGGAGATAAAGTCATTTTTTTGTCCATGAGGCCTCTGAGGTCAAACTTATTGGTTGAAAATGCACAGGAATGGCGATTAAATGTGATTCTATGATCAAGGGAAAAGTTTGAAAATTAGGATAGCCAAAAAATGATATCAATATGTCAAACATATGACTAAAGTGAGGTTTTGTGTTGGATATCATATTCGTTGAAATGATATAATTGGTGTACTAAACATTATTTACTATGTTGTGTATTATAGGGGCCAGACGAGGCCATGTCAACAAATCGTGTCATATCAAATGAGTATGTACAACGAATGAAGTGGGACATCAAGTACTCAAATTTTGACTTAACTTAGCAAAAATGATTTGATGGAATTTTGTGATATGTCCATATTTTTTCACAGTATTATTGAAATTTATAATGTATTATCAAATCTTGACATAAATTTATGCATTTTGTTGATAATTTTAGATGGATATTGGAGCAAATGCAGAGCCCAAGAATTCAACTAGCAAAAGAACAAGATATGTATGTGGACATGGACATAAAACTGTTAAATCACGTAGATGAAAGTGGGTGGAAGAGGATATGACAATGGATACAGCAGACACAACAAATGATTGCACTAAAGAAGAGGTAGGCCAAGATTATAGTACATGGGATGAATACTTTGAGAAAATTGTTGTTTGTAGATGTTCTGTATGTTGTGGAAAGAAATAATTCAAACAAGTGATTGTACAAAGAAATTACATATATGATGAGCTTCCAGTCGGTAGTATTCCTCCTACAGTCAATTCAAATCCAATAGGAATTGTGGTGAGGAATTTTCCAATTTGATATAAATAACATGTATACTTCATTTAAACATTGTTTTATATTATATAAATAACTATTTGTTTCTTAATGGATACTTGTAGGATAAAGTTATTAGTTTAAAGTTTCTTGGATCACCGACTTAGAGCCTAGAGGGAAATGATCATTTATCAAATGATACATCTAACAAAAATATGTGCCAATATAAAAGCTCAAAAGATGAGGAATTGATGAAAACAAGTAACAGAACAAGAACTGGTGTGAAGATGCATAATTTTCTTAAAGACAAGGGGAAGGTGGACTACATACCCTATGAGAATGAATGTGATGGAGATGATGAATTTCCCCTAAGTTTGAGATCAATTTACAAAAAAACATTTGATCATCAACTATAGTGATCAACAACTACCTAGAGTGTACAAGGTGTTTCAATTTTGGGGATACAGCTACATGATGCGACCCTCCAATATTCATGGAGTGAATCTAGGCCTCTTTATTGTCAAAAATGTACATGTGGGATCCAAACATAGAAAAAATTCAAAACAAACCACTAGGAGATTAATGCCATATTATGGTCCATCATATTACAATGGTGAATGGAAAAGTCTATCAAAATATAAGCCTAGCATGTTAGCATATGATCTAAATTTGAATATGTATACACATCGTCTCCAATTGGAAAGTGGAAAATAAATGAATATAGCTCATATTATGTATATAGATGGACGTGCATACACACATGAGAATATTACATGATTTATAAATAGTAGAAAGGGAAGGGACCCTAATGTAAGACTGAGTTGTCAATTTGTTGAGTTTATAAATGATAAAGAGGGAGATATGGAAAGATAGGTTGATAGATTGATAATGGTTGAGGCTATTATGGAGCTTACCATTGGGGATGAGTTATTGATTGATTACCCCTTCTTAAAACTCACTCTTGTGCAAAAGAAGAGGGAAGAACAAGGTCTCCCTAAGGATGTTCTTAAGGGTAGAAAACCAAAGAATAATAAATGAGTGTGGACTAATGTTTTATAAACTATGTTGTCAAAGTTGTGTTTTATAGCAATTATTGTATAAAAAATGTAGTCTATAAAATAATATTCCATTATTCAACTGATGTATATATGCTCATACAATTTATATAATGTCTAATATATGTATGTCTATGTGCAGGTATTTTTATATGAAGATATTTTGGACCCAAAATGGATATTTGTCATACATTACGATCTAAGATTAAGGCATGTATTTGACGATGCTCTAATGGATACTAAGAAAAACAATGATGACCAACAAAATGAGAGAGAGGGATTAGAGAAAATCAAATAAATTGACATCCATGATGATGTTGAGATGGTTATGTTTAGGCACAAGAAGACAACAATCCAGAGTTAGATGATGATATGGAAGACAACAATATGGATGGTATAGAAAATGATGATCCAAATACATCTGGTAACAATATAGATGGTCTACAATCAAATTTCAATGATGATGAAGATGATGCAGGTCAAGATGAGGAGGATGATAGTGTTAAATACTTGAAAGAACATATGAACATTGACAATGATACACTGGATGACATTGTAGTAGACAATAATGTTAATGACCAAAACTTCTAAATTTTTAGAATTATTTGCAATCCATGTTTAAAAAAGGATGATTCTTATGGCCTAAACTTTGAAATGATTCAATAATATTATGTTGTACTTGGGCAATTGAAAACCTATTTTATTCTCCTAACAAGCTTTTTAATTTTCCATTATAATTCTAGACCAAACAACATTTGCAGGGATGGCCTTTTACACCAATCTTAATTTGTATGAAGTTCACGAACCTATTGTCAAGTAGTAAATTCCTTTCATAGATAGGAAATGTAAAGGATTCATTTAAGAAAAAATAAGTAGTCTCTTTCTGAGGGTAATCCACATGCAAAAATTAAAAAGCACATAAAAAACAATTGTACAGTAGAAAATCATATTCAATCAGTTATGTCTTATTTTGCTTGCACACTTATCTGAAAGACATAGGGTATTCACCATACATTTCCCTTGACAAAGAAAACATGTGCTTTCATTTGTTTTTAATGTATATCTCAAAAGTGAAATTGTTGTTACATAATGATGCACTAAGAAAATAATATATACAAAAAATGCATAGAAAATGTTTGAAATTTAACATGCAACCTATTGTGTTGTGCTGAAAGGAATCAAGGTTAACTGGGACAAGAAATAAAAATAAAATTTTGATGATTGTACTTAAAATTGAACAAAATATGAAAAGTGTGGGCAATGATGGTGCTGAAATTGAAAACCCTGATTCTGATGATATTATTGTTTTATGTCATTTGAGATAAAGATCACATACAATTTTATATACACAACAAATGAAGATTTGAAACTAGTAAACTGAAAATGTAAACACTATAAAAAATTTCCTTAAACAATAATTCACATACTCACTTACAAAAAAGGGTGAAACAATTTTTATTCAAACTCTGTTTTATTTAATAGACATAATAGTAAAATAATATTTACAAGTACAAGAATATATCATCATCATCATATCCTTAATTAATACCTATTGCAATATCCTTAAATTATTCAATCTTTGGTATGACTTGTTGGCAAAAAAAATTAGGATTACTTGGATGCTTCTTCCATTCATTTTGTATCAACATATGTTCGTGAAGACACAAAATTTAATAAAATATTAATGCATGTAACTCACAATTATTTAAATAAGCAACTTTGTTAACTTTATTATTTTCAAATAGTTTCCATTTTTATGTTGAACATGTAACAAGGAAAAATAAGCTCAAATTTTCAAAAAAATTAGTAGCTCTACCAACATCCACAATAAATTTTTTACTGTATCAAAATATTTATTCACATAAGCACAATATTGAGGTTCAATAACTGATATTCATTCAAATGTAAGAAGAAATAAGGATGGAAAACATAAGAAAAATATAGAATGATAACACAGTCATGGAGAATCTCTGATAATAAGATGTTCTCCATTCTATTGCTTCAATTGATATATATTAATAACATAAGTCTTCAAAATGGAAATGATATATGATGATGATAATTTAAAACTAGGCCTTGGTTTCCTATTTATATAGGAAGCAACAAGCTATAGGCCTTTTGCAAAAGGAAATGACCTTTCATAACTACTTATTTTACTAACAACTATTTAATTAGCATAATTAAGGAAATAACAAGACTTAAGACATTTTGACATATGGTTCCATTATTCAACATAGAAGACCCATGATCATTGATCTGGCAAAGTCTTCCTCTCCATGATGAATGTCCAAATGATCTCACCTCAGTTTCCTATTATTCTAAAACCAAATACTTTTCCTCCCACTGATACACCATAAAATCTAATGGCCACTTATATTCCTGGATCTTTTGCATGTTTGCAAGATGAGTTTTCCATCAACTATCTAGTAATTCCTTTGTATCATTGATAAACTTTAGGTATCCTGCATCAAGAAAAATCAACCCATCCATGATTTGATTTAGCCTGGGAAGACAGGTATCATCATCCTCTAGATGTTTATGAGTTACACACTTATGAAGAACGTGACTAAATTCTTTCTTCCACTTATCCAAGTCCTCCAACTGATCACCATCTCTCATGATTTCAGGTATATACCACTATTTGTAGGTATGGAATAAATCCATTTGCATTACAATCCTTTTATCAAAACCTTGTACATACTAAAATTCATCAATAATCATCTTCACAGTTTGTTCTATTGGCTTTAATGTTGTGAGTGCATCATGTATTCTTTGTATAATTTTGCATAACTTAGACAAAGTGTGGTGAATAGGCTTCCACCTTTTGAAAAAAGGATCTAATACAAGCATATGTGTCTTTATTTGATCCATTTCCTACTAAGGTGTTTATAAATATCATGCACATTCTCTAGTTTATCCATAACTGATTTTATCTTGTGCTCAAGAATCTTTTCCATAACTTCAAAAATTCATCTTTTCACTTCATCCTGGGTTTGATTGCTAGCCTTCTTTACATCATCCACTTCCTTCTTTGGAGTTTTTACCTGTTATGCAGAAATGTTCTTCACAATATCCACTGGAGCAATAGGAGGCCTGTATAACACCATCTCCTTGCTTTGTGAGGGTCTTGCTCTTAATTGTTCTTTCATTTTGACATTCTCCATGAACAATTTATTAACTTCATCATTTAGGAACCTTTGTTCCTTTTCATAATCCTTCAATATATCTTCTAATCCCTTAGCAGTTGCTCGAGTGAACATGGATGAATGCATGGTCATTGTGGTTACCTCCAAAGGGGTGGTATCTTGTATTGTCCTTACTATCACTTCCTCTTTCATCCCTTGAATTACATCCAATCATTTTGGCTTCTGTGTATTTTTTTGTTTGATCCATATGGCCAGGGTTTCAATCTTTGGGTTATATCTAGTTCCACTCACACCTTCATCGAAGTCAAATTCTACAACTAGCATTGGATCTTCCTGAGCCCACACTTGATCAAGCAGAAACATTTTCTTTAGTTACAATCCAAGGAAAATGAGCATATTGCTCTTCAAGACCATTTCTCTAGCCTTCTGGCGGCTAATGTCAATGTTGTCAACTCTTAATTCCTGGAAAGTTTGTGCTACCATTTCATTTTTCTCTTATTCTTCAATTCCTGCTTCAGCTAATTCCATCCTCTCTTGAAATTCTTTTATCTTTATCTTCAACTAGAAATCCTTAAACTCAAGAGTCTTAATGAATTCATCATCTTCTATGAATCTCCTGGCTGTAATTTCCCTTTCATCATCATGTACCTCTATACTTTCTTTTTCTACATCACCCATCATTTTCTCATGTTTATGGGCACTGGTCCCAAGGATGGTTTGATCAACTTCAATATCACCTTTCAAAGACTGCAGTACTGTAGCCACTTCCTGTTGGAATATGTGCCTCAATCCTTACTGACATGGAACTCCTGAAGGGCAAAGTCATTGTGACATTGCTCATGTCTAGTTGACTAACTGTTCTAAATCTGCTTGATAAGTTCATGTCACCAAGACAGAGTTGATGTCTTACCGACAATGTCTATCGCTATGAATTTTTGTGTTCAGCGTGACCTTTTGTCAAATGGAGACCTTTGGGCGACAGTTTGATATTATCGAGCTAACTCATGGGTGTCGAGGAGAAGTCCTATTGAATGGCGAAAGTCTCACCGATAGCATATGGCTATCGGGGTAACACAAGGGTCACGGGAGACGTCTCAACAAAACCGGAATGTCTCACCGATAGTCTAAGGTCATCAAGCTCACACAAGGATCTCGGGGAAATCTCTCAGTAACTACGTGATGTCTCACCAATGGTGGTTGATTTCGTTATGACATCTTTGCTTGGTGAAAGGTCTTAGCAAAAGGCATAAGTCTTACTGACTCGGTAAGACTTGGTGATGCTCGATGAAAGGTCTCAGTGATGAAGAGCGGTCTCACCGACAGGGATATACATGATGCTTTCACAGTGACAAAAAGACTTCATTGTAAAGTCTCGATGACTTGGATAAGTCCCGCCAACTCATTAAGACTTCATGGAACATGATGTGTGGTCTCGCCGAAGAGCGATAGTCTCACCAAATGGAAAACTCATGTCGACATGACTTGAAGACTTTGGCATGAGGTCTTGGCGATCTACAAAAGTCTTGTCGATGACAAAGTAGAGATCGATATGACTTATGGCAATCAGTATGAGTCTGATGAGAAATATCTTTTTGATAGGAATGAAATGGTTATCGATACACTCGGTATGACTCATGGAATTAGTTGAAACCTCTTGTCGACTGTTGGGGACTTAAGCTGATATCGATAGTGAATACTTTGTGGCATCGGGGAGACACTATTATTGTCTTACCAATATGCCAACAAAGTTTGAATGCTTTTTGACCATGTGACCATCCTATGTGGCATCTCATGGACCAATCAAAGGAAGCAAAACTTGAATGATTGGCAGTTGGTTTCTTGCAACAGTGCTATGCTGGAGATGAACTACATGCAAGGAAAAATCAATTGCTCAAAAGGAAACTGTCTATGATTGGAAATGGTGGATAAGGATGCACAAAAGACAAAATCAGAATGTGATAAAATAAAAGCAGATTGATTCTGTTTTATGAACTACTATGAGTTGAATTGGATTTGATGAGAGCATTGTCTGTAATTGATAAACAATGAGTAAATCTACTGTGACTAATACTAGAGAGTTGTATCTCTTTTTTTTATGTAGTTGTTTGTTACTATAATACAAAGAGATTTAGCTTGGTGTGGTGGGTTTTTTCCTAATAGGGTTTTCCCACATAAAACTGGTGTTCATTTTTCCTTTTGTATTTGTTTTGTTTCTATAAATCACTCATGTGTGTCTTAATTGGATTGTAATTAGAAAATTAAAAGTACATGTCTGCATTCTTCCTTGTAGTTTTGATGTTAGGAAAGTGATTTCGCACCTCTTCTTTCCTTACAAGTGGTATCAGAGCCTGGCCAGTTGTGTTATCCTTGTGAGTGGGTTAGGTTTTTTGTGTCAATCCTTTTTTAGTGGGAGTCTGATAGAGGTCTATTAATTTAATTACAAATTAAGATGGAAAGCACATCCGAGAATATGGAAATATAAAAATTAAATGGTAGCAATTTTAAGCTGTGGAAACTCAAAATGGAAGATCTGTTAGTGGACGGAGATCTTTGGAATGTTGTGTCTAGAACAAAACCTCAGGCCATGAAGCAAGAAGATTGGGACCTAGCAGATAGAAAATCAAAAGGGTTGATAAGGCTCTGTTTAGCTAACTCTGTTCTTCTAAACGTGCATGAAGAAAAGACTGCAACCTCTTTGTGGACAAGACTAGGTGCTATTTATCAAGGCAAGTCCTTGGTGAACAAGCTGTTCTTGAGGAAGAAGTTGTACAACTTGAAGATGCAGGATGGAGTTGTTGTTGTTGACACTTGAATGCTTTCAACATGTTGATTGCTTAGTTAGCATCTATTGGTGTGAAGATAGAAGAAGAAGATCGTTGCATGTTGTTGTTATGTTCTTTGCATGATTCGTGGGATCATCTGGTGATGGATATTGGGAGTACAACATCCACATTCAAGATGGAAGATGTTGCTTCTTTTTTATCAGAAGAAATGAGAAGAAAATCTTTTGAGATGGAAAAGGAGGCTCTGGCTGTCAGAGGTAGGTCGAAGGAGAAAGGCAAGAAGAAGGACAAGAAATCCAGATCAAAATTAGAAGGGAGATCAAAGTCTCCTGGAAAGAAGTTCAAGGTGAAATGCTAGAATTATGGGCAACCTGGTCATGTCCGAAAGGACTGCAAGGAGGAGAAAAAGAAGAAGAACTCTTCTGGCAATGATTCTTCTCAAAGTGATGCAAATGCTTTCATTGTAGCTTTGGCTACATGAGCATCAGATGGTGTCTGGTTGATTGATTCTAGAGCATCTTTCCACATGACATCTCATAGAGACTAGTTCACAAAGTATGAAGAATACAATGGTGTAAATGTATACTTAGCAAGTGATTCATCTTTGGAAATTGTTGTCTGTGGAAGAGTCAGAATTCAATTCCCTGATGGATGAGTGAAGGGAATCAATGATGTGATGCATATACTAGGTCTGGCTTGAAACCTACTTTCTGTAAGTAAGCTAAATGATATTGGAGTACAAATCACGTTCTCTGGAAATGGTTGCAGGATGAATAGAGGCTCTATGGTGCTGGCTAGGGGTGCTCAAATTGGTACCTTGTACAAGTTGGATGCACATGTTGTTCAATGCAATAGTGTCTCCACAAAGTCACTTAAGGCTACTCATGAAGAAAAGAAGGAAAACATTCCTGATGGTGTAAACTCCATGGAGGTTAAACTTCTAGCAGAAAAGACTATGCTCTAGAATCATAGGCTAGGCCACATTGGTGAGAAAGGTTTAAAAAACTTGAAAAATAAAAACCTGGTAGAAGGGCTTGAAGATTGTAACCTTGAGTTCAAATTTTGTGAACATTACATATATGGAAAGCAACATCGTGTTTCATTTTATTCCAGTCCTCACAAATATTTTGGTTGGCTTGATTATATTCATTCTGATGTTTTTGGTCCAGTAAATGTTCCTTCTTTGTCTAAATCAAGATACTATGTGTCATTTATTGATGACTATTCAAGAAGAACATTTGTATATTTTCTAAAAAGCAAATCAGAAGTATTCAATCGGTTTAAGGAATTTAAAAACCTTGTAGAAAATTAAATTGGTAGAAAAATAAAATGTTTAAGGACTGACAATGGCAGTGAGTTTTGTTCAGATGAATTCAAAAGGTACTATAAGGATCATGGGATTAAAAGACATAATACTACACCTTACACTCCATAGCAAAATGGAGTTGTTGAAAGGTTCAATAGGATAGTAATGGAAAGAGCATGAAGTATGCTGAGCAATGCTGGCTTGGAGGAGAAGTTCTGGGCTGAAGCAGTCTCTACAGCATGTTACTTGGTAAATCGTTCTCCTAACTCTACTCTTGTTGAGAAGACACCTTTGGAAGCATGGTCTGGAAAGAAGCCCTCTCTGAGACATATGAATGTCTTTGGCTGCAAGGCATATGCATATGTGCCATTTGAAAAAAATATCTAAGTTGGAAAACAAAGTTGTAAAGTGTATTTTTATTGGCTATAGTGTTGGCATAAAAGGATACAAGCTTTGGAACCCTGAGACTAAGAAGGTTGTGTACAACAGAAGTGTTATCTTTCATGAGCTGAAGCCTTCTACATTGGACCTATAGTCAAAGAAGAAATCAGAAAATGAAAATGATGTAGCAGCAATTCCTCCGACACCAGATAAAGAGGAATTGAAAAATTAAAATGTACCTGATACTGAGGAGAGCTCAAGTAGTTCTGAAATTTTTGAAGAAGATGAAAAACAACCTTAGCCTCAGCCCATGAGGAGGTCAAATCGCGAAAGAAAGCAACTTGAAAGGTATGGGTTTTCTCTGATAGATTCTACTTGTGCCTATGCTTTATTTTCTAGCACTGATGAACCTAGGACTGTGAAAGAGGCATTTAAAATGTTTGATTCAAACTCTTGGTTGGAAGCCATGAATGAAGAAATGGCATCATTAGAAAAGAATGATACCTAGAGTTTGGTGCCATTGCCTAAAGGAAAAAAAGTTGTGGGCTGCAAATGAGTGTTTAAAAAGAAAATAGGTCTAGACGACAGTGTGGAAAAATATAAAGCAAGGCTAGTTGCGAAAGGTTATTCCTAGGTAGAGGGAATTGATTATGGAGAAATATTTTCTCCTATAGCTAAGCTAACATCTATTAGATTTCTTTTGTCACTTGCAACACTGTATGACTTAGGAATTGAGCAGATGGATGTGAAGACAAATTTTCTTCATGGTGATCTTGAAGAATAAATTTATATGTCCCAGTCAGAGCACTCTGTGGAAAAAGATAAAGAAAGACTAGTTTGCAAGTTGAAGAAATATATGTATGGTTTAAAACAGTCTCCTAGAATGTGGTACCAGAAATTTGACACTTGTTTTTTCATTGGGATTTGTAAGATCAAAATATGATCATTGTGTATATTATAAAGCTAAAAAATGATCAAGTCCTTATTATTGCACTCTATGTTGATGATATGTTGTTCATAGGCAATAGTAAACTAATGATTTATGATCTTAAGTCTCAGTTGTCTGCAAAATTCAAAATGAAAGATCTTGGTGTAGTAGGGTATATTCTGGGAATGGAAATAATCAGGGACACGAAGAATAGAAAGCTTTGGCTCAGTCAGAGTAAGTATGTCAAGACTGTTCTAGAGAGATTTTGTATGACTGATTGCAAACAACTAGTTGTTCCAGTTATGCAGGGAATGAAGCTATCTATTGAGGATTGTCCAAAATATCCTTTTGAGATGGAGGACATGACCAGTGTGCCTTATGCAAGTGTAGTAGGCAATCTCATGTATGCTATGGTCCATACAAGGCCAAACATTTCCCAAGCAGTGGGAGTTCTTAGTCAGTTTATGGCTAATCCTGGAAGAATACATTGGGATGCTGTGAAGAGAGAGTTTAAATATCTGAAGGGAACTTCAGATTATGCTTTGTGTTACCATGGAAACTTGGTTGAATCACAGAGGACTCTCAGTATTTAAGGTTAACTTTGATTGGGTAGGGGACATTGACAATAGAAGATCCACTAGTGGATATATTTTCATGATGAATGGTGGTGTAATGAGTTGGATGAGTAAGCAATAGGCTATAGTCACTTTGTCCACTATAGAGGAAGAATATATGGCAGCAACACATGCTTGTAAAGAAGAAATCTAGTTAAAACATTTGTGTTCTAACATTGGTTTTGATGCAAGAAAAATTACTATCTACTATGACAGTCAGAGTGCTATATGTTTGGCAAAGAATCCTACTTTCCATGCCAGGACGAAACATATAGATGTACAATATCACTTTGTACGAGATATGGTGGAGGATGGGAAGGTCTCTTTGGAGAAATTGGATACTCTGGAGAATGTTGCAGATGCATTGACAAAGCCTATGAGCACAGACAAGTTCAGGTGGTGTGCCAGTTCGATGGGCCTCTTGGCCCATGAATTTTAGTAGTTTTATTATGGTTTGGAGGTGTTAGTAAGATCTTTGTCAAGTGGGAGCTTGTTGGAATATGTGCCTCAATCCTTACTGACATGGAACTCCTGAAGGGAAAAGTTGCTATGACATTGTTCATGTCTGGCCTACTAACTATTCTAAATCTACTTGATAAGTTCATGTCGCCAAGATAGAGTTGATGTCTTGTCGATAATGTCTATCGATGTGACTTTTTGTGTTTGGCATGACCTTTTGTCAAATGGAGACCTCTGCACGATAGTTTGATCTTATCGGGCTAACTCACGGGTGTCGGGGAGAAGTCCCAGTGAATGGTGAAATTCTCACCGATAGCATATGGCTATCGGGGTAACACAAGGGTCACGGGAGAAGTCTCAACGAAACTGGAATGTCTCACCGATAGTCTAAGGTCATTGGGCTAACACAAGGATCTCGGGGAAATCTCTCAGCGACTACGTGATGTCTCGCCGATGGTGGTTGATTTCATTATGACATCTTTGCTCGATGAAAGGTCTTAGCGAAAGGCATAAGTCTTACCAACTCAGTAAGACTTGGTGATGCTCGATGAAAGGTCTCAGCGATGAAGAGTGATCTCGCTGACAAGGATATACATGATGCTTTCACGGTGACAAAAAGACTTCATTGTAAAGTCTTGACAACTTGGATAAGTCTCGCTGACTTGGTAAGACTTGATGGAACATGATGTGTGGTCTCAGCAAAGAGCAATAATCTCACCGAATGGAAAACTCATGTCGGCATGACTTGAAGACTTCGGCATGAGGTCTTGGTGATATGCAAAAGTCTTGTCGATGACAAAGTAGAGATCGATATGACTTATGGCATTTAGTATGAGTCTCGCTGATGAGAATATCTTGTCGATAGGAATGAAATGGTTATCAATGGATTCAGAATGACTCATGGCATTTGTTGAAACCTCTTGCCAACTATTGGGGACTTAAGCTGATATCGATAGTGAATACTTTGTGGCATCGGGGAGACACTGTTAGTATCTCACCGATATGCCAAAAAAGTTTGAACGCTTTTTGACCATGTGACCATCCTATGTGGCATCTTGTGGACCAATCAAAGGAAGCAAAACTTGAATGATTGGTGGTTGGTTTTTTGCAACAGTGCTACACTGGAGCTAAACTATATGTAAGGAAAAATCAATTGCTCGAAAGGAAACTATCTATGATTGGAAATGGTAGATAAGGATGCACAGAAGACAAAATCAGAATGTGATAAAATAAAAGCAGATTGATTCTTGTTTGTGAACTACTGTGAGTTGAATCGGATTTGATGAGAGCATTGTCTATAACTGATGAACAGTGAGTAAATCTACTATGACTAATACCAGAGAGTTGTATCTCTATTTTGTATGTAATTGTTTGTTATTGTAATACAAAGAGATTTAGCTTGGTGTGGTGGGTTTTTTCCCGATAAGGTTTTCCCACTTAAAACTGGTGTTCATTTGTCTTTGTGTATTTGTTCTTTTTCTATAAACCACTCATGTGTGTCTTAATTGGATTGTAATTAGAAAATTAAAAGTACCTGTTTGCATTCTTCCCTATAGTTTTGACGTTAGGAAAGTGATTTTGCACCTCTACTTTCCTTACACTTCCTCAATATCACCCACCTCTTTAGTATCCTCATAAGGTACTAATTGTTCAATGATTCCTATCTTCTATCTTTTGGGAGGTAACTACTCCATGGGAGGATCAAAGGTTTCACCTGGGGCATGCTTTGTAGTTGCACGACTATGATGTTCTTTGAGATATGTTTCCTTCTTTCTGTACAAGTCTTCAAATCTACCAATTCTCAATTCTATCCTCTTGATGGGGTCCTTTTCCTCAACAAAGTATCCTAGGAAATCCTTGGACCTCCGCTTCATCCTTTATTCAACCCTCTTCATATATTCCCATTTTTTCCTTCTACTAAGTATATCACTATAAGTAATGCAGTTCCTTATGACATCTTCTTCAAAATCCACTTGGTGTGGCACTATCATTTTGGTAAGATTGTTCTTTATGTTTTTCATATGATTTTTAGGGTCAAAGGCTCTTTCTTTAATCTAGATTTCAATGCATATCTTATCTTCAAATAATAGTGTAACTCCTCTAGTGTGTTTGAGCCTATAGTCCAATCTTCACACTTGGTTTGGTTTGGCAAGAAATTTCCTTTCTTCTACTTGTTCATTACATCTTTCTCCATCCACATAATTTGCCACATAAATTCAAGAAATGTTAATTTGAGGGGCACAAATTTTGGTAGTATGTGCGGAGCAACAAGGCATCCATAAACTCTTATTATTGTAACTTCCGGGAGGAAGAACCAATCTCCAAAATTGTGTATATGACCTTGCTCTGGTCTTAGAGCCAAAGGTCTCACTAGTTGCAACATTTTGGTTGACAATATTGGTATTGCATACCCAATAAATTGAAGGATTCTATGTAAAAAGTCTTCATAGAATACAACAAAGCTTGAATTCTTGCATAGACTGTCCCAAATATAACACCATTTTTTGATAGGTGTGGGATTCCCTTGCTCATCTACTATAGCCAAGTCCATTATTTTAGTCCATTGGTCCCTATTCGGGTACAATATCAGATGACATAGTAGGGAATAGTGTCTAAATGTAATCGGTGCTCTATCCTCTATAACTTGGGAGAATTCATCATCTAATGCCTTCTCAAGGTATGAAGCAATGTAATATTCAATATTAGTTTCAAGGTTTTGAATTCTCATGGCCATCATCATTAGGCCTATTGTAATTTTAACTTGAGCATATATCCCCAACACTTAGCAAAGAGCCAAATATGTATTCACAAAGTAATACTAAAATTCTGTCACATTAAATGGTTCAGTAGTGGTAGTAGAGATGGGGAATGTTCTATTACCAATGCCTCTTTTCATACATAGAGGTACCTCATCACTTCTATAAGTCTTTTTTAACCTAGCATAATACACCTCACTTTTCCTGCAGGTTTATCTTGGTCAAAGCCTACTTGTTTAAGTCAAGACACTCAATGATGGCTTTTCTGGTTACTTCTATCAATACTATGTCGTTTGGAAACCTTACTGTTTTGGTAGTAGAGTGATAGTGTTTGGCTAGCAGTCTGATAAATTCTACATCAACAAACACATTTGGGACAATCAACCTTGCTCTATCCAACATCCAAGAATTTGACACTGGAATCTCCTTATTTCTCTTACTATAAAAATACCAAAATAGGTCCCATCTAGATTTGGAAATGAGGGCATCCCTACAAATTTGTGTGGTGTCCACGAGAAACTTCTTATTACCCTCTTTATTAAACCCTGGAAGTATATCTAATATGGACTGATGGAGTGGTCTCTTCTTTACTTTAGGTTCATCTTTAATTTTAGGCTGACTTTCTTTTACTTCTGATTGTTTTCTTTTAGGAGGCATATTTCAATTTTCTCTACTATGGCTTTAGATGACAAAACCTTGAAATATTCTTTATATTAACAAAGCTCTTTCAGAGATTTTTCATGCACTTACCTGAGTATTTCATGCTTGCATGACTTCTTCTTCTCGTATCCTTAGCTCCTTCCATTCTAGTGCCCTGCAATTGAGTGCAATATTGGGAAAACTCACTTATCTTTGGATGGTGCGGTATTCAGTCATATTAGTTTTGGAAACCCTTAATAATTTAATAGCATCTAATTTTGGTGATTGATGTGATTTTATGCATTTATTGTTGTAAATTGTAATGATGCCAAGTTTACCGTACTATTAGTGTAAGCTTTTGATCATTACTTGAAGAGTGTCGATGACACAACCTTATTTGTCTTATCAATATCTCAATGTCTCATCAACACTAGATCTTATGTTCCTCTGATGTTGGTTTCTAGTGTCAATGAGACAAGTTAATATCTCTTGCTGATATGCCACTATCTCATCAATATTTTCCTTCGGTGGTATTTCTTTATATATCAGTGTAACTCTACCATGTTAGGGAGACTTGTGATTATCGTTGTGGTATAGCAGTGTTCTACCCTTCCCTTCTGCTATTTACTATACTACCACTTTGCTCAAGGCTTCTTGTTGTGAGGTTGCAGTGTATACTGCTCTACCACATATGTTGCTCACCTTCCTAGTGGTGTAGCAGTGTATGCTTTTGATCATTACTTGAAGAGTGTCGATGAGACAATCTTATTTGTCTTACCGATATCTCAATGTTTCATTGACATTACTTTGTTATATCCAAGAGTTATGTTTCAATGACACATATAAATAAGTCACTTTGACATAGGGGTGTCTAAACCAGTGCTAAACCCGAAGCTAAACTCAAAGCTAAAGTCAGAGCTAAAAGATGCGCTACACTTGAAGCTAATATTGATGCTAAAGATGACATTACTTAGAGTGCTAATTAGCACATAAATTAGTGTCAACTTGTACTGATCGATGTAATAAACGCCAAAATTTGTGCTATCTTGATAAATAGTGCTGGCGTTTTCAAAAAATTGCCAAAAAATACATTATTTAAACAGTGGGTGGAAGCAAAATATGAAGCAAAAAGTGGAGAAAATAATAAGGATTTTTTGTAGTGATATATGCAACAACCTACAGGTTTTGAGGTAAAATAGGAATTAGACCTAACACAATTCTGGATAACAAAACTTCAATCATATTTTTATTTATTAAAAAAGAATAGGTAAGGATTCATAGCTAATTTATATAGTACCTCAAATTGACTCGGAATCTCAATTCCTATTTAGGGTTTTATTTTATTTCAAATAAGTTGTATACTGCTTAACCCAATGAATAGGACTGAGGTGAAAATAAGAAAAGCTAATAAAAAACCAAAATAACTAATTATAGTAAGCATGGAAGGAATCTATGAAAAAAAACAATGATTGATACGTATTTTTGTCAAGCAATTACCTCAATTTTTCTCTAGGAACAGAAAGAAAAAAGCATTTAAATAAATAAATAGATACCAATTTATAATTGAATATCTAACAATTGTTAATGTTGTGAAAAAACATGGAGGGAATAGACGATAAAAAGATATTTTTTATATTTTCTAAAAAAAAAGTGAAAATTCAATCCCCCCCAATTGATTGAACAAGCCATAAATAAAATGAATACCAATTGTAATTTCACAAATAAATTATCGTTCGTAATAGTCTATTACTAAGTATGAGATGAATGAATTTCACAATGATTCTGATTAGATAACCTTACATTATCTCTATCGGTCTTTAGAACGAAAAAAGCTTTTGCTACAGCCAAGCATAGTAAAAAAGAACTGTACGCTATAAATAAATGGATTCACTTTTTCCATATGCCTTTTTCATTTTAAGGAAAATAATTTAAGTCAACCTTGCTATCCTTTCTTTCTTGTAAAACAAAATAGGAATAGTAACATAGTGACTATTTGATCAATAGAATATTCCACTATTCATCGATTCCTTTTTATTCATAAGAGGAATAACACTTCGGTTGTTCACATTCAAAGTGCTATAGAAGTCATTAAGTTCATAGCATAACTTATATTCGATATACTATTGTAAATACACGATATAAATAATATTAAAACAAAATAGAGAAAGAAACAGTATAATATTTTGGATAAGTTGCATTTATAATGAATGATACTCCTTGATCTTCTTCTTAAAACGACATGAATGTATTCTAGCGATAAAGTCACCTGTGGAATCGAGAGCCATTAAAATTATTTGCTCAAATGAAATTAACTTCCCCATGATCCGTATATCCAATTGTTGCAATAGAGAGATAGGATTCCTTGCGGAAGCTATTATGAAATTGAAATATGCAAAATTCTTTCATTTTTGTTTAGTGAAAAGAAAGCAAAAAAAGAAAATGAATTAAGTTGAACAAACAGAGCTAGAGTAATTGGCAGTAGCAGAATCGTTCTATCCTACTCCCTTTTCATATCAAGAAAAATTATATTGCTATGTTAGAAGAAGGCTAGCTATACTTAGTATACTTCAAATATACCCTTGGTATCATATTGACAATCAAACAAGGATTGTAGAAGATATCAGTAGTTTTCCATTTCCTGATCTCTTTATTGGTAAAGAACACTGGGTTTGCAGGTTGAAAAGGTCTCTTTATGGTTTAAAGCAATCCCCTAGAATGTGGTATCAAAAGTTTGATTCTTTTGTTTTGAAATTGGGTTTTGTTAGAAGTGAGGAGGATCACTTTGTTTACATTAATTGTGTTGGTTATTCTATGTTGGTTATTGTTTTGTATGTTGATGACATGTTTTTCAATAATACTAAGGATATGATTAGTGAGCTTAAAGCCCAACTTTTAGGTTCATTTGATATGACAGATCTTGGAGCTACCAGGTATATTCTGGGAATGGAGATCAGAAGGGACAAAGGTAACAAAATACTTTGGTTATCACAAAGTAACTATGTGAATACTATTTTGCAGAGGTTTAGTATGCAAGGCAATAATCTAGTTAGATTTCCTTTACCGATTGGTACTAAGATTTCATCAGATATGTGTCCAAAGACTGAGGATGATCATAAGGATATGTATAATGTGTCGTATGCTTGTGTTGTAGGGAGTTAAATATATGCAATGGTTTGCACTAGACCAAATATTACACAAGCAGTGGGAGTGTTGAGCAGATTTATGTATAACCTTGGTAGACAACATTGGAATTATGTGAAGAGGGTGTTTAAATATCTTACAGGTACTATTGATCATTGTTTGGTTTTTTCTGGTATTGATAGTGCTGATAAATATTTAGATTTACAGGGTTTCGTTGATGCATATTGGGTATGTGACTTGGATAGTCGAAGGTCTACTAGTGGCTATGTATTTACTCTGTTTGGAGGTGCAGTGAGTTGGATGAGTAAGAGACAGCCCACCATTTTTGGTCTACCACTAAAGTAGAGTATATGGATGCTACTCGTGTCTCTAAGGAGGTAGTTTGGTTGAGGAGACTATGTACAAGTATTGGATTTGATTGCAGGATCATTTAGATTGGTTGTGATAGCCATAGTGCTATTTGTTTGGCCAAGAATCCTATGTGTCATGCTCAAACTAAGCATGTTGATGTATAGTATCAATTTGTTCAAGAGTTGGTTACAAATGGAAAAATTGAGCTGAATAAGATTGACACTTAGGAGAATATTGCAAATTCATTGACCAAACCTATGAGCACAGAGAAGTTCATGTGGTGCAGAGAGGCCATGGGCCTCGTTTCTAGTGCCTAATTATTTTCATTTGATTTCATATGGGTTGATTTACAATGTATAATGTCAAGTGGGAAATGTTGGGATAAGGTGTCATTAACCTTGTAAATCCAATATTGTATTATTCATTTTATTTTTATTAGTAATTACCCATAAGGAGTTATACAAGTTTCACCGACAGTGGTAAAAATTATTTATTGTCCATGGTAATTACGGAGTTACTGCACAGTAAGTTCTAAAGTTACCAGTGGTAGTTATGGGATGAAATTTACTATGGTAAATGGTAATTGTTCAAAGTGAGGTGCACATGTGGATGAATCACCTATTTTTAGTGTTATGACGTGTGTCATAGATGTTGTAAGAAGGTGTAGGAGATTCTATAACAACTGTAAGTTGTCATAAGAATGTATGAAATTTATGACAACATGTGATGCATCTTAAGATGTTGTAAGTGGATATTTTTGGCCCCTAGGCATTCAAGCTTGCATGGACATATTTTTCCAAGTGTAGGATGCATGTATGACAACTTTTATGATCCTGTAAGAGCCTATCTTTGTCTATGGATGCCCAAGGTTGTATGGTTGACTCTTGATAAGTGTTATGAGCTTGTAAGAAGTCATTTAATGTTGCATGGGTGAAGATTACAAGGTGTACACCCATCTTGAGGTTGTGTAAACTCTATAAATCTTGGCATAGTAGATGAGATGCATATAAGTTTTACAAGTACCCAGGTACTTCCAGAGTGAAGGTTGAAGAACAAAGAAAGTGCATGTATTTGTAATCTCCATTTTGGAAGATAATAAAACTTGGCCTCTTTTCTTGGTGGAGTTTTTTACCCAAAAGGGTTTTCTCCATGATAAACATTGTGTTGTGTGCTTCATTCTGCTTCTAGATTATTTATGTATTGTGGGTTTATTTACTTGTTGCAAGATCTCCATCTTAAATATTCAGTTAAAAGATCATAAAACACACCTTTGAATCAGATTTTCATTTGGGTAGTTGTGCTTTCATTTCTAACAATGTACACAAGCATTTATTCAAGTTTATAGGAATCAAGTTCCCTTGGTATATGATCACATAATCATATTTATTATTTTTCCCATCATTGTTGCATTAAACCTCATAAAACAAAAGATGAGTGCAATTGAAAAGGAGGTAGAAATCCAAATGAGAATAGTGAGAAAAGGAGGGCATAGTAAAATAGTGTCACAAATTACAAGGAATTCATTCTTGGCTTATGATAGATCACAAAGTGTGTCCCAAAACATTGATTAAGTGGACGTACTTTCAAGCCCCATTGACCCACTTTGATAATTGGTAAACGGTATCACAATTTATTGCTTTGTAGAAGAAATAATTTATGAGAAATGTAAACAAGAATCTGAGGACCATTGATGAAAGAAAATTATAGAACAAAAATACTAGAAATCACAAGGAATTCTCAACTGATAATGACAATTTGATTTCTCATGATAATATTGCCTTATTTTTATTAGAAAGAAATTATTGTTGAATGTTGAACAATTTGATATTTAAGAATAGTTTTTGAAAGCTAATTATTTTCATGGAATCAAGATTCAAGGAGATAAACCTCATTTTAGCCTAAGGGAGTTGATGACAGGAAAGAAGTGGAATTACTTATAGAAGGTAAATCAAGAAATATCAAACAAAAATGTTGGTGCCTCATGAGGCAAAATAAAATCGTCAATTATATTGGCTTTATAGGAAGAGACCTCCCATCCTATTCTTATAGTAATCAAAACTAATTTTTATAAAGAACAAGCAGTAAAATAACACTTCCAATCAACCCCATTTTAGCCTAGGGGAGTTGATGACAGGAAAGAAGTGGAATTGCTTATAGAAGGTAAATCAAGAAATATCAAACAAAAATTGAGTTGGTGCCTCTTCATGCAAAAGAACATTGTTAATTATATTGGATTTATAGGAAGATACCTCCCATCATGTTCTTATACTAATCAAAATTGCACTAAAATTACACTTCCAATCAAACACACAATACTAGAAGAACATAGTTTGTAAAAAGTGAGCTTATTTTGATAGTAGTTTTTCCAATAAGGCATTAGTTTTTTTATAAGCCTTTTTTTAGTTATCAACAAGTTGGGAGATTTGAGAACTGAGACAGTAGTTTAAAAATGTGATATTCTTCCAATGATAGTTGTGCCAATAAGACATTAATTGAATCTTTTGGAAACTGAGGAAGTGCTTCTAAAAGATGAGGTTCTTGCGATGAGAGTTTTTTTGATAAAGCATTAGCTGCAACTCTTTTGAAACGAATTAGGCCTTGTTATCAGCACTTCAAAAGAATTACTTCCTAAAATTAATGACTTGATTGTGCCATAATATTGTAACCTTAAAAATAGCTCTAATTTTAACCCTAACCCTAAGCCAAACTATAATTCAAACCCTAATTGTAAGCCTAACTATAATTCAAACCCTAATTGAACTCTAACCCTATCTCTAATTTGAACCCTAACCCTAACTATAACTTTAATTCTTAACCTAATTATAATAGTAACCCACCTTAATTTTAACCCTAATTCTAATAGGAATCCTAATCCTAACTCTTACCCTAACCCTAATTCTAATCATAATCTTGATTGTACTCTGACTATAACCTTAATTTAAAGTCTAACAATAATCCTAATTCTAACCCTTACCTTAAACCTAATTCTAACTATGATTTTAACCCTAACCCTAACTCTATCCCTAACCCTAACCCTAACCCTTACTATAATTCTAATGCTTACCCTAACTCTAACTCTTACCCTAATTCTAATATTAACCTAATTAAAAGAATTTTGAACATTTTGAAATCCATATATTTTTTTATGCTTCTTTTTTAACTCATGCTTTTAATTTAAAAATTAATTCTAACTATGATTTAACCCTAACATTATGCTTTCTTTTCTAAGTTTATTAATGTTTTCTACCACTTACTTGACTAATATAATAGTTTTAAAAAAAATAGTTTACATACCCATTTTTTATTTAAGAAAAAAGGAAGCCCATTTTAACTTGTCCCTTCTAATCATTGTATACATTATTTGTTTATCCTATTTGTGTTACTTATGAATATATATTATTTGTTTATTTTTTGGGTGTTTAAATTTTTTAAAATATATTAGATAATATTATTTGACTTGTTATATTTTTATATAGTTGTC
The DNA here is from genome assembly GCA_007258455.2 of Sequoia sempervirens. NCBI lineage: Eukaryota > Viridiplantae > Streptophyta > Pinopsida > Cupressales > Cupressaceae > Sequoia > Sequoia sempervirens. Next base: position 533,777,960 of record VDFB02000017.1, read on the forward strand.
TATATAATATAATTTTTTTATTTATGTAATGCCTCGCTATGGTTTCCATTAAAACAAAATGTAAAGAACAAAATAATCGAATAATTCTTTTTTTTAAAAGTCATTCAATTACAAAATTGTCTTAAGGATTCCAAGACGACTTTACTTAAACATAATAAATAAGAACATCAATTCATGACATAAAACATAAGCACAAATTAAATTCATGAATGATCTAATTTTATAAACTTATACAATCAAGATATTTAAATATTCAGATTACAACAAGTGAGATTCCCATAAATCTCAATACATCATAATAATGTACAATGAGTACACTCATATACATGAGGTAAACATACAAAAGAGGATTATGATCACATCATATCTAACTTCCATGTCTAAGAACACGTTCCATATCCATTGTTACGAACAATGAAGTAATTGGAACTAGCTATAAGTATAGCATCATCTGCATGAATATCCAAGGAAGGTATAGCATGGTTTCCTCCCATCCATGTGAAACCTGAAGGTCCACTCCCTCTGTGCTAGGAGATAATGAAAGGTCCAAAAACAAGCAGATAGAACATTAAATTTATGTGGCTTGCATTCACCTCACGACATAACGATATTAAACATAAAAAACAAACTCCCAGTGGAAAAACACAACTAGAGATAACTCAGTACAAGGGATCACAATCATGTAATAGACAAAGTGTCATCACATTGTCAGGATAGGTTACCCTAGTGAATCTTCCTAGACTACCGGCCCTCTCCAAGAGTTACCCTGGCAGTCTCTACCGATTCTCGACCCCTATGCAAACTACTGTGGAGTTGTTCTATCTTTCAAGAAGACAAGATAGGTGACTATCCATTCTAGGCCTTCTCAACCTTACCTTAACCTGAACAAGCGTTAAGATGAAAGATGAGGCATACTTTTATATGAGTTAATGTTTAATCTACCCAACCCCTAGTCAATTAGTTAGGTTTCCACTAGATTACAAAACCTACGATAGGTTACCCTGACAATCATTTAGGGTTTCGACCCCTACCGCAAGCCACTCTTTCTATAACATGACTCAACATCAAAAGATAAAGGATAGCCATGACATAATAAGGAAAAACCAAAAAAAAATTCTCCTCTAGTCCATCTCAAGACTAAGATATTTCCCAAATACTACAAAGGCATCAATAAAACATGTGAGCATCTATAGATCAAATAGTGCATAATAATTGAACACCAAAGCATAAACAATGAATGCTTACTTTATAAATCAATCTTTCCTAACCACTTGAAAAACTTAATAACACACAATTAACAAATATATAACTATATTCTTTTAAACATATACTAAAGAATATTACTCTTTTGTAGAATAACATGATCAATCACATAACAACCTAATTTAAATTAAATAGAAACAATAAATTATTTAGATTGCTCATAGTCTTTTATTTGTGTTCACAATATGCTGAATTTAATTATTTAAATCAAATTTGAGAAATATCAATTGAATGCTAATTATACCTCTTGACATAATTATACAAAAATAATATAAAGACACAGTTTTCAACGCGAGTTAAAAATAAGTAATCTGAAACATAGATATTCATTTATCATGCTTAAAGATAGGTGCATGTAATCCATTATATCTCATTAGCATGCAATACAATAAGTGCAATTTCTAACTAGATTCATTAAAAGTGAAAGGAGGTTCTAATTACATATATAACTACAAACCATTCCACGCGCTTTAAGATATTCAAACAACTCAAGGAAAATCTTATTACAAACTAAGGCTCACAATTTACAACCAGGAGGATAATAGATGTAGAATTCAATAAGCGCCATGCATATCATGTGGATTAATTAGCAGGAAATAAAATCATTTAAGACATGCATAAGATCAGGAAATGAGGGTGAAGGTTGGCGCTAAAATCTACAAGTTATTTGACAAAATTCCTAAATTGATATCAGCTAACAAATTAACAATATAGGGGTTCTTCAAAGTGACACAAGGCATGCATATAGAATCTCAAAAATTCACAGATGTGTTGACAATAAATATTATCTTCAAAATATTTTAAGATCTCAGGTATCAACCTAGATACGCCTTTTATACCAATTATATATATATATATATATATATATATTAAGATTAATGGTTAGCTCCATAGAATACAACGACAATAAAAAGTCATAGAGCAAAGATGGAGACGAGGGGGTGAAACAAATCCCGTAGCAGAGGTATAAAGTGAGATAACTAGACATATTCAATTATGTCTCACGATTTGTAATCAGAAAACAATCAAAGAGAAGTTATCTTCACTGATTACACAAGAATTCAAAACTAAAGAAGAAAACCTATTTAAAGCTTGATGGCTGGCTATAAATAATTTCTAAAACTTCTGTCAATTCCGCTATAAATTCACTAGACCTTAATGAAGAAATTCAAATCAATCAAGCTTCAATGTTATGCTTGCAAACCAATTCTAATTTTTTATTTTTTTTAGTAACTGTCGTGCAAAATAATCTTAAAACTATTGTCGTGAAAGTTCTTCCAAATTATTCCCATGAATGAAAAATTGCAACCCCTAAAGCTTTTAATGCATTTCTATTAACTCTCAATCATGAAACTTAACTAATAGTCAATTATGCATTGGCAATTATTCATTCAATTCTAACTTACCCTTTTAACTTCAGATCAATTTTTTTTAACTCCAAATCTAGAAATCCATAACGTATCAAAAACAACATTTTTTAAAATTTCTACCTTTCATGTAAATCTCATTTGCACAACTAAGTCAACAATTATATTAATTAAATACTTTTTTTTTGCAAAATTAACTTTCGCTTTTAAAATAAGTATCTTATTTAATTTAAATTAATAAATTAAACAATAAATATAAACATTTAAAGCTAATATTTAAACCATTAATCATTTATCTACGATAATGAATTCCCAAACAAAACAATACAGATAAATACGACACAACAAAATCAAACTAGACAACAAGGAAGGGTGACAAATAGGTACTCGTTCAATGAATGATGGTTCAATAAGGACCTATCACTAGCTCTAGATCAACATAATTTCATTGGATAAGGGTACGCTTAGACTTGACAAGCAGGTTGAGCCGATACCTGGTACCTGTATTTGCATAAACATCATTGTTAAAACAAATAAACTTATATCAGAAAACACACCATGAAGAAGAATCACAACATAGCAGGGTACTCAAAAATGAGTAATGCTATATTGTCTTCTTCACCAAAACTAACGAGCATCGTAAATCATAAACAACCATTTCAACATGATAACCAAATAAAAACTCATAAGCAACATAATCCATATCATGTACATGTCTATCTCAATATCATCACACAAACACAACCAGATGATCAAGATGTCAAAAGTATCATCCACGAAGTATAAAAATAACATAATATCATAATCATATCAGAAAATGAACAACATAGTATCATAAGCATCTAAAACATTTGTCAAACAAACTGAATCAAACTAAAATAGAGTGTCATAACTGGAGGGACACTACAATTTATAATAATATATCATCTTATTAAGATATTTTGTTATAGAAATATTTACTAATTTAGAATATTTTAAAATATAAATATAAAAGATCTTTTTAGAATTTTTATCTTCAAATATTTATAGAAATCAATTTAGGTTAAGATATTGGAAATCTTCTCATCATAAACATAAAGTTCATTCTGAGTCACTTGGTGATTTTTTTTTTACCAACTCCAATCTACTAAATATGGTTAGTGATTATATTTTTTATTCAAAAATGATTCTGTTGTACACCAACCAGCAATCTACTAAAAATGGTTAGTGATTATATTTTTTAATCAGAAATGCATTGTTAAAACCATTTTCCTGGTTGCCACATAGCATTAGCATTTTTTGTGTTTCATTTATACTTAAAAGTAAATTTGTAGCTATTAATTTTTATGATATTTTAACCTTTCAAACTTGTTGGCTTCAAATAACTAAATTAATTTACATGTTTGTTTTGGGAATAATTTCATTTTTATTTATTCTTATGAAAACTTCAAATATTAGTTTTGAAAATTTTATAAAATCATTTGTTAATGATCATTCTTAACAACTTGTCCCTTCTAATGTTTGTATACATTATTTGTTTATCCTATTTGTCTTACTTATGAATAGATATTATTTGTTAATTTTTTGGGTGTTTTAAAATTTAAAATATCTTAGATGGTATTATTTGACTTATTATATTTTTATATAGTTCTCTATACAATATAATATTTTTATAATGAGTTCTTTTTGTATATTGTATTTTTTCCAACTATACTTACCCTAAAATCATTTTAACTTTGTTATAAAAGTTTTAAAAAAAAATTATTACCAACATTAAATTTTATTTCAATCCATTTAATGGGAAATATTTATGTATTTGATAAAGAAGATACAACTTTATATGAAGAAAGGGTTAAAATTGTATAACAAACTAAATAATTTAAAATTAATAATGCTTCCACTTATGAAAGAAATACAAGAAATAAATACAATTGAAAATAAGGAGGAATTTCATTATATTTTTTTGTTTATCCTTAAGTAACAAAAAGTGTTTTGAAGGGGGAAACTTGGTTTCCCTTTTCATTTGCCACTATTACCACTATAGTAATGGAAGTGCATTAATCGCTCTGGGTGAAATTTCTTTGCCAATTAGATGGAAGAGAAATATTTTTTCAAAAATGTTTTGTTATAAAATTGGCATCTATACATTGCAATAACTAAATATTTTTTATATTCAGTTCTCATTTGTTAGAAAAAGAATTATTAATAACTAATTAAGAACAAACCTCCCCTATAGTTTCCTTGGAAAAACCAAAAAGTGTTATTCAAATAATAATAAGTAGATTTTTTTTAAAAATAAATAACTTAAAATAAAATAATTATTAATTTAATAGAATGGTATGCAATTGATATTTCTTATTTTAAAATATATATTTAATATTTAAATATTAGTCATTAATTTTTTAAGTTATAATTTGAATATTTTAAAAATATCAATAGATATATTTTATTAAAAAATAGATATATTTCAAATATCAATATTAATATAAGAACTACTCTCATTAATTTTTTAATAATAGATCTATTTAAAATTAAGATATCAATAGATCTATCTAAAATATGAATATTAATGTTTAAGTTAAAAACATTTTACAATGACAATAAGAAATAAATTAAAATGAGACAATTATGTATTTGTTAAAACATTGATATTCAAAATAACTATAAAAAATACAAATGAAATCTTTTTTTTTATTTTTATTCACTCTAATATAATTTGATATTTAAAATAAATAAATAAATAATAGATTATAATTATAAATAAAAATATATCTTTAAAACATGTACCACTAAACATTGTTAACTACTACTGTAAACCCTCCAATACAAGTTAAGTGAATAGTGAAACAATTTACTAAGTACACAAATAATTTAAACACAGTATATTGTTTCACTATTCACTATTCACTTAACTTGCATTGGATGATTTACTTTAGTAGTTAATATATAATATATTATAAATGAATATATAAACCATTCTATATAATTATTTAAAATAATTAAAATAAAATATCTATGAAATTGATATTTCTTATTTTAAAAGTATATATATAAAATGAGAGTTGTAGAATAGTATAGTTTCTTCAAAATGTTTAAGAATAGTCTTGTTTTTATTTGTTGTGTTTGCTATGTTTTAGCAACAATGTTGATAATATAACAATTTAATAATAATCTTGAAATTTGTCAATTTTTTGGTTTATGTTGCACTTGATATTCATAATTCTCAGTGGCTAACAAAAATAGTCAAGACTTATTACAAAATTGTACAGAGTATCAATATACATTTCTTTCTTATTCCTTCATTATTTAAAAAGAAAGAAAGATTAGATGTCCAAATTATTACTTATTGACATATATGGAAAAGTGAAGTATAATCTTACAAAAAATTGAGATGATAATGACATGATATCAGTCAAATAGTTGAATTTAACAACTATTTGACCCTTGATGTGACTCTTAAGATCTACACAAATTATTTTTAAGTCTAAAACTTGTCAAAAGGTTTTACAGTAAGACAATTAGGTTATTGTTAAGCAAGACATTAATTTGTTGTAAAAGAGCCCTTATATAAGCTTTCTTCAAGGGAATTACTTTTCCATTTGTCTTATATATTGTTCAAGAAGCCCTTCAAATTCAAACCAAGGAGAGCTTTGCTATGGAATATTTGGTCAAGATAAACAAGTGATAACCTAAATTTAGGAATTTGATCATTGATATAGTCAACTTTGTCTTCCAATAGAAAATGACCCTTATAATAAATAAATTTTGCTAACTTCAAAATTTTGAATAGCTTCCAACATAATAATTGGAAGAATTGAATTAAAACTTAAATATATGTGAACTGTGTACACCAAATGAAATTCTTTGGTTGTGCTTTTAGGCCATGAAGAAAGGGAAATGTACATGTTTCCACCATTTTTTAAATATTAATGAGTTCAAATATTTCCTTAACCATTCAACATATGTGATAAAAAAATCTATTTAAAAATCAAAGATCTTTAGAACTTTCACTGTATGTAAAGTCATGTATAACCAACCTGCTTAAATGTTACAGTTCTCTCCATAAAAGAAAATGAAAGCATCTAGTCCTAAGTGCTCTTATACATGTCTAATGCCTCCAAAAAATGACTTATGAAAAAAAATGATCTTTTTATTCCATTCAGTAATAGATAACTCATTTATAAGCCTCATAAAACTTATAATATGAAGTCATGCAAAAGGCTTGGATCAAACATCAAAAATCTCAATTGAACCCATATGCCCCTTTTGCTGACTCTAGAGTATTGGACAAAAGAATTGAAATAGTCATTGGACCAAGACCACCAGGAGTTATTGTTGAAGCTATTCTTGAAGCCTCTTAATAGGAAACATCACCGACTAATCGGTATCCTCTTTTAGCACTAGGATCCTACAAAAGTGGAAACAATAGTTTTAATCTCCTATATAAAAACCATCTTTTACTTACAATTTTTTTTAAAAAGGCAGTTAGAAGGTGCCATACCTCTACTGCATTTATGCCAACATCAATTACTATTGCACCAGGTTTCAGCCAATCACCACAAACCAAATTTGGCACACCTACTGCAGCAACAAGAATATCTGCTTCACAAGTAAAATTTGTAGGATTTTTGGTATAGGAATGCACAATAGTAATAGTTGCATTGTGCCTCTACCAAAATTAAAAATAATCAATAATGAGGGTTCTCCATGTGAAACTATGCAACATAATGAAAAGTAAAGCCATAATGAACTCATTCAAATCAATCAAAACAATATTTGTGAGGAAAATAGAAGGCTTGTAAGTTGACAACATCATGATGTTAGAGGAAATTTTTTAATATAAGAAAAATATTTACTTGAAAAAGCATAGAAATAGGCATCCCAACAATATTGGAGCAGCCTATCACAACTGCTTTCTTTCCCGTCATATCTATTCCAGACTGAAGCAACAACTCTATGCATCCTTTTGGTGTACAAGGTACAAATAAACACTTTATACCTTGCATTGCTAGCTATCTAGCATTTAAATGATGGAAGCCATCAACATCTCTTTCTATGCTAATAGCATTCAAAATCTTCTCCTCATTGATATGTTGTTCAACATTCAATTAAATTTATGATAAGTAACCAAATTAATAAATAGAAAATCAACTATCAATAATCACATTAGGAGAGAAATAATAAATTTCATTCTTGTTTGCAAAAGGCAAGTGTAGAAGGTACTAAGTCTCACTAGTAATTGGCATGGTGAAAATTTTAAGACTTTATTTGTGAATTTACCTTTTCTATTCCCCTTTTTTCCAACTTCAATTGGAATGCTTAGGAAAATATTCATTAGCTATAGAATACATGTGATCTACTAATCCCACCAAGTAGTATTTTGTCATTCTTTGATACTAAATTTCTTTTTCTTCACAATTAACATTTTATCATAACCTATGCTTCTAGGACCAACATATTCACTTGGGAATGCTAGATTATTGCCAGATTATTGAAAATTGGGAATGCCAGATTATTACAAAAGATTGTAAGAGCAGAAGCAACATAAAAAAAATCTGTTTAATGCACTCTAAGTACCAAATATGTTAAGACAGTGCATGTGCCTCATATAGAAATTTCAATGCAAAAGAGGAAGTGCATATCCAAGAATTGAACTAAAATTATATATTATAATTAATTACCATCCATATTATATTTGTGATCTATACGAAATAGAATTTCAACATGCAGGTAAGATGTATACATAGCATGTCATCAATGTTAGATTTATTATTTAATAGAATCCTAAACAGGAGATAGATTCTAATGATGTACTCTAATGGATATGTGAATAATCAACAGGATGAAATGAACACCACCCCGTGACTTCCCAGTTATTGAACCAATTTACGATCTCTAAGAAATACCTCTGGAAGAGGAAGTTGTACTAAAACACCATGAACAGATGGATCATCATTGAAAGTCCTAACAACCCTTTCAACTTCCTCTTCATTGGAATCTTCTGAAAGTCAATGCCAAGTGATGCAATATGTGCCTCTACACAAGCTTTTTTCTTGCTTTGAACATAGGTCTCTGAATCCTTTCTTGCTCCAACTAGCACCACAGCTAAACCAGGAACCTTTCCAAGTGCATCAAAAAACTTAAAAAGAAAAATCACCAAGATAATTGTTGTGAAATGGATTTCAAAATAGCTACCATTAACAAGTTGTAAAGGTTGTCATTAAAAAATTAACTATGGAATCTTAGAGGCCAAAAATGTCCTTTAGTTTCTATCTGAACTTTAAACATGTGTATTGTGAGCCTGATTATTAAAAGTTATAATCAAATCAGTTGGTTAGATTGTAAGCTTTGATCTATATTTGCACTTGTAGAGATGTAGTTCATGCAAGTTATCTTGGTAAATTGACAAAAAACTAACTCTAGTCATTTATTCAAGCAATTGGAAAAGGCTCTATAAACTTACAAATTTGACAAAGGAAATACTAGCATCTTTTCTTCACAAAGACTATTTGTTTTTCAATAAAGTTTAAAGCTTATGCATTTATTCCTAGAATTCTAGAAGCAAGAAAGCACAAATTTGAAACATGTTGCTAGAGAATCTTGTATTATTAGGAGCAAGATTTATAGAAAGTACTATGTCTGATCACCAAGGGTAAAATACTAAAATATAGAACTAAGAACATTGGACTACATAGAATTATGCACATAATCTCTACTTAAAACAACAAACACTTTCATGATTATCTCTACTTAAAACAATGGTCTCTTTCATGGTTAAAACAATGGAAGTTTCTAGAATATTCACCCAAATTGGGTTTGTCTAGGTTATAGAAAAATAACAATTAGCCAATATATTGGTATTTGTTTGCAATGAAGATAACCCACACCACATGAATTGTCCCAAATCAAAGCTTTAATGCCACTTGTAATAAAATTATTTTATCATAAGAGAAAAATAATAGCAGTACATCATAGACCCACAAGATGGAGCAAAAAAATAGAATGAATGCACAATTAAGAGTAGAGCAGAGCAGATCGGTGATTGTAAACTTACTTGGACCGTTTCCTTTAGCAAGAGATAATTAGCTTGGCTCTCAGGTAACAAAAATTATTATATGATGTTAGGTCCTTTTATCTCAAAGAACCTATCTGTGGACTTTGAATTAACTGATACATTTTTTTAAAGGTTGAAAATACTACATGAATCTATCTGTGTAAATTTATGACATAGCTGCTCTAGATTAATGAGTAGTAAAAAATCCTTCCCAATGTAGTTAGCTACAATTTTTTTGATCAATTACTACAAAAAATTCATCGCGGTTAGAAATACTATTATTGAATGGTTCAAAGGTATAGACTGAAGGAAAACAGATCTTAGCATTAGTCTGCAAAAATTGAAAATGGGCATGGTTGTATCCCTATTCAGCTATTTAAAATTAACATTTCTAAAATTCAAACACAACAAAATTACTTATTTACATATAAAAAATTTGTAGTCTAGTATGGCAGATTGTTTGTGAAAGTGCAATTTGTGGAAACAATAAGACAATCATTGTTGAACAATTTTCATAATGAAATTGTTAACAGATAGTGTAAAAGTTCCTTGCAATTGAAATATGTGTAACAAGAACACTACAGGTGAAATGTCATCTTTATATTGCTCATATATGATTTCTTGAAGCTTTGGAAAACTTTGTTTAAGGAGGTCTCCATTTAAGCAATAGTAAATGTTTCCTTCTTTCTTATGCAATGTGCAAGCCAAATTGTGACAGTAGGAAAGTTGGGTGGTTCTTTTGTAGTATGTGCAATTGGTAAATCCTTTTCCAAGAGACTTGTCAAGTAGCATGGAGCGATGGCATGTGCTCCAACAAACTTCGAAGGGGGGAAAGTGGACATTCTTTGGCTTGAGTGTCCCAAGTACTTGTGAATAAAAATAACTTGTATGTATTTTGTAGGGAACTAAAATAATTTAATGTGTTTGTATAAATGTAAAAAGAAAATTATTATTTTTTGTGCTCTTGTCTGAATGTTAGATTTTGCAAGAGTTTACAATTGTGCTCTTGTACATGCATCGTTGAGCTCCTCAAAATATGTTGATTGTGTTGTGTGCATTATGTTTGTGCCTTGTTAACCATTTCTAACTACATTCTTGAAAAGGAGCAGTGGAAATGTCTATTTTTGAAAACATTTGTTGTAAATATACACATAAATCTATGTTGGCACTTGGGATAACAACCTACAAAATAAAATTGTTAATGAATTTAAGTAAATAAGTAAAGTTGAATATGAAAATAAAAGAAAGATGGTTAGATATATATAGTTGTCATGTCTTCTAGGAGATCTCCATCTTTGGCATGCACTTTGAATTAGATTTTGTTCAAATGATAAGATGTCCCTATTGCTCCAAATGAACCAACAGAATAGTTGCAGTCTGCTTGTATTAGTTGGGAGATAGTGACGTCTGGAGTTAATCTACATTTTTTGCAAACAATTGGAACACTTTCTACTATTCTTTTACTGGTTAAGACAAGGCAACAATTTGCATTACCTCTTTCATATTGAGTTTTAGTCTTGATTAAAAAGTTGGTGATGACAATACTAGACCCAACAAACATATAGGGTAAGAATGTATTTATCAGATTGTTGCTAACGTTTACAGTTATAGTCATTTGACCATTGCAATCTACAAGATCCACATGTACTATTTCTACCTTTCTTTGTGTATTGGTGTACTTGGTAGAAGTAGGACAATATACAACAAGAACATCTCCTTGGAATACCAAACTAGTTTGTTCTGTGCAAAGCTCCAATATTGTACTAGGTTTTGGGTTTGTTAAAATTAGGCTGTAAAAATGAATTGTGTAGTTAATTATGTATTATAAACATGCATTATAGTTGTGAACATTGAAGAATATAAAATGTACGTTAGTCTCAATTGTAGGAATATAAATTAAGTATTTTTCACTATGTATATTGGTGTTTGTAGAAATCTATGGAAAATGTACAACCATATACATAGCTTTTTTACTAAATTTGGTATGAAAGAAAACTATTAAAAATTAATACCTTTCTTTGTTGCTTTGAGTAGCCATTCTAGTAGGAGATGTGCTATTTAGTTCAATGCTTTCCAAACGGCTATAGTAGGAAACAAAATTGTTAGTCATGAAATTTGTGGATCATATTACTATTTAACATTTCGTTAATTTGGAAGAATTGACAATTCTCATCGTTTTGTTATGCATTCTTATGTAGTTACAAAAAATGCATGCTATTCTCAATTGTGTGAATATAAATTAAAGTTTTTTTACTATATGTATGTTGGTGTTTGTAGAAATCTATGGAAAATGTAGAAGTGTATACATAGCTTATTAAAAAAAATTGGTAGAAAAGAAGACTAATAAAAATTAATACCTTTCTTTGCTGCTTTGAATGGTCGTTCTTGTAGGAGAAGTGTTATTTAGTTCAATGCTTTCCAAATGGATAGAGCAAGAAATGCAATTGTTAGTCATGTAATTTGTGGAAAATACTATTTAAAATTTTACTAATTTGGAAGAAATGACATGTATGGCCATTTTTTTTATGCGTTCTTTTCTAGGTACAAAGATAGATTCATCAAGATCATCTACATCAAGGTCTTGTTCATTGATTTCCATGTTTTTGAAAAAGCGCAAAATACATTTTTTTGTACTTGTATAGTAATCTACTATTAAAGTAGTGTTTTTCTTATTACATTTAGATATATTTCTTATATATTTGGAAATTATTTTGTAATTGATTTTTGGCTAGTATAAATACTTTTCATCCGATGTAATATTGGTTGTATGGACAGTTGTTGCTAGAGTGTTGCTAATTTTAATCATGTCAATTTGCCTTTGACAAAACAAATGTGTTAGTGAACTAAGGTTTTTCAAGATGATATTTTGTTAAAGAAAATAAATTATGTATGTTGTCCATGTAATTTACTCTTTATTTGTGCCTTGTGATTTTGTAGGTACTGAAGTAGATACTTTGTTTTGCCCAATATTCATGATTTCAAGTCACCTGCAAAACAATATTTCTATTATTTTTCATTATATGAATTATGACTTGCAAAATAGTATAACTAATCAGTTTAAGTACTATTTTTTGAGTAATAGTTAATGTATGTAGACTATAAAATCTTTTTTCACATAATTTTTTTGTACATGATTACCTTTTCCAGGATGCAGAGCATGGCTAGACGATGTTGGAAACATGAAATAGAAGAGTGTCATGATCTATCAAATTCAATTTGAATCTTTAAATTTTTATTGTATTTGCATAATTATTTTTCCACACATGATCAATAATGGTCCTTGATTTTATTTTTTGTATTTTCCTATAACATATGCAATTTGTGTATTTGCATGTTCTCTTTAAGCATTTCTTTTTTTTTTTGGAGTTGGAAATGTCAATGTTGAAGTCACCTGCAACATAAATAATGCTTCCAGTAGAAGCAATTGTCATTACTTTGTTAACAATTTTTATAATATTTGTAAGTGATGCTGCTGGTTTGGCATAGATATTACAAATACAAAGGATTTGTTTAGTAAATATTAGTGTACTCAATATTGCTTCAACATTATCTTCTATAAGTGGAATTGCATTTTTTGTGCAAATCATTATTCTGTGTATATGGTATGTTGCAGAGCAATTATATTTTGGCAATACATCATTTATTATTGGTGTTTCCAAATATGTCTTTTACAGACAAATAATGTCTGATGACATTAAATCTTTGTCATGAACAATGTCTTGTATGTGTAGTTGGAAATGACAAGTGTTTAAATGTATATATGGTAATACATGATGCTTGATTTTTGTAATGTATGTAATTTTGAAGAATCCACTTAGCTATTGTTTCTAACCGTCTCATTTCATCTATGATTTCTATTTTTACTTTAAAGTTTTTTGTTGTTAAAGGGCTTAACAAATATAATGTTTCAATTGTTGATGTGCGGGAAAGAGTTGTGTAAGTTAACCCATGTTGGTGTACACCTAATGGTTCAGATGCAAGGCCATGCATTGTAAGCCCTTGTGATCTATGTATTGTTTGAGCACATGCTAATTGTACTATGAATTGTTTTCTAACAATATTGTTATGTTGAGCATTTAGTTTTAGGATTGGTTTGGCAACTCAGAGTATTGGTACCCATCCATTGTTAATATATGTTTGGTTTAAATGTGATAGTTTTGTAGATCAAGCTTTTCCTATATGATGATCATTGAATTCAATCCATATAATGTCCATGTCAGCATTTTGTGTATATGTTTTGAATATTCCATCTAATCCATTTACAATACCATCCTGCATATCATAGTTTCCACCATAAATTTCAACTAATATGTCTTTTTTTAACAAAATTTGGTATGCTAGATTTGTATTATTTTTGAACAATTATTCTACATTAACAAAATTATCCTGTTCATTAATTGCATTGATTGCTATTAGTTTTCTAGGAACAAAAAATAATATTTTCTAATTGTGTGCATTATCATTTTTTCTCTTGTAAGAAATAAATGAAAATGTTGGATCAGTAGGTGTAGGACACAAGCATCTGTTATTCAGTTATGCTATGTCACCGTCTGTTTGAGAGTTTGTTTGTACTCTGTTAAGAATTTTCATGAAGATTTCATCTTTTTTCTCATAGTTGTTTGTAAGGTATAGCATTTGATGTTTTCCCAAAAATTGTATGGAATTAGTTCAGTGTATATTTTTATAGTTTGAAACACTAGACAATCATGTATAGATTCTGCTTAATAGAAATCACCACAAAAAATAATGTCTAAACCACCAAAATTTTAGTAGGTGTTTGCATGATGTCACACAATCTTTTATCTATGCCATGCAACAATCTTGCTCCAATTAATGAGATTTCATCAATAAGGATAATATGCAATTGTTGATATTCTTTTTTCAATATATCTAATTTGTCTAAGCTTAATGGAATAGTAGTGGATTTGTTAAATGGTATGAATAGTGTAGAGTGCAAAGTTGTGCCTCCAATATTGTAAGTTGTTTTACTTGTGTATGCAAGTAACAAGCCCTTTATCTTATTTGGGTCACTACCAATAGAGTTATTGTATATATATATGTAGTAGGCCTTGGCATATAGCTTTGGGAGTGAATGTTTTTCTTGTTCCAGCACCTCCTGTTAGAAACAAATGCAATGGTTCAAGTAATTTATGTTTTTTTTATTAGTATGTCCTTTACTATGACTTATTGCTCTTTGTTTAACATTCTTCAAAGATTGTAGTATTCTATGTTGTCAACTAAGTTTGGATGTTTAGCAATTTCAAATGGCCTTCTCATTTTTTTGTTGTAGAATTTAAGTTTCATTGTGTCTAGATCCGATTGCAAATTGTATTTGTTCATTATATTTGATGTTGACGTTTTCAACATTGTTTGTTTTTGTATAGTTCTTGTTTTGTAATGCCCCTCCATGCAACCCCAAAGGATACAAGAACATCTAACATTTATGACACCAATTTTTTTTTAATTTTTTTTTTTAAAAGTACTAACATACATCATAATAATCATATATCCCATGAAATGAAATTAAACATGAACTACATATAACAAATCCCTCAGGATTACATGACTGCATTTTTTTTTTTATACAACAACATTATTACATCACATGGAAGGTAAGCATACAGTAGTAATCATAAGATAACATGAACGTGGTCAACATATTAATCAAAGGTTACAATATTACAGTGTCACTTCCCAACATGAATGGGGAAGATACAATAAAATAGAATGATACATTTGAAATGAAGGAGTACATAGCTGCAATACTGGATCCAATTCTGGTTCAACTCAGGAGTCACTGCAAGGTACAATCTCGCACTTCTCGATCGACGACTGGGGACCCAATGGGGTGCATTGCACGTTCCACCCAACCACGTGAGTTATAAATAACTCACCCCCCGTGCTCAGAGGTGACAAGAAAGGGCCCCCAACCCAACTAGATAAGTAAACAATGACAAGCAAGACTCACAACAAGAGCATCAATAAAACACAGGGAAACATCTGACACAAGATAACTCTTGGCACAAGAAATTCAACCACTTCTAGAGGAACAACCAACAAGGAGAAGACCAACCATACACATACTAGATTGCTAAGGGTAGAGTGTCATCACATGGTTCGACCTGGGTTACCCAATGCAGATCTTCCTAGGTTACCGGCCCCCATCCTGGGTTACCCTGGCAGCCTCTACCGATCCCCGGCCCCCATCCTCACACATGTGGAATCAACTCCCTTCCATGAAGAGAAGGTAGTTGATTTGCCATTCCAGGCCTTCTCATTTCATTCCAAGCCTAAATAAGCACTTGGGCCATGAAAGAGGCATACATTATCTTGAATTAGTGTATATTATTACCCAAAAACCATCCTTATTTATTAGTGTTTTCACTAGGTTACAAAACTTCCAATAAGTTACCCTGGGACCACTTTCGGGTCCCGGCCCCCATTGGAAGCCACTCACCCTACCAGCAACCAAAATCCCACCATCTCAATGGGGTAAACCACTTGCACAAAAAAAAAACATCAAGACCAATTCTATAACACAATAAATGAGACAAACACCATCCCACGCTAGGATTCCATAGTAAACAACATCCATGTGCAAGGCTAACACCCACCAACAAACCCAAACATAAGAACCTTAGTCCACAAGAGTCAACACAGGAACAATCATAAAGCCACATTTTCCCTTCCTTTGGAATCCCCTAAAAAAAATCGACTACCCAAGATTCCTCGAATGAGGGTATGTCAAAGTGAATCAAGGATTCCAACAAAACTTATCATAATTTCAAATAATACAATCTTCTCAAACAGAGATGCACAAAAGAAGCATCAAAATAAAGAAAATACATCAAACCCAACCATGAAATGCACTTATACATTCAACCAATAATAATCATGAAGGGTAATAACCAATTAAACATTTGTTTACTTGTTCATTAAGAAATCATCTAAAAATTAATAAGAAATCATTTATTCCGATTCTATAATCTTCTCAACACCCATTTATACACAAACATGATCGTGTTGTATTTTGAATTATAATTTATATTTATTCACAATAGAATATTCTTGATTTCCTTACATGCTCAATACTCCATATACGTTTTATCTATACATAATTATATAATCCTTTAAAATAACTAAGGAGCTTACATACACTTATTTTATAACTATCAAGAAAACAAACAATTTTGCACAAATAAATTTATTTCTTCAAATAAAACCATAAAGTACACATATATATGTGAACTAAAATATATATATATATATATTTAGTTCAAGTATTCTACAAGTTGCAATCAACGTAAATTTTCATTTCATGAACATAACATTACTACTTTAATTTCCTATTAGATAGTTACGATTTAAACATTTTAATAAAGGAAAATCTACTTTGAATCCTCGTAACTAAACACTACTAAGATTTTGTCATTATAATATAAGACACCGTCTACATAGAAACATATATATAATATTTGTACAAACGAATGTCTAATGAAATACGTATAGGGTCTAACTATACAATCAAACTTAATGGAAAACTCTACCTTCCAATTTGCAATTGAAAACACTAAGTGAAGTTGTGATTTCTGAGTTGCCTTCCATACGAAATGGGTAAGAGCTCATGCCTAATTGTCGCTTAAAAGAGGGAATGGATACCAGACCCAAAACATAGCAACAAAAGTGATTATCAATGACATACCAAGCAAGTCAATCATGATGAGAAGGACATTGGGCGTCCCAAAGTACAGAAGTGAAGACTCAAGGTTGTATGACTATAAATGGCGAGTCATATAATGAGTGATCAAGGATACGTTTTGCAGAGTATGATTATTGCATCAAGCCGAAGACGTGAGTACTCCTGAGCAGAAATCATACTGTTCTAGCAAAAGCAGCAACATATATCAATTTAGATTTGCCCGTATACTTCCAGCCAAGGGTAAAAGGATATTTGACAGTCGCTGTAGTTTCCTCTATTCTAGTAGACATGCAAAATAAATGTTGGTTTATGGACAAGACGCGCGAGCTGTTTGACCAAATGTCTGGGCTTAAGGATTCCTTTGAGAAAATCAGGCTACCCAACTAAATGAGGTGTCGTGAGCTATCAAACATATAACTATTGGTTGCAGAAGGCTATGCACAAGCTGACCCCTTTTTGCAATGTATGCACGTTCCCTAAATCTGGGTTCACTATACCTGACACCCACCAAGTAGTTTTCAAAGTATGTGACAGGAAATTCATGCCTTAAACGACTATCAAAGCATGATGAAAATCTACAGACTTGAGTGGGGAAAAAAATCGTGATACAACCTAGGGAAATCAAGGCTTAGACGAGACATAGAGCATCGAATGAAATCATATAGCTTAGTTTGCAGCTGACCCAACAAGGTGACCAGAGTAATTAAAGAATTGTTGTATCTACAGCTAAACATAAAGATCAAAAATAAACCTTGAATGTTTATATATATAAACTTGGCTATTAAAGAGATCAAGATTGGTAAGATCATCATCGAATTCGAGCATCAAGGTAAGTAACAAAATCAAATATGAAAAGTAAGCCATACACTGCCCTCTATTAACGCAGCCAAAATACAATCAGACAAGAGTTGAATAGAGGCCACACAACATTAAAGGATTAGAGGGACCAGGACTTTGGAATCCCAGAAGCATCAAAAACATCTATACTCTACGCAATCAGCAGACATGGATGGAAACAATGGCGCAGAAATAAAGACAGAGGTCTTGAAACTAGCCTCGAATGCTAAGACTAAAGGAATAAGGAGACAATACCCAAATCGGTTGTCAAACTTTGAATGCCCTCTAGAAGCTAAAGAATGCAGGAAGAACCAAATTTGAATCTTTAAATCCAAAGGAACTACTACTAATTAATATAACATAGAAACTAAAGTAATCTCCAGAACGATCCAAAAGAAAACAACTTCTTACCCGAATCCCTACACTTCCCAAATTCGAAGTATGCGAAGGAACTTTTATTCTACAGCTACCAAAATCCTTCTCAGAACTCGAACTCGAACACTCTTTGTGGATCCTCACCAAGCCAGCAGAAGTCTGTTTGTCCTTCCATACGTACACCATTTGAAAGTACATCCCAGCAGACAAGTTCTTCACATTTTATGCATCCAATTGTCTCTATTAGCAGCAGCCTTCTCTCTCACTTCTCGTATCCTCTCTTTGTCATTAATAAGAGCAACAATGGCCTGGGCTTTCTTTCTAACTTTCTATCCTTGGTCCTTCCCATGGAAATCAACATACTGGAAATCGGAGAGAGTCAGAATTTGGTAAGCATGCTCTCGAAGATCATCTATAACACGTTCTGCTCCGTTTCCCACTAAATAGTCAAGAACTGTCAAAGACTTATAAACACGGCGCCAGTTTCTGCCAGTATCATTTAGCCTTTTCCAGAGCACAAACATGATTATCTAATATTCATGATAATTTCTAGTGGCTTGTGCGATATCAGCCATTACAGATCCATGAGGGCCCCATGGCTCATTGCTTGTAACATCAAGTACCTTTTGCTCAATTCCAGGCACCTTCAGAACTTTTTATTCACCTCTCTTCGGATGTCTCTATAAGTCTGATCAAAAACCTTCTTCATCTTGCCCTCACCAATTCAGACCTCTCAACAAATCCCTCTGCGAAATCACGATGCCCTTACTTCACCCGATCCACCACAAATCCTCCATAGCTTGGATTGTGGCAGGTTCTGGAACTTTTGCAGCTGCATGAATCCACAGACAACCTCGAAGGGGCGCGGGCCAAGAGAGGCCTTCAACTCGCTTGATTCCATGCACCAACAGCGAAGCCCAGGGCTGATGCATTGTAAGACCTGGATTTCTCAAATTATCAGTCATTTATCGATAAAACTCCAGAGCCACACCCGGGAAAGACTACGATTTTGTATGTTGAGTCCGAAGATGGTCTGGTATATATTTTTCAAAAGGACCTATCGTACTATTTTGTAAACATTTTTTTTTTAATGAAATAAAAACCAACAAACCCTCCTCCTAATCCTCCCCTGATTCCTGAGAGAGGTTGTTATTATTTTATGGGCTCAGGCGTCCAGGAAATTAGGTTAGAATCTTTTAATTATGGATTGCCTTAACTCTTGTTGAACCGTTTCAACTCCTTGCATGCAGCCGCCTATATCTAGACCTCAACTGTCTGACATTTAATTCACCATATTGCTATTTATCTCTACCATTATCCTGTATCCAGCAGTTTCATTAAATTATATATTAAGCCAATTTCTCCACTACGCCAACCATCCCTCTTTCTTACTTTATAATTCCACCTTGCTTTAATATTTGATCAAAATAAATTACCTATCTTGATTTACTAATTTAATCTTACAATACCATAATAACATTATTTATTTATTTTAATATTTCTTTATAAAATCGTAAATTTAATTTATTTAAATTAGACAAATCATTAGTAATATTTTATTTGATCAACATCCCAAATATATTAAATTTTTTATTTAATTTATCACAATACCTTTAACCCTTTTTTTTTTTTAATCTTCTAAAAGACACAAATAAACAAATTTGAGTCAATTCAAGTAATGCCAATCAATACTAACTCTACAAGCGAGTCAGAGGCCACACAAAGACGCACGGATGGAGGGGCACTACATGTTTTCAATATTGAAATCATTAATATCATTTCCAAATCACCCCATAGCTCATTTATATGATATGTGTACTTTGCTTGATTAAGTTTTACTATTTTTTCATTAGCAACGAAATCCTTTTCCCATGTTGTGAAGCCTTTTTTCAACATTTTTTCATCTATGGAGAATGGGATATACATTAAAAGTTGTTCCCTACAATAGTTTTTTATGTCAACATGTTTATTGTATCTTATATATTGAATACTTTTTGGTCTACTTTTTTTTAATTGTCCTTTTCTTGTTCTGTATTCTATGAAAAATTCTACTAGACAAACATTTTCCAACATTTGAAGACGTGCAATATAATGCTCAATTAAATTTTTACAAGCAAAATTTTGTGAATCATTTCGCTCATTTTTTAGCTATATGGAATTTTTCAAAATAAATGTACGGTTTTTAGTATTTGATGTGTCTGAATATGCATTTCCTTGAACTATAGTTAAAAGGAAGTGAAAGCATAATGTGTACAACTTGTTGAGTATACATTTGTTGTAGGTTGAGAAAAGCATTGCCAAGTCTCGTTATCATTTTAATCACATCAATGGTATGTTCTTTGTGCTCTGTGTGTATTTTGTTAAATGCATTTGTTATTAAGGCATTGCATTTTTTCATGTATGAGCTACAGTGCATTGCTACAACATATGCATTTAGAACAAATTATGCATCTGTATTTGCATGCCATAGATGTGGAATTTTTTTACAAAATGTATTGTTCCAAATGTGAGTTGGCTTTCTTCTCAAAAACATTGTTGGTCTAAGCAATGTAGATTATATGGCCAATATGTACATTCTTCTTCATCCATGCTTATGTTCACTAGGAAATCCTCAAAAGATGTAGAGCAATCATAATTTGAACATTTTAAAGTGGATATAAGTTTTTTAGCAAAACACGTGTTTCTTTTTTCATCGATGGATGGTTCAAGAATTCTTGTTGTTTTCATTGGTGGTTGTGGAAAACCAAAGCGGCTTTTTTTTGGTCTTGCCACATTGTTTAGTATGGTGATGTATATGTATTTTAACCATTTGTTCATTTAAAGTCCCAGTATTGCAAGTTATGTATATGTCTACAAAATGTTCAATGCTAGTATTAGTATCTTTTCCATAAATAGGTGCATCTTTAACCCATAGCCTGAAATGGTCATGTTCATTTCCTTGATTTTGGAATTTTGTAACTGAAAATTAGTCCAATACATTTCTGAAAAACATCTCATCTAAACATATTAATTGTTTCATTGCATTAATTCTATGTTTATAATAGCGAGTACAAGTGGTTGAATCCTTTTTAATCAAATAGGTAATGTCAACTTCATTAATCAATTCTTGTTGGTTTTTTGTTGATTTGTTTTTGTGTGAGATGTACAATTCTTTCAATGTTTCTTTTAATGGCTCCCAGTTTTGTTTTGCACTAGTGAAAGTTACAAAAAAAGTAGGTGGTCCTAACTATTGTATCAGTGTGAAAATATTTCTCTTCAATTGTTGCAAATAGTATGGAATTTTTTTATTTTTTTTTAAATCTACATATCCAATATCTGATTGCAATATTTTTTCAAGGTTTGGTTTGTGCTTCACATCTTTTGCTAGTATGGTTCTACCTTTTAATTTCCCTTTGCGAGTTCTTATCCATAGTGTAGAAAAAACTTGGGCAATTAGAATTTTAATGGTTTTGAAAAATAAGTTGGTGGTATGATAAGAAAATGTTTGGTTTGAATTTTTTAATTACCATTGTGCAATTTTTTGGTATGAAATTTTCTTTTCAATTTATTCATCACATGGTTCCCTGAAAAATAGTGTTGGAAAATTCATTTCTTTTGCATATTTGTCTTATCTATATTTCAAATTGTGATGAGAGTGTTTTCTTTTTGGAGTACAATGGATCAAGGGTGATAGTTGGTGCTTCTAATTTTTTCCTTCAAATGCTATTTGTATTTTAGATTTAACACTTGGGAGTATTTGCATATTATTTAAACTCTAACTTTAAAATTTTCTACAATCTTCTTCCTTTGGGCAGAGATTTGATTGTTTTTAATTTATCCTCTTATTATGGGTATGTGAGTAATAGTCCTTTTAGGGATATCTTTTTCATTATGACAAGTAAAGGAAGGTTAAGTGATTTCACCCCTTTTATTAGAAAACTAAGATAAACATGACAAAAAATGATATGCCTTACAAATGAGACAAATGATATAAAATAGGTTTTTCAAAAATAAAAAGATATACAAAAATAATTGATGAACTAAATTATGCCTAATTACTTCCCATCCATGTGGACGTGTGAGAAAAGAAGCATAAAATGCAAACTTCAGTCACATTTTTATGTGATTTCTTACACTTTTACATAGGAGTCCAAATTCCTTCATCATACCCTAAATCATTGATTGATAGTTGGAAAGCATTTGATACTTGGTGAATCTATATTTTATGAATTTCCTTCTATAAGAGATATTTGAGTTGGGAGGGTGCCTCCTCTTGATGGGTTGTGATAGAAATTTTCTTTCTTAACTTATGGTGACTGAAGGACATGGTCTTTCTTTTATTTTTGTGACAAAGAGATGATGTGGGAGAGAATATTTTCACCTTGTGGCATGACATGCCAACTTGTGTCTACTAATAAGAAAATTTTCAACAACATGACCTATATCATAGTATATCAAAAAATGAAATGGAAACCCTTCAAAGTCTACAAGTTGAACCCAATATTTTCCTACAACTCTTGGATAATGTCTACAAGAAGATACTCAAAGATATCTAGATCTACTAGAATCTTATCATAAGCTATATGAGTAAAAGTTGAATTAACCTTATCTATAGCCAAAAAAATACCTAATGAGTTGTTAATTTCTTGAAATAAGGAGTTTAGCCAAATTAAAATGGAATATTAGGAAACCTATATCAATAAGATTTTGAAAGATTTCCTAAAGGTATTGAATGTTATATGCCACAATATTAGAATGGAATGTGTTGACCTTAAAACCAAAAATGATTAAAAATGACCTTAATCTTTGATAGATTCAAATGCTTCAATAAAAACCCTTGAGCATAAGGAAAAATTGTAGACTATCTTCCATGAGTGGTAGTTGAAAGAGATTCACATGTTTAGATCTAGAAGACTTGGCAAGAGGTGGTTGAATTTTCTAATCAATTAATACATAGAAAAAGAACTCTCACCTTCAATTAGGGTTAGAAACATTTCCTTCATGATATGGAATGGTTTGATGGTTGGAAAAAAATCAAATGAGATTGGAATTATCTCTTTTCTAATGAGGATTGGATTATGATTCTATTATCTTCTAGCATTGGACACTTCCATTCCTTTTCTAATTAGAAGCTTTACAATCACAAGAAGTGGTCTTTAGTTTTATATTGCTTCAATCTTGTCATATATGTTTATTTTTTATGCCTTATTGGTCTTTCCATTCTAGAAGGTGTAGCTTTGGAATGGTTAAGAATATTATATTTTGATTTGGAGAGGTTATTGTAGGAAATGAAACTAATTTTTAAAAGGAGTTCCATTGTTTGAGATGAGGGTTTGTAGAACACCATAACGAAAAATTAGGTAGTTTATGATAAATTTGGCTATCTTCTTCCCCATTATGTAGGTCATAGGAATGGCTTCAATCCACTTAGTAAAGTACTTAGTGGCATTTATGATAAACTTATGGCCATTGGATGAGGTTGGAGTGGTTTTTCCTATGAGGTCAAGTCCCCACTGTGAAAAAGGCCATGGTGTAATCATTGGCTGAAATTCTTGAGACGAAGCATGGATTAAATCTCCATGTTGTTGACATTGGATACATTTATGCACATACTGATGAGCTTCTTTTTCCATGGTTGGCCAATAGTACCTTGTCAACAGTTTCTTAGCTAATGTAATACCACTAGAATGGGACCCACATATGCCATCATGTACTTCTGTTAAAGTAGTTAAGGTTTCCTCTTGGTTAAGACATCATAGTAATGTTCCTTTGATGCTTCGATGGCAAAGGGTATCACCTAGGAACACAAATCAGGATTCCTATTTAACAAAGGTCCTTTTAAGGTTCAGGGTGATATCAGATGGAAGGGTTCCTCTATTAAGGTAAGTAAAGATGTCGTGGTACCATGGGGATCTAGGACCGACAATGACACACACAAATTTAGATTCAAGGATTGTGAAACTTGGTATGAGAAGTTGTTCCACCAAGAATTCACATTGGAGGATGTTGTTTAGCATGTCTAGTAGTGATCCGATTATTTCCATGGCATCTACTACTTTGTTTTTCATGTACGATAAATTTGCTCAAAATTTATTTCTATAAAAAGGTCTTTGAGATTCTCCACCATCTTTTTGTAAGGAGTGAGCTTGTCATCCTTAGTTTGATAGTCATCATTGACTTGGTTGATAACCAACTATGAGTCTCCATATACTTTCATCTCTTGAATCTACCACTAAACTACTATCATTAGACTTGTGATTAGTTCTTCATACTCAACAATGTTGTTGGTACACGGAAATGATAGTCTGTATGAATTTGGGATTCAATCACCTTGGGGGGTGATGAAAAGAATGCCTACTCCTAATCCATGTCGGGTGAACAATCCATCAAAGTAAATCTTCCACTAAGCTGTGAGATTAATAATGAACACTAATTTGTTAGGGAACTCAGATATTAAATTTTTTTGAACATAGATAGGTGCTTCTACTAGTTGGTATGTGATCACTTGTCCTTTTATTTCCTTACGCTCCACATACTCTATATCAAACTCTATCAAGATCATCACCCATTTAGCCAGTCATCCTGTGAGGGATGCTTTGGATAACATATATTTTAATGGATCAATATTTGTAATGAGCTTGATTTGATGTGACAATATGTAGTGCCTTAACTTTTGTGAAGAAAAAACTACTACTAGGCATGCCTTCTCAATGGGTGAATAGTTCATTTCATAGCCTACCAAGGTTCTGCTGATGCAATATATGGCTCTTTCCTTTCCATTTTCATCATGTTGTGCTAAAAGAGCTCCTAGGGTTGTTGGTGTTGATGAGATATACAAGATCAGTGGTTTGTTTGGTATAGGTGGCATGAGCACTGGAGGTGTTAGTAGATAATCTTTGATCTATTGGAAGGATTTATCACATTTGTCATCCCACTTGTAAATTTTCCCTTTATGAAGAAGATACGAAAAGGGTTGTGTAGACATCTAAATTTAATCACTTCCATGTGATTAAATTTGTTGCCTTTACGTCTATCATAGTAATATTAATTTATTAAATTAATATCACACCTTTTGTCTCATACCGATAAAGTATTTAATTTAATAATTAATACTTTGTCTTTTACCTTATTCCTCTCTAAATTAAATAAATACACTAATTTATTTAATTTAGTCATTCTTCCTCTTTTTTATTTAAAAATCAATTTAAAAATTCCTCACTTTCTCTCTCCTTATCACATTCTCCTACATTTGCCACTTGCCTCTAATCTTCTGTTAATTAGCCTAATCCAATATTTGCGTAACCTTAACCAAGATCATTAGCTAAATTTAGCACCACTTTTTGGTCAATTCTTCCATTTTTCCTTTTTGATATTAGCCCCCTTTCCTATGTGAATTTTTAATTCACATTTATTTGCTCTAGATTCCTTTTCTTTAAATGTGAATTTTTAATTCACATTCCATTCCCCCAAGGCTTCTAGAACCTTGGACTTGTCACAATCTCCACATGTGACCAAGTCCCACCTTTTTGGAGCCCATCTTTTACCCTCTAGATCATCCTAGGAATGTGAATTTTTTATTCACATTTATCCCCCCAACCACCTTTCCTTTTCCCATGTAGATTTTTGAGGAATTCTAAAATTCCTCAAATGTCCCTTTCACTTCCACTTGGGGACAAGAAATCCATTTTTGTGGAAATCCTCTCATCCCCCAAGGTGCATGTCCTTTTCCACCT
Source organism: Sequoia sempervirens (assembly GCA_007258455.2). Taxonomy (NCBI): domain Eukaryota; kingdom Viridiplantae; phylum Streptophyta; class Pinopsida; order Cupressales; family Cupressaceae; genus Sequoia; species Sequoia sempervirens. The sequence continues at coordinate 533,804,246 of VDFB02000017.1, forward strand.
CATGTACCTTTTTGACAACTCATCACCACCTCATATCCTCTTGTCCACTTCACCCTCCACATGTCAAGATGTGAGGGCTTGTGGGTTCTCAACCCACCATAGCCCTTCATCTTGGCCTTGTTGGAGCAATCTTTACCGTTGAATTCTCTAGAGAATTCAAAATCTCCTATAAATACCCCCTTCTTAAGGGCATTTCCAACACTTAGCCTTCTTGCACCATTATGCTGCCCATTTGCATTTTCAACACTTTGCACTCTCATAACTACATGCTGTCCATTTGAATCCTCAAGCCTTTTTCAATCATTCAACCATCTTTGTTCATCATTTTGCATATTGAAGCTTGCATTATAGTCACTCAATCCATCATCTAAGGAGCACACAACCAATCTAAGCAAGGGCCAATCAAAGAAGTTTCAACAACAAGGGAGTAAAAGTGTTTGTGTTTTATCTTATTTGCATTCCTTTTCGTTGAATCGCTCTTTTGGCTAATCTTGAGGTGTCCTTGGTTTTGTTATTCATGTTTCTTAGTTATTTTATATATTTAGAGCATTAGGAATTCCAAGGTATCATATTTGCGCGCACTGTGGGACCCACACGCGGCTTGCATTTAATGTTTCTTTGAGTTAAGTTTTTGCTTGCGGTAGCTTCCCATAGAAGTGCTGTAGCGCTTCGCGCGTAAATGAATCGCGATGGCGCTGCGGAAGGGCGGCGGTGCCCGCTTCTGAGACTGATCCTTCATAGAAGCTGCGGAAACTTCGCTTCGACCTTCTTCAACTTCTTTACGTATGCAAGCAACGGCCGGACCCTTTACCACAGTTTGGAAGCATATTGTGGCAAAATTTGACCAAAGGCGGAAAAAGGGCGGTAACATTTGTTTGCGGGGGCATCTACATGTCGGACTTTCAAAAATTATCTTTGCTGCTCTCAAACATAGTCTAATTAGGGGATTAAATCTCATTGTTTGCTGTGGTTGCTTATTTTTGTGTACCCAAGGGGGCATTGATTTGTTTTCACTTTCCCTTTGCACTTCGTGTGAGCCTGGGGAGTAGTTGGAAACAGTTAGTGTCTTCTTTTTAGTGGGACCTGCTTGGGGATTTCATCACCCCAAGGGACGATTCCAACCACGTGTACCGGCAGGGTATATAAAAGGGGGAGAACGAAAGTTGTACCCCAATCCAGTTGCGTCATAATTGGCGGAGCGTCGAAGCTAGGGTGATACCTAGATAGACGTGAAGAGTTGGTCTGAGCCTTTTAGTATCTCGCTGGGGTTCCTGACTCACGCTTGTGACGGACTGGTGTTCACGGTTGTGCCTCACGTACTGAGAGTATATCGAGGACTCCCTAGAAGCCTTGTGCATCCTAGATTAAGACTTTGCCTTGCCATACCCATAATATTAATCATAGGATTGTGCTTGCTTGAGGTGTTTTCTTATGGAAATTCTATCCAATTTTGATACTTTTGACTTATTTCATCATTTTGTGTCCTTGCCATAGCCTTTTCCATCAAAAACCAAGCTCTGTCCCTGCAGAAAGTTGTCTACGCCCCTGCAGAAATGCGGTAGCGCCCCTGATTTACTACAGAAAGGCGGTAGCGCCCCTGATTTACTACAGAAAGCTATCTACGTCCCTGTAGAAACGTGGTAGCACCCCTGATTTACTGCAAAAAGCTATCTACGCCCCTACAGAAATGCGGTAGCGCCCCTGATTTACTGCAGAAAGCCATCTACGCCCCTGATTTTGCTGTCAACACCCTAATCTTTGCTGCAGAAAGGTGGATTTGCCCTCCCAAGCACCCCAAATTCCTCCATTCAGACCCATTTAGTCTTTGAACCATCAGTTAACCATTCCCAACCATCACCTCACCATTCCAAACCTTTGTTTTGTCACTTTAAACTTTCGAAAACCTCCATTTACCCCTTTTAAACCCCCATCTCCTTATTCCAAACTTTCGTCCAACCCACCAATCCTTTCTTGCCATTTGCATTTCCAAATACCACCTATAGCCAAACCGCCCTAACCTTGCATTACAAGGTGGTTATCTAAATTGACTATAGAGCTTGAACTTGATTATTGGTCTTTAACTTCAATTCCAATCAATTTGCCTCCATCTTGAGGTGAATTCGGTATTGCAAGTTATCATCCTCGGCCCAATCAATCCATTCCTAGCTTAAGGTGGATTCGGTGCTGTAATCATCCTATTAATCAATCAAAGCTCTAAGGTTACTAAGGGTAATCTCATGTAATCAAGCTTAAGTCCTCTTCCAATCCAAATCCAATCAAATCCAAATCCAATCAAATCCAATCCAAATCCAATCAAATCCAATCCAATCAAATCCAATCCAATCCAATCAAATCCAATCTAATCCAAATCCAATCCAAATCAAATCCAATCTAATCCAAATCCAATCCAATCCAATCCAATCAAATCCAATCCAATCCAATCAAATCCAATCTAATCTAAATCCAATCCAAATCAAATCCAATCTAATCCAAATCCAATCCAATCCAATCCAATCAAGTCCAATCCAATCCAAATCCAAACCCAATCAAATCCAAATCAAATCCGATCAAATCCAAATCCGATCAAATCCTAATCCAATCCAATCAAATCCAATTAGATCCAATCCAATCTAAATCCAATCTGATTAATCGAAATCCAATTGGATCCAATCCAAGCTCCGTCACAATCAAATCGTTTGACAAAGACATTAACCTACTCATCTAGCATTTGCATGCCCGTTCAGACCCGTTCACAAGCAAAGAAAATGGCCGACCATCAAGCTCAGAATGCCCAACCAAACAACTCCCAAGATCCCAAAAACACAACCAATGTCCTATCAGATCCTAACAAGGGTACCAACATTTCACATGACCCTCACAATGGTACCTCATCGCACTCTGACACTGAGAATCAGAATAACTCGCCACATGGGGAAGAGAGTATGGTTAACCAACCTGAACTCACACTTGAGGAACACTTTAGTAATCCTGCCAATGTGCAAATGACTGACCGTTTGCTTGCGAAACATGGGGAAGAAATCTTGGCCCACCTAATCGAGAAGGGTGTCAAACCCCCCTCCAATGTTGACTTCTCCAATTATAGGGGCACCTCATCTACCGTACTCCCAGAGACCCAAAGCGTACCCGAAGGTTCATACTTCTCCAATGTTCCTCCAATCGAGGGTTGGCATCAACCCGAATTTGGCAATGCCATTCTCTATCAAGTTAATTATCCCCCACGCGCTTCCACCTCAGCCATAGGAGGACCCCAAGTGCCTGATCCCAATAACCCTTTTGCTTATGGCATGCCACAAAGCATTCCACAACCTCTGCCATTAACATTAACTGCACCCCCTCCGCTGAACCAACCTATAACCAATGTTGGGGGCACCTCCTTTGCCACTCCACTTCCACCTCCCGAGACTACAAATCCACCACCTCAACAGGTTCCACAATCTACTATCCCGCCTCAAATACCACCACAAGGCGCACCCCAGCTGAACATTCTGAGCGGAACCCAACAACCTCTTTTACAAAGTGTGCCCTCACAACTTCCACCGTCTCATCTGCAACAACCTATACCCAATACCTTGACCTCTTCACAACAACCATCCTACCAATCACAAGGCAATCCATCTCAACCGCCTACCCAAACCATATCTCCCTTTCTTGCATCCCTTTTGTGTCCAAAGGCCCAACCACAACATAATATCCCACCTCAATCCATACAACACTCGATGTCACAACAACAACCTCCACAACCCTACTACTATCACAACCAACAACAATTTCCCCAACAACTACTTTACACGACCTCCCAACCATCACAGCAATACCCTCAATACCAACAAACTAACATACAACGTCCTATCCAAGTTCCTCAACAACCGACCCCACATGTTTACCAAACAAATCCATATTATCCTCCACAACAACAACTTCCATATCAGCAAAATCCCCCATCTTACCAGCAAGCTATATCATCATCCAATCATCCAAACCTGCATTTCAACAATCCGACACCCTTTCAACAAGATCCTTCATCTTTCTACCATCAATATCCCCCCAACCCACCACCAGCTAGCTCGGATTTGTTGGAAATCAAAGCCGCACTTAAGGATCTTCAAGTAGGGGCTACAAAACAAACATTCAAATTTGAAGATATATGCCCATATCCATTTGATCCATCCATCTCATTGATCCCATTCCCTAAACACTTCGAGATTCCAAAATTTGACAAATACAAGGGAGACAAAGACCCTAAGTCCCACTTGCAAGAGTTTTATGCACAGTGTCAAGAAGTCATGTATAGTGATAACTATCTCTTGCGCTTGTTCCCACGAAGCCTAGCAAGCCATGCCCTAGATTGGTTCATGACTCTCGAAAAGGGGTCCATAAAAACTTTTGCAGACTTATCAGAGAAGTTTGTATCCTACTTCTCTTTCAATTTGCGGAAGGATACGGACACCTTAGATCTCCTAAAAGAGAAGCAACGGGATGGAGAAACCTTCACCAGCTACCTCCAACGGTGGCGTGCATTGGCCAGTAGAATGAAAAATCCTTTAAAAGAAAAAGACATGGTCACCCTTTTTGTGGAAAATTCTCATCCTGACATGGCCCACAACTTTAGACTACACTGTGTCACCACTTTCGCCGAGATAGTGGAAAAAGGACCTATCCTTGAATGAGCCCTTATTGCCAAAGGGCACATCAAAATACATAGTCAGGATAAAGAACGGTCATTCGAAGATAAATCACGATTTTGGAACAAAAACAAAAATGCAGTGAATGATGGAGTGACAGACACCAAACATGTCCAAGTGGCTAATGCATCTCAAAGTCAACAACAGTCTATACCCAACGCCATATCAGTACCGCAGGGGGCACCTCGTCCCCCTCAACAGTCAAACCAAAGAAATCAGGGGAACACCAAGCGTCAATATGCCCAATTGGGTGAACCCCTGAGTGTTGTTTTTAACAAATTGTTACAAATCAATTACCCCATCACATATCCTGTCACCAAACCATTCGATGAGTCTAAACCCAAACCGGCATGGTTCAAAGAGAACGAGTATTGTGACTTCCATAAAATCAAGGGACATTCCTTGAATAAGTGCCAAGGTTTGAAAAATTATGTCCAAGATCTCATTGATTGAGGAGATATCAAGGTTGACCCCAGTCAACCTTCGTCGTCCAATGCTCAACTGCAAATCTATCAAAACACCTTCCCAAACCATAGCCAAGGTCCTAGCACCTCCACTAGTCATCCCCAAAATAACAGCACCAATAATGTCAATTACAAGAATGTGCCCTTCAATTATGAAGGTGTTATTCATTACATTGAGCAGGTGGAACCCCGAGTATCCATGATCCATGTTAAAGCCAAAGACCCTCAATGTGCTGTGACTACGCGACGGGCCCGCATCACCGTCCTTGCAGCCTCCACACCCGTCCAACCCGCTCCTATAAACTCTCAATATAACATCCTTGATCACCTAAGGAAGACCCCCGCTCATATATCTATTCTGGATTTGCTTAAGTCTTCCCCGATACATCAAGAGATCCTCAATAAAGCCTTGCAGGAAACCCATGTCCCAAACGACATCGATCCCACACAATTCCAAGCTTTGGTGGGACACTTGGCTTTGTCTCACCACCTCCATTTCAGCCAAAATGATATGCCCAACATTGGCATCAATCACAACCGCCCCCTACATATCGAAGTCATAATTGCCTGTCATAAAATAAAAAGGGTCTTGGTAGATAATGGCTCTACCCTTAATCTATGTACTTTGAAATTCGTAAAACAGATAGAGTATTCTCAAGCGGACCTAAGCAACTAGATAATTACAATCAAGGCTTATGACAATGCAGAAAGAAATTCAGAAGGAATTATCAGTCTCCCCATCCAAGTGGGACCTGTGCTCCAGTATACTACCTGACATGTCCTTGATCTGGACTTACCGTATAATCTTTGTTAAGAAGCTTAAAGAAGTTCTCTTACAAGCATGTGAAAGCGAGTTCTTGTCTCCTTTCTTATTATTCTTTGTTGATCCCTCTCCCAAGATTCCTTCTAAGGATATTTTGGCACAAGAGGGTGAAATCATTGATACCTTTCTTAATGTCACTCTACCTTCTATTCATTCCAATGCACTCTCTTTTGGAGATGATGCATTCGTGAATGATGAATCTCTTACTCATTACAATGCACTCTCTTCTAGAGACGTTGCATTGGTAAATGGTGAATCTCATTTTTGTTCCAATTCACTCTCTTCCAAAGATTATGCATTAGTGAATGATGAAGTCCCTCTCACATCGAATCCCCCAAGCATAGATGTTGAGCATATTTCTTCAAATGACTCTTCTACTAGTTGTGATGATTATTTAAATGTGATCTGTCTTTGTTGCCCCTCAAAGGACTAAGAGACCAGTCATTTACCTAACTTCAACTAGTCCTCCTAAAAGGGTTTTCTCTATTAATGGTGTTCTATTTGATGATGAATCTCTTGATATTTCTAAGGCTCCCTCTTATAGAGCGACAACTAATACTTATGAGACTAGAAAGAATAAATAAAATGTTGATCAACCTACTTCTTTACCACCTTTTCAACCAAGCCTTCCTCAAGCACCTAAACCTACAACTAAAGCACTTGGTGATTATGATCTTGTTGAGAAACTCCAAGTTACTCTGGCTAAGATCTCACTATGGGGCTTGCTTCAATCAACTCTAGTTTATCAAGGAATGCTTCAAGAAGCCTTGCAAAAGATCCTCTTGCCTGCCTCTGTAGGTTGATAGATGTTAATGCGTTGATGGCTTATATTCAAGTACATTAATTGAAAATCACGTTCTATCCACAAAAACTTTTTCCCTTGAATGTGCAGAAACAAGCAGATCCTTTAATGATTATACTCAACATTAACAACATTGGCATTAGATGTACTCTCATTGATATCGGTTTGACACTTAATGTATGTAGCATTTATCTATTTCCTAGGATTAATATTGATTCATCTTCTCTTAATGCTTATTTTGTTAACATTCGTGGGTTTTATAACATCGGTCAACAAGCCCTAGGCATGATAGTCTTGCCTTTGAGGTTGGGACCTATTACTATACCTACTCTTGTATATGTTATGTCAAAAAAATTACCATGTAACCTTCTTCTGGGTAGATCATGGATTCATGCTATGGGTGCAGTCCCATCTACCTTGCATAAATCTATTAAGTTCATTTGCAATAATCGAGTATTCACAATCAAGGTTGAACATGAGGCTATTCACTTATGTGAGATGGCAGTTTCCGGTCAAGTTTCGATTGTGCCTACTTTTATTCCTTTAGTTTCTTCCAATGTGTTGATGTTTACTCCAGCAGTATATACTACAAAGGATACTCTTGAGATAGATATCCCTAAAGGAGATCCTTTTGAAGCAAGAAATCTTAAGTCTTCTCTTTCTACCTCTTCTCAAGAAATGCATGTCTTCATGATGATTGGGGTTCTCTAGAATTTATGAAACCCTTCGTTGGAGAGTGTAAATTCAACCTAATCCACTTAGAGCTTTCGATAAAATCATCCACACCCGTTATCAAAGATGATTACCCTTTTGTATCGCGGGGTAATGTGAAGGAAAATTGTAACACTCTCTATGGAGATCCTCCTCTATTGTCTTCTATCTTCATGTATTCTTCTTGTGAGCAGTCGAGTCTTCCTCTACAAGAGAAAGGATAGCTTCTTGCTCCTCATTATTTTTTTGAGCAAGAGTGTATTTTGTTGAGGCTTCTCAAATCCCACTTGATTACTCTTCCTTCTCCTACACATAAGAAATCTCATAAGCATGATAAAGTAAAACATTGTTTTTATGCATACCATTGAGTGCTTGGCCATTCCACTAGTGAATGTAAGGCCTTGAAGGATAAAATACAACTTCATGATTTAGGTTTCATCACTCATTTATTTTTTGATGTACCTACCTCTTCTTCAATTGACAAGTGATATTTAGGTCTACCTCTATCCTATTTGTTTTAAGTGTTCTCTCATGAGGCTCTCACACCTCCCTTATATAGTTTCTCGCATGGTTCTCCTCCCCTATATGTTGGAGACAATGGTAACTTATTCTAGACATGTGTGTCCTTCAAAGGACCCTCTCTCTTCTCTCTATCTTTCAATTGGAGTGTCCCCTTGAGTGGGCCCCTTGTTGTCTTGAGGGGTTCCCGAGGGACCCCCTTTGAATTTTTTTATCTCAAATGGATTCTATTGTGTCTAGCTTGGTGGCAACCCGACTAGACCTATTTCATATCTTTGCATCTAGCTTGGGGGAAACCTGACTAGACCTCACTTTTCAAATAGCACGCCCCTTGAGTGGAGCCCTCTTCTTTTGAAAGGTTCCCAAGGGACCCCTTTGTAATCTTTCCAATTTTTTGATGGTTTGCATGACTGCTCGCTTATTTTCTTGCATGGCTGCTTTGTTTTCTAACATGTTTTATCCACAGATTAACATGTCACTTTGCAAGTGCACCTATAAAGCTACTTTCCAATCCAACTCTGTGGAGTCCCCTTCTTTGGGTTTCCCTCATGAGAGAGAACTTGGGGGATGCCTCCTTGCAGGTCTGTGTGCCTATAAGGTGATTACATCTCTGGGTTTCCTCCATGTGAGAGATCTAGGGGGTGCCTCCTTACAGGTCTATGGGCCTATAAGACACTTAAATCTATGGGTTTCCTCCATGTGAGAGATCTTGGGGGATGCCTCCTTGTAGGTCTATGGGACTATAAGGTGCTTACATCTCTGGGTTTCCTTAATGAGAGAGATCTTGGGGGATGTCTCCTTACAAGTCAGTGGGCCTGTGAGATGCTTACATCTCTAGATTTCCTCCATGTGAGAGATATTGGGGGTCACCTTCTTGTAGTTCTGCAGGCCTGTAAGGAACTTACTTCATGAGGATTCCTTCATGTGAGAGATCTTGGGGGTTTCCTCCTTACAGGTCTGCAGGCATGTGCGACGATTTTGTCCTGCGGGATTTGTCCATCATTGGTCTAAGGGCCTTTGGTGTACTTTGTGCAACTTCATAGTTTTGCAGAGCTATGGAATCCTTATGTTCGAACCACCTCAAGAGAGAGTACCTGTGGAGCTATCTCTCTTGTAATTTTCATTCCTTTCTAGCTTCTCCAACTCTTTCTTAAATTCTCTTTTCTTCTCAAGTTGTATATACCAGATTGAAGATCTACATCTTCTTCATCTTGGGTATATGCTCGCTCTCTCTTCAATAGTGGTTGCTTCCCTAACTTTTGGGTGCGCTCTTCTCTTGAAGCAACCAATTCTTACCTTCTTCTCTTCATTTTAAAATTATTCTATGTGTTATTTCTTAATTTGGGGACGACGCATAGTACTAAGACAACCTTCTACATTAAGGTCTCTTTCACTTTGTTGACTCAAATCCTTTAATTTTTTGTGTGCTAACATTGTTGTCTGGTGTAAAGTTTTCTTGTCTAATGCATTTGTTTTGCAGGTCTTTAGCCTAGGGGTATGGGTCCTTGGTTCAAAGAGTTATATGCTTCCTCTATAGTATCCTTTTGGCATTATGATGTTATTTATGTTTAGTAGACTTCCTTTAGTGTGCATATTAGTCTAGGTTCATATACCTGCTAAAGTGGGGGAAAAATGTAATGTCACAAAATTGAACCCCTTGCAATTTCACATACATTCTTGCATCCTCTTTAGTGTCCACTCCCCTAGAACTTATGTAGGCTCATTTTAGCCCCTGCATCAGGCTTTTTACCTCTCAAGATGCTCCAACATCCTTTTTCAGCAGCTATCCTTGTGCATCATCTTTGTGTCAAAACTTATGCTTCTCCTATTCTCATTGTTTTGTTGTGTGATGTATCCATACATTAGCGCATTGCATGGACATATGTGCACTGCACTAGTGTCCTGTGATGCTTCAACATTCAAATGACCATTTTTGTGCATGTTTGCCACTTGTTAACAAATTTTGTCAGTGGTAATGGCTAAGGATGCCTAGTAATGGTTGGGGAAGCTTCTTTTCCCTCCTATTCTCTCTTTTTAATCCATTCTTTCAATCCATTGATCCTTCTTGAGCTATCTCCCTTGGAGACACTCTCTTTTTCCTCTTCACTCTTTTCCTTGCACAAATCTCTCACTTGTTACAACAGCTTCAAGCTATCACGTTCTCACAACTCTCTTTGTAGCTCTCTTAGCTCTCGCAACCCTCTCTTTTGTTCTTACTCTCCCTCTTTGGCTTGCTTAATCCTTGCAACTCTCTCTCCCTTCATGCTTGCGAGCATCTTGGGATTTCACACATCCCCTATCTATTGCATCTCTACTTTGTGATACAAGTTATCCTCCTTGAGTGGGGATTGCTATTATCACCTACATTTTGTGATACAGGTTCTTCTCCTCAAGAGGGGATTGTCTTTATCACTCCTTTGTCCATTTCTCTCTATCTATCTGGTTGTCCGTGGAGGTGGGAGCACCAAAGTGGGGGTTTGACTAAGGCAAACCCCTATACAACCCCAATACTTTATCTAGATCGTATGCATGCAGGTATTGAAGACATTCATCTGTTGGAGGCTTCATCACTTGCATGGTTGTAAACAATTTCCTTTCTTCTCTTTATTTCTACCATCTACACTTCACTTTATTTTGATTCTATTGTATTATGTCATTTTCCTACATTCCATAATTTCTCGGTATTTTTATTGTTAGTAGCCACTCTACTATTTTCTATGATATTCTTGGTTTTTGGTCCATATGGATGCCAACGCACCAGAGATATTTCAACACACTGCACTATCATCCCAGAACCGCATTGTCATCCTTTGGCTGAGAGCTTGTCAGTTTGTCTAAAAAATTGTTGTGACCTACTCTTTCTGATTCTAGAACTTTCGTTGTGTCCTTTGAGGTAGTTTAGGATAGTTTTCCCCTTGGGAATCTCTTGAGAATAAAGTGACTCATGAGTAGCGAATCCCCCTTTTCTACACACACACACATCATCCTCTCCATCTTTTTCCCTCTCCCACTATCTCTTTATATGTCTCTTACCTTCTCCGTCTCTATCTCTCTATCTCTCTCCCTATCTATCTCTATATATTTATCCCTTCCTCTATCTACTCTCACTCACTTTATTTCTCTCTCTCCCCCTCTCCCTCTATCTCTTTATATGTATCACTAGATCTCTATATTTTTCTTCCTCTATCTCTCTATCTCTACCTCTCCCTCTCTCTCTTTATATATCTCTCATTATTTATTTGTCTCTCTCCCTCCCACTCTCTCTCTCCCATCTCTCCCCCCTCATCTATGTATGTCTCTCTATCCTCTCTCTCCATCACCCTCTTGTCTTATCTCTCTCTCAACATTTCTTTATGTTTATCTCCCTTTCACTCTTTATCTGTCTCTCTCCCTCACCATCTCTCTCTCACTCTCCATATCTATCTCTCTATCTCCCCTTTCTTTATCTTTCACTATCCTCCCTCTCTTTATTTATCTCAATCTCCCTCTACCTCTATATCTTTCTATCTCTATCACCATTTCATTATTTTTCTATCCATCTCCTTCTCACACACACTCTCTCTCCCTCCATTTCTCTCCCATCTCTCTCTATCTCCTTGTCCCTCTCTCCCTCTCCCTCTTTGAATCTATCTCTCTCTATCTCACTCACTCTATCTCTCTTCCATCTCTTTTTCTCATTCTCTCCCTCTCCCTCTCTATATATTTTTCACCTCTTTGTATCTTTCCCTCTCCTTGTACATATCTTTCTATCCTTATCTCACTATCTCTATATATCTCTCCCCTTTTCCCTCTTCCTTATCTCTCTATCTCATCCTCTCCCTCTATATTTCTCTCACTATCTCTTTATATGTCTCTTACCCTCTCCCTCTCTATCTCTCTATCTTCTCTCTCCATCTCTCTTCTTCCCCACCTTTATCTCTCTCTTACACCATCTCTATCTATCTCTATCCTCCCTCTCTCTTTATCTCTTCCCCCCCTCTCTCTTTCCCTCTTCCTCTCAATCTTTATAATTTTGTAACCTACAAAATGCAAGCACATTTTATGAGCCATAAAATGTGCTCATGTTTTGTGGCTCGCCAAACATGCTCATCTTTTCTAGCTCACAAAGTGTGCTCATATTTTGTGGCTTGCAGAATGCACTCATGTTTTTTGGCTTACAAAACGTGCTCACATTTTGTGTCTCACAAAATTTTCTTGCATTATTGCCATAATGTGATCGTTTTATATGATTTTGAACATAAAAGGAGTGTGTTGTGTAGAAAATTGGTCATTTGGCCACTTTTTTGTACATCATTTCAATGCAAACAGCCAACATTGAGAAGTAATTAATTGATGGAGACTATATATTCTTATTTTGGAAGCTATTGATATCATAAGATTTTTTTTTTTTTAATTTTAAAATTACTCACATATATCATGAAGGAGATCAAGTAGAAAATTGGATTGCTAATCTCAACATTTAGGAAAGTTATCATGATTATTCAATCATGGGAAAAAGGTTAGAGAAATTTCTCACTTTTATTGAACATCAAAAGTTCTTAAAAAAATATATTTAAAAAAAATAAGAAGTTAATTCAAGTTCTTTCTTGGATTCTATTTTTTTTCAATGGCTTCTTTATTTTGTTTTTTATTGTCATTGGTATTGGAAGATCAAGATCTTCAAAATTTCTATGCATATTTCTGTCAATTCTATTGCTTCTGATAAACTTGGTAATGAAATTAATGCTTTTGTTATGGTTTATAATCATGGAGTTGGCTTATCTATCTTTCCAATTGTGATGAGAGTGTTTTCTTTTTGGAGTACAATGGATCAAGGGTGATGGTTGGTGCTTCTAATATTTTCCTTCAAATGCTATTCATATTTTAGATTTAACACTTGGGAGGTATTTGCATATTATTTAAACTCTAACCTTGAAATTTTCCACAATCTTCTTCCTTTGGACATAGATTTGATTTCTTTTCATTTATCCTCTTATTATGGGTCCTTTTGGGGATATTTTTTTTATTATGACAAGTAAAGGAAGGGTTAAGTTATTTCACCCTTTTTATTAGAAAAATAAGGTAAACATGACCAAAAATAATAGGCCTTACAAATGACATAAATGATATAAAATAGGTTTTTCAAAAAAAAAAAAAGATATACAAAAATAATTGATGAACTAAATTATGCCTAATTAATTCCCATCTAAGTGGGCATGTGAGAAAAGAAGCATAAAATGCAAACCTGAGTTACATTTTTGTGTGATTTCTTACACTTTTACATAGGAGTCCAAATTCTTTCATCATACCCTAAATCATTGATTGATAGTTGGAAAGCATTTGATACTTGCTGAATCTAGATTTTATGAATTTCCTTCTATAAGGGATATTTGAGTTGGGAGGGTGCCTCCTCTTGATGGGTTATCATATAAATTTTCTTTCTAAACCTATGGTGAATCTAAAGGACATGGTTCTTTTGTTTCCTTGACAAAGAGATGATGTGGGAAAGAATATTTTCACCTTGTGACATGACATGCCAACTTGTGTCTCCTAGTGAAAATTTGTCAACAACATGACCTATATCATAGTATATCAAAAAATGAAATGGAAACCCTTCAAAGTCTACAAGTTGAACCCATTATTTGCCTTAACTATTCGGGTAATGTCTACAAGAAGATACTCGAAGATATCTAGATATACTATAATATTATCATAAGCTATATGAGTAAAAGTTGAATTGACCTTATCTATAGCCAAAAAAATACCTAATGAGTTGTTGATTTCTTGAAATAAGGAGTTTAACCAAATGAAAGTGGAATATTAGGAAACCTAAGTCAATAACACGTTGAAAGATTCCCTAAAGGTACTGAATGTCAAATGCCACAATATTAATATGGAATGTGTTGACCCCAAAACCAAAAATGATTAAAAAATGACCTTGGTCTTTGATAGATTCAAACTCTTCAATGAAAAACCCTTGAGCACAAGGAAAAATTGTAGACTATCTTCCATGAGTGTTTGGTAGTTGAAAGAGATTCACTTGTTTAGATCTAGAAGACTTGGCAAGAGGTGGTTGAATTTGCTAACCAATACATGCATAGAAAAATAACTCACCTTCAATTAGGTTTAGAAACATTTGCTTCATGATATGGAATGGTTTGGTGGTTTGAAAGAATCAAATGAGATTGGAATTATTTATTTCCTAATGAGGATTGGATTATGATTCTATCATCTTCTAGCATTGGACACTTCCATTCCTTTTCTAATTAGAAGCTTTACAAGCACAAGAAGTGGCCTTTAGTTTTATATGGTCTTCAATCTTGTCATATATAAGTTTAATTTTTATGCTTTATTGGTCTTTCCATTCTAGAAGGTGTAGCTTTGGAATGGTTAAGAATATTATATTTTTGATTTGGAGTGGTTATTGACCTTTTTCTATCTCAACTATGGTTCTTCAATTTCTATTTATACTATTGATTTTTTTATACTGCATGAATTAGCATCAAGATATTTCTCAACATGTCTTAGTTTTTCCTCATTCATGTACGCTATTTCTATTTTGGAGTGTATCTCTATGGCTTTGGGCTTTTATCTCACTCCAATTTTCTCTATCATTTTTCTATTTTTCCTTCCTTTTCGGTTTCTTTCCTACTTGAATTTCTCCCTCTCACACCTTATGTAGACTATTGTGACTTGTATCAATTGGATCCTATTAATTGTTTCTTAATTGTATTCTTCCTTCATAGTTGCCTCTTTCTTGTGTTTATTTTTCTATGGATTGTTTTTGGATCATTTTTTCTTTTATCTACTACTATTGTGCTACCATATGGTTGTATGTGGGTGCTTATGGAACCTGTTTCAATTCATTGTATCCCTTATGGGCCTCCTCATTATGGTACAAGGAACTATTATTATGCCTAATGCCATGCATGAGATTTCTAGAAGCCTTATGGATGGAATTAAAGTGTAGGAAATAACTACACTAGTGTTAAGGAGACCTAATGCTCTTTCAAGGATTCTTGTTTATGGAAAGATTATTAGTACTTTTCTATGAATACCAATTATCACATTAACGAGACTAAGGATAGTAATATGACTAGTAATATGTTTTTTCCAAGAAGGGATATAGATGTAGTTATTAAGACTTTGGATAATTTTAGTAATGAAAATATTGAATATCAACATTACCCATCTTCCCCAAAAGGAAAGAAAAAGGCTAGCATTGAGGAACCTTTTTTGAGTAAGAAAGCCCATATCTCAAGGGATCCCTTGCATGAACATACTACTCATCATCCATATTTTTATATGCCTTGGTGTTAGAATGATAACTTGTATAAATCCATAACTCCTATTATTTCTATTATTTACAATCTAGTTACCATTAGAAATGGGTGTATCTAGGAAACCAAATTGGGTAGAATAAATCTTCAAGACCTTACCTTAGCCATCATGGATTAACTAAAGAATGTGAATACTCAATTAATTCATTCAAGAATAGAAAGTGATGAGAAGGCACATAATGGATGAGCAAATGGATAATTTGAACCCTATGAATATCATCTCCAAAGATATCACATTGTGTTACTATCTCAAGGCTTTGGTTTAAAAAATTAGACCCCTCATTCATGATAGTAATCATAGGCTACATCATAATAGCCATGACCCACATCCATGCATTGGTAATCAAAGCATCAAATAGAAAGAAGATTCTATAGCAAATTTTAAATGTTGAAATATGATCTTACTTAAATAATAGTTTTCCTTTATTGTCTTCTTATAATCGACCTCTAGCCTATTTTATAATTGAATAAAATAAATAAATTTATTATTTAAAAAAGAAATACTTTAGTATTGATTTGAAAATTATATAGACAATGCACTAAATAAATTCAAAAAAATTGAAATCACATAAAAAATTATATTGAATAAATAAATGATATTGTTCATTTTTCAACAGCAATATGACCCAAATCCATGCATTGGTAATCAAAGCAGCAAATAGAAAGAAGAATTTATAGCAAATTTTAAATGTTAAACTATGATCTTACTTAAATAATAGTTTTCCTTTATTGTTTTTATATAATCGACCTCTAACTTATTTTATAATTGAATAAAATAAATAAATTTATTATTTAAAAAAGAAATACTTTAATATTGATTTGAAAATTATATAGACAATGCACTAAACAAATTCAAAAAAATTAAAATCACATAAAAAAATTATATTGAATAAATAAAATGATATTATTCATTTTTCAACAGCAATATGACCCAAATCCATGCATTGGTAATCAAAGCATCAAATAGAAAGAAGATTCTATAGAAAAATTTAAATGTTGAACTATGATCTTATTTAAATAATAGTTTTCCTTTATTGTCTTTTTATAATTGACCTATAACCTATTTTATAATTGAATAAAATAAATAAATTTATTATTTAAAAAATAAATACTTTAATATTGATTTGAAAATTATGTAGACAATGCACTAAACAAATTCAAAAAAAATCAGATCACATAAAAAATTATATTGAATAAATAAATAATATTATTCATTTTTCAACAAAAAAAAAAAACATAAAACATACTTTAAAAAATATATACTCAATGCCACTTCTAAATTTTTAAAATAATCTATTTTTTAAATCCAAACTATAATAATACATGGTACATATCCTCTAATATAAAATTCGTACCAAAAAAAATCTTTAATATCTTTTAAAACATTAGCGTCCCAACATCTCTATTGGCACATGCTGACTTTGGATAGGAACTTGCAACTTCTCTATTCTTAAAAAAAATGCAATTTCCTCGTAGATTTTTGAAGGAAGCAGCAGCCTAATTATTTGGCTCTGCATTATACATTTCAATTAGCCAACATAATTTAAATTTAAGTTTCTTAAAGCTGTGAAGTGTCCAAAGGCGTAATGGAAAGCCTTGTACTTTTGCGAGTCACTTAAACTGAGATTTTTCCACCCAAAACAATACTCAAAATTTAAGTTTCTTAAAGCTGTGAGTTGTCCAAAGCTGTCAGGCAAAGTTTTTAACTTTCCACAACCAAATAAATTCAAGTCCCTTAAAGCTGTGAGTTGTCCAAAGGTGTCAGGCAAAGCTTCTAACTTTTGACACAGAGATAAATTCAAGTACCTTAAAGCTGTGAGTTGTCCAAAGGTGTCAGGCAAAGCTTCTAACTTAACACAGCTACATAAATTCAAGTCCCTTAAAGCTGTGAGTTGTCCAAAAGTATCAGGCAAATTTTGGAGATTGCTACAACAGAACAAGTCCAAATATGTTAAAGTAATTAGCTGTCCGAAGGATTCTGGCAGACATTTTAAACGCTCGCACATTCTCATACTTAGAACCTCTAAAGCAGGCCGTTGACAGATTTCCTCAGGCAGCTCCGACATTTTTTTCTTGCCATCTAGAATTAAAATTCTCAATGCCACTAACTGATTAAATCCCTCCGGTAGCTTGGGCAGCTCCTGCAATTCACTGAAGTCTAGTTTTTCCAAAGGGCTCGAAAGAGCTCCTGTCATCTGAGAGTTTGTGCATTCAGTGGAATCAAATGGGCAAATGACCTTCACTGACAATAATATTTGAGGAAGCTGCATAGAGATTCCAATTGTCAGAACATGGCTACCAAACAATCAAAGTGTATAAATAATAAAATGTAATTGAAGACAGAAGACTTGCCTTACACAGACTAACTCCACCTTCGGTGAAGAAAGGCCCATGGAACACCCTCAATTTATCAAGCATCTCCAATTTCACTGGTAATTGAGGAAACTCATAGGATAGCTGAAGAAACTTCAATTCTTCAAATCTCATCTGACTTACTGTGCTCACTTTCATTCCTTTTCCCAAGGCCAGAACTCTTAATGATTTTCTCATTAGATTTAAGTGTCTCTCCTCAATAACGTGTTCAGATTCCTCGTTAACAAGCCAGACTCCTTTAATTTGATTGAGCCTCTGCAAAAGTACTGACTTTGGTTAGAGTAAATAATTTTAAACTTGTATTCTATCCGATCACGTAATTGGAAGGGACACCTGGCTAAATATACCTGTTCGTCTGCCGCTTCACATAGGGATTGATAATCTAAGATTCTATTCCCTTTTGCTAAGCCTTTTGCCTTTGCTTTGATGATATCATGAACAACTAATTTCTCCCCAACCGAATCGTAGGTCAAGAACTCAACGGAAAAATAAGGATCCTTCCTTGGCTTAGGAGTTAAAGTGACCAATCCTGCCTCAAAAAGAGATGTAACTGCCGTTGCTCCCACAATATACTCCACATCTTCACGATTCCATTTGCTGAAGAAGTGGCATATGTCAAGTAAAGCTTCCTGAATGTACTCTTCCAACTCACCATACACAAAATCAACAAGGCGTTCGCTCAGCATTTCTTCTTTGATAGTGCCCCCTTCTTCCAAAATTTCCAAGATGTCAGCACACCTCTCAACTCTATAACTTTGCTTATGTAATTGAGCGCCAACAATTTTGAGGGCCAGCGGTACCCCGCTGCAAATTTTTAGTATTCTATTTAAATCTTCTTCTTTGATGGTTGCACGTTGAGTTGGATCTTTTAACAAAATTTTCAATGCATCTTGATCGGGCAGAGGGTTGAGACAATAGTCTTTGCGCACCAGGTTGGGCTGTTCTTTAAACATATCTGTAGCTGCTAAATTTCGTGTTGTTATCAGAATTCTGCTACCTTGGGGAAGGCCTCCCAAGTCCTCCGGCAGAAGGTTTTTCAGGTCCGCTGACTGTAATGCATTATCAATGAAAAGAAAAATAGGTTTAGGTTTTTTTTCTTCTTCTTCTTCCCGTAATGCATTATAAATAGGTTTAGGTTTTTGTTTTTGTTTTTCTTCTTCTTCTTTTTCTTTTTGACATAAAAAAGCTTGAAATTTAAAAGCTTCCATCAGATGATGTTGACCATCTTTGCAATCTCTTAACTCTATCTGTTGCCCACCATTATAATCTTTAATACAATCTTTCAAAATTTGCTGCTGTGATTTTCTAAAATCGTTCTTCTCTTGCTCTTGAAATATTTCAAGACTAGTATAATTATATTTATTGAGATTCGTCTTTGAAACCACAGCTTCTGCGACTGTGGTCTTTCCGAGGCCCCCAAAACCATAAATTACTACTGCAAGCGATGACTGGTCTGTGGTTGTCAGAAGATCAAGTATTGCATTCACTGGCTCGTCAATCCCAACTGTTGAGTGACAAACAAATATGTTAGGATAAGTTTTGCAGTGCTGAACTTGTATGTAGTATTATACTAAATAAATTAAAGATATATAAACAGAGCTATAAACAAAGCGGTGGTCCATTATAAAGGCCATAAACATTGAAGCATGAACAGCTTTTAGGAAATTAACTGAGAAGGTGAAGATCTACATTTCTCAAATGCAAGGTACATTTTGCATTTAAGCGATAGGGAATTTACCATTTCAAAACAGCAATCTTGAAATGGTCTGGAGACCATAGTTTTTAGTAGGTAAGGTAAACTGAATTATCATCTAGGACTGGGGTATTATTGATCACAAATTTTCATGACTAAATAAATAATAATAAATTCTACAATAATAAGAAATACTTTAAAACTGTTATTTTATAAAAGTTGAGGGAAAAGTTTTTTTTATCTATCATTTGTCATTTAATTTAATTTGTTTTTTATCTATTATTTGTCATTTAAGTACATTTAATTTAATTTGTTTTTTATCTATCATTTGTCATTTATTTCAATTTTAGTGACATGAACCCATCTTGAATCATACTAGTTTTATGTTCTAGATTGAATCGTAAGTATAATTTTATTCTTTAAAAAGAATTATATTTATGATTATGTCTTCTTTATTCAAAACACTCTTTTGTTCATCCCAAGTCAGCTCTCTTACCAAATTTTGATCATAATCAACCAAAATATTTAAATTTAATGTATAGGATGTCATATTTAAAGTCAAGTCCTAGAAAACTAGAAATCATCTTAAAATTTGAAAATAACTTATTTACATCAAATCAAAAAGAAATTGAGACATCTGACATTGCAATTGAACAAAAATTATACATAAGAAACTACATTGATATATATTTTTTCTTTAAATCTTATAATTTAAAACTTTAAAAGAGACTATCTTAGACCTAGGAAGGCTTCATGTTTTAACACTTGCGCAGGAGACTCTCCAAGTTACTTTATAGCACCACACCAAATTCAAAAAGAAAGTATCATCACATATATTAAGACTCAAAAGTGAGCTATACAAAAAGATAAATCACATCTAGAAAGAGTAAATCATACAAGATCAAGAAAACTATTAACCGAAGAATACACAATTGTCAAGTGAATCTTTATTGGCCTATCATTTATGACCCCAACTTTTTTACTTCCAATAAGATAAAATATTTTTTAAAAAATTTCAAAGTTTCTTTTCTTTGATCAATTGGACAAGAATATTACATTTAGAAATTGCATGATAAGTTAAAGGAAAAAGTTAAAAGGGGGTATTTAATTTGAATATTTTGCATGGGGTCAAATTTTTTCATGAGTGCATATTTAAAAAGGGAATTGTTTTAATCAAATTCTTGCAACAAAATGTACTAACAAAAGAGTTTACAAAAACAAATAGAGAGTAATATATATTGTAGCATTGATTGATCAAAATTTATAATGAGGGTTTGGGAGTTGCAAAAAATATTATGGGAAAATGTGGTCTCAAATATAAGGATTTTGTGAGTTCTTGTGTTTCTAATTATTTTAAACTCATCCACTTTATGTCTAGTAGTACTTTAATCCAATCCTTTTTGAGTCTTCACATGTGTGCTTATGGATTCCAACCCTCTCAGATGTCCATAATTTGACCCAAAATATTTGTTAGTTCCCAAAACTATGGGTCTAAAACCCTAAAACATCTCTTACCTTCAAGGCCAAGGATTTATTTTTAAGAACGTAAAATTGGGGTTCACCAATAAACTATAGAGGGTTCAAGGAAAATGAATGAGAGTGGATAGTCTCCCCTACACTTTGGGCTTAGTTAGATGTATGAGGGTATTCCTAGGGGTAATATTTCATAATTAACTACAACTAAATATATTAAATAATAAGAAAATATTAGTAGTATCTAGAAGTATGATTTGACCCTAAATTCTATCACTAGATCAAATACTAACCTACTTTTATAAACTCCATTAAATGAATATAGACATGTAAAGCATGACTCACCAAAATAAAAACTAATAAGCCTTGATTAAGATATTTCCTTGGATATAACACTAAATTATGAAACGCATTGAAACTTACTTCTTACTCCTATATTATTGGTGAATTATTTTGTTCATTTTAAGAAAATTAAGGGTCAAATTTTCAAGACTAGTGTCTTACATGGGTTATAGAGTTGCATTCAACCGTATGAACAAAGCATGAGAAATAACAATGAATGTATGATACCAAGTAATAAAGTCTACTTAAGAATCCTTCTCCAAATGTGAAAATACTCATATATAATAAGAAATTGACCATTATAAATATAATTTATATTTTTAAAGTGTTGTGGAACTCATCAAATTTATATTACAATCATACTAGACATGTGGATAAAAAACACTATAAACAAGGAGAGACTTCTCATATCTTTTCTTAGAATTTTGTAAAATGTCTACAACTAGCCAAGGAGACATAAGATTACATATCTATGCTTCAATTAGCTACCTCTCTATAGCTTTTAGAATGCACACCCCAAATGGTGAATAGACATGTAGTTGTTGAAACCCTATAATACCCTCTACAACCTATATTCTATTGAAATAAGAATGACAAAAAATTTGAATGTAGAATGAACTTTTATTTATAGTTCACATGTCCCTATCATTTAGGATAGGAGCTTTGGGTTGAAGTGAAAATCATGGATCTATCTTGCAGGATTTTCCCAAGACCATGGATGTCACATGTGGGGGTTATCTAGATTCATGGGACCTCAAAAATCCATGGAACAGATTAAGTGCAAGTTGAAGAGGGTGATTGGAACCTCAATGATCATATTTGTGGTAGCATGGCCACCCCTATTGTATGCAATTAGATATACATGAGAAATGATGGCATTAGGTTTGAATAGATGTATTTTAGGAAAGAAAGGAGGAATTGGTGGTTCTAGGGTCAAATTTGGTATCAATGGAGTGATAGGAAAGCATTGAATGTATGTGAAATCTGATTTCAAGGGTTTCTATGCCAAAGCTAGCCACTTGATAATTTTTAGTTGGGCCTTAAAACAAAATTGAGTATTTAGGTATCTAGCAAGAGTCCAAGTCCCAAAGGGACTTGAGGAATTAGAAAGGATTAACCGATTCAAGTGAACTAAGAGTAGGGAGGGCAATGAAATTTTGAACATAATAGAAGGGTTGGGTTTTGGGGGTTATGAGGAACTTGGGAGAAGGCGGTCAAGAAAAGGAGAAGGCCAAGGGTTAGGTAGAGAACATGGACCAAGACCAAAAGGATTAGAGAAAGGATTAGGCTATGGGCCTAGGGAGGAAATAGGAACTGACAAGAGAGCATAGGCCAAGAATAGAACCTCATGGGAGTGAGAAATACATAACCATGGAGAGTGGAGGAAAAGAGGGATCACTTGGACTAAGAGGAAGAGGATTGTAGAGGGACTAGGGAAAACCTAGCATTGAGGACATGGTGCTAAGGTTTGGAGTCCTAAAGTTCTAGGTTCTAAGGGGAAGTGCATAAAAATGGGATTGGAGGTTTCATGGTTCTTGAGAGTTTCAAAATTTCATGAGTCCAGAGTGCATGTGAGAATTGAGACTAGAGGGATGGGAAAGGAAAGAGAAAGGACTAGGATATAAGGAGGACTTGGCATCAAGGATATGGTGTCAAATTATAAAGTTCTCTTCAAGCTTCAAGCTTTGGGAGACAAATAAGAAACTGCATAGGAGGTGAGGGATGGAGTTGTTAGAGTAAAGGTTTTAACTTAATTATGGTTAATTAAGTTACCTTTATTCCTCTCTTAATAGTTCACAAATTTTCATGACTAAATAAATAATAATAAATTCTACAATAATAAGAAATACTTTAAAACTGTTATTTTATAAAAGTTGAGGGAAAAGTTTTTTTTATCTATCATTTGTCATTTAATTTAATTTGTTTTTTATCTATTATTTGTCATTTAATTTAATTAGTTTTTTATCTATCATTTGTCATTTATTTCAATTTTAGTGACATGAACCCATCTTGAATCATACTAATTTTATCGTTCTAGATTGAATGGTAAGTATAATTTTATTCTTTAAAGATAATTATATTTATGATTATGTCTTCTTTATTCAAAACACTCTTTTGTTCATCCCAAGTCAGCTCTCATACCAAATTTTGATCATAATCAACCAAAATATTTAAATTTAATGTATAGGATGTCATATTTAAAGTCAAGCCCTAGAAAACTAGAAATCATCTTGGAATTTGAAAATAACTTATTTACATTAAATCAAAAAGAAATTGAGACATCTGACATTGCAATTGAACAAATATTATACATAAAAAACTACATTGATATATATTTTTTCTTTAAATCTTATAATTTAAAACTTTAAAAGAGACTATCTTAGACCTAGGAAGGCTTCATGTTTTAACACTCGCGTAGGAGACTCTCCAAGTTACTTTATAGCACCACACCAAATTCAAAAAGAAAGTATCATCACATATATTAAGACTCAAAAGTGAGCAATACAAAAAGATAAATCACATCTAAAAAGAGTAAATCATACAAGATCAAGAAAACTATTAACCAGAGAATAGACAATTGTCCAGTGAATCTTTGTTGGCCTATCATTTATGACCCCAACTTTTGTACTTCCAATAAGATAAAATAATTTACTTTAAAATTTCAAATTTTCTTTTCTTTGATCAATTGGACAAGAATATTACATTTAGAAATTGCATAATAAGTTGAAGGAAAAAATTAAAAGGAGGTATTTAATTTGAATATTTTGCATGGGATCAAAATTTTTCATGAGTGCATGTTTCAAAAGGGAATTATTTTAATCAAATGCTTGCAACAAAAATGTACTAACAAAAGAGTTTACTAAAAACAAATAGAGAGTAATATATTGTAGCATTGATTGATCTAAAGGAAGGCAATGTTTGCATAAAGAAAACAAAATACAAATGATATATACAAAGGGGAAAATTTAGTACATTCTATTTTAATATAAAAGGGGAAATATATTTTATAAAAGTTCCAAAATCTAAGTATGGTCTTAAAAATACTTCAAATTTTTCTTAATCAAAATTTATGAGGGAACTTGGGAGTTGCAAAAAATATTATGGGAAAATGTGGTCTCAAATATAAGGATTTTGTGAGTTCTTGTGTCTCTAATTATTTTAAACTCATCCACTTTATGTCTAGTAGTACTTTAATCCAATCCTTTTTGAGTCTTAACATACATTCAAAAAGGAATTGGTGGTTCTAGGGTCAAATTTGGTATCAATGGAGTGATAGGAAAGCCTTGAATGTATGTGAAATAGGATTTCAAGGGTTTCTATGCCAAAGCTAGCCACTTGATAATTTTTAGGTGGGACTTATAAAAAAATTTGAGTATTTAGGTATCTAACAAGAGTCCAAGTCTCAAAGGGACTTTAGGAATTGGAAAGGATTAACCAATTCAAGTGAACTAAGAGTAGGGAGGGCAATGAAATTTTGAAAATAATAGAAGGGTTGGGTTTTGGGGGTTAGGAGGAACTTGGGAGAAGCTGGTCAAGAAAAGGAGAAGTCCAAGGGTTAGGTAGAGAACATGGACCAAGACCAAAATGATTAGAGGAAGGATTAGGCTATGGGCCTAGGGAGGAAATAGGGACTAACAAGAGAGCATAGACCAAGAATAGAACCTCATGGGAGTGAGAAATACATAACCATGGGGAGTGGAGGAAAAGAGGGATCACTTGGACTAAGAGGAAGAGGATTGTAGAGGGACTAGGGAAAACCTAGCATTGAGGACATGGTGCTAAGGTTTTGAGTCCTAAAGTTCTAGGTTCTAAGGGGAAGTGCATAAAAATGGGATTGGAGGTTTCATGGTTCTTGAGAGTTTCAAAATTTTATGAGTGGAGTGCATTTGAGAATTGAGACTAGAGGGATGGGAAAGGAAAGAGCAAGGACGAGGATATAAGGAGGACTTGGCATCAAGGATATGGTGTCAAATTATAAAGTTCTTATCAAGCTTCAAGCTTTGGGAGACAAATAATAAACTACATAGGAGGTGAGGGATGGAGTTGTTCGAGTAAAGGTTTTAACTTAATTATGTTAATTAAGTTACCTTTATTCCTCTCTTAATATTTCACTTTAGTTTGCATATTGTGACATTTAATAATTATATTATTATTAAATGTCTACCTATTAGGGTTTCTTTAGGGTTGCACAATTTCAAAAAATAAAATAAAAATTAATAAAAAGGGGGGGTCTCTGTGAGGCCTTCCTTCATATTTTTTTTAGCATGCTTTCATCTCTTTCTGGAGAGGAATTTTGCCCACTGGGTTTTCTCCTTTACTCCGCTTTATAGAGATTTGGTTGTATTCGAGTACCTGATCTAGCCTAGTTTTTGGGACCCTTGTTTGCTTTCATGCATTGTAGTTACCTTTGCTTTCTTGCACCTGTTTGTAGCTACACTCTTTCTCATCTTAAGGGGGGATGTTTCAGTGGATACTACTTTGTATAGATAGTTGGTTGGCAGTTTGTTGTACGTGACCCACTCACGTCCTGATCATTCCTTTGCGGTTGGCCTTGTCTCTCGATTCTCACATGATCCACATGAGAGTCATTGGCAAGCAACCAAATGTATCTTGAGGTACATTCGCGGCACCACACATTATGGTATTCACTACACATCAGGATCCCTTCACATTGTTGACTTTACTGACTCAGATTGGGTTGATGATGTCAATGATTGGAAGTCTACTTCTAGATTTATTTTTTGCCTTGGTTATGGTCCTGTCACATGGTCTTGCAAGAAGTAGCTTGCTATTGCATTATCCTCTACCTAGGCTGAGTATCGAGGAGCAGTGTTAGCTAGTCAAGAGGTTTTATGGCTTCGACAGTTGATGACAGAGTTTGGGTTTCCTCTTGATAGTCCCACTATGCTTTGGTGTGACAATCAAAGTGCCATTCATATCTCTCGCAACCCATTGGAGCATCAACGGACTAAGCACATTAAAATCCACATGCACTTCATCAAGTAGTTGATTAAGGATGGTTTTCTCATCTTGGAGTACATTCCTAAAGAGGAGCAGGTTGCAGATATCTTAACTAAACCTTTGGCATCACTGCGCTATCTTCAGTCGTGCTCCATGCTTGGGGTGAAGGAAGTTGTCCTTGGGGGGTCTTTGTGAGGCCTTCCTTCCTTCATGTTTTTTTTAGCATGATTTCATCTCTTTCTGGAGAGGAGTTTTTCCCACTGGGTTTTCTCCTTTACTCCGCTTCACAGAGATTTGGTTATATTCAAGTACCTGATCTGGCCTAGTTGTTGGGACCCTTGTTTGCTTTCACACATTATAGTTACCTTTGCTTTCTTGCACCTGTTTGTAGCTGCACTCTTGCTCATCTTAAGGGGGGGTGTTAGAGTAAAGGTTTTAACTTAATTATGTTAATTAAGTTACCTTTATTCCTCTCTTAAGATTTCACTTTAGTTTGCACATTGTGACATTTAATAATTATATTAATTATTAAATGTCTACCTATTAGGGTTACTTTTAGGTTTGCATGATCTCCTTTTATAAGGATTGTTCTTTGTAATTATTTTACTTTTCTCTCTAAATAATATAGTCTCAATTTTCAGAGCCATTCTTGCTTTGCTTCAAATATCTTCTTCTATGACAGGTTATTTGCATGCAAGTGTTCTTCGGAATCTGTGAGGTTGGATTCTCAACTTCAACAGGAGTATCAAATTGACTTGGCACCAAGGAATCAAGTGCTATTTTTTTATGTTCATCCAAGGGGTTGAGGCTTGATGAGGAAGGTTGAAGGAGAGTAGGGAAATGGAAATGGGTGGGGATCAAGCTTCTAAGGGAACCTATAACCCTTGGACTTGGTCCTTAGATCCAATGTTTCCCTAAAAGCCTATAGCCTATGGAAGGAAAATCAAAGACCATAAACACATAAACACACCCAAGACCCATATTGAACAATTGGAAAAAATTAAAGGGGGACCCATTTAGGTTTTCTCTAATTAAATATTAATGGTAGATAACTAGGTAGGTGCACAAAAGGATTTAAACTTAACTAATTATTCAATTTATGAGTCCCACAAATTTGAGCATCAATAGTGGCTCTAGTTGGGGGTCACATTTGCCTCTTGTATGCATAGTGACAATCTATATATCTCTAAGAGTAAACAAAAATAGGGGACCAAAAGGAGATGGGATAAAAATGCTTCATGTTTAAACAAGGATCATGATTGCACAACTACACATACAACACAATATTTAAAAGATGAGACACAACATGAAATAAAATATATTATGTAAAGGGTGAAACCAACTCTTACAAAAGCACTACTAATCAAAAGTATCATGGATCAACAACCACACTAATTCTTTGGCCAATCACTTGAGGTACTATGCACAATCATGATACCCCTTAGAATATTTATATGGCCATGTCATGGGCCATATTATTCTCCACCCAAAATAATTGAGTTAAAAAACATTTTGACTATTCCCTAGCATCAACACATACCTCTAAAGCTACAAATTAGGTGCTCATTGTTAACTATCATTCTATCTAGGGGATAGCTCATGTTATCCAAGAAGAATATTATATATCTACCGCTTGGATCATTCTTCAGGTAAGAAAGGGTGGATGCATATTTTAAATATTTGACTCACTAAATTTTATTGCATCTAGACTTACACAACATTATGTAGTAGAATGCACACAAGAGGCACCGAGCTAATTGGTGCATCAATGTATTCTTAATAAATTATCTCAAATGAGATCCTACCCATGTCTTCTTCAAATATTATCTTATCATCCCATTGTGCAAATATCCACTTTCCATCATGTGATGACCTATTGATCAATGAAATGGGTTGTTCATACTCATAATCATTCATTTGGAGCAAAACAATAGCAGCTTATGATGTGGTAGAGAGGAAAAATGATAATGTTTTGAAAAAAAAAAACTTACCAAAGTTGGTGTACCTTAAATAATTTCCTTGGTTTGCATATACACATCAGCCAACTCCTTGCTCCAAGTGATTGATTCTTCATTTTCCTTTTCAAATGGAATAAGGAAAAAGAGGAAACTAATAATGGTCTCTTCATCATCATGACTTCCGAGGAGAAAATTAGAACTAACATTAATAGATGAAGTTTTCTAATCTTGCAATTGTCCACCTCAGTGTGTAGGTATTCCTCTTTACTCTCTATGGTGACCTTTTCACAAGATATGTCCATTTGATCATATGGGAATATCAAGTCATTTGCATCAAATATGCAAGGAATGTCTTGACTGCAAGAAGGAATATTTGTTTCCTCCAACTCATTTCCTACACATAGCACTTCTAGTGGAAAGGGTTGAAAAAATTGTACCAAAACCTTATTTTTCTCTATCACCTTCTATGTAATATTATTGTCCCTAATAGATTATCCTCTACTCATTGTAAGTTCTCACTACTACACATTAAAATTATACTTAATCTAGCAACACTATCACCTTTTTGTGCACATGCACATGTTCATCCTCTAGCTATTATTATTTTTTGGGCCTACCTAACTACTACATCTATAAGGGATACCTTACCTTCACATTGAGGTTTAGACTATTGGTATATCTTGATGAGTTCTCTTTAAATATTTTTGGTGAGTGAGTAACTTATATTGATATGGATCAACAATATATTCATCTTGAAACTCCAATTCTACTACATCATACTCACTACATTCATCTTCTCCTTTAATAGAGTTATATCCCAATGCATCATGGTGATCATTCTCCTCTTCATAGTGCTAAGAAAATATGTAAGGAATATTTTCCTCTTTGAGTGCTCAATACAAATTTTAATTCCTAGGAGTAGCAAGTTGAGCTCTTTAACATTATAGCTCTACAAGAAGCCATTGTTCTTTCTCAAGGTGATTTAAGCTCTTCTTCATGTTTAACTTCTTATCTATATGAAAAAATAGGAGAAATAGGATAACAAACAATAACATGTATTTACACATCTTGAGGTCTCATGCTAAAATTTTATGCATTAAAATATCTACCTCAATATATCCTCTACCAAAAATCATAACATTTGTTTCTATTTGAGTCTCTTGTAGTTCATGTTTTTCTATAATTTATTGTTCCTCTTTTTTGATGTGGTCTCACAATTATTTTTGTTCAATATCAGATTTATATGACATACTTTGAGAAGTAGGACATGGGTGAGGGAATGTGCATCATAATATCGATCCCAATTTTTGCTACCAATAGTCATATTATCGATTTATATCTAAGCATCCTTATCACTATGATCTTCATAATCATCATAAAATAAAATAAATCATTTCTTCTCATTAGGAGAACATAGGTACATTTTAATGTTTCTCTTTGAGTTTCCAATAGTTCAAGGTGTGCTAATTCTTCTTTTGAATTTCATCTTCACACAAAATGTTGGGAAAAGAGGTATATTTGGCATCAATTTCCTAATATCTAGTGTGAAAATATTACATACACACATCAAGGATTTTATCCACGTTTCCTCTACCAATAACCATATCATAACCTTATATCTAGGCCTTCTAGGAATCAAATACTATCAAAATATATAGCACCTCGAGTTTAAGGAAGCAAATATGGTACTCCTATTCATCTTCACATTTATATTCTATACTAGGAGAGGTAGGATAGTGGCCATAAAAATATGTTAGTAAATCTTGATACTACATGTCATGACTTTGTCAATATTCATAAATCACTCTACACACCTTTCTCCTCCAAAAGAGTATATCTTCTCATTTTGTCTCATAATCTAACCATTGTTTCTTTTATGTTTTTTTTTATTATTTTATTAACTAAACTTTCAAAAGTGTCCAGCTACTATTCTCTAGAATCTACACATGAATTATCTCTACCTAAAGTTCCTACTTATGAAATTTGATAGCTAGGTCTAAAATACATCATTATTTTGATATTTCCATGCCAAATGTTTTCATGCATGAGAGGGAGATGCATATTATTCTTTCTTATTAGTACCTAGGCTACCTTCCTCTATTGATCTCAAAAATCTTCTAATTTATTGATATTGGGTTTAATCAAAAAATATATTTAGGTAAGTGCAAGATGTTGGGTCTACTTTTAGGGGAATTTTCAAGCTTGAAAAAAATCTTTAAAAAAATAGTTACCCATTTCATAAAATGGGTACCCATTTTAAAACAAGTATCCATTTGTAAATATATTATATTCCTGCTCTTTTTTGGATTGGGTTTGTGTTTTATAGTGGGTACACATTTCATTAAAATTTGGAATTAGAAACCAATGACTTTTCTTTATTTTTTTAATTACTTTTAATTTTTTAAGTTTTTTTTAAAAAAATTATGTCATCAATCTACACACAATTCTTTACACAATGAAACAAAATTAAAAAATGGTTAGTTTAGCTCAATTTTTTTAATTAATTTTTTAGGAAACTATTCCATAAACTTGTAAGAGGCACAATTTTATCCCAACAACTAAAAATTTAAAGTATCAAGAAAGAACATGTTTCACTATCATTTTAATACACCTTTACATTGGCATAAGTGGATAGGCTACCAACTTATCCAACCTTGTAGCTATAAAATTTGACCTACAAAGGTCTTTAAGATGTTTCTAATTAACTATAAGTTGGAAATGGATAAACCATCCCTAGCAATGACTAAACCATCTTTGGAAAAAGATACATTATCCTTGGTAATGGTGTCAACTATTGGCATGAGTTGACAGCTAAGAAAACTCACCAAAAAAATAGATGGCTATAAGTTTCTACCAAAAATAATAGAATTTTTTAATGAATTTACATTATCAAACTATTCAAAGTGAATTTTAAGTTAACATATCCTCAACAATGGCACCATCTGTCAATTCCCAAAATTGTAGGTCAAAAATCATAGAACGTCTATTACCTTCAAGGCTAGGGATTTTTTGTCAAGTAGCTTAAATATGTGTCCATCAATAGATTATGGAGGGTTATATGCAAAAAAAATGAGTGGATAATCTCTCCTACACTTCATGCTCAGCTATCTAACCTAGGAGGGTTCTCCTAGAGGTAATATTTAATAAGATTTAACCACAACTAAAGATATTAGACGATAAACAAAATATAATAGTATCCAAATGTATTCTTTGACCCCAAATTCATTCACTAGATAAAAGAATAACCTACTAATATGACCAAGATAAAAACTACTAAGGATCACTAGAGATATTTCCCTAGATATAACACTAAATCATGAAATCTATAGAAACCTACTTCTTACTCCTATATTATTAGTAAATTATTTTATTCATTTTAAGCATATATGGAGAATTACATTTTTAATACCACTGCCTTATGTGGGTTACAAAATTGTATTCAACCATATGAAAAACACATGAGAAATAACATCAAAGGTATGATATGAAGCAATAAAGTCTACCCAACTTGTAAAAATTCATATATAATAAGTAAATGGCCATTATAAAGATAATTTTTAGTGAGTTAAAGTGATACAACACTTATTAGATTCATATTATAGTCACACCAAAAAATGTGGAGAGAGGAAACTACAAACAAGTAGCAATTTATTACACCTCTTTGCTCAATTATCCAAAATACCTACATTTAGTTGAGACACAATATTACTTATATTTGTTTTAATCAACCACTTGTTTGTAACTTTTGGAATGCAATTTAGCCATATGAAAATAAGAATAAACAACCATTTTAATTTGGAATGAACTTGTATTTATATCTCATATGTACATGGCATATAGTGGCTTGCAAGAGGTTTAAGTGGAAGAGGAAATTGTGGGTTTGGTGTGTAGGATTTCTCGATTATATGGATGTCACATGTGGGAGTCATCTAGATATGTGTGACCTCAATAATCAATGGTAGAGATCAAAGATAGGTTGAAGAAGGTGGTTTGAACCTTCATGATCATATTTATGACGGCATGGTTGCCTGCATTGTATGCAATTAAATCTCCATGAGAAATCATGCCTTTAAGTTTGAATAGATGTATTTTTGGTAGGAAGGGAGGAATTGGAGGTTGTAGGGTCAAATAAAATACCAATGGAGTGGTGGGAAATCCATAAATGTAGGTGAAATATGGTTTCAATGGCTTTTGGGTTAGTTTTAGCTACTTGACATATTTTTAGGTCTAAAAGGGACCTTCAAATGAAAACTTGAGTATTTAGGTGCATAGTAGGAGTCTAGGAGGTACCCAAGGAATTATAAAGGAAGAAGAAATCCAAGAGTCAATAGTGGGGATGGGAATGTAACTTGGAACACAATAGAAGGATTAGATGCTAGGAGTTAGGAGAATTTTGGCACTAGAAATTTGAGAAAAAGGGAAGGTTAGAGATCAACTACAAAACATGGATCTATACCAAAAGGATCAAAGAACTGATTGATTCATAATTTTGAGGAGGAAACAAATAAAAGGAAGATATGGGATGAGTCCCAAGTGCAAGAAGGGGTCCCATATCAAGAATGAGAGTCTCATGGGTAGCAAGATACATGAATTCATAGGCAGTAGAAGAAAAGAGGGATCGAGGACTAGGAGGAAGAATACAGTGAGGTTAAGGAACTAGGGTATACCTAGAATTAGTGACATGGTGCTAGGATTAGGGGTCTTCTTAGAGTTTCAATCTCTAGTTGGGAGACATGATGGATTTGGATCAAGGGTGAGAGGGTTTTGAGGAGTTCTAAAGGTTTGGTAAAGGGAAGGAGTGCATGATGGGGCCAAGACTTGAGGGATGGAAAAGAGGATAAGTGAAGATTTGGGCATGAAGAGGATTAGGAACTAGAATGGTGCTAAATTATGACTTCCTCCTAGAGTTTTTGGCTTTAAGGGGACAAAGAGTAAATGTAGAAAAGATAGGGAATGGGAGCATTAGATAGAATTGGCACCCAGGGATTGGTTACCAAGGTCTAGTGTCCATTTTCAATCCCAAGAACTAATGGGGATGGGAGAAGGATAGTGAGGAAATTTAAAAGAGTGGGGTTGATGGTTTTGGGGTAACTTGGGACCCGAGAGTTGGTTCTTATATCCCAAGTCTATCTATAATTCAATAGCCCAAGGAAGGACAAGGGGAGACTAGAAACACAAAAACATGCTCATGACCTAAACTAAACAATTAGCAACCATGAAAGGGGGACCCACTTAGTATTTATTTGATTAGTTATTAATGATTAGTGACTAGGGAAGGTGCACAAAAGGAGACAAAACTTAGTCAAATATACAATTTAGGAGGCTTCTAGATCTAGGCACCTATACTATTCTCTCATTATAATTGTCATGAGAATTTAATTCATTACATTATTTTAATCTAAACCTATGTTCATTTTATGGTAAAAAACATATACTTCTTCCCACTATTTTTAAAAGGTGGTGTTGATACTTGTCCTACATGTTGATAACTCTTACTTTTAATTCTTATTGGGAATGCTTTTATTACTATCGATGTTTCAAATTTAACACCTCTATCAAAGATTGTACTAGATGTTGTGGTTGATTATTATTATTACATAGTTTATACTATTTGGGAGGATATTTCCTTTTGATCTAATTTGGCATTATATGAGGGATTCTTTAGTGACCAATTCGACTAGATTTTAAATGTTCATAATCTAGAGTCAATTTCAATTAGAGGATGTTGTACTTGGTATGATTTCAAATATAAGTTTCTTGAGGTTGGTGATTATTGCATTGTATTTTGTTGCTCAATTTGTGTGATCTATTTTTATAGTGCATATGGTCTCTTAAGTTAAGGAATTGAATGAGTGGCTTAACTAAAAAAAATATTAAGTTGAAATATTGAAAAGGTAAGTTAGTGGATAATTGTGATAGAAACCTAAATGGGCATCATTGATTTGATGCATTTGGGATTAGTGATTTATATACATATGTTTTGGTATTTCCATACAGGAGGCCCATATGGTGTTATATTAATCTAGTCTTTCTTCATCAATAATATATTTTAAGCATGATCCTATATCATCAATCAAGGGGGAATGTTGTGTGTATGCCATATTTGAGTGGAGATTTTCGTGGCACAATGCCACAATGTTGTTGAGAGGACTTGTGTTGTGGTTTTACTCAAATACTTCTATTGTGATGGAAATTATTATGGATACTTCTATTTCTATACAAATTCATATTTAAAATTTCTTATGTTGCACTAATTGTAAATCAAGATTGATTGTGTGTGTTCTTGAGATGCACAATTATGAGTGATATGTTACACATGGTGATTAGTTGGTTAATTAATTGGTAATGTTAAGACTTATATTTTTTGTTGTAACTCCTTATATATTGGGTCCTTCATATAAATAATTAGCTAGACATTGTATATGTCTTGGTTAATGCACTTCTTATTAGTGTATTTCTATTACCAATTTTGAGACACATTACCATATTTCAAAAATTATAGTTGTTCTCAAATATTTATTTGGTGGATAGTTTAAAAAAATACACATATTCCTCTTGACTGTGTACCTATTTAATTTGGGTGCAACCATATTTTTACCTTATGAGTGGTTAATCTTTCCTTGAGAAGTATTGATCAAATTTGATCATTTAAATGTGAACATGATGACATACAAATCTAGTATTTTAAGGATGATAATGATATATATATATCGTAGGGTAAAAGTACAAAGATGTGTCATACTTTTATAAAGAAATAGCCAACACTAATCCAACTTTTAAACCCGAATCACTAAAAAGTGGCATACACGTTTTGAATTTTGAAATAATGAAAACTAATAAAATGTGTATTTTTTAGTATATTTTATATTTAAAAAAAAAAAATTAAGAAATTATTTTAAAATATTATTTTATAAATTAATATTATAATTTAGTTGTTGATGAAATGATGAAAAACGAAGTTACATGAGATGTCAAACTTTATATAGTAAAATTTATATTTTTTCTTTCAATTTTTTTGTGTGTTTATAACTTGAATATTTACTGCATGGATATATTTTTTTCCAATTTTGATAAATATGTATGTTTAAATAAATATTAAAATGTGTGCATTAAAACATAGTTGTTTCCATTTGATGTCAAATTTTATATTAAATATTCATCTAAAATAGAAAAAAATACCATTTTGATATAGATTCTTTTATCTAGTGCATCATATTTTTTTCTATTTTTTTAATAAGTTTTAGTATTTTTTCTTGACATGGTAATCAACCTAATATTTTATGTTAATAACCTACTTTTAGTCAAAAAAAATATAAATAAAATATAAGTAATAATTATAATATTGAAATATATATATTTTTGAAAAATACACTTATAGATCTACAAAAGGGTATTTTTTATATTTTGAAAAAATATTACTTACATGAGTAGGAGTTGTTGAAACATCAAGTTTTTCAAATAATCACATTTTTTTGATAAATTGGCCTCAATGTAGTATTACATATGCATTTAGCCTATAATTTTAGTTGGAAAAGTTGTGGAAATATGCAACTTAGCTACAATTAATCTTACTAGGTCATATCTTTGACCAAAATTATTTTGTAGTTAGAAATACTAAAATTTAGTTATGTTGATAAGTTGGTCAAAAGTGTGACACAACTTTGTACTTTACCTTATAGTATAGAAAAATGTATCCATTTACATTTTCACACTTGTTTGGGCCCTCCATGCTAAAATTGGGCTTCTTTATACCTAATTTGGTCATATTTTGCATCCACATGCATTATTTAATGCATTTGTCTAAAGATAATCCTGACATTTGTTAATTGACAAATAATAATTCATGTTTTTGGGTTATGTGTTCCAAATCTGGTGATTTGGGACTCATACGCCACCTTGGGCGTATGCGTCCCACCTAGGTTTCGGGGCCTGATCTAGAATATTGCATTGAACTTAATATTTCATAAAATTTGTGTCCCAAGCTTAGGCTATTGGGACTCATACGCCCCAACTAGCGTATGAGTCTCACTTTAGCTTGGACCTATTTTGAATTCAATTCTTGGCGGGATTTTATTCTTCTAGATCTAATGTCAACTTGTAGTGTTGTAATTTCAGGAAATTTGGCATAAACAAGTATAAATACAAGGTTGTTTCACTTGGTAATTTTGAGTTAAGCATCCTTAGATTTCACAAGAGCATTGTAGAGCATTCAAGAGCATTCAAGAAGGCTTTCAAGGGTTGTAGAAGGTTATTACAACAATCAAGATCTATCATCGTGTCAAAGGCTTGATACATCATGCATGTGGTTTTGAGCTAATTTTGTAATGTATTGTTCAAGATCAATTCAAGTATTCAAAGGCATTATCTTTCATCAAGAATCATGTTCAATATCTACATCCATTGAGGCCACTTCATGCTTGTTTGCAGATCTACAAGGATTCAAACAAGGTTCTATTATTTCATCTTATGTTTCATGTTTCATTTCATTCATGCTTCATTTCCCATTAAGGTTTGATTACCAAAATGAGGTTTGACCAAGGCAAACCCCCATTCACTAACACAACAACATTTTTCCCTCTTCATATGTGATTGTGGGTCTAGGTGATTTGGAGTTTGAAGATCCTTTATAGACAATGTTGCAAGATTTGGAAAATTTTGTTAAGTTGTCATCTTCACAAAAAGTTGCCTATAGGCCAGAATTCAAACCTTTCAAACTCAAGGATCCGACAAGATGAAAGCTACAAAAGATCACTTGAGGCTACAAAAATTACAGTCAAACCCTAATATTGGGACTAAATCACCAACTTGGGCATATGAGTCCCAATATACACCTTTTCAGTAGTTTTTTGTAGATCCCGGTTTGTCAGCAATAGATTCCATATTTAGCCAAGAAACCCTAATTAGGACTAAATTGCCCAACCTGGCATATCAGTCCCAATGAGCATAAGAAGTTAAAATTTTAGGGTTGCAGACCTTGTTATTTATCTCTCCAGTCTTCTAGGTGCTTCTCTATTTATCCTTAGTTTATTATTCTAATTATAAGTTTCATCTTCTGGGTCACATAGTTAGATTTGCATATTGCTTGCATTTCCTTCTTTCTAAGAATTTGCTTAGTGGTGAACCCCCTTTTAATCACACCTAAGGAGACCTTGTAGCAAGCTCTTTTCCTAATTGGATAATTAGGTTGAGATCTCTCAAGTTTCCTTGAATGAAGAGTGAAATAAGTACCCCCTAGTCCCATCTCCTAAAAGGTGGAACCCTATTTCCTATGCTTCATTTTGGTGAACCTGACCTTCAAATCCTTTGTTTCTGATTTGGAGTGCATTAAAGTCTTAGATTTAGCTTACATTAACTTTACATTAGATCTTGCATTCAATAATTTGCATTTAGGGCTTCTAAATCTTGTAGTAGTGAAAAGTGCATATAGGTTGCATTTTTGCATCTTGCATCATTGAATTTCACTGGAAAACTGTAATTGCAAACAATCAAGTAAACATATAAGTTAGAAACCTTAGAATAAACTAAAAAAAAATTGAATTTAGTGCAAAACCCTCATCTGGGACTCATTCGCCTATTTGGGTGATTTAGTCCTAGTGCGGGTCTTTGCTCCTAATTTTTGAGAATTTTGTGTTGACTATTTTTTAGTTTCTGAACCCGTCAAAAACCCTATCTCAAACTCATTTGCCCATCTAGGCGATTTAGTCCCGTATCACACCTGAAATTGTATTTTATAGCATTAAGAACTTTGTTTTTGTGCTTTTTTTGTTGTTGTTGTCAGATCTAGTGCGGGTCTTTGCTCCTAATTTTTGATAATTTTGTATTGACTATTTTTTAGTTTCTGAACCTGTCAAAAATCCTATCTCAAATTCATTTGCCCATCTAGGCGATTTAGTCCTGTATTAGACCTGAAACTATATTTTATAGCATTA
The DNA here is from genome assembly GCA_007258455.2 of Sequoia sempervirens. Taxonomy (NCBI): domain Eukaryota; kingdom Viridiplantae; phylum Streptophyta; class Pinopsida; order Cupressales; family Cupressaceae; genus Sequoia; species Sequoia sempervirens. Next base: position 533,842,317 of record VDFB02000017.1, read on the forward strand.
AGAACTTTGTTTTTGTGCTTTTTTTGTTGTTGTTGTTTTAGTTTGTTGATCTTCTATTTCATTCATTTCATTAGATCTAGCTTAATTTGCTTCATTGATTGCATTCTTAATTTCAAAATTGCATTTACAACATTTCACTTTCAGATTGTTACATAGCATAATCAGTCAATTATCATGTTCTAAATCTGAAAATTGCATTATCCTTTTGCATGTTTTCTCTATCACTATGGCATTTCAAATTTGTAGGTAAATTATATTACATCATGTTTTCATTGCAAAAATCTATGATTATCATACTTCGTGTTCTATTTTCAAATCTTGTTGAGTATTGCAAGAAATTTTTATTACATGTATATGAATATGAAGTCCTTTCCCCTCTCTTTTTGTTCATCATTGATCCCTATCCAAGCATCCCTCCTATAAGTGAGACTAGTCTTAGTGAAAGAGAATACAATCTTGGGAAATCATAACAATCATATTCGTTCTCCCACTATCTCTCATATTTGTGAAAAATATTTTTTGGTCTTAGAAGAACCGATCAATTTGAGTTTTGAGAATCCTAGTTGTTTCTCTCTTCCTACCTATCTTATTGGACAAGACAATATTGAACAAAAGGACACAACCATAGGTAATCATGACAATCACATAACACAACAAGAAAAGACCATTGAAACCTACCTAAAAACCACTTCAACTAGTATGCATTCATCTCCCAACATCTTCCCCACTTGTGAGAAGGTTTTAGTGAAAGAGGACGCAATTGCACAAGTGAGGAGGATATGTTGGTATTAGATTATCAAACCTTTAAGATCCATGACAACCTTATATATTTTTCTTCCCCTACCTTTTCTATTTTGGAATAAATTATGGGATAAAAGAATTTAATCATAGATAACCATGATAATCATACTTGTTCTTCGCCTAATATCTCTCCTATTTGAGAAGAAAATATTTTGATGTTACAAGATCAAATCAATGAGTTAATGAGAGTCCTATTTGTCTCTCCGCCCTAGGAAATACATTATTGAACAAAAGAATTCCATCATTGATAAACATGAACAACCAACCATTGATGAGTCCCCTACTTGTGATGAAGTTATTCCAAAAGAACCAAACATTGAATATCATGAACGTCTAGTTTGTAGCTCTCCTAAAAACTCTCCTACTAGGGAAGATATCATGGTGGAAGAAAATAGGAGCGTTGACACATCTTTCAAACAATAGTGATGAGGCTTCCTTAGATGAAGATGATGTAGTGACATTAGATTCCCCTTCACTAAGAGATCATGGAAATAAGGATAAATCTTTTGAGGTTATGCACATTAGATATCCCTTGAAGTACTATCCTAAGCCTGAACTTATCCTTTATCCACCCTCACAACAATCGCAAACTCAAAACAAACCTATCCTCATCCTTGAACCACCGAAGAATAATATGTCATAGTAGTCAAGTTGCATTACAATTGCTCATACATATAACACTAGAAACAATATGCAACCAAGATAAACAACTCCAACATCCCTCCCTCTAGCTAACCCTATCTTTCTTGGTGCTCTTTGTTTGCCTTCGCATAGTGGGAAGGAGTATGATCTTGTTGAGAAACTTAAAAATACTCCCACAGATATCCCTATGGGATCTAATTCCAACTTCACCTAGTTATCATAATATGCTTCAAATAGCCTCACAATAAGTTGTGGTTCCCCCTAATGCAAATCCAAGTGATGTAGCCACTTTAATTCAAGGAATGAATGCAGTTAACATAGACATTACCTTTCATTAACATGAGCTACCTCCCTTGGAAGTGATAAAGAAAAATGACGCCTTCATGATAATAGCTAAATTGAATAGAACAGGAATAAAGCGAACCCTTTTTGACAATGGCTTAGCTCAAAAGACCTTCACTTAATGCCAACAATCTTACAAAAGATTCTTCCAAGATAACTTTAACTTTGGTGCATCCTAAACTGATAGATATCTCTTTAGATTGGCATCAAGTTGATACGTTGTTTACTCATCATAATCAATAACAATTTATTTCCTGCTCCTTGCCATGTAATAGTTGTAGGATCATAGTATACTCACTATTGCATGTTTTACACTCATTGCAAATAATTTCCATTATGCAAGGAGCAGCATATCATCATCCATTCTCGGCTCACCCTTGTCCTGCACTAAGTGGGGACAAGGGGGTAGGTAGCCTTGTCCTCATATTCAACACTTGTCGTTGTATCTTTTAGCTAGTTGACCACTTTCCATGTATATATAAGAGCAAGCTTGGGAAGTGGACAACATTCCTTAAGTTGACTCTCATGCGACGTACTGAGTTATCTTTAATATTGCATTTTGGGGGAAACCCTTTATTCATGATGCAGTTTCACTCGGGAACATATGTCTTGGCATAGGGCTTTCTGAGGAAGCTCTCATGTCTTAGGAGTAAACTTTTGCTAGTTTAAAGTAATTGCTCACAGCATTGTTTAGCAATTTCTTTAAAGTGGGTGGATACATTAGCATTATTATTTTGTAACTCATGTTTCATTGTGTAGTCTTCTTCATGCGTTGCATCTTTCTGGTGACATTGGGTGTGATGTCCTTCAAGAGCATGATCTCTCTTAGCATATTATATTCCTCTTAGTGGCTTGATGCAACACACTGCATCCCCTAAATTGTGAATCTTCTATTTTTTGATTGGTCCTCTTGGAGACATTATGCACGATGTTCCCTAGGTTGAGACCTTATATGAACAAAGCGAAACTCCTTTGAGCATACCTTACACTACTTTGCATTTACAATAACTATTATACAGCCACCTTGCATAACACACTTTACTTGCCTATAGAGCCATTTTGTTTGTTCATGAGTGTTAGCATACGAAGTTTTGCTTGCCTCATGAATCATGTTGTTTGTATTGTGTGGCACCTTACAAAGTTATCAGGAGGTATAGCTTTGGTATGGTTAGCATATGGAAGTCAAACTTAGGCATGAATTTCCCATAGCCATGCTTGCTTGTCTGTGTGAGCGCATACCGACCACATGCATATGTGTCTCTAGGGGATCACCTAGTGGACAGCTTGAGTTCCACTTGCCCTTGTGAGCATGCATTTGGTTTGCATAGTGGACATCATGTTCCACTTGTAAATAGTTTTGGACAAACAACTTAGATTTGATCCACATCGTGTTGGACAAATAGTCAAAGCTTAATCCACCCCCCCTTTTTATTTGGTTTTTATTTTGTTTCGTTTTTCTCTTTTCTTTCTTTAAGTCTTTGACATTGTATGTTTGTGTATCTTAATGTTGCATATCATATACCTTATGTGTGTCCCCTTGTGCTTATGTTGGTTTGACCTAGGATCTTGGATCCTGGGGGCTTGGCCACCTCCTTTATCTTTGTCATCCTACACCATTTGCATGGGTATACTTGGACCCCTCTTGATGTGAATTTATCTTCTTTAGTGTGAGTTTGAAGCAAATTCCTCCTCTCACTAAAGTGGGGATAAATATAGTGTAGAAAAATGTATCCTGTTACATTTCCACACTTGTTTGGGCCCTCCTTGCTAAAATTGGGCTTCTTTATGCCTTATTTGGTCCTATTTTACATCCACAAGCCTTATTTAATGCATTTCTCTGAGGATAATCTCGACATTTGTTAAATGAAAAATCATAATTCATGTTTTTGGGTTGTGTTCTAGACTAATGATTTGGAACTCATACACCACCTTGGGCATATGGGTCCCACCTAGGTTTCAGGGCCTGATCAAGAATATTGCATTGAACTTAACATTTCTTGAAATTTGTGTCCTAAGCTTAGGCTATTGGGTCTCATACACCCCAACTGGCATATGAGTACCACTTTAGCTTGGAACTATTTTGAATTCAATTCTTGGTAGGATTTTATTCTCTTAGATCTAATGTCAGCTTGTAGTGTTGTAACTTTGGTAAATTTGGCATAAACAAGTATAAATACAAGACTATTTTACTTAGTTTCACCTAGCAATTTTGAGTCGAGCATCCTAATATTTCACAAGAGTAATAGAGCATTCAAGAAGGATTTCAAGGGAATATTTCTAGAAGACTATTGCAGGAATCAAGATCCATCATCATGTCAAAGGCTTGATACATCATGCATGTGTTTTTGAGCTAATCTTGTGATGTATTGTTCAAGATCAATTCAAGTATTCAAAGGTATTATCTTTCATCAAGAATCATGGTCAAGATCTACATCCATTGAGGCCACTTCATGCTTGTTTTCAAATCTATAAGGTTTCAAACAAGGTTCTATTGTTTCATCTTATATTTCATGTTTCATTTCATTCATGCTTCATTTCTCATTAAGGGTTGATTACCGAAACAAGGTTTCACCAAGGCAGATCCCCATTCCCTAACACAACAACATTTTTCCCTCTTCATGTGTGATTGTAGGTCTAGGTGATTTGGACTTTGAAGATCCTTTAAAGAAAAAGTTGCAAGATTGGAAAAAGTTGTCAAGTTGTCAAGAAGTTGTCATCTTCATGGAAACACACCTACATGCCAAAATTTAGACCTTTCGAACTCGAAGATCAGACAAGACAAAAGCTACAAAATATCACTCAAGCCTACAAAAATTTTAGTCAAACCCTAATACTAAGATTAAATCACCACCTTGGCATATGAGTCCCAGTATACACCTTTGAGCAATTTTCTACAGATCCTAGTTTGCTAGTAGTAGATTCTAGATTCAGCCCAAAAACCCTAATTAGGACTAAATCACCCAGCCCAGCGTATCAATCCCAGTGAGCATAAAAAGTCATAATTTCAGGGTTGCAGACCTTCTTGTTGATCTCTCTAGTCTTCCAGGTGCTTCTTTGTTTATCCTAGGTTTATTATTTTGATTATAAGTTTCATTTTCTAGGTCACATAGTTATATTTGCATATTGCTTTCATTTCCTTCTTTCTAAGCATTTGTTTAGTGGTGAACCCCCTTTTAATCACACCTAAGGAGACCTTGTAGCAATCTCTTTTCCTAATTAGATCATTAGGTTGAGATATCTCGAGTTTCCTTGAATGAACTAAGAGTGAAATAGGCACCCCCTAGTTCCATCTCCTAAAAGGTGGAACCATATTTCCTATGGTTCATATATTACTAAAAAAATATTAAATATCTAGAGAGGAAATACTACACCCCTTAATCTTCAGATTTGATATGTTTTTATCTTTCAATATATAGAAGCCTCTATTTTTAGTGATTTATTAGTGATGATTATGATAATATCATTTTATTTATAATTTTATCTAATTAAATTATTTTTTTATCATTATTGTTCTCTTATACATCTTGTACCTTTGTTTTGTGTTGCTACACTTAACAAAACTTGGCAAGGTAGATATCATGGAGAGGAAGGAATATAGTCTTGTTGGTGATATCACTTACTAGATGACATGCTATAGTACAAACATTGTAGAACATAGAAGCTACTCTAGAATCTGGACTACCCTATTTGACTTGTTAAGGGAAAATGGATAGGAGGATAAGGATTCAAAAAAAGATAGTATTAGAGAAATAAATAAAATGGATGGAAAAGGAGCACCAAATAAGGTTGGATTGTTAATTTTGTCTATAACACACAACCAACTCTCCACATAAAACAAGTATATGTCTATGGAAAGGCTGCCTCAACTTATGCTACATAAATCTATGTGCTATTGAATAATATTAAGTGATATCCATGACTAGTGAGCATTCATTTCATTTAAGTAATCTACTTCAACTTGGGGACATAAGTAGACAAACACACATACATTGGCATATCAAATTAGGAGGCAATATCTAAGAAAAGTATTAAAGAACACAAAATGCCAAAATACATTAACATTACTCAAAGCTAACAAACCATGATTAAAAAACTCTTTAATATAAAAATATGAAATTTGATTCAATATTAGAAATCCAAAATATATTTACAATAATTTATTTCACTTGTTTACACAATTGTAGGAAGTCAAATGTGTAAATTCAAATAAAGAAACTTGAAAATGTTTTATAAAATAATGGGTAATGATGGAGAGGGAACATACGTCAAAGGAGCCTCAACATCTATCAAGGATGATCTTCAATTGATACTAGATTGAAATGTGAGAGACAAAACAAATAAGTAGTTCGAAATACTAGCCACAAGTAGTTAGAAGTATAATGGATTCCTTTTCATCCATGTACCACCTATTACTTCTTAGAGAAGATGACTTGTGTGATCTAGTGAAGAATAAACCTTAGCTAGTCATAATAAATATTAGGTGGTGGCTCAAAATCAATATTCATTATAGATGGTAGGGTGAATTCTAAACATGGGATGGAATATACACCAAATCAAATCAATATCAATAAATTGAGATGGTCAAAAATATCTAGTAGAAGTGGGAAGAAGATGGTAGAAGTGAGAAGATTTTCAAAGAGATGGGTCTAGCCTAATTTGACAATGAAAAGGACCAAGAAATCCAAACTATCAAATGCCACCTTAGAATGAACAAATAGTGCACTCCAAAATATTCTAGAATGGAAAGAACTTAAAAAATTCTTAAAACTATTAAGAGTAGTCTAAATTAGGCCCCCCACTAATATCTTATAAGTGGAGATGATGCAAAGTTAGCATCATCATCATATGCTTTTAGAAGAACGATGGCTAGCACATCCAAGAAGATGCCAACATGGCTATAACCATCACACCCTTATAAAAATGAAAAGAAGGTGAGAAAAGAGGCAAGGCCAATGTGAATAGGATGTTCAAATGAAGAGGAAATATATGGAGCTAATGAATATGAAAAGAATCTCTTTAGAGAGGCTAAGAACATGGAATCAATATGGGAACAAGGGGATACTAATTGAATTGAGAAACTAAAATCTAAGGGAAAGCTTCCTATAACATCATGACATTCACAACTAACCACTAAGTCACATGGATCACAAGGAATGATCTAGGGCTTAGAGAAAGGGAACCCAAAAAATCTAAGAGAGATCTAGAGTTCAAATGAATCTATTTAAAATCACCCAACATATCCATATATATTATCAATGATAACTCATAGGAAGTGTGTTCAGGAAATAATATAAGTCTCAAGGAGAAATATGATGAGAGAAACACATACTTGCACACATTATTTCACTTTTTGATGTAAGTATTGTAATATGAAATGGATGAATTATTGTTTACCTTATTTGATTGTGTTTTCCCTATTTGATGTGTGAATCCATAGCCATATAGTTGAAAGGTTTTTTTAAAGTTGGGGAGTAAATAATTCTTTTAATATTCAGGGAATTAAGAAGGGGGGTTAATCTAATGCATAATGTTAGATATTACAGAGATAATTATTGATTCCTTGGCTCTATTGTTGGTAATTATTTTAAGTCAACTCTCTTAGATCTCTACTGATTCAAAATATTTTGGTGTTTCTGTTATTTTTTGTTAATAAATAGGTGGTTCAAGTGGTTACACATGGAAATGAGTATCTTATAAAGTTCATTCTATGCATTTTATATAAATTATTTAACATAGTTAGTAAAATCATTATAATCTACATTTATCTATACCAATGCTTCCTATACCAATCTATGTTTATCTATAATCATTTTAGAAAGAGACACAAATGCTTCCAATACCAATATAATAATGAGAGCATTATGAAAATTATTTAATTTTCATAACTACAAAAGTAGAAACATAGATGAACATAAAAAAATAATATACAAACAAGGATGACCTCGTAGTGCAATGACAAGTTGCAAGAAGTAGTAAATCTATTGTCTAGTGTTCAAATCCCACTAGTGGATGGTGTGATGAACACTCATCGATCGTTGGCCAAGGACTATGCTCGGAGGACGGAGGTTGAATGCATGACAAACAGAGGGAGACATGTGCAAAGGGTGGCAGTGACCAACGCTAGGGGAGGTATGGATGAATGAAAAATGGAGTTAGAAAGCATCTTTGTGGGGCTAGCGAAGGAAGCTCGATGGCTGCCATGGGAGTAGGAGGAAGACTAATGGCTAGGTGAGCCACGAGGTGATAGCAGGAGCAAAGAGATGGAGGGGAGCGATGGAGGAGAGGAGATAAAGGAGAGGAGGAGAGGAGATAGAGGAGAAGAGGAGAGGAGTGGAGTGAGAGGAGAGGAGGAGAGGAGTGGAGTCGTTGGGTCTTGTAGGGAGCTTGGCTGGAATGCAAGAAAGCGTAGTAGACAGAGGAATGTCTTCGGGTCCTATAGGGAGCTTGGCGAGAATGCAAGAAGGTGTAGAATGGCGAGGATGAGGTCCCCCCAAATGTGGCCTCACTAGTTCATAGCTCTAGTCAAAAGCAATATGGGTGTTGCCCCTTAGCAACAATTCACCAAACAAAAAATAATAATAATATACAAACATAAGTGTATGTGGGAAAAATATTTTAGAATAAAACCCCACACTCCAAGGAACCCAATGTATTATTTAGTAAATCAAATGGTAAATACAATACACTTGCAAAGAAATTATTTATAGGAGTGTCACTAACATGTAAAACTGTAGTAATATGGTAACATATAACAATACCTAAAAATCAACCACACAAACTATAACTCCGAGCATCAACTAAATCAACAACAGTTTAAATTAGAAACCACAAAGGTTTAGGAAAACCATGAAGAAAAAATAGAAGAAATATGGCTCCAAAACTTGGGTCCAAATTATAATGTCATCTTCTTGGTCTTGGTCCTCTTGGCTATTTTTAGCATATTCTTGAAACATCTTACAACTGTCATATTTTTCATATTGACCACCCAAAATTGGAAGCCCTAATTTTTCCTCATTCAACCTACTCAAATATTATCCATGACAAGTGTACCAACGTATCATAATTATGGTCAAGTTTATATTGTAACCTCCATCTTATATGCTCTTACACCTCATATAATGTATTGTATGTAACTCCCTTCATGATGACCTTACACACACCACAAGGTGTCAATACATCACCAAACCAAGCCACCTCAAAGTGAGACACCTACCTTCTTGTGAGAAGACAAAACTCGTTGAAAGAAAATATGCAATAAGCCTCCAAGAGGGACAACAACTCTCCACAAGAAGAAAAAATTACTAGAATATGATATAGAAAATATATACAATTTTTTTAAATGAACATTAGGAGTTCAACATTGAGACACATTTTTTTAACATTATCCCACTTGTCAAACACCTTACAAGAGTAATGGGGAAACTTACCAACAGAAAAATATAACTACTAGGGGCCAAGAGGCCCATAGAGTCACTACGCCATTGGAAATTTTATGTACTCATAGGCCTTGTCAAATAATTTAAAGCACTCGTCAAAGTTTCAACCTTCTCCAACATCATCCTCCCATTCTCCACCATTTCATAAAAAAAAATGGTACTAGACATCAATATACTTTGTCCACACATGGAAATTTGAGTTCTTTTCTAGGCATATGACACTATAACTATCACATAGAATTATAATAGTCCTTTCATCTAGACCAATATTAGAACATATTCTCTTAAGACAAATAACTTATTTATAAGCATGTGTAGTTGCCATATACTCTACTTCTATAGTAGAAAAAATAATGACAGCGTGTTGCTTACTCATCCAACTAATGGCACCACTAAACATTAGTAAAATATATCCACTTGTGAATATTCTACTATATATATCACCGTTCTTATTAGAATCTACATATATATGAACTCATATTAAATATTGGGTCCCTATAAGATAACCATGATAATATAGAGAATACTTTGAAGTACTTTACAATTATCTGAAGACCCTCTACATCCTAATCTACCTGTCTAATAGTAATCATAAATTGGCTAAGAAATCGCACTTGTTAGGCAATGTCTAGTCCTAAGCACAAACCATAATATGCACCAAACTATCAACAACACTAAAATTATGAAATTTTCTCATATCCTTTATCTCACTAGAATATTTTAGAGAATTATCAGTTGATAACTTCATTCCCATCATAATAGGAACACACAATGTTTAGTCTCCACGTTCCCATGCTAGATATCTCCCTCTAAATTATAAGAGGGAGTTACACTTGTTGAGTAACTTATGACCCTTTTTATGATGTTCCATAAGGCACCTTTGAATAGAGAGAATGGAGTTAAAATTGAGTGCCCAAGTTAGTGAGTGCATTATGACTAACTTATGGTAGGTGTAAAAATATGTTATTTTTAGCATACAGACACATCTTGGGATTTTGGTGGGATTTTTTCACTAGGTATTTGAATGCCACCTTTTTTGAATAGTTTTATCTCTCAATTTCTTAATTACCATTTGATAGTTTCATGCATTTTTCTCATATTTATTAGCTTTTGAGGTAGAGGTTTGTTAGGAAAAGGTGTGTTACACACACTACATAATGTTTATAATGTAAAATTAATATTTATTTATGATGTATGTATGGAATTTTTGATGTGTGCATCACATGAGTTAGACATTCTCGGGGACGCTTTATATGTTGTATGTAACATTAGGATAAATATTTAATGTACAGGTTACACATTAAAACTATATTTAATATTAGGACATGCATGGCTTCCTGTTATGCTTGGACACATGGAGGATGCATTTGAGGAGCTTGGTGTTTTAGAAATATTGATGCAGGCTCTATAAATGCATTATAAATTTCATTATTGGATAATACATTGATTGTGGAGTTTTTGGAGGTTATATTTTTTTCCCATGAGGGTTTTCCTAGAGTATATCATGTGTTATCTTGATGGTATATTTTTCTATTCTTTTGTATGGTGGATTGTAAGAACTTGTTTGCATATTTATCTCTCTACGGGTTATGTGGAAATGTTTATCATTATTATAGTTTTTCCTTTCAAAGTTTAGTGTTTTATAAAGATTCTGCAAGTACCCAAGAAGTTTCCATAAGACTATCAAATTAAGGAAAGAAATTTGTTGCATATGTACTCGTGTTGAAGATTAATAGTTAATAGATACTTGTACCTCTCTTTGATGGGAATTTTTTCTTGTGAGAATTTACCACATTCACTTGGTGTCATATGTTTATTTATCATGAGTTGTTGATTTCTATGTGCTTCTATATAATTTGCTAATGGAAAAATCCAATTGTGCATTAGTAAATCATATTTTTCATATTCTTTGGAGGGGTAAAATTTGTAGTTTACCTTTCTTTAACAATAGGGGTTACATCCAAGGGATTTTTATCTAACCCCCCTCAATAAAGTCCCCTTAAATAGAACCCTTCTAGGCTTAATCATTATTTTTCTAAAAAATATGTTTAGGAAAAACTCACTTGATGTCCCACAAGTGGGACACACTGTCATGGGATTGCCCTCTATGAAAACCATCTATTTAAAATTAGTGTACCCAAGAGAACTACTACTTTCCATGTATGTGGGATAAACCTACTATGAAAAAGAGATGAATCACAAAGCATATGTGTCGAATGTTTTTATTAATAGTGATTAATACAAAATTAATTAACTAAGAAATAGTTGATACTACATGTCCTAACAATAAAATCCTTGAAATGATCTTAATTTAACTTATTGAATAAATTTTTGTATTAGAAATATAGTCCCTTTTAGAGATTGAATGATAGTAGTTGTGGAAATCATTCTTATTCATGTTCATCTTGATAAATATTGATGAATCCAATCCTCAATATGTGTATAGGACAAAGAACCAAAAGAAAAGAGTAAGAAAAATATCCAATTTGATGGAAGGGGAAGGGCTAAGCAGAGGGCGCATGGATTCCTAAAGAAGAAGTAGATTGACTTGGGTAGCTGAAGCAATCCTCACCACTTTCTTAACTTTGAACAACCATCTCATAATTTTATTTCTTAACCTATGTTTGATGTAAGAGCATGTAAGGGGTCATGCAATCTTGCATCACTTTAAAATATTTTCCTTAATATTTTTTTTGTTTTGTATATTTTCTTCCTTATTACAAGTGTTTTGTTTTGACCATAGATCCAATTTCCAATCATAATCCTCTAACTATTCACATAGAAGTACAATAAGTCATCTTTCTTATACAATATTGCATATTTAAGTTGCAGCCTCCAAAATAGAACCAAAATATTTTAAGGGGCCTTGGAACATGTCCACATGTCATGATTTGTATCTTGTCACTTATTGTAAGTTGTGGCATGCTCCTTTTGTAAAATAGGCCTCATTTAGACAATACACTAACATATATTAATCTCGTATCAAATTGAAATTATTTTTAATTGTATCTTGGTCCTAGAGAGTTCATTGGACCTAATCTCACTTTTGTCAGTTTAAAAGATTATTGAAAAATGATAATACATTTTTTAGTAATATAATTATTTCAATAACCTAAATATAATATAAAACTAAAACTAGCTAGAAGAATTTTTTTTTCTCCAAATTGTTCTCCCTAGTTTAGTTTTTAGAAAGGTGTCTAGTTTTCTAACCTATAAGCTCTCACCAAATAAGGCAAGGGAAAGCTTATTTTCACCAAGTGCGCAGGAGCTATCTTAACCTATAGAAATAGGGTTGCAAGATCTAATGTTTATGGAAAAGCATATTAAATACTCATGTAAAGGGAATGAAAGTGACTCATAAATAACTTTACAAGTAAAATCAAGCTTGTAGTTACTTCATAAGCCTGACCACCAGAAAATAAATCATCTAGTTGAAGTAGATACATAAATGCAATTATGAAATCAGAAAATCTAAAGTAGAAATACTTGTTTAACTCACAGGCTTACCTGCTTTCTCCGGATAGACAGGCTTTCTTATAGGAAGGTAAGTGGGTATGTCCTTCCTCATGTTTGTCATACCAGTCAACACAAGATTTGGATACAAATCATTTATTCTTTTACGAAGATTTGTCAAGTTTTCAGAGTTGACCGAAGATTTGATAAACCTACAACACAAAAAATTGTTATCTATAAATAATTAGTATCCCTGGCCCCATCATATAATTGTTCTAAACTGAAAAGCATTTGATAAACCTCCAACACAAAAAATAGTTATCTATAAATGATTAGTATCCTTGACCCCATCATATAACTGTTCTAACCTGAAAAGCATGTTATCGTTTAATTGATAGAGGCAGGTTATTGAGCCTTCAACAATCAACTCAATGCCTTTCGTGAATTTTTTCTCCCCCTTTGGAATCATGTTCTTCAAACTTTGAAGATGCCGAGCAAGATCAATCAGATCTCCCAACACTTCTAAACATTGAGATTGATTATCTCTCATTTTTTCATATTTAGATAGCACAAATGCAATTACTGTCAATCCTGCCGCGGCTGAAGTTATTTGACCTAATTTTTGGAGTTTGTCTGCGGCAACTTTTACCCCTTGATGCAACACTTCCTGTAATAAAAGAAATTGTAAATGGTAAGCCCTCAGTTTAAAGACAAACAAGCGCACATCGCAGATCGAAAAACAAAACACACTTAGAAAAGGATCTTAAAAAAAAAAAATAGAAGTTAATTAGTTTGATCTAAAAAAAACTTACAGAGGACCCAAAATTATTTAAACACTCTAGGAATCGGGAGCCTTTATCAGTAATAAACGTCCATATGCCACTTTGTTCTTCTCCTTCCTGGGTTGGTTGAGAGCTTGTGCTGGCACTTTCAAGGTTATTTTGTTGCTCAGACTGCAAGAGGTAGAAGTAAATAAAGGTTAGAGACTCGATTATTGCTGTAGGACAAATGAAAGCAGAGTTACATTCCAAGCTTTTGAATGGTGGGATATATACTGACCTTTATCTTTTGGAGGAGTTGGTCGATCATATGGTTTAATTCATCAATTTTGCCTGTATCTTCGATTTCCTTAAAGAAGCCAATGCACTCCTGCAGCTCCTGTAGGTTTTCTTGTGGGAGCTGTGTGTAGCAGCTCTTGCACTTTGTGAGACAGTTGCCCATGGTACAAGTAAAGGATAAATAATTTGGAGAAAGGATCGGGCTTGCAAGGATACTGATCAACAAGATACAAACCTGCAATGGGGAACTTAGAAATTTTGGTAATCGAAAGAAGTAGTTTGAAAGGCAGAGCAACGAAACATTAAAGCTGCAGAACATTCAAGGGCATGTGCAATAATGCCACTTTAACGTCTTTCAAGAATAAATTTTCTCTTTTCAAAGGCACTTTTTAAAAAGTGGTCAATTTTGTGATGATGGTGCGTGAAATTATTACAACGAATGTGATTTCCCTTCGCTTTGGAAGACGTGTGGAAACTTTGAATCACATTTTTAACTTTGGTCATTGTCGTGTGGAAAGGAATCTTACTTTCCAAAGATGTAACCGGCAAAGATAAAATGGGGGAAACGGCGGAGACTGCTCACACCCGCGAACAAAACCTAATGCTGCGGATTCCAGACACATTCCCGGCCTCACGGCTCCCACCAAGGGCCCACAGACAGCGCGGACGGCAGAAACTAGTTCTTTACCCCAGGCTGCTGCGGATTCTTCCCGCTATGTTACTCTGTCAAATTTCTAGCTGTTATTGTCTTCTAATACCAGCCAACACTCCTCTGTATGATGTGACTCCATAGAGAAATGTGAGGGGAATCCAGCTGTAGACAATGAATTGCCACACCGAGCACACATTCCAAACAGCCGGAGTGGGACAGAGACCATGTGATCACGCCTTACTTTTATACATGAAGACAGTAGGAGATGGGACAGAGACCATGTGATCACGCCTTACTTTTATACATGAAGACAGTAGAAGTGATGTTACATTGTCAGATTCTTTTTGATCTGTGTTTGTGATCGGATTGTTTTATGTCCATCGGATTGTTCACGCTATGTCACTGTCAAATTTCTACTATTAGCGTCTTCAATACCAGCCAACACTCCTCTGTATGATGTGACTCCACAGAGAAATGTGTGGTATTTTAAGAAAGGACGACATGACTACCTAGAGGAATCCAGCTGTAGACAACTAATTGCCACACCGACGACACTTTCCAAACGGCGGGAGTGGGATAGAGACCATGTGATCATGCCTTAATTTTGTACATGTAGACAGTAGAAGTGGTGTTACAATTTTGTACTGCTACAACCTTTGTTTTGTTAGGAGTACTCGCCTTTGATTTGCAATTAGATTTCTTAATGGTTAGATCTTAAACTGTTAAAGTTTCTTTCTCTTTTCTTTTCGTTTTTTTTTTAAAGTTTCTTTCTTTGATTAAGACTGAAATATGAAGTGTGATATTACATTTAATGTCTTTTAGTTGTTATATTACGTTAGAAGAAAAATATATTTATATTAATGTTGTATTTGATATGTGATTATTGTTTATGTTTGAATAAGATTGTAATGACATAATTAAGATAGGTTATTTATTAAATGTGAAAGAGTATAAAAACTTAGAGAAAGATTATTTATTTGTATGTTTTGAGAAATTTGTAGAAGATGAGAATGTTTTAGGAGATATTGTATTGGTTTAATCTTTGTAGGAAAAGTATTCTAGTGTTAATTCTATCATTTTAAATAACTTGAATTAAATATGTAACAAACTCATATCTAAGGTTGGAATTAGTTATTTGATTTAATCAAAGATGGATGAGATTCTATTCAAATTATCAATATTATATTGTTGTGATTGAAAGATTTGTCCTCATCATTGTAAGGGTTTCTAATTCAATTAATGGATGGACATGTGTGCATGTGGGTGTGTGCACGTGTATGTGTGTGTTTGGGCACACACATGTGCATGTGTGTCCAAGCCCTCTCATGGATTAACAATATATTATTATATCATATTTTATATTTGATGGGTCTTCATAGTATAAAGATTTGGGTATTGACTATATCATTAAAGATATCATAAATCAAATATCTAATACTCCCACCTTTAAAGGTGACATTAGTCATAATGACTTAACAAATAGGAATATGCATTTATTCAAGCTTCCAATATCAATGTGAAGACAACAATTTTTCTTTAATATTTGAATAAATTTATACTTTGTTCAATGGATAGACATGGGTGCACCTAAGCTTTTCCATTGAGTTAACATTGTTCTAATGATTCAACTCATCAAACATTTTTTGCTACACTTTTCTACATTTGCATGCTTTCTCATCACCTACCATAGCATGAAGAGCTACTTCTATGTATGAGAAATATTTTACAAACCTTCTCAAGTATCGAATTACTATAATGGATCTCCTTATTTTAATAACATTTTTTGGCATAGGCCATTTCACTATGGCTTCCACCTTTGAAAGGCACGTCGAAATAACACTACTTTTTCTACTATGTCAAATATACCAATTATGGTCATGCAAATTTTCATTTCATACCTTTTAATAGAAACTTTTCCTCTATTCAGACTTTAGTGATTTCTCTAGCTGCTCTATCCTGAACTCCTTACATGTTCTACTAAAAAATAAAGTATCATCCAAATAAATAATAACACATTCATGAGTCTCATGAAGGTTGTAAGAGTGTTCCATAAACCAAATGGGAGTAATAGACATTCAATGATACTATTTTTTCCAATGCCATATTTCTTGATATGGCATTATTGGAAATAAGGTGTTTTATTCGCATAAAGATGTCATGGACATAGTTTATCTATATATTGGTAGAAAATTATTGTACTGAGTTCTAGAAGTTGTGATGTATAAATTATTATCTTATTCCACCAGTGCTATGTTCTTAATTATAATTCTTTTGGACTTGACAACTCACAACCACATAATTGTAGGTATGTCATTGTAGGTGTGTATTGAAAGAAAGAAAAGGTGTAGTATGCACTTCCTACCCTAATATATGAGAAGAGGTATGTGAAAAAATAAATTGATCACATGGTTAAAAGGAAGTATACTCAAAATTAGTATACCATAATATATTGATATACATGGGAAAAAATATCACACTCCAAAGCAAATCAATGTATTCTATAGTAATAAAAAAGTTATAGTACACTTACAAAGTCTAAGCCTTTACATGAATATCAAAAATAAGAGATCATGAGAAAATTTTGGTAGCATAATAGTACCTATAAAACTTAATATAAAAATCATTGGACATATATATGCATAACACTTTATGAAACTTTAGATTATTTACTTGGTATATGACAATCTATTTGCCATAAAGAACTCTAATAGCTTACTAACTTAGCCCCACATTTGAAAATAATATCTTAAGCAGTATGGCCTTCTTACAAGAATAGGTGAGGTTATTTTCTAACTTCCATGAAAATTAGATCATCTTACATATTATTTAATTCATTGAAGACAATATATAAATTATGGACAAAAATATAAGAGAAAAGAGCATACTTATGCATTTTTTGTCATTAAAATATTATTAAAATTTATTGTATAATTATCAAAGAATTTGCCTTCCACAAGAAAAAACAATCTTGGGGAGTGGTTGTTTCCTTCACTATATACTAGCTAATTAGTGCACAAGAGAATATATACATTCATCAGAGAAAATTAATAACTACTATAGCTCAAGAATCTTGTTAAATTTTGTCAAATATTATGAGAGTGTGAGTCGTTGAATCAATATTATTGATAATTGCCACTCATCCATCACTTCATTAAGAACCTTTGACCCATTAAACAAGTTCTATACTCAAATAAAAGTGAAGGTGATTCATTTAACTTCAGTCACCATGAACACAACCCAAGGACTTGGGCAAGCATTTGAAAAAGAAGAATTACACAAAGACAACGATAGTGAAACATAATCATTTTAAAATTTTCTTGGAAAAGTTATATAACCATAATAAATATTAAAAACATAAGATTTTTTGACATAAAAAATTGATAGAGTGTAAACATGTGGCAACATGCAAAACAAGAATTTGAATTTATTAGGTTGAATTTCAATTGAAGATGGTGTAGACACTTTGACCACTTGAATTTGGTAAAATTTATCTCCTTTTTTGTCTATCATCCCTTCCTATCCATGCTAATTAAATAATATTGTTATTATTTAATTAATATCATTAATTCCCCTAAAGCCTCCTAAATCCATAAGGTATTTAATTAGTTAAATACTTTATCACTTTAAACCCTTCTCTAAATTAAATAAATATACCAATTTTTATATGATTTAGTCATATATCCCATAAAATTAAATATTTAACTTCCCTCCTTTTTCTCTCTCTTAATCATATCCTCCATAATTATATCCTTAATCATAATTCATTTTCTAATCCCATCATTAGGGATGTGCACATTCCTAATCCATGATTAAGAGGTGTCACATATCCTCCAACTTTTTCAAGTGACCTCTAATCATGCTCATTAGCCTAATCCATCACCTAATCGCCCTTCTTAACCCCTTGCACAATCTATATTTGTTAATTAGGAGAACCTAATCTACTTGCCATTTATGGCACCTATCCCTTGTCCTCTTATCATTAATTATTTCTCCTTTTGGAGAGGTCATCCCATATCTTTGAGGAATTTTTAATTCCCTTTTATTATCCCCAAACATCCCTTAAGGAATTTTAAATTCTTTTTATTTCCTCCATGTACACTAAAATGAATTTTTAATTCCTCTTGTCACATCTTCCCAATTATTTGAGAAGATTGGACAAGAAAACCCTTTATGAGGGAGATCTTTCCCATACTCCCATGGTACTTTCGAAGTACCCTCTTTCCTCTCATCTCCTCTCATGGTGACACTTGTCACCATGAGGTGAGACATCTCAACCCTCCATTTTCCTAGATCTAATCACAACAATTGATTTTCTCCATCCCCTTTCTAATGAATACATAGTCATTTTTCACAATTCATGCATTCAACCATTAAACACACATACATCTTTGAGATCATCTTGCAACCACATTAACATTGAGAAAATACTACTGTTATGCATTGCCCACATGGAATTTTAATTTCTTTCTCCTTTTGGAGAAGCAATACCCATTCCCACATGGAATTTTAATTCCATTTTATTCTTCCAATGCTCTCCAAGGATTTTTTAATTCATTTGGATTTTCCCATGTGGATTATAAGGGAATGTTTAACTCCCTTTGTCACATACCTCCCATGATTTGGGGAGATTGGACAAGAAATTCCTTTATGAGGGAGATCTTACACATGCTCCTAGGTACTTGTAAAGTATCTCCCCTATCCTTTCATGCATCCACATGATGACAAGTGTCATCACCATGGAGGTTGAGATGCCTCAAGGAATCTCAACCCTTGATCTTTTCTTCCCCTAAATCTTGGCCATCCACTTCTCTCTCCCCTTGCTAAATGACTACATAGTCATTTTTACAACACTCATGTACATTCAAGATTTCATGCCATCTTATCATCTTGTAACCAAATCTAAGTAAATAGAAGGTGTTATGCTACCAAATTCAATTGTGAGCACACATCCAAATACATCAATTGGGAAATTGTGACAACAAGCTCTTCTTGGACTCTATTTTTGTGTGATTTGGTGCATGCTTGAGCTTAATCTTGGCCCTTCTCTTGAGTGTTGCTTTTGGTTTTACATTGGCTTGGTTTTAGTTAATTTCCTTTCATTTTTATTTGTAAAATCATTGCATACATTTCTAGCACACCTGATGGGTCCCACATTATGGGTTCTTTAATCTATTTTTATAGTTTTTCATTTTGAGAATTTGCAGGTTTTAGCTTCAAGGGCAGATCTATTGCATGGGAGGATCTTCCTACCTCAAGGGAAGGTGTGACTCCTTCACGGTGAATGTGCTTAGGCTCCAACCCCCTCTAGAACTAACTTGCTTCAGAGGAAGACTTACCCCTTCAAAGGTGGATCAACATGACTTCTTCAAAGGCAAACACAACTTCTACATGGGTGGACCTATAGATAGACACATTTGAGTTCTTCATAGGCGGTTTTGATGATGTAGAGTGGGGAGGATTTCAATTCCCAATCACAATTGAAGTCTTTAGAAACAACTTTTCAACCTTCAAAAGTCTATTTTATTGGTTTCTCTCACAATCACACTGCTTGCCTTGTAGGTCTACCAACTTGGATTCTTGAACTTGACTCACAAACCCAACTTCAAACCCACTTCAAATTGTGTTTTCAAACACCCATTATACCAATACAAAAGACATCTCAAAATACATATAGCTCACCTTGGACCAACACTCTTAACTTATTGTTGCTACGCTGCCACAACTAGGCTAATTAGGCCAAATTAACAAAGCAAGTACCCTCCAAACTCTCTTCCATCCATAAAACTCAATGTACAATCATTCATCAGCCTATATAACCTCCAAATCAACATTTTTTTGTCAATGCAACACTATCTAAGATGGAAAACTATAAAACCATCACTTTAAGCCAATTTGGAAGATTGTTTATTGAAAAAAACCACTCCAGACCTTTTCTCACTTTTCTAATGCTTCCAACACACTCAAATATACCTGTACATGCTTAAAATTCCATTACCCAACCTTCTTCAACACTGTTTCACCAAATTCTCATCCTAAACCATCATTCGTAAGTCAAAATTCACTCAAATACACCTAGGGAAACATCAAATCTCCTTCCCTCCTCCTAAAACCTAATCCTATCCCTAATAATATCTAAATGGACCCATTCCACCAAGTTACAGGAGGTACAGTGGGTGGAATGGTCCATTAATGCATTTTGTTATTTCAAAACCCTTAAAATAAAGTTTCACAGGCTGCTACAAGAAAATGAGTATAAAATCCTTCAGACACAATGTGAAAAGCTCAAACCAAATTAAAATTGATGCTAACTCATGTCTCTTGTGGATTAATGTGTTTTGAGAGCAATTATCCTTTGTATGAAACCATACAAACTTGGAAATAACAAGAATACACAATTTTTTTGAGAAAATAGAGATATTTTATTAAGTTTTCCCTTCATAAACCACCAAGCAACCTTTACATAAATGTTTCCCACACATTTAAACATTTTCCCTCCAAAAAAAACCTCCTAAATTGATTCAACAGCCCTTTGAAGCTAATTGACTGTCGGTATTCCAAGAGTTGCACTTTTGCAACTTTTTTACAACTTTACAATTTTTGCTTTCTTGCACAACTTGACATTTTTACAATTTTTTTAAAATTTGACTCTATAAACTCTATGGCTCCTTAATACATATGATATGGTCTAATATGACCTTATTTCAATATAAAAGACTCCAAAAACACCTAAAACCTAGTCAATGACCAAAATTGACCACACTTAGATGAACTGATTTGGTGCCCTTGCACCATACACCTGACCAAAAGAAAGTACCAAGTCCCCTTGAGGACTGTATGCCATCAAAACATGATGCCTCTAATCAAAACAAGATTTCCAATATGCATATCCACCTAGTGGCTCTTTCCCATGAGTCAAAAACTGGAAACATGCATCATCTTTGCCCTCTAACTGATTTTGCCTTTGAAAGTGTTGCCCTCCATTGAATGGATGTTGTCTCACTTCACTTTGTAATGTTGTGAAACCTATCCTCATTCTTGCAAACACCTCTTTTCCACTCTTATCTTGGACTGTTATCCTCTCAACCCTTGTTGCATGCTCAAACTAACTCCTTTGCCCCTGCTTCTCACCTTGTTTCATTCCATCTTTTTCCCTCATCACTGCCCTCAAGTCTTCTGCCCTCAAGGCATCTGTCTGATCAGTCTTACCAACCTTTGTTATAATAGTATGATACTTCCTATTGACCTCTTTTTTTCTCCATGTACATATCACTATCCCTACCGCAATCCCATCATACTTTTCCAAGTAATCTTGCATCTTGATGGTCAATTCATCCTTGACCTTCTCTTTCTCATACTTGGACACCAATCCATAGATTCCTTTCTCTACAAAATCAGATTACTCTTCAATATTATTGTCTTCACATTCTCCTCTTTCCTTCCATATGTTGTCCTAGCATCTACAACTTTTGCAATGACTGCACATTCTTTGTTTCTCTCTTCCACAAGCTTTATGAACTCCTTGCCAAACATGATGATTTTTTTTCCTCACCCTTTGCTTCATCATTCTCTTGCAATGGTGTTAGTGTGAAAGTAATAACATCCTATCTAATGGTGTAAGTGTTCTCTCTACCATCATAAAGTGATTGCCTATCAAACTGCCATGGCCATCCATGTAGTAAATGGCAACAATCCATTGGTAAAACATCACAAAGAACCCTATCCTTATAGCCACCAATATGATACTCAACTAAGGCTTGATCATTCACCAAGATTGACTGATTATCATTCACCCAAGATGCTCTATATGGTGTTTCATGAGGATTTCTTTGTAGTTTCAATTTATCTACCATCTCTTTGGACACCATATTATTAGTAGAACCAGAATCTATCACAACTTTGCATACCTTACCTTTACATTTGCAGGTGGTCTTGAATAGTGCTCTTCTTTGAGTCATCTCCTTCTCCTTGGATGTCCTCAAGATTGTTCTTCTCAACATAAATGATTCCCCAACTTCCAGAGTAGCAACATGACTAGGAGAATTTGTACTTTCGCATTCATCTTCTTGCACTATTTGAGCCCTCCTTTCACTTCTCCTTTCACCACCACTTGATGTAGAACACTATTTTTTAGGACACTTGAATTTTGGATGCCCAAACTCATTACAGTGATAACATCTACCAGAAAATGTATTTGAACTTCTACCACCACCAAATCTACCTCTTAAGCCTCTAAATCCACCTTTGAAATCTGCAACTTGTTCTTGTCCTTGTGAGCATCCTCTTGGATTTCACTAAATTGTATTGAAGTAGAAATCAATCCTCTTCCTTTAGAGGTGTTGCCTCTACCTCTATTTGTCTTGTCTTGCCTTCCTTTCACCTTTTCTTCTACCCTTATTTGCACTTGATAACATTCTTCAACAATTCTTGGATTTTCTAAGGTTAGTTAATCTTGAATGTTAAATCTCAATCCACCAGGATACCTAGCAACCTTTTCAACTTCATTCTCATTGTGACCAAACCTTATATTCAACTTATAAAATTATTTAGTATATGTTTTAACATCCATTTCTTTTTGTCTTAAACCTTGAAGTTTCTTAAACATTTGAATTTCATAGTCTTTTGGCAAGAGCTTACCTTTCATTTTTGCTACCATTTTGTCCCATGAAATAATCTTGGACTTACCTTTCTTTCTCCTCTTAGATTTATCATAATCCCACCACAATAGTGCATGACCTTTCAGCTTGGTCTTTGAAATCTTCACCCTCTACTCTTTAGGAACATCTTCATACTCAAAGTAATTATCTAAGGTTGCAATCCAATATAGCAATTCCTCATCATTTAAGTTACCTCCATATTTAGGCACATCAATCTTCACCTTATGTCTGTCATCTTTTACTACCCTCAGCAACTTAGCCATCGTTTGATCTTCAAGATCTAATTCCTCTTCCACATATGCATACTCTTCTTCCTCTTCTTCCTCAGAGTCACTTTCATCACTCACATCTACATCTCTTTTCTACCTTGTTTCTAAAGCATCAAGTCTTTCCTTCAATTCTTTGATCTCCCTAGCATGTTTATCCTTCAATTCACTTATTTATTTAGCCATGGTTTTCCCTTTTGGAGGCGTCTTAACAATTTTGGATTTTCATCTTCCACTTTCCCTTCTTCAATCTGCAACTTCAACTCTCAAAAGATCTAGTCCCTAAGCTCTGATACCAATTGATGCAGAGCATGGAGGTTTTAAATTCCCAATCACAATTTAAGTCTTTAGAAACAAATTTTCAACCTTCAAAAGTCTATTTTACTGATTTCTCTCACAATCACATTGCTTGCCTTGTAGGTCTGCCAACTTGGATTCTTGAACCTAACTCACAAAACCAACTTCAAACCCACTTTCAATTGTGTTTTTAGACACCCATTATACCAATACAAAACATATCTCAAAATCCATATAGGTCACCTTGGACCAACACTCTTAACTTATTGTTGCTACGCTTCCACAACTAGGCCAATTAGGCCAAATAAACAAAGAAAGCACCCTCCAAACTCTCTTCCATCCACAAAACTCAATGGAAAGTCATTCATTAGCCTATATAACCTCCAAATCAACATTTTTTTGTCAGTGCAACACTCTCTAAGATTGCAAACTATAAAACCCTCACTTTAAGCCAATTTGGAAGAGGGTTTATTAAAAAAAGCCACTCCAGACCTTTTCTCACTTTTCCAATGCTTCCAACACACTCAAATATACCTACACATGCTTAAAATTCCATTACCCAACCTTTTTCAACACTTTTTTACCAAACTCTCATCCTAAACCATCATTCTTAAGTCAAAATTTACTCAAATACATTTAGGGCAGCATCAAATCTCCACACAAATCTCCTTCCCTCCTCCTAAAACCTAATACCACCACTAAGCCTACCTAAATGGACCCATTCCACCATGTTACAGGAGGTACGGTGGGTGGAATGGTCCATTAATGCATTTTGTTACTTCGAAACCCTTAAAGCAGAGTTCTACACGTTGTTACAAGAAAATGAGTATAAAATCCTTCAAACTAAATGTGAAAAGCTCAAACCAAATGAAAATTGATGTTAACTCATTTCTCTTATGGATTCATGCATTTTTAGAGCAATTAGCCTCTGTACGGAACTGTATAGACCTGGAAATAACAAGAATACATAGAAATTTATGAGAAAACAGAGATATTTTATGAAGTTTTCACTTAGAAACCACCAAGAAACCTTTACATCAATGTTTCCCACATATTTAATCATTTTCCCTCCAAAAAAGCCTTCTAAACTGACTCAACGACCCTTTGAAGCTAATTGACCGTTAGTATTCCAAGAGTTGCATTTTTGCAACTTTTTTACAACTTTACAATTTTTGCATTCTTGCACAACTTGACATTTTTACAAAATTTACAAAATTTGACCATATAAACTCTATGGCTCCTAAATACATATGAGATGCTCTAATATGACCTTATTGCAATACAAAAGACTCCAAAAATATCTGAAACCTAGTCAATGACCAAAATTAACCACACTTAGATGAATTGATTTGGTGCCCTTGCACCATCCGACTTCTTTAGAGGTGGACATGACTCCTTGATAGGTGGACCAGAATCCTTGATAGGTGGACCTAACTTCTTTAGAGGAAAATTTTCTTGATGGGCAACTGCACTTCTTCAAGGGCAGCTTCGCTCTGTTCATAGGTGGACCTACTGGTAATAGTTCACTTGCAATTCTTATTTCAATTTTTCAATTTTTCACCAGTTTATCGCTAATCTACTCACTTGTGTTGTTTTTGTTTGTGAGTTTTTTTAATCCATTTGCATCTCTATTTTTATGAAGACTGGTGAAATAGACTAGTAATCCATTTCTTGCAGGATGATTGGTCGAAGACATACATAAGTATTTTTCTTAATAGCTAGAAACACTTCATTTTCTAAAGGGAGTTAATTAACTTGCTTGTCGTGTTTGGGATTTTTCACTAGCATATGCTCTCCCCTTGTGCTATGTTCTATCTTGGGGAGTAGAAATCATGAATTAATCTAAGTCCATTTGTGATTCATCCTAAGAGTGCTAGCTTATACATATGCTCTCCCCTTATGTTGCGTGTGAACCTAGGGATTAGAAACGCCTAGCATATCCTTCCCTTTAGGATTTCTACTTGGAGATTTCATCACCCCAAGGGACAATCTCAACCACGTGAACCATCAAGGTATAGAAAGAGGGAAGAATGAAAGTTTTACCCCAATCCAATCACGTCATGTCTAGTGAAGCTCTGATACTCGAGTGTTTCTAAGATAGGAGTGTAGGGTTGGTTTGAGTGACTTAATTTTCATTCCCAAACCACACTTGTGATAGGCTAGCGTTCATGGGCATGCCTCATGCACCCTCCTAGTGTTTAGAGGATGCACTATAGAGCTTGTTTCAACTTAGCTTGAGACCTTTTGACTACTTCCTATCATAGTGTAGGGTATAGTATCACACCCAAAGCTACTCACCATGTATCCCCTTGAGTAGAGGTAGGAACTCTTCAGGGAAGGTATTAGGACCTCTGAAGAAAGGGAGAAGGTGAGCCCATTGCTGATTTAGGCCTCTACCATTGAATCCCTATCTACTGAATCTTGCTAAGTGGCACTCCTCACTAATCTTGGGATATTAACCACAAGGTTGGTGGGCCTATGATAGGTTAAAACACCCACCTAAATAATCTAGGTTTGTGTTGTCTAGCATGTCTTCTTGTGCATACTAGTGATTATCTTTTATCCATCCTAGTCTGTTTCGGTCCAGTTTTTGAGTCATCCTTTGCTATCAAGTCATGTATCTCCTGATAGGCAGATATGCTTCCTTCAGAGGTAGATCCATTGAGTCCATAGGAAGTTGTGCCCTACTTAGAGGAAGATGCACATCCCCTATCTAGTCAATATTTTTAGTCTATCCTTCTTAGGTGGATATGCTTTGTTCAAAGGTGGATCCACTATGTCCATATGTGGCTATGTTCTATTTAGAGGCAATTGTGCTTTCACCATCTAGTCCATCCAGTTAGTCATCCTACTTAGGTGGATACACTTCCTTCAGAGGTGGATCCGCTCTATCTATAGGTGATTTTTTTCTTCTTAGAGGTGGATACATTGTCCATCCTCGATAATCCTTCTTAAGTGGATACAAATTTTTGATAGGAGGCTTTTCTTTACTCAAAGGTGGATCCATTTTTTCATGGGTGGCTTTGCTAGTTAGTGTAAGGAAGCTAAGGTAGTGGAACAACTTCATACACTAATCTTGAGAGGAGAATAATGCAAATTTTTAATAGATCTTTAATAGTTACAAAAATTTAAACATAAATAAACATGAATATCATGTATACCACAACATAGTTTTATATGTGGGGAAAACCCTTTTGGGAGAAAACTCCACACTCCAAATTCTGCCGAATATATTATTTAGAAATGATAAAGATTACAATATACTTTTCGAGCAAGATTCTCATAGGAGTATCACCAACCAAAGATCCAAAGACAACATGACCACTATCAGACTCTTATAATACATCATAAGACACAACCATAATACAATGCCCTCATTAAATAGGGTTTCCTTCTAGGGCAAGTCAAGCTAATAAAATATCAATCATTAGATCTAAGACCTAATGATGAATAGTACCTTATGTAATTACAAGGTTGAGATAAATTTTCCCAACAGTTAGTCCATTACCCATCCTTCTTAAATGGATACACTATCTTAATAGGCGATTGCACTTTACTTAGAGGTGCATATGTTCATAGGTGTTTTTACTTTATTGATAGGTGGATATACTTTGTTCATAGGTGAATCCATTTCCCATACAAAAAAATAAGAGTGAATCCTTTTGACTAGTGATAGCTCTTGTTGTTTCGAGTCCAATTCTAAGATTAATTTTTTTATCACCTCCCAATCTTTCATATCATCCATTTTCACCCAGTCGCATTTTACAAAAGTAATCAAATCACTCTTCTAATCACACAAGTACATCCCTATACGTGTCTAATCAATATCCCCATCATCGAATATTGCAATCTAGCCTCCTGAACACCAACTTGATAATTCTTGCATCCAAATCAACCAATCGATCAATCCACATCATCATCTTTATAATTGCTTAGGACTCTAGTTTGTCCTAAGTTAGTAATCATCCTCGGCCAAATCAACTTACCTCAAGTGAGAGGTTTAGTTCACACCGTAATCATCCCTCATGCTTGAAATTTTTTCCTATCTCAAGTACTATCCCATCATCTCCATCATCTAGCCTACTTGAGAACTTAGCCTATCTAAAGTAGCAATTGATCCAATCATCATAAAATCAAGTTCTCAATCATAATTAGAGTGCTACATCAACCAATCATTTAATCGATCATCCAATCAACTATCCAATCTGTCACTTAATTGACCAATCAATCAACTATCCAACCAATCACTTAATTAATCATCCAACCATTATCATTTAGTCTTGTCCTTGGGCTTCACATCATATGTCTATTGTCACTAGATCATAGGCTAAGAAACTCAAGGAACAACATCAACAATCTCATCAATCACCTTATCCTCCTAATATGTCTTTACAAACTAACTTGCATAGTCATCCAACCGATTCAAATCATCCAAATGGTCGAGTATGAGGAAGGAATGGTGCCATAGCTTGAAATCACTCTAGAAGATTATCTTAATAATCCAACCAATGTGCAAATGACTAATGAACTCATCAATGAACATTTAGAACAAATTCCTGCTATGTTACTCATGCAAGACATGAAACCTCCACTTGGGTTTGATATGGACAATACTTGGGTACGGATAGACCTTTAACACCTCAAGCTTATCAGACCTCTCAGGTACCTCAGCCTCCCCCAGTCTCTCAAGCTCCCTAAGCTCCTCTTGAGAATTCTTAGTATTAACCCAAATTCAAAAATGAAGTGCTTATTTGGGTCCCACCTTCTCCTCTCCAAATTCCCATTATATTGGCTAGACCAAACTTTAGTAATGCTTAGGGACCTACATCTGCAACATCTACATCATTCCAAAATTCCATCCTGTAAACATCCAAAATTAAACATTGTAAACATCCACTCATCCATCACATTCAAGAAATATTGGGGGTACTACTTCTAATGCTTTAACATTTTCACCTCCACATGTTCCTCTCATACCAAAACAATAGGTTTATAACACCTCTCATGCATTCGCTCCATCTTCATTCTAGGTTCCCCCTCCTGCAAATCAAACTCCACAATTTAATCCTAATTCGTCCATTCCACCACCATCCCAATCTTATCAACAATCCCCATCACAATCCCAAGGTAACCCATCATCCCAATATCAATCATAACCACTACAATCATATCCTAAGCCTCCACCTCATTATTTCTCTCCACATTATCATTAATATCCCACATCATCATCTTTCATGGAACCTTTTATTAAGGATATGTATCATCAACCACCTCCTGCTACTCCACATCAACAATACACTTCATTAGATCCTGAATATCAATACTAGTCACAAAAAAATTAAAACACCAATCTACTTCAATATCAATCTAATCCACTTCAATCTCAATCCAATCTGCTTCAACATCAATCTCATCCTTTACAACCACCACATCATCCGCAACACTAAACCTACAGTTATCAATCCAATCCATCACCATATTACCAACCTCCTCCATCTTATGGAGGTGTACCACAAGTTTCTTCACAATCTTTGTTGGAATCAAGGAACACTAAGAGGGGGGTGAATCAGTGTTTTGCAAAATTTAACTTTATTAACTTAATCCTTAAACCACTTATAGCATTGAACCAAAAGAAAGATGCAATAACACAAGAAAATCAACTACAACACCATAACACAAGGATTTTTACATGGAAACCTTGTTAGGAGAAAAATCACGGTAAAGGTCAATCCACAATATGTGTATACTCAAAATAAGTGTTTACAAATGGGGAATGCACATGCATTTAGGCACACTGCTTAGATACAAAAAGGCTTACTACACAAAGAAGAATCATAAATAGATAATCTAGAGTGGATGAACTATGACATAACATCTTCTAATGCCTGAGTATAGTTCCGATTAAGCATATTAATCATATTCTTCACACTCTATCTGATTCTGCTCTTGAAACTTTGTCTGCCTCAATTCAAATCCCAAACTTTATTCTACACAAGTGAAACTGCACACAATCGATCTATAAACCTTCTGACTTCACATCTCATCACAACACACACCAAAATGATAGAATTAATTGATTATATATATCTGCATCAAGAGATTACATCAACTACATGTTGACTTTTACAAAATATAAAACATGTACAAATTGTCGGCTCAATCCATAAATAATTATTAATGAAAATCAACCAATGTCAGCCAAAATATAGTGAAGACCCAAAACAACATCCTTGAACACGAAAAAACCTCCAAAAATTATTCCTCAAAGATCCACAACACACTACAATCACCTTGTCGGCCTTTTTGCACTGTTAGATTGAAAATCGATAAACCAGATCTTCTAATTTGCACACCAATCAATACGAAGCTTGATGATTCAAAGATAAGAAATTTCATACATCGAACGACCTTCCTTGAGATCCACAACTCAAAATCATAATAGAAAATTTCATATGAATCGATATACACAACTCTATCGGATGAGCTTTGGCAATTAACACACTTCTTTAATTTGACTTCTAGTACAAGAAAATATTAAAGTGTGGATATGATTACTGACTAGGGTTGCCATCAATGACAACACCAGATGACTTGTGTGGTGTCTCTTGCCAACAATATCCCCCTTTGGCATTTATGGCAACACTTAGTGAAAAATGACTAAGTGTCAAAATCAGTACCAACATGAATACACTACCATCCTCAAAACTTCAAAACACAACTCCCCTTGAGATGAACATGACATTTTTCACTGTCCCACTCTCCCCCTTTGACATCAATGGAAAAGACGAGAATCCACATACCAAAAATCATACAAAATTTCTATGTATATGTACAAACATGCTTCGCTAACTTACATAGACTGGAATATGTCTACAAAATTGTTTTTCAATAGGCTTAAACTTGTGTCCCAACCCTTTTTGAGACTCTCCAAAATAGTCATGTGACCAAAAAATAGATAGGATTGCATTATCTATAGACTTAAGATTTGTTGGATCACTGACAACCATAGCATCATTTTCTTCCTTCAATGCACTAAGCATTGTCTCCATTTGAGGACCAAACAATCCTTTGAGCTCACATACCCTTTCAACAATTTTGTCTTTTTCAAACTTCAAACTTTTAATTTTTTCAAGCAGAGATATGACTTGACCTTCTTGCTTATTCACAGAAATGGTTAGAGGATCAAAGGCTTGAGAAATATCTGGTAACAGTTTCTCATATTCCTTAATTTTCTTCTTAGTGACCTCAATGAATTTAGACAAAGATAAGCACAACTTATAGATATTTCCACCCTCATACAATGCACCTTGAATGTTCTTTACACAAGTAGCTAACAAAGATTTATCATTATCAATCATTCCCTTCAATCTACTGAACCTGTTAGCATCAAATTCTTTTTGGACCTTATCCCCAGCTGACTTTTTAAGAGACTCAAAGTGAGTACTTATAGATTTGATAAGTTTCTTCAACTGATCAGATGGAGAATTGAATGAATCCTTGACATGTGTGGGAATTATCTTCTCCAAGATACCATATGCAAGACTTAGCAACTCAGTATTCTCAATGTGAGATTTTAGTATCTCCTCCCTTGCCTTGGCCTGAGCAAATGATGCTACCTTTGGTTTCTCAATAGGAGATAGAGTGGCCAAGTTGATAGGACCTTCAACCAATTCAAGGTCAAACTCTTCCTGTTGATCTTCTAAAAACTCCTTTACTACCTTTGTAGTGTCTCTTGCTTCCACAACAACCTCCTCTGCTTCAACATTCTTTTCTTCAATCACAGATTCTTGCTTGGCTTTAGGAATCTCTAACTCTTCAACTTTAGGAGCTTCAGTCTCCATAGGAATTTCAATGTCTTGCATATCAAGAGGATTCTGAGTATCCTCAATTGTGTCTTCTTTCCCTTCTTCAATTACCAGACTAGATGGAACATCTTCATCATGAATTTCTTCAAAAATAACATTGTATATGTTTTTCAATAGAACTGCCTTAAGAATTTTCTCAGTATCTTTTTTCCACTTCCTCAGTCTACCTGATCATAAGCTTATTCACCCTTGTTTTTCTCTTAAAATCCCTTTTTGTATCATTGAGGATCTTCTTCATTTCTTCTATTGACATTACTGGCCATAGATCAACAAGTATGCATTCTCTCATTCAAAAAGTGGTTTGAGATTACCGTCCTTAATCAAAGCTTTTTCCACTTCCTCTACAATCCTACTTGATCTATCAGTTTTCACCTTTTTCTTTGCTTTTTCTTCACTAGAGGGCTTGTCCTTAGAGACTTTTTATGCCTTTGTGCCCTTATGCTTTATTTCTCTTACTTCTACATCTAATTCAATTTCTTCATCATCTTCAACTGCAACATAGACTCTTGTGCTTTTATCCTTCTTCCTCTTTGCTTCTCTCCCAGATGTCTTGACTTGAGTTTTTACAGGGCTTGATTTCTTTGCAGGACTGGATAAGGATGCAAAGCTCCTTGTAGATATAGATCTGGTAGAGGATGTTTTTGGATTAGCAGATTTAGTTCTAGCAGGCTCTCCTTCTTAAGCTTTCTCTCTTTTCCTCCTAACTTCCCTCACTGCTTCAACTAATATGCCCATGCTTTCTACAAAATCTTCAACTTCCTTTCTCACCTTCTAGACTATCATGGGCTTCTTCAGTTGTTCATGCACTTGCATATCCTTCTCTTCAAATGTACCAAACCTTTCTTCTGTCGGATCTCAAGGTTTTCT
Source organism: Sequoia sempervirens (assembly GCA_007258455.2). Lineage (NCBI taxonomy): Eukaryota > Viridiplantae > Streptophyta > Pinopsida > Cupressales > Cupressaceae > Sequoia > Sequoia sempervirens. Next base: position 533,874,650 of record VDFB02000017.1, read on the forward strand.
CAACAGGTGTTGGGCATACAACTCCAAAATGTGTTCTTCAACCTCATATCCCATAGGCATTATCCAAACTGTTCTAGGTTCAGCTGCTTCCATCAAGCATTGATTGATGTCAACCATGAAGCAAATAGTGTCCTTGTATTTTTCCACAATAGATGTAGGAATTAGCTTGTATTTCACCTTGAAAGATTTTGAAGTAACCCCAGATGGCAGTTTTCCTTGCTTTTCTATCACCAATTTTGTACAAGATGTCTCTAATTTGAACAACTATCAGTTTATCACTTTTCCATTGCACTTTTCCAACTCCCAGAACTTCATTCATGAAGTAGAAGAATAGACATAGTAGTAGATTTCCATTCTTGAAAGAGTTCTTCTTGTCCTTCTTTATTTTCCAAGATTCTTAATTAGCTAGCCTCAAAGTAACTCACATAGGTCATATTCTGCATTTTCCTTGACCATTTGATAAGTTGCATAGATTTTAGTACCAAATATAGAATTATCCCAACTGGAGTGATATATTTTATATCCAATGACCATAGAAGAAAATCTTACATCCAATTCAATGATGTCATTAATTTTCATGGCTCTCTTATTGCAAATTGAACAGGCTACCTCAATGACTGTTTGGTTCTTCACATATTTCAATGTCGGCAACCCACCAAATGAATTCAGACCAGTAACAATCCTTATAGCTTCCTTTGTGATCTTGAAAGGCTAACTTAACCACATAAACTCGGCATGCACTCTACTCAGTATGTTTCAGACCCATTCATTTTCGTTGAACATGGGAAACTTCACAATCTATGTGAACTTCTCCTCAAAAGGTTTGAATTCAAGCCTTACACAGAGATCTCCCACAATGTGGTTTGTATACAGATTTAACAACTGCGAGCTTCCTAATTCCTTAACATTCACATAAATATATGCCCTAATATCTTCAATATGCAAAACACCATACGAAACAAAAGAAAATGCACCTAATGGTTTTGTCTCAATTGATTTTAATAGGTTCCATTTTAAATTTGGTCGGGGTCTATCCTTAATATCAACAACCAACAAAGCAACCATTTTCAAAAATTTCAAGTTCACAAGTTATGCAAATAAATACCTTTCGTCAGATTAGGGTTTGATCGCCGAATCTCCTTCAGACTTGTATCTTCACCAAAATTCTCTATAGATCTCTCTAAACTTCTTCTTCTCAAAATGCAATGTGACAAATGAGAAATAAAAGTAACCTTTTTATCATTCACACACCTAGCTTTTTATCACAATAAATGCTTTTTCCCTAGGTCTTCCGGATACCCTGTTTTCATAGACTAGGAAAGAAAATTCTTCTGCGGACCTTCAATTTTGCATAAATTTCCTCCACAAGAGATTCCAAAACATCTGTAGATCACTAATGCAGTCGATGAAATTTTCCACATTCTGGTACCAACTACCAGTAGGGGGTTAAAATATTTTCTTGAGAACCCCCCTAGGACAGAGGTCTTAAACTAATTTCCAGAGGAATTTCCAGTACCAAATTTTGGTGCGAACTCATTTCCTACATCTGAAACACTCTTCTTCACCCATGTCTTCTTCATTTGATTCTTGATCTCATCTGTAGTAACTTTTCCTTTTCCCTTATCATCCTTTTGCATGTTTTTCCCTTTGTTTACTAGACCCTTCCTACTTCTACAAAATCTAACAATGTGACCAAATTTGTTACAATAATAGCACACAAAATTTCTTTGTCCAGACTAGTTATTCAATTGATTTTCTCTTGATTTGCATTGGTTAGCAATATGGCCAAATCTATTGTAGGTATAACATATGATATTTCTATTCAAAATTTTGTTTGTCATATTTCTGCATTCAATTGACTTATGGCCATACTTATTGCAATTATAACACTGACCTTAGAATGATGGATCACTTGGATTCATTCTACTTCTACATTGAGTAGCCATATGACCAAATTTATTGCAAACAAAATAGTATCCATTGAAATTTTGAGCATTGGGTTGTCTTACAAGATACTTTCTAGCTTTGTTCATCTAATTTCCTTGCCTGAATTTCCTTTGACCAAATCCAAAGATTTCTCCTTTCTCCTATCAAAGACCTTGCTTGTCATTTCCAATCTTCCGACTTTGAATTAGTTCATCAAGCTTACCTGAGCTAGTCTTGAAATTCTCCTTGTATTCATTTGCAGTGGCAAGTTCATCCCTGAGAGTAACAATCTATCTTTCAAGCTCTTCTTCACTATTTTTGGAATGTTACAATTCAAGCTCCAACTGATTGAGTCCATTAATAATTCTATTACATTCTTTAGATTTTTCTTTCAAGGACTCTGCAATATTCTTTTCTCTTCAATCACCTTGGTCGTCCTCATCACAATAGATTCCATCTCAAGGTTTAGGACAACATTATCTCTGGTGATCTTTTCACATTCTTTTGTCTTTCCCTTCAAGGCTTGACCTAGGTGTTCATATTCCATGCTTTTACTTTCTTTCTGCTTGATTTGATCAGAAATTTCCTTTCTCTTTTCCCTAGACTTATTGATTTTATCTTTCAATGATTGAATGAATTTCTCAGCATTCATGATACTTGCTTTCAATTCTTCGACTTCAGATTTGGATTGATCGAGATCTTCTAGTTCCACCAAAATTTGTTGATGAAGACTACTGGAATCCATTGAACCACCTTCCTGGATCTTCCCCAAGCTATTAAACTTCTTGTGAGGAACTAGGCTTTGATACCAATTGTTGGAATCAAGGAACACTGAGAGGGGGGTGAATCAATGTTCTACAAAATTTAACTTTATTAACTTGATCCTTAAACCACTTATATCATTGAACCAAAAGAAAGATGCAACAACACAAGATAATCAACCACAACACCATAACACAAGGATTTTTACGTGGAAACCCTGTTAGGGGAAAAACCATGGTGGAGGTCAATCCACAATATGAGTATACTCAAAATAAGTGTTTGCAAATGGGGAATGCACATGCATTCAAGCGCATTGCCTAGAGCTTACTGAATAGATACAAAAAGGATTATTGCCCAAAGAAGAATCATAGATAGACAATCTAGAGTGGATTAACTATGAAATAACATCTACTAATGTCTGAGTATATTTCCGCTTAAGCACATCAATCACATTCTTCACACTCTATCTGATGTTGCTCTTGAAACTTTGTCTGCCTCAATTCGAATCCCAAACTTTATTATGTGCAAGTGAAACTACACAAAATTGATCTATAAACCTTGTAAATTTTGCATCTTATTGCAACACACACCAAAATGATAGAAGTAATCACTTATATATATCCACATCAAGAGATTACATCAACTACATGTCAGATTTTACAAAATATAAAACATGTACAAACTATTGGCTGAATCCATAAACAATTATTAATGCAAATCAACCAATGTTAGCCAAAACATAGTGAAGACCCAAAACAACATCCTCAAACATGAAAAAACCTCCAAAAATTATTCCTCAAAGATCCACAACACACTACAATCACCTTTTCGGCCTTAATGCACTATTAGATTGAAAATCGATAAATTAGATCTTCTAATTTGCACACCAATCAATACGAGGCTTGATGATTCAAAGATAAGAAATTTCATACATCAAACAACCTTCCTTGAGATCCACAACTCAAAATGATAACATAAAATAACATATGAATCGATATACACAACTCTGTCGGATGCTCTATTTTAGCTTTGACAGTTAACACACATCTTCAATTTGACTTCTGATACGAACAAATACTGAAGTGTGGATATGTTTACTAACTAGGATTGCCATCAATGACAACACCAGATGACTTGTGCAATGTCTCTTGCTAACAATCTCAACCTGATCCATCATCATATTATCATCCTCCCCCATCACACCAACAAATACCCCAATCAATACCAACAATCTACCAATCCACTTTAATAACCCAGTTATCATCTTCAATCATCACAACAACCCCAATACATCCAACAACCATTGACATATCCTAATCCACCACGTGATTCATCTCATCCTCTGTCACCTTCACACAATCAATATGCTCCCCTATCTCAATCCAATTTGATAGCTCCTTCCTTGTCTATGCCTTTGAACAAATAATGGGAAGATATGAAGGTCACTCTTAGGGACTTGCAAGTAGGAACCTCCACAAATAAGTCTTTTACATTTGAGGAAAAATACCCATATCCATTTGATCCATCAATTTCCACATCTCCTTTCCCAAAATACTTTGAAATTACAAAATTTGACAAGTATAAAGGGAAGGGGGACCCATGTGATCATCTTCAAAAGTTCTACATGCATTGTCAGGAGGTGATTTATAATGACAACTACCTCCTTCATTTTTTCCCTCATAGTTTAGGTAGACAAATGTTAGGGTGGTTCTTACACCTCCCTCATCAGTCTGTTTTGACATTTTCTAATTTGTTAGAAAATTTTGTGGCTCAATTCTCTTATAACCTTGAGAAGGAAGTGGATACAATGGACTTGATGACAAACAAAAAACATCCTATGGAAACATTTGCTAATTATTTACAAATATGGAAAGCTCAAGCAAGTCATCTTTCATGTCATCTCTCTAAGAAATAACTGGTGAATATCTTTGTTAATATTCTTCACTTTGAGATTAATTATCAATTATGCCTTTATTGTGCATCTACCTTTGTCGAAGTCATTGAAAAGGGTGTCACCATGGAGAAGGTACTTATAGCTAAGAGATTAGTGAAAACTTATAAGGAGAACAATAAAAAACAATCTAATGAAAAATATCATTATTGGAATAAGAACAAAAATACTGTCAATGATGGTGTCATAGATACTAAGCATATCCAAGTAGCGAACACCTCCCAAGGTCATCAAAACACACCAACCCCATCCATAGACAATGCTATATCAATTCCTCAAGGGGAACCACGTCCTCCCAACCAATCCAATCAAGGTAATGCAAAAAATAATTTTACTCCTCTAGGAGAACCACTTGATGCAATCTTCCGAAGGTTGGTTCAAGCTAATACAGTTACATATCCAGTCACCCAACCATTTGATGAGTCTAAATCTGTAATATGCCAAATGTTCGCTAAAGTAAATTTCCTAAGTTTTTACTATGCAAGTAAAAATAAACTATGTACGAGCCATTGCAATAAAAAAATTCCTTTCTTTATTGAAAATATATAAACAAAGATGTTATAACAATGTACAATAAGGATTTCCATTCCATTACAATATTTAACCAAGTACATTATTTCCAAGAAAGTACAAAACTGCATACATAGCTCCTTTGAGCTTCATAACATAAGATATAGATAGTCCAGGAATCCACCTTTCAAAACGTTGGTCTTACATCGACTATTGAGGAGGAGAAGCATTACTCAAGTGCTTTTATACCAACCTGGGACTCATATGCGGTTCCCCACACATCAATCAATGATAGATGGCCCTTGCCTTCAATGAACGTATTGGTTAGGTAACCCCATACAACATACCATTATGAGCTTAGTGTTTTGTTCTACATGACTAAGATTTATAACCTATGCTAGGTAGCCCTCATGCATTTAAATGAACATGGTGAACAAAAAGTGGAGTCTCGACATTCACACTACTTACAATGGAGTCTTCAGAAATCACACTGCTTTGGCCAAAATTTTCTCACTTAGTATAATTGAGTGATGGTCTACCATTCACCTACACTATGGCAAGATTGTTTTTACTTGAGGCCATTATATCTATGCTTAGGAAATCCCTCTCCATGGGAAAGATACTCCCTAGGATAACCTATCTCATTAACACAACCTAGGGTAACACAAATCAATAAGAAAAGTACAAGTTCCCTCCCTTCATTGGACAACATTCCTAGGAGTAACCTACTAGCCATCTATCATAGTTAATTATCTAGTTATGAGTATTCCCTAAGCTTGTATATGTTTGGTCATATCTAGTATAGTACAATACCTATGATAAACATACACTCTTACACATATCTACTCGTGTCTAGTATAACAATAATACCCTTGATAAGCAGTCTCTCCTATCATGGAATACTTACAAACAATGCACAAACAAAGTAAATAGTTTCCACTTTTCTTTCAAAGAAAATAATACTTCCCTCTATGTGCAAGTAACAAGAAGACTAGTTTAATCAATCAAGACATAGGTCATTCAAAAATAGAATAAAAAAGAGTAGAATATCCTCATGCTTGTGTTTAAGCTTTCCAATTCGACTAGCTACAATCACAACACTTTTAGAATTACTACTACCCCGCTATTGATCCGCCAAAAAAGTCTCACAACTTTTAACTCTCAAGTTGGAAAATGCTTCTTCTCAAAGAATAATAAAACTCTCTCAATACTCAAGGCTCTCACTCACTAGAATGATAAAATATTGTAGATAGAAAAGTATACAAAATGTAGAGTATTTTTCACAAGAAATAACACATGGAAGAAGAATAATGATTTATCCAAACAAATGAACTCATGCTGCTATTTATACAAAAAGTAGGAGATCATACAACCTATAGAATAGGAATGTATAATGACAAAAAATTACATGAAAAAAAAAACATTTCACTCAACTTAAAGGTGGCAATTAAGAAAGCACAAAAATCGGCTCAAACAACTATAGATCAACCTTCATATTCGACAACAAACAAAGACTATTTCAAATTTCCATGTGATAGAATTCAACTAGCAACTCAAAGAAAACTTCTACATTTTAAAGGATTCAAAGGTGGTGCCAAGCATTATTATGCTTTCACAAAGTTTGCGTGATTTCTTCCTTCACAAAAATAGTCAATAACAAAAGTGTGCCATCCAACTAAAGCATCAACTAAGTCATGTTGAGTATCGATTCACTCATTAAATTAGTTTAGACAAAGTCATCGATATGTTTCCATTTATTTTATAGTTGTTGGATCGATGCTAAATATCATGGAAATTCTATTGACCAAGTCCATGGTTCAATAAGGCATTGACTTATTCTCATTATCGAATTTAATGGTTGCAAAGTTTGTAGATTCAAACTCTCTTTTCGTTTGATGGCGAGCTCATAAAATACAACTCAAGAAATACAGTTGTAACCAACTCAAAGTTTGGCCAATAAGTTGTCCATGATAATCGACTTCAAATCCAAATGTATAAAGAATTATAATCAATTAATAATCATTGTTTTAGATAGTCGATCTCAAAGAAAATATCACTATATCTATATTGTATACATATATATACTTACACACACATACACACACACATATATATATTAACAAACATAACCATATATATATATATATATATTTACGTATACGTATATATGTATATGTTAGTATATATTCATATTTATCATATGTCAATAAAGCATGTATATATAATCGATATACATAGGAATACATCAAAATAGCAATCGCATTGTTATATTGATATATTGATTGTGTATACATATATATATACATACATACATATATATATGCCTCTATGTACATGTATGCATATGCATACATGTATCGATACATTCATATGGGCATGTCCATTTGCCACCATACATGTATATGGATACATTTATACATATGGATATATGTATATATATTATATATATACACATTCGATTGTCACACCAAATCAAACACAATTACTACGGTATTGATAAGAGACTACGAGTGATACGTATATATGTATACATATGCATGTCGTGTCGACAAGAGACACTACACAGATTTTTAGGTGTTGTCATTGATGGCAACCCTTCTCAGCTAGTAGATTTGCTCGTCATCATTTAATCATATTGGCAGACAGGTTGAAGATCAGTGGTTATCTATTTGGATAGAATAGAGCATCCGATAGTTTTGTGTTCTTCAATTCATATGCAATTTTTCTGTTAATATTTCATGTTGTGGATCTTAGGGAGTATTGTTCGATGCTTAATCTATGTTATTTGTATATCTTGGTTCCTCATATCAATTTAGGTGGAAGTTAGAAGGTTCGGTGAACAAATTTCTTGTTTATTAGTGTATGAAGGCCGACTTGGTGAATATAGTGCATCAACAATATTTGGAGTTATTATTTAAGTATTTTTGTCTTCGTACATTTTTTTTTAGGTCCTCACTATGTTGTTTCCAACTCTTGTGGATGTGCATTGATTAATATGAATCATTTGAGCTAATAGTTTGTGAATATTTCTTATTTTGTTGAGGCCGACTTGAAGTGATTAAATTCTTGGTAGCGGATATATATATGAGATCGATTATATCATTTTGGTGTGTGTTCGATGTGAGTTGATGTATATTGTGAAATTTAGAAGGTTAGTAGAGTGATTATGCATAGTTTCACTTGTATATTAAGGATTTTCATGAAGAAAATTAAGGCAGAGTAGAGCGAAGTGCAAAATTAGATAGAAGGTCCTGAATTCGACTGTTGAGCCTAACCAAAACTCTAATCAGGCATTTGTAGATGCTAACCTATCAATTCAAATCCTTGGAAGTATTCCAAACTTTTGTAAGGTAGTAAGCCTTTCTGATTTTGAGCAGTGAGCTCTAGGCAGTGTGCCTAAATGTAAGTGCATTCCCATTTGTAATCTTTTCTTTTGAGTATACTGAGAACAATATTGTGGATTGACCTCCACCGTGGTTTTTCCCCTAACAGGGTTTCCACGAAAAAAATCCGTGTGTTATGTTGTTGTGGTTATTTGTCTTATGTGCATGCATCTTTATCTTGGTCGAATGTTATCAGCACTTTAATGATCAAATTAATAAAGCTAAAAATTTCATAACACTAATTCACCCCCCCTCTTAGTGTTGCTTGATTCCAACAATTGGTATTAGTTTCTTGGAAGAAGCTTAAAATCTTGGGGAAGATCTTGGAAAGCATTTCAATGGATTCAAGAAGTCTTCAACAACAACTTATGGTGGCCCTAGATGATCTTGATCAGGAAAAATCAGAAGTCCAAGAATTACAAGAAAATCTCATGAATGTTGAGAGATTCATTGAGTCATTGAAAGATAAAATCAACATGTCCAGGGAGAAGAGAAGGGAACTCTGTGATTAGATCAAACATGAAGACAATAAACACATTGTGGATGAACAACTGAGTCAAACCTTGAAAGAAAAGACATAAGAATGTGAAAATCTTGCCAGGGATAATGGAGTTTAGAAGCATGAGATGAAATCTATCATGATGAGGATGACTAAGCAAATTGAAGACAAGAAGAAGAATGAAGAAAATATTGTCCAATCCCTAAAAGAGAAATATGAAGAATGTAGTCGAATTACTGATGGATTCATTCAGTTGGAACTAGAGTTAGAACAAACCAAATACAATGAGGAAGAACTTGAAAAGCACATTGTTGATCTCAAAGATGAACTTGCTACATCAAATGAATTCAAGGAAAAGTTCAAGATTATCTCAACCAAGCTTGATGAATTGATTAAAAGTCAGAGGATTGATGGTGACAAGTGAGGTCTTGGATATGAGGAAGGTGAAAGTTTTGGATCTGGATAAAGGAAATTTGGACAAAGGAGATTTAGACAAGGAAATCAAATGAACAACACTAGAAGGTATCCAGTAAGACAACCTAATGCTTAAAAATTCAATGGTGTCTATTATATTTTCAATAAATTTGGTCATATGGTAGCTCAATGCAGAAGTAGAATGAATTTAAATGGTCCATCATTCTCTAGTCAATGCTTTAACTATAACAAGTATGGTCATAAGTCAAATGAATGCAGAAATGTGATGAACAAACTTTATAGGAATATTAGATGTTATACATGCAATAGATTTGGCCATATTTCTAACCAGTGCAGATCAAGAGAAAGTCAATGGAGCAACTGGCCTAGACAAAGAAATGCGGTGTGCTACAATTGCAATAAAACTGGTCATATTGCTAGATTTTGTAAAAGAGGTCTAGTAAATTAGAGAAGAAACATGCAGAAGGATGAAAAAATAAAAGGGAAAGTTACTACAGATCATACGAGGAAGCAGATGAAGAAAACATGGGTGAAAAAGAGTCCCTCTATTGCAAGAAATGAGCCAACACTATAATTAGCTTTTGGTAATTCCTTCAGGAATTAGGTTAAAGCCTCTAGCCTAGGGGGAACTGTCAAGAAAATATTTCAAAACCCCCTATAGGTGATCAAAACCAGAATGTGGATAAGTTTAGTATTTGCATTGATGATCTACTGATGTTGTTGAACAATTGAAGAAAGTATCTATGCAGAATTGAAGGTCCGCAAAAGAGTTATCTTTTATAGTAGATGGAAATAGGGTATCCATATGAGATATATAAAAAGAATTTATTGCAAAAAAGGTTAGGTGTTCGAATGATAAAAGGTCATTTCCATCCTTCATTTGTCACTTTGCATTTTGAGAAGAAGAAGTTTGAAGAGCTCTAGAGAAAACTTTGACAAAATTTGGTGAGAATTCAAGTGTGAAGGCGATTCAAAGTTCAAACGCTAATCCGAAAAAAAGGTATTTTTCAAGAAAACTTGCAAACCTCTGAATTTGTGAAAATGGCCACTCCATTGGTAGTTGAAGTCAAATATAGACCCCATTTGAAGTTTAAGTGGCATCCTTTCAAGTTTGTTGAGACCAAACCCTTAGGAGCATTTTTGTCTATTTCGTACGGTGTTTTGCACATTGAGGATATTAGGGAATACTTTCATGCTAATATTGAAGAGTTAGGAAGCTCACAGTTGCTAAATTTGTATTCCAATCACACTGTTGGGGAAGATTTCTCTGTCAAGCCCAAATTCAAAACCCTAGAAGAGAAGAAGTTCATATAGATTGTGAAATTCCACGTGTTTGATGAAAGCAAATGGGTCTGGTACATCTTGAGTTGAGTTCATGCAGAATTCATGTGGTTAACTCAACCCTTCAAGATTAAAAAAGAGGCTATAAGTGTTGTTACAGGTCTTAATTCCTCTGGTGGATTGTCGTTCTTGAAGTCTGTGAAGAATCAAACCATCACTGATGCAACTAGTTATATATATGATAAAAGAGCAATGACAATTGATGACATCATTGATGTGGGTGTGAAATTTACTTCGATGGTTATTGGATATAAGATATATCACTCCAATAGAGAAAATTATGTATCCAGTATAGCCATATATGCATCCTATCAAATGGTAAAGGAGAATGTAGAGTATGATTTGTGTGAATTGCTTTGAAGTTAGCTTATGGAAAATCTTGGTAAGATAAAGAAAGACAAGAAAAATTCTTTTAAATATGACAATTTGTTGTTGTGTCTATTCTTTTATTTTGTGGATGAAGTTCTGGGAGTTGGGAAAGTGCATTGGTAAAGCGACAAGCCTATTGCTGTTTAGAATCTATGTTATTCAACCTTGGTGATATGCAAACTAGGAAAACTATAATTTGGGGATATTTCAAGAACTTTCAAAATGTCATGCAAGCTAGGGAAAGAATTCCCACTTCTATTGTGGAGAAGTATAAGGATACAATCTATTTTATGATGGATATTGATCAATGCTTGATGGAAGTGGCAGAACCTAGAACTATTTGGATTATGCCTATGGGATATGAAGTTGAGGAGAGAATCTTGGAGCTATATGCACAACATCTATTGAGAAAGCCTTTGGATTTGTCTACAGAAAGGTTTGGAACATATGCAAAGAAAAACATGCAAGTCCATGAGCAATTGAAGAGACCAATGATTGTCTGAAAAGTAAGAAAAGAAGTGGAAGTCTTTGCAGAAAGTATGGGCATACCTACAGAAGCCATAATAGAAGCAAGAAGAAAAAGAGAACAAGTTGAAAGTGAAAAAGGAAAAGATCCTGCTAAAACTGAATTTTCTAGTTCGATAGTATCCTCTCCTCATACTAGATCAACAAAGAGCTCAATACCTCTATTTGGTCATGAAAAGAAGTCTGCCCCTACAAAAACTCAAGTTAAGGCTTCCAGTAAAAGGAAGAAGGACAAGAGAACAAGAGTGTATGAAGTTGTTTCAAAATATGAAGAGACAAAATCTAATGAAGAAGTTAGGGAAATAAAAGTTGCAACAATAGTTAAGCCCTTCAGTGATGAGGAGAAAGCAAAGAAGAAGATGAAGCTTGGTATACCTAGTATGACAGTAAAGGAAGTTGAAAGTGGTATAATTAAGGATGGAAATCTTAACCCTCAGTGTGAAGTGTATGGTACCTTTGATGCTATTGGTCAAAGAGTCCTTGATGAAGCTACAATACAATATTTGAACAATTTCAATATGACTCTTGTTGAGATAATGGCACAATTGGCTAAGGAATTATATGACATTTTGGAGATGAGAAGAGATAATGATAGAACTGAAGAAGAACAATTGAGAGAATGAGTTCTTGCAAATCTAAGTCTGGTAATGTTTGTTGAAGAAATGAAAACAATCCTAAAATAAGCGAAAAGGGATTTCAAAAGCAAGTCAAGGATAAACAAGCTTATGTTGGGTAAGACTAAAGAAGTAGAAAAAGAAACTGAAAGCATTTCCGAAGAAAGTTCTATTAAAGAACATAATTGATGTTGTTTCTGATGAAGAGCATGTAGAAGGTATTTCATCTGGTTGGGGAAATGAAGAGGTCATAGTTGAGGACACTCAGATTCCTCCTGAGGTGCATGATTCAAAAGAATATGGAGTTTGAAACCCCTAAAATTGTATTTGTTGAAGAGAAGGAGATATCAGTTGAAGAAATTGAAAATTCAAATGACAAGCAAAAGTCTGTGGCTGAAGAAACAATGCTCGAGGAAAAGAAGGTTGAAGTTAAGAAAGTAATAGTAGAAGCAAGAGACACTACAGAGTGATGAATTTTTTGGAAGAGAAAAAAGAATAATTTTATTTTGAGTTGGGAGATTCCCCTATTCATTTTTCTACTTTGTCCCCAATCCAGAAAATGAAAGTCGCGTCATTTGCACAAGCTAAGGCTAGTGAAGAAATTCTGAAGTCTCACATTGAGGACAGTGAGTTATTGAATCTTGCATCTGGCATTCTAGAGAAGATCATGCCTACACATGTTAAAGATCCATCTTGTTCCTCCTCTAGTGAGTTAAAGAAACTTATAAATTTGGTAAGTACTCATTTTGAGTCACTTGAGAAGTCAACCTTGGTTAAATTTTAGAAGGAGTTTGATGCCAAAAAGCTTAGTAGATTGAAAGGATTGATAGCTAATGACAAATCTTTGTTAGCTACCTATGTGAAAAAATTTCAAAGCACATTATTAGAAGGTGGAAGGATTCATAAACTATGTTTGTCTCTATCCAATCTTACTGAGGGAAATGAGAAGAAGGTTAAGGATTATGAAAAGGAGTTAGTTGCTAATTCTTGAAGCATGAGAATGATAGAGTTGTGGAAAGAGTTGGTGAACTTAGAGGGCTAATTGGTCCAAAGATGGAGAGCATGTTGAATGCTTTGAAAGAAGCACAAGATGCTATGGTGGTTAGTGATCCAGTGAGTCTTGAATCTATAGAAGTGCAATCCTATCTACTCTATGGTCATAAAAGTATTTTGGAAAACCTCAAGAAGTGTTGGGACACAAGCTTGAACCTGTTAAAGACAAATTTTGCAGACATTTTCAAGTTTGTGTAAGTCATTTGAAATAAAGTTTGTACATATGCAATTTTGAAGTTTTTGTTTGTAGAAGTCTTGTATGCAGATTCCCCATCTTTTCCATTAATGTCAAAGGGGGATAATAGATAAGTGAAAAATGTATATTCTTTTAAGGGGGAGTTGTAATTTTGAGCTATGGATAAAGATCTTTTTGGAGTTTTGGTTGGTAGTGTATTTTTGTTGGTACTAATCTGACACTTAGTCATTTTTCACTAAGTGTAGTCATTTTTCACTAAGTGTTGTCATCAATGCCAAAGGGGAGATTGTTGGCAAGAGACACTGCACACATTTTTAGGTGTTGTCATTGATGTCAACCCTTGTCAGCTAGAAGATCCACTCATCATCGTTTACTCATACCGACAGATAGATTGAAGATCAGTGGTTATCTATTTGGATAGAACAAAGCATCTGGTAGTTTCGTGTTCTTCAATTCATATGCAAATTTTCTATTAATATTTTGTGTTGTGGATCTTAGGGAGTATTGTTCGATGCTTAATTTGTGTGAGCCTTTCTGATTTTGAGCAGTTAGCTCTAGGTAGTGTGCCTGAATGCAAGTGCATTCCCATTTGTAATCTTTTCTCTTGAGTATACTAAGAACAATATTGTAGATTGACCTCCACCGTGGTTTTTCCCCTAACAGGTTTTCTATGAAAAAAATCCTTATGTTATGGTTTTGTAGTTATTTGTCTTATGTGCATACATCTTTATCTTGGTTGAATGTTATCAACACTTTAATGATTAGATTAATAAAGCTAAAAAATTTCACAACACTGATTCACCCCCCTCTCAGTGTTGCTTGATTCCAACATGTTGTTGGTTCCATTAGATAGTTCCATGTGCATAACCAACTCATGCACAAGTCTGCATAGGTACATCTACCTATGTACCCCTATGTACATGTTCCTTTGTGCGTATGGTCTATCATCATCATGCATGTGTGTACACATACACATACCTCATATGTTTCACATATCAATACAAACATAGTAACAAGGAAAATAACTTTGAAGCTCAAACAGATAAACATCACCCAATAATGCACTCAATAGTAAACAAGACTCTTACTAAAGCAAACATATTAACTAGGAATGACTTACCAATTTCCCACTTAATAACCCAACTCAATTATTCTATTGTGGTGTGTGTAAGCTCAAATAGGTTACATTACTAGTTACCTGACCAAGACCTTCTCCTAATTGATACTTCCCCTCCACCTAGAGGAATTGAACATATACCTGCAAGCACTAACACATGTATATGACAATCAGTTGTTCAAAAAATATGTAGTATACAGATTGCATCTCCAACGTTAGAATATGAACACAATATTCATCCAATCACTTAAATGCATTCCTTGATATAACATTAAATGAGATGACATTCATTCATTAAGCAATGATAAAAAAGTGCACACACAATTTATTCATCCATTGAATTCACATTACATTCACATTTTACCCTACATAGTAATAGTAAATAGTAATTGCACAATTGGGGTGTAACATACTCCCCCCCTTGTGAATCATCATTCCTGATGATTTTATGTAGCAACATAAAAAAAAAACAATCAACATATTGTTCAAGCATTCTCATAAGCATCCAAAACATGAGGAAACTTTTGTTTAATTTTAGCAGAATCTTCCCAAGTGGCCGAGTTTTCTACATACTGATACCATTGGACTTTGCACTGCTAAACCTCCCTATTATGCAAGCAAAGCTTACGTGTTTCATGCACCTTGATAGGCTTGAGTGTTACCACTTCAGGGTCATGTACCTGTAAAGTAGTCCAATCAATCACATGATTATCACTGGGTACATACCTCTTAAGCTAAGACATGTGGAAGATATTATGCATTCTGGAAAGAGCTGGTGGCAATGTTATTCAATAGGCTACCAGACTCAATTCCTCTAGAATCTCAAAAGGTCCAACATAACATGGGGCTAATTTGGAAGAATTTCCAAATTTAATGGAGCTTTTGTGAGGTTTCACTCTCAACAACACTTTGTCACCTATGGAAAATTTTTTAGGCACTCTCTTAGCATTGGCATAAATTTTCTAACAATCGCTAGCTTCAACCAACCTTTGCTTCAGAATCTTAACTAGCTCATCCATCTCAACCAACATCTCTAGCCCAAGAGTAACTCTATCCTCAAGTCTATCCCAACTTATAGGAGATTAACACTTTCAACAATAAAATGCTTCAAAAGGAGCCATCTTTATTGTATAATGATAAGAATTGTTATAAGAAAATTTGACTAAGGGTAAGTAGTCTTCCCACTTGTACTGTTGATCCATGCAATACATTCTCAGTAGGTCTTCCAATGCTTGACTCACCCTTTCATTTTTCCACCTATTTCTGGATGATATGCTCAGGAGCTAATATTCAATTAAGTTCCTAGTGTAGAAAACAACATTTACCAAAACCTAGAAGTGAATCATGCATCCCCATCCAAGATAATTTTCTCCAGAATTCCATGCAACCTAAACACTTCTTGCACAAAATTTCTTGCTATGGTAGGTGCTCCATCAGTTAGATTCCTGGGTATAAAATGTCTGACTTTGGTAAGCTTATCTACTAACACAAGAATGACATTATGCTTATTCCTTGACATAGGCAATCCTTGCGCAAAGTCCATACTTATGAATTTGCACTTCCTCTCTAGTATGTCATGTGGATATAACAAGCCTATAGGATGATGATGCTTCTCTTTCACCCTTTGACATTCTAGAAACCTAGCCACAAAATTAGTAGCATCTCCTTTCATCCCTTTCCAAAAATATAATGGATTCACATTTGCCATCATTTTGGTCACTCTAGGGTGTCTAGAGTACGACGCTTCAAGTACTTCTTTCCATACTAGATTTATTAACTCCACTACATTAGGTACATACATTCTACCTTTATATCTAAGTAATCCAGCAAGTTCAAAGTGAAAACCCTCATACCTAGAATATTGTGGATTATTAGTGAGTGCCTGCTTGACTTGCAAGTAGTAATCATCCTCTTTACACTTTTGCAACACTTGTCCCTTAAAGTCAGTTTGAATGGTTACTATTGAAGCAATATGAGGTCTTCGACTCAAGGCATTGAAAACCCTATTCTCTTTCCCTTTTATATAACTGATATCGAAGTCAAAGTCAACTATTAATTCCAACCATCTTCTCTGCCTATCATTTAGATTAGGTTGAATGAAAAGGTACTTTAACCCATTATGGTTAGTTTTCAATTCAAAGGGTTTCCCTAACAAGGAGTGCCTCCACATTTGTAATGCATGAACCACAACTACTAACTCTAAATCATGCTATGCATATTTTTTCTCATAAGGTTTCAACTTCATAGACTCATAAGCAATCACTTGCCCATGTTGCATTAACACACCTCCTAAACCTTCCCTACATGCATCTATGATAATTGTAAAGTTACCCTTAGGATTCGGTACTTTCAAGATCGATGCACTAGTCAACTTCTCTTTAAGTAGATCAAGGTCTTCTTGACACTTCTAATTAGTCCACTCATATTTCTTCCCTTTTCTCTATAAAGAGGTGACTGGAAAATAAATCTTGGAGAAGCTCACAACAAACTTTCTATAGTACCTTGCTAGACCTATAAAACTTCTTACCTCAAAGATATTCTTGGGCACAAGCCACTCAAGTACTGCCTTGATCTTAGCGGGATCTACGAAGACTCCATCCACTAAGATTACATGCCCTAGATAATGTACTCTCCTTTTGAAGAAAATACACTTAGAGATTTTACCATACAAGTTGTGTTCTCTTAGACATTGTAGAACTATCTCTAAATGTCTACAGTGATCTTCCTCATCCTTGGAATAAATCAGGATGTCATCTAGAAAAACCAAGACAAATTTATCTTGGAAATCTCTTAATACACTATTCATCATATTCATAAATGCAACGGGTGCATTTTTTAACCCAAATGGTAGTACTGTGAACTCATAGTGTCCATATCTAGTTCTAAATGAAGTCTTAAAGATATCTTCATCTCTAATTCTCATCTGGTGATATCCAGATCTTAGATCTATCTTCAAGAATATGGAAAATTCTCTCATTTGATCTAAAAAATCATCAATGCGTGGCAATGGATACTTATTCTTCACTATGGCTTTATTAATGGCTTTATTAAGCATACAATAGTTGATGCATACATGCAAAGTACCATCCTTCTTTTTCATGAAAATAACCAATGCTCCCCAAGGTGAAACACTTGGTCTTATCAACCCTTTTGACAATAATTCATCCAACTGTGCCTTAAGCTCCATTAGCTTGGTTGTTGTCATCCTATAGGGAACCTTGGAAATAGGTTCAAACCCTAGAATTATATATATAGAGAAATCAAATATCCTCTTCGGCGGTAACCCAGGTAACTCCTTTGGAAACACATCTATAAATGTTCTCAATATAGGATATCTTTCCATGTCTGACATTCTAGTGTCATCCATTTAACCATCTTGCATCTCTTGGAAGCTTTGGGAATCCAAGCTATCAAGATCATCTCAAATTTGTTCTAACTTAACAGTAAAGAGTTTGAACCCTTTATTCTCAGCCCTCACTAGTTGCATTGCTGAGATTTGATGAATCTTCACCTCTCTAGGTATCCCTTGGAATTGCACTCAGTTATCAAGATCATCTAGGCATTCTACAGTTTTCACATGAAAATATACCTTAGCCCTATGTCTCCACAACCAATTCATACCTAAGATAACATCATAGGATCCTAATGGTGCAACATAAAGGTTTACTTCAATAGAGAAACAAGGTAGCTCTATCCTAGCCTTGAACAAACATTATTCCACTTTTTCTCTTAACTGGTTTGCATACTCTACATCCCAAGACATTTCCATGTGTCCAACCTTCCTAGATAATTACTTAGCTACTCTAGGTGAAATGAAATTCTTAGTTGCACCAGTATCAATGAGAACTAAAATGGGTAAAGAAAAAAAAATACTTGGAGTTTCAATGGAAGTTGCTTGATACTTTGCTTGGCGATCATCCACTATTGCATGTATCCTTTGTTGGAAAATTGCCCACTTTTTAGGTAGTGAACTACCAAAAGTCTTACTGCAACAATCTCTAGCAAAATGGTCTCCCCCACAATTATAGAATCCCATAAATGGTACCTTCTTCTTTGTGGGCTCTCCAGATCCACTAGCGTTTCCACTAATGTTGTTGGTATTTCCTTGGTTGGAACCATTCCTTCTTCACTCCCTTCTTGAATCTTTTCCAGTATTGTGATTACCTTTTTCACCTTGCTTAGGTACATTTTGCACAATCTCTACCTTCTTTGGAGTTGGCATATCAGGAAATTCTACAATCTTCTTATGATCTTTACTTTCCTATCAGTTGGAGATAGTCCTAAGCTTTTGCTCCTACTTAATTATTTTTTCATATACAAGATCCATAGTTGTAGGAACCTGCACATCCACTTCTCCCCTGATTTTATTGTTAAATACCATTATAAATTTTCTAATGTGGAAGCATTCATCATTATGATATATAGGAACATAACTTAAAAGTCGAGTAAACTTCTCCCAATACTCGTTGACCATCATGTTTCCTTGCTTCAAACTCTAGAAATTGGTGAGTTTTTGGTCATAGTATAGTTGGGGAAACCATCGCTTGTGGAAAATCTTAACAAATTCCCCCCATGTCAGTTTCCATGAGTTGATATTCAGTTCCAACTTTTTGTTCATCCACTAGGTTGAAGCTTCTCCAACTAACTGGTATGCACCCCAAGCAGTTTTAGTCGTCTCAATGTAATTTTGAATTTAAAAATAATTTTCAATTTGAAAAATCCTTGCCTTAGCTTCATGCCTGTTGGTACTTCCCTCAAACTTGGGTGGAACAATCTTCTTCATATCTTTGCAAAGTTTGGAAGCCACACACTTCTTATTTCTTTCCTCAGAAAGTGTTAGGGATCTTTCATTTTCGTGATCATGGGTTTCGTCATGTCCATGAGAATAGTTTTCACCTTCATTATAATTAATGGGAACCTCTTTCTCAACCCTATCTTGTGCCTTTTCTTGTTCAAGTTCATCTAACCTTGCCAAAATTTGGTCAAGTCTAGCTTCAATTCTTGTTGGTCCTTGGTGTTGTAGGAGCACCCTTAGGACTTGGTGCCTATAGGAGGAAAATTTTGATTTATTGTCTTGTTTTATGTTTTTTAAGGTAAATAAGGTCATATGAGACCATTTAGAGTCATTCTAGACCATTTTAGAATGTTTTGGAGTCATAATGCAAAAGTTGTCAAAAAATGTCAAAATTGTAAAAGTTGCAAAGTTATCAAAATGCAACAAATCTTGTAAAAGTGTCATTAGACTTAGCAAAAGAAGTCATGGTCAGTTGGAAAGTTGAAATATGATTGTAATAGCATAAATACATGTTTTAAACTTGAATCCCAATGTTGGAGGTGGGTTGGTTGAAGATGTGAATGAAATTTGAATCACTATGGAGACCATTTCTATGCTTCTTTTTTGCAATATTACTGTACCATTGCATGATACAGACTAGTATGGATTGGTATGATCCTAATATTTGTTTTTTTAAATATAGGGATGAAATATATTTTATTTTCATTTGGTTGGGTGCCTTTTCCTTGAGTATTTTGAAAGTTATTGCAAATTTACTAAAACTCGCCTAAATTTGTACCTAGGGTTATCTATTTGGGAAAACTACCATAACTTTTGTTTCCACCATTATATATTCATAAAAATTTGAGGAAAATTTTGTGACTATGTTATCTACAATTCGAATAGAGAGATTGGCCTCATTTGGTGTTGTGTGAAAGTTATGAATGGTATTTCGTTGCATTTCATAGTGAAAATTTTGTGTTTTCCTACACTTTGTAGATCTTTGTCACATTTGTACGGACTTACATTGATTTGTATGGTATGAATGCTAGATGTATGATGTGAAGGAATTTTATAGATTTGTTATTTTTTTGGTCTAGTAAAATTTCATGAAGTATTGAAGGAGATATCATTGATTTATTGAAACTCATGCCAAACCCTACCTAAGGCTGAAATAAACCATGAAATTGCCATACCTGGAGTTTCCACCACGATCAACCCCTAAAACTTTGTAAAGAATGATTTATTGATGTATTTGAACTATTTTCAAAGTCTAAGGCCTGGGTTTGCATGTGTGGAGGAGCATTTAATGATAGTATGGTGAATTTGGCCTTGTTGGCAATCAAACCCTAGTGGCTTAGGGGGTTATGTTAGAAAAGGAATTGTAGGTTGTTTGGAGGGGAAGAGAATAGGTTTTTGACATCTTATTAGAGGTTTTGAAGGTGTAGGAAAAAAAGTGGAAGTTTGTTGAAGCCCAAACATAGATGGTGCCAAGACTAGTTGCTTAATTAGGCCTAATTAAAAGGAGGATAGTTAGTTTTTGAGCCTTTCCATACAAATGAACCCTACCTAAATTTGAGATATGTGTATGGAGAGCCAAATTGGTATCTAAAATGGGTCACCTTTTATGTAGATCAGATTTTCTCCAGAAGTTATTCTAAAAAATTCCTTTTTGAAAGGCTACAAGGAGGAATGGTGATTTGTGAAGGGAAACCCATCAATTGATGACTAAGGGCTTGAAAGAGTGGTTGTTTGTGTGTGTTCGAATTTTGTACACCCCTTCTCTACATCACTTGGTCAACTTCTTGGCTATCGCTAGGATTGGTTTGAGTCCTCACCATCTTCACAAGATCAGGTTTTACTTGAATGTTTTATCCATGTTAGACTAAATTATGTTATCAACTATCTTATGGAAAACATTAGAAATGGCTTTCACTTGCACAAAAATAATTCCACATAATATTTAGCACACGCTTTTGATAAACAAATAATTTTATTCATTTCACAAGGATTTCAATATCTTTTGATTACATGGAGTGACTATTTAGATAGTCAAGTGGAGAGTATCCCTTAGATTCACTCTCTGACACATAACTTAATGGAGTATATCATATAGACTGAGATTTTTGCTCATCTCTATCTTTTTTTTCATCCCTTAATTGTTCATATCTATCCCAAAATGGATAGTAGCCTTTGGATTTGTCATCTGATACATAGTTACGAGTTTCAATGCCAATATGGTGTTCATCAACAATGTAGTCTACCCTTTTTGAAAGCATTTGTTCATGAGACCATTTCACATTTGGCTGATCTTGAGTTACATATCCCTCAGACTCGTTACTTGAGAAAATTACTAGTACTTCTTCCAATGAAAGAACTCTAGGGTCCCTATAGATGAATGTCAGGCTAACACTTCCTTCTGAGGGCATATCCCTAGAAAGTGATAATGACTTAGAATTTTTTGGTGAAATGGAAGGTAGATTATTGTGCAAAGCCTCCATCTTCATCTTCCTCTTCACATCACTAATCCGAGAAATTTTGTGACTAAATGTCTTCATGTCACTCAACTAGATGACATTGTTATAGTTGGTTCCCTCTATGGTTGTAATGATGGCTTTTTTTTCCTTCTTGGCCTTGAGGTAGCACTCATTTCCAATTACTAACTTTCAAGCAGTTAATCTGAGATGCACCATCCTGGCACAAGAATTCACAACATTAGCTAATGTTGGATGGAGAGAATGATGAGCTCATAGGTTCCATAGTTAAACTTGGTAGATTTAATACCACATGTAATATTCCAAATGTTCACTAAAGTAAATTTCCTAAGTTTTTACTGTGCAAGTAAAAATAAGCTATGTACATACCATTGCAATAAATTTTTTTCCTTTATTTATTGAAAATATATGAACAAAGATGCTATAAAAATGTACAATAAGGATTTCCATTCCATTACAATATTTCACCAAGTACAATATTTTAAAGAAAGTACAAAAATACATACATAGCTCCTTCGAGCTTCATAGCATAAGATATAGATGGTCCAAGAATTTTCCTTTCAAAACCTTGGTCCTTTGTTGCTTGTTGAGGAGGAGAAGCATCACTCAAGCTCTTTTCCGCTAACCTCAGATTAGTATGTGATCCCATACACATCTATCAATAATAGATGGCACTTCCCTTCAATGAAGGTATTGGTTGGGTAACCCCATACGACATACCATTCTGAGCTTAGTGTTGTGTTCTACATGACTAGGATTTATAACCTATGCTAGGTAGCCCTCATGCATTTAAATGAACATGGTGAACTAATAGTAGAGTCTCGACATTCACACTGCTTATAGTGGAGTCTTTGGACAATCACACTACTTTGGCCAAAGTGTTCTCACTCAATATAATCGAGTGATGGTTTACCATTCACCTACACTATGGCAAGCTTGTTTTGACTTGAGGCCATTATATCTATACTAAGGAAATCCCTCTCCATGAGCAAGCTAATCCCTAGGATAACCTATCTCATTAACACAACCTAGGGTAACACAACTCAATAAGCAAAGTACAAGTTCCCTCCCTTCACTGGACAACATTCCTAGGAGTAACCTACTAGCCATCTAGCATAATTAATTATCCAATTATGAGTGTTCCCTAAGCTTGTCTATGTTTGATAATATCTAGTATAATACAATACCTATGATAAACATACACTCTTACCCATATCTACTCATGTCTAGTATAATAATAATACCCTTGACAAGCAGTCTTTCCTATCATGGAGTACTTACAAAAAATTCACAAACAAAGTAAATAGTTTCCACTTTTCTTTCAAAGCAAACAATACTTCCCTCTATGTGAAAGTAACAACAAGACTAGTTTAATCAATCAAGACATAACTCATTCAAAAAATAAATAAATAAAAGTAGAATATCCTCATGCCTGTGTTTAAGCTTTCTAATTTGATTGGATATAGTCACAACACTTTTAGAACAACTACTATCCTGATATTGATCCTACAAAAAAGTCTCACAACTCTTAACTCTCAATTTGCAAAATGATTATTCTCAAAGGATATTAAAAATCTCTCAATACTCAAGGCTCTCCCTCACTATTATGAAAAAATATTGCAGATAGAAAAGTATACAAAATGCAAAGGCTTTTGCACAAGAAATAACACATGGAAGAAGAATAATGATGTGTCCAAGCAAATGAACTCATGCTGCTATTTATACAACAAGTAGGAGATCATACATCCTATATATTATGCATGTATAATGATAGAAAATTGCATGCACAACAACACATTTCACTCAACTAAAAGGTGGAAAATAGAAAAGCATAAACTCAACTCAAACAACTATAGATTGACCCTCATATTCGATAGCAAACAAAGACTATTTCAAATATCCATGTGATAGAATTCAATTGGAAACCTAAAGCGGACTTCTATTGTTTAAAGGATTCAAAGGTGGCACCAATCATTATAATGCTTTCACAAAGGTGGTGCAGTTTCTTGCTTCACATAAATAGTCAATAAAAGAAATGTGCCATCAAACTAAAGCATTGACTAAGTCATGTTGAGTATTGATTCACTCATTAAATCGGTTTAGACAAAGTCATTGATATGTTTCCATATATTTACAGTGGTTGGATCGATGCTAAATATCATGGAAATCCTATTGACCAGGTCCATGGTTCAATAAGGCGTCGAATTATTCTCATTATCAAATTTAATGGTTGCAAATTTTTTAGATTCAAACTCTCTTTTTGTTTGACAACAAGAGCATAAAATGCAACTTAAGAAATATAGTCGTAACCAACTCAAAGTTTGGCCACTAAATTGTCCATGATAATTAACTTCAAATCCAATTGTATCAAGCATTATAATCGACTGATAATCATTTTTTTAGATAGTCGATCTCAAAGAAAATATCATTATATATATATGTATATAATGTATACATATATACTTACATATATATATATATATATTTACATATATATATATATTTACATATACATATATATGTATATGTTAGTATATATTCATATTTATCATATGCCAATAAAGCATGCATATATAATCAGTGTACATAGGAATACATCAAAATATAAATCACATTGTTATATTGATATATCGGTTGTTGTTGGTGTGAATAAATGTCTTGTACCTAGCTAATTCACTCACTAGGTAAATTAGGGGACCTATTCACATGGTTAAGTTTAATTAGGATAAAAGATTCTTTCTAGAATTCTTAGTTGGATTTTCTAGAACTTATCTTATCTAGCTAGGATGCATCATTTCCTAGGTGATTAGATTGTTGGTTGTCTCATGTCATAGGATTATGACATTTTTCAACATCATGTTCATTACTACATTTCAACCTTTCCTTTATAAGCAAGGCATCTCTTGTACATTTGCATCAATCAATAGCAAGAAATTCAACCATTAATCAATCTTGCATTGTGAAGCAAGCTTTCTCGCCATTCTCTCTCTTGTAGAAGTGGTTTTGGTCTCAATTGATCTTGGGGGTGTTGGGGAGTCACCATTTACTCCCACATGGTATCAAAGGTCTCTCTAGGTGTTGCAGATTCCTTCCAAGATCTGAGGGTGATATTTTGGCTTGAAGATATTTGTTGGGTGCAGATTGGGGTTTCAATAACCTCACGGTTGAGATCAAAAGGCTCCGCAGATGAATTTTGACTATAAATTCATCCATTTTGGGTAAAGTTGTTTTTGAGTCAAATTTTTTTTGCTGGGACAACATCCCAAGCGATACAATTTTTCCATTTTTTTACAAAAAAAAATTGTTAAATATTTTTCTGCAGTATTATTGAAAAATTTTGGGGCAAAATTTTTATACTTCAGGAAAAATTATTTTCATATTTTCGGGGAAATATTATATTTTTGGCACATTATTATCTTTGAGGGATTTCTTCAAAACTACAGATCGCTGATAAAGGGGTTCGGTCTAGGCGGAATAACCTCAATTCCATGGCATATTCTTCCCTGCATCATCGTCATACTCCAGGCGGTCATCATCCGTGGTATAGCAGGCAGTCACAGTCAAGCCTGCATCTACCTTTGTGATCAAATCGACCAGATCCATATTGGCAGTCATTCAATGGTACCGATCTCAGTCATATCCTCTTGATCTGCGGCAGGGTACCTCAGAATCACACTATACTTGTTGGCAGTACAACCATCAATCATAGGAATGGGAGACTTGTCAGAGTCATTTCAATAGCCAAGTAGTACGATATTTCGTCCAGGTCTGCATCGGCACTGGCATCCATTAATCCTTTGGTCTCTGTCGGCTTTACCCTACATCTCACTATCCAATCGGTCACCCTCATTGTATTGAAAAACATTTAAATTGTAGTCTCCTTCTACCTGGTGGCGTACATTGGTTGGCATCGGGTCATTTCCATCAGCTGATTTATCTATGGCTTTGTTAGATGTCAGTTCCACATGCAACGGTCATTGTATTCTGGGTACTATTCTCTGCATCGGCGTACATTTGTTATCTCTAAACCGCAAGCCCACATCGACCGTTCTGTGGTGTATGGGTATGTTTAGTTAGGGTATCCATAGACCCATTTACCAGTCAAGGAATATTTGAAGGAGTTTTGGTTGGTTCAACTTCAATCAACATCCTCTTCACCAATGATACATCCTTGTTGGTGATCGGAGAAAGTGGTATGAAATTCTAATTGGATTTTATATATATGCACTTTGTATTAAGTTTGTAAAAGTCAACCTTGTATTAGCTGACAACAAAGGCCGATGGGTTTTTGTAGAGTATTTTTTGCAATTATTGCCACTATGGTCATATGAATGACCTTATTTAAGCCCTCGAGTGCTGAAAAAATGCCCCTATTTAGTTTGCTGATTATTTGTTTTTGCCCCTAAAGTGCCTTTTTATAGGAATTTTTTCCATTTTTTCATAACTTTTGCATACAGAGGCCATTTTTCAGAAAGGTGGAGATCTAAGTTTTTCAGTGTAGATATTTTGCAGATATTTTGTATTTTTGTGCCTCTTTTTCTAGGTTGAAGCCAAATATTTTTTTTATTCCTCCAAGCTCATATCTTTGTGCTCTGATCTTCAATTTTCTCCAAATTTGTGGCATCAGGAAGGTATTGAGGAGTACTTTAGATCTACTCATGCAATTTTTGTAGATTTGTTTCTAGATTTTAATATTTTTAGTTTGTTGCTGCTATGATAGTTTGGGATTCCTTGTTGTAAATTTGCAAAAAAGGTGTAATCTTGTTTGGGACAAAGGGGTTGATTTCTTGTATTATGAGGGAAATTTTTTGTTCTTCTCTTGTAATATCTCATTGTATCATGGATTTGACAAAATTTGTACTTCTAACTCCATATAACTATCATGAGTGGAAATCTCAAATGGAGTTGTTCTTGTTAAAATCGAAGTTGCAAAAATAACATTTGGTCAAGATCCAGAACCCACAAGAGCTAAAGAGAAAAGAAAATGGCTTGATAGAAGGGATGAAGCTCTTGGTACTTTGAAGTTGTCCATTTCTCCAAATCTTAGATATCATGTTGCATCTTGCACTCATCCTAATGAAGCTTGGACTACTTTAGAGAGTCTCTTTGGTAAGCCAGATAAGATGAGGAAATTTAAGTTGGAGAATGAATTAATGGGTCTTAATCCTTCATATTTCGACAATATTCAAGACTTCTTCTCTAAGCTCAATTCTCTCATATTGTAGTTATCTAATTGTGGGGTTACTAAAGAGGATGAATAGTTGATTCTTTCTATTCTTGCTAAGCTTGGTCCTGATTATTTAGTTTTTGTTTCTACATTCTATGCTGCAATGGATGCCCTTGGCAATGCATATAAAATGCCTTCTCTTGATGAATTTTCAGCTCAACTCACAAGGGAACAAGCAAAGTTGGTACACATGGGCACATTGAAATCTTCTACATCTCATGCTATTGTTGCAAAGAATACAAAGGCTTCGAGTGGAAAAGGTAAGAAGCAAAACAAGGCTCCCAAGTCTAATGAGCAAGGTAAAGATTCTCCTTCACATAGCACTCTCGAGTCCACATCCTCTTCAAAAGAGGAATCATCTAAAAAGAAGAAGTTAAAATGTGCATATTTCAAAAGATTAGGAAATGATGAGCATAGATGTTATAATAAGAAGATTGATGAACTCACACAACTTCTTCAAAAGAATAATATTAAGCTACCCTCATCAGTGTTTTCTACTTCTTCAACATCTCAATTGGTAGCCCCATCATCATCATCTCAGTCACAAGACACAAGATCTACATCTAGGATACACAAGATGAAAGGACAAGCACTCTTGGCCTCTACAAGTCCTGAATCTCATAGATGGATTCTTGATTCATGTGCATCTCATCATATGGCATCTTCTATGGATATGTTCTCTTGTTTTGAGCCTTGTAATTCACCTCATATATTGATGGGTAACAATACATATATGAAGGTAAGTGGGAAGGGTTCTATTGATATGGAGGAAGGGAATTTCAATGATGTACTTTGTGTTCCTTCCTTGTCCACTAATCTCCTTTCTATTTATCAAATTACTCATGGGGGTCAAGGTAAAACAATTGAGTTCACTCCAGATAGAGTGTACATAAGGGACTTGGAGACTAGGGATATTGTTGCTATTGGGATGGTTGATCATTCATCTCGTTTATATTCCTTTTCACATTTTTCTTCAGAAGATGATAATGTTCCTTTGACTGCATCACACACTCCATTGAGTGTGAACCATGTTTTTGAGGAGAAGTTTGGTCATCTAAACCTTGGTATTCTAGAGACTAGTGCTGAGCTTCCTACTCCTCCACCTCCTGCTTCTTCATCCATTGAAGCTTCTATTCAACAGGATGATCGTAGTTTTTTAGATCTTTCTTTGTGAGATGAATATTTGACAGGTATTTCCAACTTGTTCATGGAGTCTCATATTGTATATTTGGAGGACACACTTGAGGGGATTTCTCTCCTCTTTTACAACATCTAATTTGTCTTTGGAGATTGCTATTCATGAGTCTCCTCCTTCACTTTATTTGTCATGTTTCTTGGTTGAGTTTGACCTTGATTATGTTGTGGGTCATTCAAGTTTGGTGGCTCTTCATCAATTTTTAGAGGCATACATGTTGAACATCCATGCTTCCTCCTTTCAATTGGACATGGAGTGGCTTCATCATCAACTAATGGATTTTTTTCTTCCTAAGGGAAGATGTGTTGCTTGTAGACATTGGGTCATCTTTTATTTTCAGGCATTCTTCATCGGCTTTGGAGCTTCTTCATCATGGGGGGGATATCTTATCTCTCTACTTCCCTCTTATGGGGGGGTATTTGATTGTATATACATGATGCATGTTTTCCTTTGGGGGTATCAATGAGTCTTCCATACATCATGTTTCTTTTCTTTTGTTTTTCTCTCTTTTGGAGAGGAGTTTTGTCCCACTGGGTTTTCTCCTTTTCTCCACTTGTGAGAGAATTGCATTTTTTGCATTTGCATTGTAAATGGGTACCTAACATGGCCTAGTAGCCAGGACCCATCTTCATCTTTGCATAGTGTACATAATAATCTTCTCCCTAAGTTGCACTTAAGGGGGGGTGTTGGTGTGAATAAATGTCTTGTACCTAGCTAATTCACTCACTAGGTAAATTAGGGGACATATTCACATGGTTAAGTTTACTTAGGATAAAAGATTCTTTCTAGAAGTCTTAGTTGGCTTTTCTAGAACT
This sequence comes from Sequoia sempervirens, assembly GCA_007258455.2. NCBI lineage: Eukaryota > Viridiplantae > Streptophyta > Pinopsida > Cupressales > Cupressaceae > Sequoia > Sequoia sempervirens. The sequence goes on from VDFB02000017.1 coordinate 533,903,837, forward strand.
TATCTTATCTAGCTAGAATGCATCATTTCCTAGGCGATTAGATTGTTGGTTGTCTCATGTCATAGGGTTATGACATTTTTCAACATCATGTTCATTACTACATTTCAACATTTCCTTTATAAGCAAGGCATCTCTTGTACATTTGCATCAATCAATAGCAAGCAATTCAGCCATTAATCAATCTTGCATTGTGAAGCAAGCTTTCTCGCCATTCTCTCTCTTGTGGAAGTGGTTTTGGTCACAACTAATCTTGGGGGTGTTGGAGAGTCACCATTTACTCCTAAAGTTGTGTGTATATATATATATATTTGTGTATATATATATATATTCCTCTATGTACATGTATGCATATGTATACATGTATTGATACATTTGTATGGGCATGTCCATTTGCCACCATATGTGTATATGGATACATTTATACATATGGATATATGTATATACATTATATATATATACACATTCGATTCTTACACCAAATCAAACATAATTACTATGGTATTGATAAGAGACTACAAGTGATATGTCTATACGTATATATATGCATGTCGTTGGTTCCATCGGATAGTTCCATGCGCATAAGAAACTCATGCACAAGTGTGCATAGGTATGTCTACCTATGTACCCTTATGTACACGTTCCTTTGTGCATATGTTCTATCATTGTCATGCATGTGTGCACGCATACACATACCTCGTATGTTTCACATATCAATACAAACATAGTACCAAGGAAAAGAACTCTCAAGCTGAAATAGATAAACATCACCCAATAATGCACTCAATAGTAAACAAGACTCTTACTAAAGCAGGCATATGACTTACCAATTCCCCACTTAATAACTTGACTCAATTATTATATTGTGGTGTGTGTAAGCTCAAATAAGTTACGTTTTTGGTTACCTGACCAAGATCTTCTCCTGAGTGATACTTCCCCTCCACCTGGAGGAATTGAACATATACCTACAAACACTAACACATGTACATGATAGTTAGCTATTCACAAAATATGTAGTATGCACATTACATCTCCAAAGTTAAAATATCAACACAATATTCATCCAATCACATAAATGCATTCCTTCATATAACATTAAATGAGATGGCATTCATTCATCAAGCAGTGATAACAAAGTGCATACACAATTTATTCATTCACTGAATTCACATTACATTCACATTTTACCCTACATAGTAATAGTAAATAGTAATTGCACAATTGGGGTGTAACATACGAAGCCTAATTGGTGTAAGGATGATTATTGTGACTACCATAGGATCAAGGGGCATTGTATTAATAAATCTATGAATCTTAAGAATTCTATCCAAGACCTTATTGATCAAGGTGATATTGTTGTTGAGGGTAACCAATTCACATATAATTCTCAGGTGCAGATACTCCAAAATTCCTTCCCTAAACACAAACAAGGAGATATTTCATCCAATGAAAATATTGGCTCAAACAATAGTTAAAATAATCATACTAATCATGTGGATTATACCAAAGTTCTTTTTTAATTATGAAAATGTGGTTGGTCGTATTACACAAGTCAATTCACAAGTTTCCATGATACATGTGAAGGCTAAGGAACCAAATTGTGTGGTTACCACCCACCATGGCCACATATCTATCCTTATTCCATACAATTCATGCCAAAAACCTCCTATAAACCAACAATATAATATCCTAGACCACCTTGGAAAGACTCCTACTTAAATCTCTATCTTGGATTTATTGAAGTCTTCCCCTATCCGTCAAGAAATCCTTACCAAAGCTTTACAAGATGCCCGAGTCCCTAATGACACTGAATCTACTTAGTTTCAAGCTCTTGTGGGAAATTAATCATCTACATATTAGTTTGGATTCATTCAAAATGATATGCCACCCATTGATCTTGCTCATAACCATTCCCTCCACATTGAAGTCCTCATTGCTAAGCATAAGGTGAAGCAGGTCTTGATAGGTAATGGTTCTACCCTCAACTTGTGTACATTGAAGTTCATTAAATAGATAGGATATACTTAGGTTGATTTGGACAATAAAATAATCACAATCAAGGCTTATGAAAATGTTGAGAGAGATTAAGGCACTATTTGCCTTCTCATTCAGGTGGGTCGTATTATGCAGTACACTACTTGTCCTCTTGACCTTTAACTCCCATAAAATCTTCTCCTTGGCTACCCATGGATTCATGTCATGCAAGTCATCCCCTCCACTTATCACCATTTCCATAAATTCCCCCATAAAAAAATTGAGGTCACTATCCATGTCGATCCACATCCTTTTGAGTACTATCATGCTCTTGAGGCCTCATTCCCCCACTCTCGATATTGTCCATGTGTTGAAATTGTACCTTCAACCACTACTCAACATTCCTCCTATGTCAATACCAACACACTCCTTGCATCTTCCACATCATCATCCACCCTTGAATCCACCTTCGCCTAGTTCAAGATCATAGACAAAGGTTGTGGAGAGTATGAAAGGAGTGTTGTGCTTAATGTGGGCACCATACCCCCATCTCCACACACATATAGATGTCCATCTTCATCTCCATAACCATAAGAGAAGATAGTTAAAAATATGGTCCCAACCACATTTGAGTCTCAAGGAACTCTAGCACAATAAAAAAAATTGAAGAAGACTTTAGCCAATGGGTGTATCGTGAGGAACCCAACACTTTTGGAATATTTTCAAGAATTCTATCTAGTTGCCCATAAAATTACATAGAAGGTCAACTATCAAGGAGTATTGGGTGTAAATGAACAAGGTATCCTCAATCCCATTGAGCTACATACTCAGCCAAAATATCAAGGACTCAGTTATGATAAGAAACAAAAGAAACCCACCTCGTCACCTAGCATGATCAAACAATGTTAATGTGTTGTGCCCTTAGCACACACTCCCCATTTAGAACAGGGACCCTCTCTTTCCTTCATCTTTCTGAGTTGTTTTTGTCACCACCTTATTTTTCGTGGCCCATTTTGGTGTCCCAAATGGTCAACGAGCCTTAAAGTTTCATATTAGGTCGACCATGTTTAACCTCACAAATTTTCTAAGTCCTAGGCTCCCATAGAGTTCCCTTGGTAGTTTGCCTCTGCCAACGTTCTTGGCATCCTCTGGGCTTGGCCTGTTGGGTTTCCCATTGTGGGTTTCCCTTTGGTTTTTTCCAATCCAAATGGCTAGAGGACCTCGTCCTTTCATGTCTTAGGTCTTGGTGCTTCGTTCGCCATTTCTCCGTGCCTTCAGTAACTAAGTTCAAGTTGTGTGGTTTTGAGACCTTTTGGGCTTGGCCTTTCGGGATGCTCCTACTGGACTTTTGAATCTAGAACTTCATCACCCCAACACCATTCTTTTTACAGAGTGAGAGTTCCCTTTAGGCCCAAGACTCCTCATTGTCGTCAATAAAACCTCCAAACTAAAACAACTTGAAAACGGCGAGATGCCTCCTCAGGTCCACAATCCCGGATTGCCCTTGTTAGTTCAATATTGGGACTTAAAAAAAATTGAACTTCCTACCTCCAAGCATGCTTGATAGGTATGATCCCGCCTGATTCCTTCCTCGAGATGTCGTATAACTTTCACCATTCCGAATGGCATATCAGCCCTGTCCACTTGAGATTTGGGACTCACCCTACAATTCATTGCCCGAGTTAAAAGAGAAAAACCAACTACCGCATCCTTGGTATCCTTCGGGTCCCATTTCATGGAGTTTCGTCCGTGGACCTCCATTGCCACTTCACCATTTCTCGGGGCCATTAGATGACTGCCTTCCATCCTCTGGGTCCTCAGCGTCCATATGCCGCATGAAGAACACACAGTGAAAATTAAGTGCCTTTTCCTCCATCGGACCCATTCCATTAGACTTCTACTGTCGAGACTCCGTCCTATCTCAGTTGTCGCATAAGGGAAATCTGCACCCATGTTTCCACGTCCTAGAGTACGATCCTCAGATTTTCAATGAAACCCACTCAATGAAGAAATCCGGAGGCCAAGTTTGATTTTGGGTCCGTTCTGCTAGGTTGATCCCATTGAAATTCTATCTACTATTCGTCGTTCTCAATGACAATCATCAAACTAATTCCCAACCCTTTCAACCTAAACACTTAGACAATCAAAGAGTAATTCCATCTGTCCTTCAAATTCATGGGTTCTGGACTCCAAAACTCCTCCCCCAGAATGTCATTTCATCAAGGCCGTCTCAAATAGCAAAACCCAAACAACTTTTCCTCCTCATGACTCTAGGTGCTCGAATGATGATCCGAACGACCTCCAATTTGAGAATAAATCTTGACCCACATGCTCAGATTGGACCCTCTCTTGCACAAACCTTTCAAATCATCTTAATCTGAAGGTGGGAGAAAACATGTGAATTGCCCTACCCTGTTCGCCCTTCAAAGAAACCATCCTACTAGGGAAGGCCTACCCTTGGGACCTCGACCATCCAAGCTCCCTTTAGTTGATTACTAATGACAATCTAGAATAAATATTTGGTTTCTTGAATGATATATTGTCTAATCTAACTCCATGTGCAGGGATTTGGCCAACCATTTGTGTCTCTATGCTTAATTACGCTCACCATGCCTTTGTGTGTAGAATTTATGAAATCGAGTGTAGAACCCTCAGGGGTAGCCATTGAGAAAGACAAAGGAAAGAAAAAAGGCAGGGCTCCTCATGAAAAAGAGGAAAAAGATCAAATGAAGTACTAGATCCAAGGGGAGCCATTGCATTCAAAGGTCATCACAGATTGGAAGGAGATTATAGATACCAACATTGGCCACATCAATATTGATGAATTCAAACAAAGATTCAGAATTAGTCCTAGGATAGAAAATACCAGATTGATCAGAGGCAGCGGGATAACTAAGGTTGCAAGTTTTCCTCCTTCTCTTGTCACCCCTGAGCTAGTAATGGCATGCAGGGCAGCATACGAGCCGAAAACCAGAACTATTGTAGACAAAGATGGGAACTTTTTAGCTATCATGTTAGGTGAAGCAATAACAAATACCTTCCACATCCCTACCTTTAGGGATATGGAACTGCCAACCATAAAGGAATGTAAGGAAATTTGGGACGAGGACCCATTTGGATGTAAAAAACTTATAAATCAATATTGGATCAAGGAGAAGAGGGGCAATGCTGTGAAGGTTCCTCATGAGCTTTTCTATAGTGATTTCCATGAAGACTATCATGACCTAGTAACCATGCTAAGCAAGGTAATGGGCCTTCCTACTACGACCTAGTTCCAAGAGTGGATGGTCTACTTTGTTGAACAAATTCTTCGCAAAAAGGAGGATGTTACCACAGACACCACATTTTTCTACAAAGGAATAATAAGCGATTGTTTTCATGAGAAATTTATGAACATCAAGAAAACCTCCAAGTTCTATATGATGTCTTACTTGGTTTATTCACTAGTCGAGTAGAGGTAATATAGTGGCTTGTTCAGAGCTCTGAATGAAGAACAAGGCTGGGAGTTGAAGGTTTATGATAGGTACCCTCAGTTCCAGTATAGTAATTACAAGAAGGAGTACTGTAGGGCTAATGAAGCTTTCATAGGTCATATCATTAGATTGATTGGGGTTGACTTTGGGAAGCAAGTTTCCCATAGTGCTAACACCTTCTTGAAACAATATGCTTTCTTGTTCATCTAGTATCCCAAGTTCATGTATATCCATGCTCAAGGGTTCACTGAAAGGATGAACAAACTACCCAAGTACCCTAATGACTGGATGATATTATTAGAACTCTCTTGGTAGCTACAGTATGTACATACCCTTCTTAGAAACAAGCATTTGGCAAGGATCCCTTATCCTCTTTCTTTTTTCCAAGGGATGTATAAGCTTCATACTTCTTAATGTACAAGGAATTCAGAGGAGCTAGCCAAATATCACTTCTAGCTTCATACCGCCTGTCTGTGAATGGACCCTTATGGGCATATAAGAAAGGCACTTGGACCCTATTATGCCCATCTTCACCATGTTTAAGATTTCTAGGAAAACTACCAAGATGACAAAGAGGTGCTGATGAGACATTACATGCAGATGACCACATACTTTGTGAAAAGAGTGAACCTATTTCCTATGCCTGATCAGGTTGAAGAAGATGAAAGCACAATTATGGATCCTAGGTACAATGTAGTCGCTAACTTGCCACTGCCGATGATAGACTGGGATGAGTAGGAGGTTGATGACCTCGATATCATAACTAAGCCAATCCAAGCTCATACAAAAGAATGGGTCAATGGGCAGGTTGCCCGATTAAAGCAAAAAGGAGTCATCCTAACCTATGAGGGGCTCAAGAGTGAGCTTAGTGCAACATATGATGGAGCTTCTATAACCTCAATGGGATAAATGTCCAAATCCCCTCTGCTCATGAGGTCAAGGAAAGAAAAGAGACTGGCGAGCAATAGCCTAACCTGAAGGTGTATGCTAGAAAGGCCTCATAAGGTGAGTCCTTCAAGAGGTATAAGAGCTTGGGTGATGCCATTATAGTGCCTGTTATTTAGGAGGACCCACTCTAGGAGGGAGAGGAAATGGAAATGGACCAACCTAAGTCTCCACTGGCTGCCTTTGCTACTGCTATTCTTTTGTTAACCTCTCAAGCCATGGTGCCTACCTCCCCGCTTGTGGTGGACATCTCAGTCCACCTAGCTTCTTCTACCCCAATGAGACCAGTTGTGGTGTTTGATTCTTTTTGTGCCACCACCTCTCCACTTTCTTCTGCCTCCATGTCTCCAACTATGTCCCTTTCATTAGCAACAGGAAAAATACCCATGCCTACACTATCACTTCTAGAAGAATTCTTGCGACACATGCAGAATCTCCCCTTTGAACTTTCTGAGGTATTGATGAATCCCACCATCTAGGCTACCTTAGCGTAGGTTCTTGCTGGTGTTCATCCCTCAAAGCCTCCAATGGAACTGTCGATAATGGAAGCCACAATGAAAATATCCGAGGAACTGGAACAATGAGAAAAGGAGGCCACAAAAGCATTGGAGGAGGAAGCAAATGAATACCATGAACATCCAGAATATGAGCACCTAAAAATTGATAAAGTGGTGCATGAGGGAGAAGAAACAGGATCCTCTAAAAGTGGAGAAGAAGAAGAGGATGCCAGCACCAAGTTTATTGTACAAACTTTTGATCATGACTTTGAAGAAGAACTGGCCCAACAATTAAAGGACGTTGGGGAGGAAATTAAAAGACCACTTCCTGAGGAGGAAGGGAAAGAAGATAAGATGGAGGGAAGCATGGAACCTCCAATAGGTGAACAACAAGAAGAAGGCCCCAAGCATGATGAGGAGATGTGTCTCTTAGAGGGGCGGGAAGAATAGGGAGGGAAGGAACATGAAGATGTGTCACCTCCATGTGAGGAAGAAGAGAACAAAGAAGAAGATAAGCATGGAGAAGAGGCTGAAAGCTATGAGAATATGGAGACTGAGTAGCTTGAGGGGCATGAACATGAGGAAGAAAAAGATGTTGAAAAGGAACTCATCCCCAGGGGGAACATGCCCACTAAATCCCCCATCAAGCGCACGATGTTCATCCAAGACTCTGATAAAGAAGAAGATAAAAAGGTAGAGGAAGAAACTCCTAAATAAAAGGAGATTGAAATCAAAAGAAATGAAGAGGAAGGTGATCATGAATCACCTAAGGAAATTTTTTCAATTCCTGAATGGCTGTAAAAACAACTAGAAAAGAAAGCTCCTGTCCCAAAGGATCCTAGAACAAGATTGGAGGCCATCTTGGCCAAGGCATAGATTACAACTAAGAAATAAAAGAAGCCCAAGGTTAGATCAAAGGTGACAATGGATGCCTCTAGATCCAGAACAGTGCAATTAGCCACACCGGTGGTGGGAGAAGAAGGAATAGCTATAACATCTCCACTATCAACTTGGGAATTGCTTCAAGGGAGAAAAAAGTGGATCATCCCTAGGAGTTTGGTGCCACTATGGTGCATCTGATACAACAAGATAAGATCTCAAAGGATGAGCCTAAGGCACAAGTGGCTGATCTGATAGCCTACATCCAATAGTGGTCATCAACAAAGGAAATTCCTACCACGTCTTCGGCCCCGCCATAGTTGTTGTCCAAAGAACAAATAGAAAAACTTGAAAAGAGAAAGAACTTGGATAAGACCATGAAGAGATAGTTCTGATAGGTCTTATACATTGGAAACATGGGCATCACTCGTGTAGTTAGGAAAATAAATAAATTATTGGACATAAAAAAGTTTGTTGAAAGCACAAGGAAAATATGCACTGACTTCCCAAAGAGGTATGAGTCTACTTAATTGAAGATTGAGGCTATCCTCAAATTGCCAAGCAGGACTTGGGAAAAGGAACTTGCTTTCCAGATATTGAATGTGCTAAGGAAGTCAAAGAGGATTGAATTCGATACTTAAAGCTAATGATGAACTATGATATTCCTGTCATACAAATTGATCCTGAGAAGATAAAGCCTCATTTCTAGAAGAGGATGGAGGATGAGATGTTAAACAAGATCACAACCGATTTTATGATTTTTGCTGCTTGAGCCTTTTCCCAATTTGAGCTATTCAAAGACCATGCCGCCAAATATGATGAAGACTAGGAAAAGCTCACTGACAAATCCAAGGAGTGGAGTTACTAACAGTTGCGATTCCAAATTTTGGAGGTTGATAAGCTCCAGCCACTAATCTTGAGGTTCATGGAGTATGCTGCTTTGAAGAACCAGGAGGGAAACCCTATTATTGATGAGTAATTCCTTAAGGAATAGCTACAACAAAGGGCAATCAAGGAGAAGAAAAAATGCTATAGTGCTATCTCTAGAAGACAAAATAGGGATAAGGACAAAAATGTGTTTTAAAATGTAGTATATTGTGAGGTAGGTAAAACCCCAGTTTATAGTGAATCTTGGCCATTCATTCTACTTTTTGAACACTATAAATAGGGGGTCTCCTCTCATTTTCAAGAGAGATTTGAGTTGTTGTAATGACATGCTGCTGAAATTATAATAGAAATACATTGAGTTTGGTGCATTTACGAGTTTATTTGCATGTTTCATGATTCATCTCCAATAGTTAGATGATTTATTTGGATCTACTTTGTTGTTTATGATAGTCTTAGATTTCTTTGCTAGATTTGGAAATGATGTCCTATGGTTGTGAAGATTTTTGTTGTGTAGATGCCTGCTTTGTCCATACTTTTTTGCCATTCGCTACTAGTAGATGGCTGTGTAAAGTTAGTCTCGACTTAAATTTAAAGCTGCTCCAAACCTTTATCTTTATTCATGTGTGCATATGGTGAATGAATGGTAAAATATTTGCAGGCCTTAAAAGATAGCACAAATTTCATGACACTGTAAATTTTCTAGTTAAGTGAGATTATGTTTTAAGGAAGCTATCCATAGTAGAACCTCCATGATCACTCTTCATTTGTAGTTTCAGATCTAGGAACCTTCTCTCTTCCTTGCCCCTTTTTCATTTTTTTTAATAAGTAACCTATGCTAAGGTTCATTTCACATTGTAAAGTCAAATCTTAAGATAGAACATGAGTTCACAATTGTTGTTCGAACCTGCAACAAACTACACTTCAGCTTTCCACATTAGGAACTCTATTCCAAGATCCACTTTGCATCCATCTACGTAAGTCTGCCCTATGATTACCAGAAAAATCACATCAAATATCAACTGAGAAATCCCATGGAAGTCATGACCTAACACCTAAGAGACCTTGGGGAGATTTTTAGCAACTTTTTGTTGGAGATTTCCTTTCAAGAGAGGTAGTGCATGTATGCACTTCCTATGTTGAGAAAGTGTGCAAAACACCCCATTAACAAGAATCTGTTATTATTTAGGACATCCACAAAGAATAGATTATAAAACTTTCTTATGATGATTTGGATGTCTCCTCCCTCTTTTCCACATCTAATCTTTACCATTAGCCTTTTCCTCCACCATCCTAAATTGATTGATTGAGACCAATGAGGAACCAAACCTATTGATGTTTTTCCTAATGAGAAAGAATATATACACTTCATGGTTTTGGAAGATGATTATCCATAAATATTCATATTTGATCTTGATCAAGGTACTTACTTTGGGGAAGATGAATGCCTTAACCACAAAAGTAAGAAACATCAAAATAATCAAGTCTTGTAGTGAAAACCTCCCAAAGTAAAAATAAAGGGTGTAACCTCTAATGGAAACCTTTATGAGGCATTAGAGGATGGGGACACTCATCTTCCCCTCATGTGTACTTATTTATTAGAAATATCCTCTATTTTGGTTGAGGATACTAAAGAAATTAATCTGGGTATTGAAGTTGAACTAAAGATTACCTATGTAGCCAAATCCTTATCAGAGGATGAATATCAAGTCTTTTCCAAGATTCTTCAACATGGTTTCATAAAATTTACATGGTCCTACTCTAACATGCTTGGAATATATTCTGCACTTGTATTTCATCATTTGGATGTGCATCTTAATGTAAATTCAATTAAACAAAAGCTCCATAAATGCATCTGTAAGTTACTTTACTTGTCAAAGTGGAGCCAGAAAAATTGTTAGCAGCTAATTTCAAATGAACCATCAATTACTTTGATTGGATATCAAATATAATTCCTGTTGTCAATTCTACTGGGGGAATTCATATTTGCACAAACTTTAAGGACCTGGATAAAGCTTATCCTAAAGATGATTGCTCGCTCTCGAATATTGACATCCTTGTTGATCTTAAAACAAGCCATGCCATGCTCTTTATAATGGATGGATTTTTTGGTCTTGGTTATTTTCCCTTGAAGGAAACAAAGAAGCCTTCCCTTAATTCCAACACTATTATAAAAGATTCCTCTAAGAAAACTCTAAGTTTAATACATTCTAAACTCATAGACACTAGTGGTTTGGATTGTTATCCTTTGAAAGAAACGAAAGAAATGGATAAATATTCACTTAACATAAATTCCATTATACAAAACACTAACGATTGAAATTTGATAGATTTTACACCCTACTGTAAAGGAGAGTACAAAATCTCACAATCTAAAGAGTCTTGTATGACACCTTGTACTAAGCAAGAGATATCTTTGTCATAAAATAAAGGAACATCTACTATTGATCAAGACTATCTTGTCAAGACTCCTCCAAGACCATTTGATATCCCTCCCTCCAAGAACACAAAATAAATTTTACTGTAAGAGTTCATTTTGTGCATATCATAGAGTTCATGGTCATTCTACTACAAATGTAAGGCTTTGGGTAATAAAATTCAACATCTTAAGGAATGTGGTGCTCTTTCTTGTGTTGAAGGACCTAGTCCATTTAATTGATACTAATTTTCACTCTAGCATGTTTCTCATCAATCACCTCAACTCATACTTGTCCTGCACTAAGTGGGGGAAAGTGGTTGGGTAGCCTTGTCCTTGTATGACACTTTTGGTTGTCTCTTTTGGCTAGTTGACTACCTTCCATGTATAGATAAGAGCAAGCTTGGGATGTGGATGACATACTATAAGTTAGCTCACATGTGGCATACTTACACATGATGTATTTTCATTTGGAAACATATGACTTGGCATAGGGATCTCTAAACAACCTCTCATGTCTTCTACTTTAAAACAATTTCTCATAGAAATGGTGTTAGAAACTACTTTAAAGTGAGGGTATACATCGACACTTATGTTTCACTATGTGATTTTCTTTCTTCTTAAGATGCATCCTTTTCTTGGCGGTGTCATTGGGTTTGATTTCCTTTGAGAGCGTGATATTTCTCTGACTTGTCTTCTCTTGGAGACATTAGGCACGATATTACCTCAGAAGATACCTTACATGAACTAAGCAAAATCCCTTTAAACATACCTTACATTATTTTGCATTTACAACTAGTTATATGGCCACCTTGCATAACACACTTTGCTTGCCTATGGAACCATCTTGCTTGTTCATGAGTGTCAAGAATATGAAGCTTTTCTCACCTCATGAAGATTGAAGTTTATTGTTGTGTCATGCCTTATCAAAGTTATTAAGAGGTATAACTTTGGTATGGTTGTATATATGGGAGCCAAAAGTAGGCGTGACTTTCCCATAGCCACTTAATTCTCTGTGTGAGTGCATACTGACCACATGCATATGTGTCTCATTGGGGGTCACCTAGTGGACAACCTAAGGTTCCACTATCCCTTGTGAGCGTTCATTTGGTTTGCATAGTGGACATCGTGTTCCACTTGTAAGCCACCCCTTTTCGAATACTCACCCAACAAACAACTTGAAGTTCCATTGCCTTAGAGCGAGTGTGTGTTTTTGGACAAGAAGCTTATATTTTATCCATAATGCGTGGGAAAAATGGTTGAAGCTTGATCCACCCTTTTGTTTCTTTTTCTTTCATCTTTATGTCTTTGACATTGCATGTTTGTGTATCTTTTTTTGCTACATACCATGCACCTTGTGTGTGTCCCTTTTTTCTTATGTTGGTTTGACATAGGATCTTGAATCCTAGGGGATTGATCACATCCTTCGATCTCTTTTATACTAGACCATCCACATTGGTACACTTGGACCCCTCTTGAATGTCTACTTTAGTGTGAGTTTGAAGCAAGTTCCTCCTCTCACTAAAGTGGGGGCTAAATGTAGTAATAGAATATGTCACCCTTTACATTTTCACACTTAATTTGGAAATAATTATGTCAAATTGAACCTAATGTCACCTTGATCTAGTGTTTTCATGTGTTTTATGCATTCACATTAGGTTTAGGGTCCTTTTAAGACAAATATCTAACTTTTCCTTAATTTAGTGTTGAAAAGTGTATCCATTTACACTTTCACATTAAATTTAGGACCCTTGTAAACTAAATGGACCTAATGGTGCCTTATTTAGGGTGTTGTAAAGTTTATCCTAACACTTTCACACTAATCTAGGGTTTTATTAATTAATTGGGCTTATCTATGCCTTAATTGGCCCTATTTTGTATCCACAATCCCTATTAAATGCATTTTTCAGAGATAATCTTGACACTTATCAAATGACCAATAATAATCTAGTTTTTTGGATCATGTGTCCCAAATTTAGTGGTTTGGGACTCATATTCCACCTTGGGCGTATGAGTCCCACCTAGGTATTGGGACTTGATTTTGAATTTCACCTTAAACGAGACCTGTCTTGGAGTGTGTGCCCCAATTTTGAGCCATTGGGACTCATACCCCACCTTGGGCATATGAGTCCCACTCTAGTTAGAACCTAATTTAATTTCAATTTTTGGTGAGATTTTATCTTCCTACATTTGATGTTAGCTTGAAGTGTTGTAATTTAAGGAAATTTGGCATAAATAAGTATAAATGCAAGGTTATTTCACTTATTTTCACCTAATACTTCCAACAGAGAATTCCTAATACCAAGTTTGTGATTACAAGATTATTCAAGGACATTCAAGAACATTTTCTAAGGCATTCAAAGGTATATTTCTTCATCATTTGTTGTAGCAATTCAAGATCCATCATCATGTCAAAGGTATAGTGCATCAAGCATGTTGTTGAGCTAGTGTTGTGATGTAGCATTCAAGATACAAGTTAAGCATTGTTCCAAATCTAATTCAAGATCGAGATCTACATTCTTCATGCCCACTTCATGTTAGATTGCAGATTTACATTGTATGACATCATTCAAGGTATCATTGTTCATGTTTCATGTTTCATTGTTTCATCACAAGGTTTAATTAACTAACAGAGTTTGACCAAGGCAAACCCCCATCCCCTAACAAAACAACACTTTTCTCTCTCTCTCTCTCTCTTTGTGTGATTTTAGGTTTATAGGTTGAAGAAAAAGTGGATTTGAAGCCCTCAAAAGTACCAAAATGACAAAGTTGTCATGAAAATTTGTCAAGGCTCACAAAAACTCAAATCTAGAGAAAGATACCAAACTATTTGCATGAAATCAGTGGTAAAGTACTTATTTGATCCATCTTTATAGGCTCACAAAGTTTCACTTCAGAATTCTACTCTTGGGAAACTTTGTGACAAAACGAGATTGATATGCCACTTGTGGCGTATGAGTCCTAGTATACCTATTTTCAAATTTTTTGTATAGATCTTGATTCAACAATTCCAGATTTAAATTTCAGCCTAAAACCCTAAACTAGGACTAAATTTCCCAACTTGGCATATGAGTCCTAGTGTTCCTTAAAAAAAACATTTTCAAGATTTCACACTACTGAATTTGACTCCATTTTTCGACGAATGTTCGTTGGTTGTTCGACAAATATTTGTCAGAAAATCAACGAATTGATGAAAACAATTTCGTCACTATTTTTTTTATCGAAATTATGATGATGAATTAAATGTCAAAATAATGGTACAAATTCATTGGTCATCAACATCATAAAATGACTCAGATGTTTGTTAGAATATGAACGAAAACTTTGTGTATCCACCGATGAATTACAACCAAAATGCAATTGCAATGGCTCTTTCGAAGCATCAAAACAACACCAAAAGTTTGTCGTGATTTCGACGAAATGGGCAAGGAGTTACGATGAAGCCTTTGTCACAGCTAAGCAACTTCATCAAACCTTTTTTGTGATTTTTGAATGGCCCTCATCGAAATTGCGATGAAAAGGGAAAGGAGTTATGCGAAGCCTTCGTTGTAGCTAAGCAACTTTGTAAGACATCTTTTGTGATTTGTCAGTGGCCTTCATCGAAATTGTGATGAAATGGGCAAAGATTTACAATGAATCCTTCATCACAACCATAGCAACTTTGTCATACCTTTTCAGTGATTCGTCGGCGGTTTTCGTCAAAATTGCAACAAAACAATGCAATTTTTTTTTTAAATATTCGTTAAAATGTACCATCATTAAGACTCTTGGAAATGACCACTGAAGCCAAACCATTGGTGAGAGATCAATCATCGGCACAGGATAGAAAACTCACTCTGATAGTCCATGTCTTGCCAATGACTTATGTCGGCAAGATAGATCCAATGTCACACCGATCTAACCTCTCAGGAATTTTGAACACTGTTGGTTATTAGCAAGACATTTTGAGGGTCTCGCTAATTAAACAAGTGTCTAAGAGCAAGTAAACAACTGGAACCTGTTAATTTTATTATTTTTGGGTTCTTTAAATCATAGAATAGATACCATCTTCTTGTGTATAATGTACTTATATTCAGATTTGAATTCGAGACCAATTGTCATTACACATTCCATTTTACTTGCATAGAGTTATTTATAAGCAATATATTGATAATTCCAAATGATTTACGGTGTTGTACAACTCTACCTATCATCACAATTTTGTTGTTCCCCCCAAGAGAATCCTACAAATACAAGTTTAGAATACCAAGTCAAATAATATGAAAAAGACTTACTTCCATACAAATTAAATGATTATTCTCACAATGTAAATTTTCTAATTACAACAACAATTCCATGAAAGGTTATCCATGCTTCATAAGAGATGACTCATCATACATAGAGACTGCAAGATGCATAGAAAAAGCATTACACTTGAGAACAACCAAGGGCTAACAAGGGAAGGAGTTAAGAAACATTTGGATTGAATAGAAAATGTGTAGGGAAAATGTTGAGTAGTGTCAAGAGAACAGAGCTTGTAGAACATATTCTTGACCTAATCAAGCTCTTGAACAACTTAAAAAAAATTAAAATACTAACACATACATGAGACATGTAATGAACTTCCAATATCTACTATCCTTTTCATTAATGCAAAGGTAGGTAAAGGATAATTAATTATAATTGTAACACTATTCATAGTCTAGTAAATTATGTTCGTAATTTGTGTTCAATGGACCTCAATTTTATCATTATACTACCCATCTAATACCATATTTTAATCCATGGTTCAACTATCTCAAATCTAAAGAAGCACCTTCAATTAACCATTTAAAGTACTATAAAATAAAGTAAGACTTTTACTTGAGAAAGATTGGGTACACTTGTAGGATTAAAGTTCTTGCAATCATTAGGATTTATTGGCACACAGACACAACCTGCAACATATGAAGTAATGGATGACTACAAGTTAGTGAAATGGTCCTTAATATGTGATTGGTTTGCAAATTGATTGGTAGAAAATAAGGTTACAAATAGCTCTACATGAAAAATTATGAGGACAATCTACTGTAATAATCAAAATAGATGAAAATTGCAAAGGAAAGAGTCGAGCTACATCTATAGAGCCTAAAAAAAACACATGCAAGAAACATAAAAAAAAAGAACAAACCAGTTTTTGGATGAATAAAAAAATTTCGCCTTTAGCAAGTGATTCATATGCTTTCACACTTGACACAGGACATTAAGAAGATTTTAGTCTTCCTATGTGAAATTAACTACTTACAGAATAAACCCAGAAACCAATATTATATACCTCCATGTCTAGCCGAGGGTAGATATAAGAGAAAAAAATTTCCTCAATGCAATGCCAAAAAATATCAATGTGTGTGTAGGTTTGTATTACTCAATATATCATTTCACTGCCTAAGGAAAAATACCAAAGTGATGTTTTAAATTTCAATCTTCACATAGGCTCCCTTATTGCTACACATGCATATACGAGCATTATTAAAGCTCTAAAATATTCAAATATTAAGGATTTAATTAGCTATAAGATGGAAAGTTGTTGTTTAGACATAATCCATCATCTTTTAAATATGTTTATTCACTCCTAGCGCTTCAGATAAATTGTGTAAATGAGATAAAAATGTGAATCTTTTATGACAAAGAAAATTCTTAAAAGGAGGGGGGAGATAGAAAAGGGTAGGGGGCAAGAGAATTCTTGAATGTATAGCAAAGTATAACATTTTGATCATATAACAATGAAACAAATCTTGATTTTGAAGCATTAATATCATTTACAACATTTGTGATCAAGAATGAATGTAAGTAGAGAAAATTTTGCATACCTGCAAATGGTAAAAAAATTCATGGTTAAGTAGAAGCCTCCCATCAACAACAAGATCCAAATATCCGTGTATCTATCTCAATCAAGCCTCTAAACCCTTCAAAGATGTCAATTTTTCAACTAACTTGTTATGCACAAAAGTCAAATTTTAGAGTTATGTCACCACTAAAAATAGAAGAAACAAAGCTTTGAAACCAAATCCACACGCAACACAATGTGCTATTCATACAAAGCCATACAAACAAACTAAACTCAGAGCATTGGAATGGAAACAACTTCAAATTATGATGCAGAGCATGGATTCAGGGTATAAAGAATCATTTTTCTACCACCATAGTGAAAAATTAGAACTTTCTTTCATCTTTTCATATTGGTTTGATGCTTCAAACGATGCATTTATTATATTGAAAAGTGTATTACCTTATTGAGCTTATCTTTGTTTTGAGAATAGTTTAATATTCTCTACTTAACAAGGCCAACCACGCGATGGTGGAAGCTCATTTGGCCCCTGCCCCCCTCACATCACTCTCAATTCCTCATACCCAATCATATAACATTAATCATTCATTCATCCATTAATAACATATAACATTAATTCATTCATCCATTAATAACATATAACATTCATTCATTAACATATAACATACATTAATTAACATATTCACATTCATTCATTAACATATAATATTTATTCTTTCAGTTTTTACATATTATCAAAAATATGGTTGTTATGATATGATTACAATCACTTTTTTTTTGTTTATTTTTTAAAGCTAAACAAATCTAAAGTGGAGTATCGTTTTCTAAATCATTTTCCCCCCCTTTAGTTGTTCTTCCCTCTGCTTGTGATCTTAATGTATGCCTACTCGTCTGCTCATGATGTGGACGTCGCTGCAAAGGGGGTCTACTGCAATAACAAAGAAATGTTAAACTGATATGTTTTATTATTATTGTTACAAGTATTTCATTAATTAAAAGAACATTAGAGTGGTTCTCTTTACTTGATGGGTCCACATCATGTTCTTGAAATTTTGTTATAGACTCATGCTAAACATGCTAAACACCCTCTAAATCTTGATCTATAGTTGAAACATGAAAGGTTACATTAATTAATACACCAATTGAAATTAAATATGTTTAAGAGAACATGAGAGTGGTCCTCTTTACCTGATGGGGTCACATCATGTTCTTGGTCTTCTCTAGCCTGATCATGCTCAACATGCTCTAAAGTTGAAACAAGAAAGGTTACATTAATTAATACTCCAATTGCAATTAAATATGTTTAAAAGAACTTTAGAGTGGTCCTCTTTACCTAATGGGGCCACATCATGTTCCTGATCTTCTCTAGGCTGATCATGCTCTACATGCTCTAACGTACTGAGATGCACACCATGAACTTCATTTGCAGGTTGTGCTCCACCCTCACTAGACTGCATTCCAATGTCATGTGCAGTATTATCATTGCTTGAATGTTTAAAACAAATAGGCATGTAATTACTTTATGGTGGAAATTAATATTGAATAGATTGCACAAGTATTCAATTTTAAATAAACTTTATTGAGTTTATTTACCTACGTGTCAGATGCAATGGAAGATTGTGTTTGCCCAGTCAAGACTCTTGGGCATTCAACCATGACACCATAGCCTTGCTGGAAGGCAATCTTCATGTCATCTTCTGTGGGAACTCTGTTGAATTCAAAGCCCTACATTTTTGTATAATATCATGAATTTTGATTTTATGGTGTGATAAAACCAAAATTGTGTTCAATTTATTATTTGGATACTATATTTCATTTACTGATACTTACAATTTGTGTGGCTAATTTCATATAACCACCAGAGCCAAGTTTGTGCTACCTGTGTTTTTCTAGTTTTGCCTTTGTTTCCTTCGATGTGTCAAGCAGCCTATGAAAATTTTGAAATACGTTAGATTATGTAAAAATAAAGAGTAATCAGTATATAATTACATTATTGATAGTATCACATACCTTCCTTGCCCCGGTGGTGTCTTTCCTTTTTTCTTTTCAGCCTTTTCCTTTCCATTTGACACCAGGTCCTTCCACTACCTCTCCGAAATCATGGGGGGATGCTCATACTTTTTGTTCTTCTCTAGATGTGACCTATATTGGTCCCTCACATACTTTAGATAGGTACCTTCTTTCTTAAGGACCTTGGTTCGGTTGAATTTTTTATCATCGAAGAGCACAACTAAACGGTTAATGAACTCATCTTTTAAATCTTGATTTTGGGCATTCCATCGTGTATGTATGGTGGGTCCAAAGAACTCCAATGTAATATCACTTAGATGTTTATAAAAAACATCATTTCTTGCAAAATGATCATGGGATCAATAGTGTAAAAAGAGCGATCAATAAGTAAATTTCAATTGGATTATATATAATAATTAAAATATTTTAAAGTATCTAGGACCTCTATCTTTATTGGAATGAAATCCTCGGTAACCACAAATGTGATGAGAAATGTTCTCGTACTAGTAATATGAGAAGATATAGGAAATGTTGCTAAAATATCACCAGTACTAGTGGCCTCTGCATCCCCAAGTACATGTCTTGATGCATGTTCTGGCATGTGTTTGCTATCAGAGGGTGCACTAACGGATGTCTGCATGGTATGTGTTGCTAACATTTTAGATGACAATATAGGCACGGATGATGGGGTTAGATGATGTGATGTATGCATAGGAAGACCAGGATGGACACTTGTACCAACCCCTACTCCCCGGACAACACTTGCAGTACCCTGATCATGGCCAAGAGCATCATGAGGATGTAAAAAATCCTATAAAAATAACATATATTTTAGTTCATGATATAAAATAGTACAAAATATAAAACCATGAATGAACTTATGTTATAATTAAAGACCTCATGACAACTTACTTGCAAGTTTTGTGATCTCTCAATCAATATTTTAACCCTCTCTTATCTCATCTATTTGAGGCACTATGAATAACAACTTAAGGATTTCTTCATTGCATTTTTTTTGGGTCTTCCTTATCATATCAAGAGGGTTTGTTGAATAAGCAATGTCATCATCACATAATATTGACAACACCTCTCTATGGATGCTCTCATCTATTGCTGGCGCCTTTCCCCGATTAGTCGACTACAACAAGAATATTAAAAACATTATCGAAATTAACCCAATAAACTTATCAAAACAACATGATAATAAAAAAAATGCTCTTATCTAATTTATACAATTATAATGAGGTAAACCTATCGGGTAGAAGTGTGTGAAGATAAATCGCGATCTGTGCTCTGGGCCGAAGCCTCCTCCATATGATCAATGTCTTGCTGTGACAAAAATTAAATATAAAAAAACATTACTAAAATGAAACTAATAGACTTACAAAAAAAGAAGAAGAAGAATAAAATGGTATATTGGAGTTATTAATTGGAGGTTGGGTAAAATGGTACATAGTACGTACCACCCCCATAGTAACTGTGTTTGTAACTAAGTGATTCAAATTGTAATCGATTATCAACTCTTCCCCTGCAGTTATTGATTTTATCGCACATACGAATACACAGTTTCCCTTGTGTGCCTCAAATATGCAATTGGGTTGTTTATTTGTTAACCTAGGTCATGTATTATTTATAAACCCTACAATATTCCTTGATGCTTTTGGCCTTCCATCAATGTACATAGCCACTCCTTTATTTTGATCCTTATCTTTTAGCTGTATATAATTTGCTAACAATGCATCCCTACACATACTTCGTGTATATCGAACCAGTTGCATCCAATCTTTGTAACTATAACAGGGTCCAACATACTCCATCAATTCAGTAACTTTTTCGTAACAAACCTTTATTCCGTCCATAATAAATAGGCCCAAACCATGTAATGACGATGGTGCAATGCGATATATCCTCTCATTGACACAAAATTCAGTGTTTATTGGAGGAAGTTCCTTGGGTACCAATTGTTTCCGTAGATGTTTGTAGCTCAAGGGCACCTCAACGTCACCTATGCTCTCATCATCATAAGAACATGACCCCCCTTTAGCAAGAAAAAATTCCATGCATTTACAAAATTTTCTTCTAATCTTTTGACCTCTAGTTGATCTCCCTCTTTTAGACATACTACATGTCTTACTTTTCTCTTCTCTTCCTGAATTTCCCTCACTCGAGGAAGACAGATCTAACAAATACCTATTTGGTGGTACCTGCACTCATAAGGATGTTGGATGAAGTTCTTTCATGGTGATGTGATCCTAAGGTGACATTATGATTAATCTATCATTTCATCACTAGAATTTCATAGGTTATAAGGTAATCAAGTCTTGATAGATTGCAAGTTATTGTTACTACTATCCAAATGTGTCCATCACAATCAAATCTACTTAACGTTTTAACCCCCAAAATTTGTAAGAAGTGTTAAATGTGACTATGGTCCACCAGTTACACAACCAAGGCCTCAAATGTATTCTCTAATTGTAATCAAAGGACTTTTTCTCTTCATTCATGTAAATAAACTTGAAGGGAAACACCACCGAGTGGTTTATTGGACACCTACATGACTAAAAATAGCAACAAATTTACATTTAATTTCCATATGTCTAAGTGGTTAACGGGGAGGGAGTGTGTACTAGGCCTAGTTAAGTCATCACAAGTTTATGCTTTCACAATATTTTTTTTTAAGTCATCTTAAATCTTCCTATGTCTAATTGCTAGGAGACTTTTGGTACGTTTTAAGGTAGGATGATTGATGAAAAATCCCAACGATCCTTTCTCCATGGTATCCAGGTACACATAGCAGTGGTATTCTCTTATATGGTTGGACATGATTTAAAGAACTTAGCTAGGAATTATTCATTTAACCTAAGGTTTTCTCATAATGCCATCATTGGAAAAGTATGATCAAATTCTTCTATTATGAAGAATTGGTCTATGTTCCTCTAGTAATCACTAGAAATGTTTGTAAGGATAAAATGACTAATTGTATTAGGTAGGAGAGAATCAACTTTGAGTTCTTCAAAAATTATATTCCTCTATTCATAATTTTTAAGGGTTGTGTGTGGAGGAAGTTATCACTACCAAGAAGGCAGGAGACCTTTCCTTGTATTCTTTTATAATTTTCATTATTCTTATTTATTTTACTCTTACATTTACAAATACACATACATATGCATTTACTGTTTTCATTTATTTCTCAGGTAGTTTAATAGTTTGATCGATTTCATATTATATGTGTTGAAGACTTTATAATTTCAATTACATAATTTATGGATATGTTTTATCTATAACACTACAAAACCATATGATCTTTGCATTTACACTTGCATTTAGAAATACACATTTATATACATAGATATAGATTTTTTTAATGATATGTTGCATTTATTGTTCTAGGAGAGCATCCAATAATTGCATTTACATTTACATTTAAAAATACATACATATATACATACATACATACATACATACATACATACATATATATGTGTGTGTGTATGTATATCATTTATATTTAGTGTTTAGAAACAATCCATTAGGTCTACACATGGATAAAAATTCATAAAATCAGATCTCCCATACATGTTTTGTTGAAACCTAGGCTTGAAACTCTCATTTCACATGCTTTTCTTCACAAAACTATTGTGGACAACAACTATACCTTCTTTATTTCTTATCCTATGCCCTATTCATGCATCCTACAATTACAACAGTATCCATGGGGTTTCTTACACAAGCTACATTAATTACAAAAGGTGTACGAGCCCCTTTATATCATGTTTCAACTACAAAACCCTAAAAAATAGGGTAACTCAGATTATGATTTGTTGGTGAGTTGTATGGACAAAATCATTAGCACCAACTCATTCTTGGAGTCTTTTGAAAGAGAAGCAAATCAAGTGGCAGTTAAGTACAAACCTTATAGTTTCAAGATGAATGAGGTAATAAATTTTGATTGGCCAATTGATGAAGAGTACCAAAAATGGGTAAATGTATATTTAGCTGAGGAAGAGTGAAAAGGAGTAGGTTGCTAATGGTTGAAAAATCAGCTGTTGCATTACAATAGATTCCAGTTTTTTTTTTTGGTGACAGTCTAGGCATGAAATTATTGAATTTTTTTGTTGCTGCATCAACCATTCTCAGTGGGAATGATGCACAAGAAGATTCTCTGGGGAGATTGTTGTTGTAACAAATTTTTGGAATATCACAAGGTGGTCCATTTGGCTGGTGACATGTGTGATTTCTAGCCCAATGCTTATTTGCTCCTTCTTTTCTATAAGAAGGATTTCAAGGCCAGAGGTACGGGTTAGAAAGTTAGATATTTTTGGTCGAGTCTAGATGAAGTTGTAGAGCAAATTGTAAAGTCTGATGGTTTTAGGGAAAATGAAATTTAGGTTTTGAGTCATTATGTAGTAGGTTTTGAATTCATGGGGATTTGATGTTTTATGACAGTAATTGCATTTGAATTGATATGATTAATTCAAACTCATGCCTCTCTATTGTACAAGCATATCTGAATTTTGAATAAAATGATCAAGGGTTGTTTTGTTCATCTCACTTTTGTGGTGTGTATGATTCTTGTTTTAGCTTTAATTCAAGGAATTAATTAAAATGTTTGAATGGGATTGTAGGTGGATATGTTCTTTATAAGGATTTGATAATTAGTATTGGGTTAGAATAAATATTGATGAGATTGTAAAGCAATGTTATCAAGGATCTTATATGTTATGTGTTCAATTTGTCTTAAACCCTTAGATGCTTATAAATTTGACTCCTCCAATGGATATATGGCATTGATCTAAGTTGTACTTATTTGTATGACTCAGTATTTGTTTTCCTTTACCTAGGGCTTGCTACAAATTGCAAATCAATGACTATCTTATACTATGAAATGTTGTAGTTATCTCATGCTCTAAATAGTTGATATTATTGATAAATAGCCAATTCTATTCGGTATTATCCTATTATTTTGAGATATTAAATGAGATTATCTATTTTTGTTAATGTTTTTTATGATGATGGTGCAGAGGTTGTAAATGCATTAAGGGATCACCCTCCCGGGTCTTGAGGAGCCCAAAGTGCAGGAGGTCTTTCAAATCCTCGTTAGTTGGTTTAGGTCCTTCGAGCTTCCCTTTATTGGAATTGGCAATTCCATAGCTAGATTAGAAGATCAACCTTCTTATCGTAAAAACAACCAACACCTTGCATATGTTTGTGGTGGAGGTATTAAAGAAGAACTGCGTGTAGATCTACCTTAGCCTAGCATATACTTGGGATAAGCCTACAATTGCTTCATACTCATGCGATGAAGGCTATGTGTGATGAAATCCTAGACTTCAACCAAGATGTGGGTAGATTTTGGGAGTTTTTCCAAGACCTGAGGCTGGTCAATAAAAATGTGAAAGACTAAGCTATTTATTTTTTCTATCTTATATTATACCATTTTACAAGAATGGGGGTTCCAATGCATGAGAAGATATTTGGAAACTAGGCATGGAAATTGAAGGTTAAAGAGAATGGGGGTGTCAAACTTACAGTACTCATTTCCCCTTAGTCATCAATTTTCCCTGAGTGCCCTCAACCTTGTCCTCGGCGTTGGTATTGACCTTGTTTTCACTCCTCCAAACTCTTCCTCGACACTGATATTGACCTTGTTTTCACTCCTCCAAACTCTTCGTCATCACTGGTGTTGACCTTGTTTTAACTCCAAACTATTCCTCGGTGCTGGCATTGACCTTGTTTTCACTACTCCAAACTCTTCCTCAACGTTGGAATTGACCTTGTTTTCACTACTCCAAACTATTCCTCGGTGCTGGTATTGACCTTTCACTTCTCCAATTTGACGAGCTACAACCTGGTTTCATTAGGTTTTATAGTATGTTAATTAAGTTGAAAATTTTGGCACCATTTAGCTAGGTTTTAATATTCTACAATATAGTTAAGTATATATTAGCTCTATTTTACATAATAAATAATATAATTATTCAACTTATTATAATTATATATTATATTCTTTAACAAAATTATTAAATAAGTATAAAATTATTATAATTAATAATTAATAATAAGTATATTTTTATATAATACAAAATATAATTAATATAATATATATTTAATATAATAGTAATATATATTAATATGAGAGAGAGAAACTAAATTTTGATTGGTTGTTTCATGTCAACAATCCAAGGATGGCATGTGCCCTTGGGGAGTTATGCTCAAGGTAGCATGCCATTTGATTAAAGATATGATAATTCTCCTTTAAGACCTCTTCAATGTACCCATTGCACTTAAGGAGACAAGATAAATATAGGGAAGAAAATATAGAGAGAGAGGGAGATAATGACAAACATACAAATAGAAAGGGAGACAAAGAGATAGAGAGGGGTAGAGAGATAAAGAGATAAGGATGAATATATAGAGATATAGGGAGGGTGATTGATATATCTCTCCCTGTCACTCTCTATATCTCTATATCTCCCACTATCTATGTCACTCCCCTCTTCCCCCCTCTATCTATTGAGCTATCTCTCCCTCTCCCCCTTTCTCTCTCATTCACTCTATCTCTCCTCCATCCCTCCTACTATGTATCTCTATCTCTATTTCTCTTTTTATCTCCCTCTCACTCCTCTCTCTATCTCTTTCTATCTATATCCCTTTCTCTCCCTCCCCTATCTCCACCTCTCTTCCTTTCTCTTCCCATATATATCCATCTCTCTTTCTCTTCCCATATATCTCTATCTCTCTCTCTTTCTCTCACCATCTATCTCTATCTCCCCATATATTAACTAAGAAGCCATGCAAGCATACAATAGTATATGTTGGTAAAACTATAATAGTGTTTTATTAAACTATAAGTAACACTTATCTTTCTAATGTCAAGCCTTCTTATAAAAATAGTGTTTTATTAAACTATAAGTAGATTATTGTCACCACTCTTCATTCAACATGAAATGTCAAATGTAGCAATTGTTTTGTTGCTTTTGTCAAGTTTCATTAACCAAGCTATTTACTGGGTTGAATAAAGTTGTGTTATGACCCTTCATCTCTTTAAAATAATTAGACAATATTAGTGAGATTAGGAAGGGGAGAAAACTAAACTCCTTCAAAATAGGGGTAGTTGTGGGTTTGTTGGTTTTCTTTGTATACTATATACTTAGTTCCTCTAGGATAAATAAGTAACTTTAGATCATTTTCTTAGTTGTGTATCCTAACTAATATAGAGTAAGCTTTTTCATTTTAATTGACTACTACATAATAGTTTATGTGTTGAAAGAATTGTTTCCATTATTTGTAGTTTTTACATTGGAATACAAATCATATTTAATTTCATGCCAATATACTTCTTTCATAAAGATATTTGTTTGAAATAAGTGCTTCATAACCAATATAATCAAATCATAATTAACATATCAAAAAGGAAATAGGAATTTTCTAAATAAAAGAACACTTGACCCAATCATAAGTGTATGGCCTTCGAAGAAAGGAGTGATCCACCTTAGCAATAACAGCTACCTGATTTAGACCTGGGTATGTGCAGGATCATGATGGGAAAATAAGTGGGAACATGAAAAAAGTAGCGTTTTGAACACACCAAAAAATGCAAAAATCCCGAGTGTCAGCACATTGCTCCATAGCAATTCCCAAGCAAAAGTACTACAAATCAAATATTCGATTAGTTTTGGATAACCAATTTGTGTCTAATATATAATTTTAAAAACGTTTTAAAATGTAATATTTTGGTGCTATAAATTAGATATCCTATTTTTGTACACATATACCCAAGAGTAATTAGGAGGTGGAGGGTGGGCAAGAGAGAGGGAGAGAGAGGGGGAGAGAGAGAGAGAGAGAGAGAGAGAGAGAGGGAGGGAGGGGAGATAATTACGAGGGGAAGGGAGAGAGAGATAGAGAGAGAGGGGAAAGGAGAGGGAAAAGGTAGAGAGGGAAAAGGAGAGAGAGATATATATAGAGAAAGAATTAGGAGGGGAAGGGATATTGAAGAGGGGAAGAAGGGGAGAATTAGGGAGAGAGAATTAGGAGGGAGAAGGGAGAGGGGGAAAGAGAGAGAGAGAGAGAGAGAGAGAGAGAGAGAGATAAGGAAGGGGGGTTAAGGGTAGAGGGTAGAGGGTTTAGGGTTTAGGGTTAAGGAGAGAGATAGAGGGAGTGAGTATGAGAGAGAGACCCAAGAGAGGGAGAGGGCAGGATAATTGAAGCCACTGAGAGAGAGCAGGAGTGCAGAGAAATAGACTGAAGGAGGGCTAAGGGTAGGCAGATGGTTTAAGGGTGGAGGGAGAGAGATAGAGGGAGCAGAGGAGTGAGAGAAATACCCAAGAGGAGAAGAGGTAGGAGGAGAGACTTGGTGAGGAGCCGAGTGAGTGAGTGGTAGAGAGGTGAGAGAGAGAGGGAGGGATGTAGATACAAAGAGGGTTAAGGGTAGAGGGTAGAGGTTTAATGTTAAGGGTTTAGGTGAAGAGAGAGAGATAGAGGGAGGAAGGAGTGAGAGAGAGACCCAAGAGAGGGAGAGAGGGGGCAGATATTGAAGATACTTGAGAGAGAGAGAGGAGGGAGTGGGAGAGAGATAGAGGGAGTGGAGGGTTATGAGGGTAGATGGCTTCAAGCAGTTTAGGGCAAGGTGGAGGGAGAGATAGGAGGAGGAGTGAGAGTAGCCACCTAAGAGAGGGAGAAGGTAGAGGAGAGACCTGAGATAAGGAGGAGCAAGGAGGAGAGACCTCAGAGAGGAAGTGTGGTGAAAGGAGGAGATAATTTGAGAGAGAGAGAGACAAAGGAAGGAGGGTTAAGGGTAGAGGGTAGAGGGCTTAGGTTAAGGGGAGAGAGATAGAGGGAGGGTGAGGAGAGAGAGACCTAAGAGAGGGAGAGGGGGTAGGATATTGAAGATGCTTGAGAGAGAGAGAGGGAGGGAGTGGGAGAGAGATATGGGGAGGGAGGGTTAAATGTACATGGTAGATGGTTTAAGGGTTTAGGGTTAAGGGTGGAGGGGAGAGAGTTAGAGGGAGTGAGTGAGAGAAAGACCTAAGAGAGGGAGAAGGGGTAGGAGGGAGAGACTTGAGATAGAGTGAGTGAATGAGTGAGTGAGAGAGAGACATCAGAGAAGGAGTGGTGCTAGTAGGAAGAGACTTGAGAGAGAGATAAAGGAAGGGAGGGTTAAGGGTAGAGGATAGAGGGGTTAAGAGTTTAGGGTTTAGGGTTAAGGGTTTAGGGTTATGGGTAGAGGGGAGAGAGATAGAGGGAGTGAGTGAGTGAGAGATAGACCTAAGAGAGGGAGAGGGGGTAGGATATTGAAGATACTTATAGAGAGAGAAAGGGAGGGAGTGGGAGAGAGATAGAGGGAGGGTTAAGGGTAAAGGGTAGATGGTTTAAGGGTTTAGGGTTAGGGGTGGAGGGGAGAGAGATAGAGGGAGTGAGTGAGTGAGAGAAAGACCTAAGAGAGGGAGAAGGGGTAGGAGGGAGAGACTTGAGATAGAGTGAGTGAGTGAGTGAGAGAGACCTGAGAGAGAGAGTGGTGCTAGGAGGGAGATACTTGAGAGAGAGAGACAAAGGAAGGGAGGGTTAAGGGTAGAGGGTTTAAGGGTTTAGGTTGTAAGGGAGAGATAGAGGGAGTGAGTGAGAAATAGACCTAAGAGAGGGATAGGGGGTAGGATATTGAAGATACTTGAGAGAGAGAGAGAGGGGGAGAGTGGGAGAGAGATAGAGGGAGGGAGGGTTAAGGGTTAAGGGTGGAGGGGAGAGAGATATAGGGAATGAGTGAGTGAGAGAAAGAACTAAGAGAGGGAGAAGGGGTAGGAAGGAGAGACTTGAGATAGAGTGAGTGAGTGAGTGAGAGAGAGACCTCAGAGAGGGAGTGGTGCTAAGAGGGAGAGACTTGAGAGAGAGAGAGATAAAGGAAGCGAGGGTTAAGGGTAGATGATAGAGGATTTCAAGGTTTAGGGTAGAGGGAAGAGAGATAGAGGGAGTGAGTGAGTGAGAGAGAGACCTAAGAGAGGGAGAGGGGGTAGGAGGGAGAGACTTGAGATAGAGTGACTGTGTGAGTGAGAGAGAGAGAGACCTAAGAGAGGGAGTGGTGCTAGAGGAGAGACTTGATAGAGAGAGAGAGGGGAGGGAGGAGGGAGGAGCGGCATGGTTAGGGTAGAGGTAGAGGGTTTAAGGTTTAGGTTAAGGGGTTATGTAGTTTAGGGGTTATGGGTAGAGGGAGAGAGGATAGGGAGGGGAGTGAGTGAGTGAGAGAGAGACCAGAGGAGAGGGGGGTAGGATATTGAAGATACTTGAGATAAAGAGAGAGAGGAGGAAGGGAGAGATAGAGGAGGGAGGACTAGGAGGGTGATGGCCCATGGCCTAGGATCACGGGTGGAGGGGAGAGAGATCAGGATGAGAGAAAGACCCAGAGAGTGGACATGGGCAGGAGGAGAGACCTGAGATATGAGTGAAGGAAAGTGAGTGAGAGAGACCCCAAAGAGGAGTGCCAGGAGGGAGGACTTGAGAGAGAGAGACAAACAAAGGGAGGGCTATGGCAGAGGGTAGAGGGTTTAAGGCTTTAGGGGTTAAGGGTTAAGGGGAGAGAGATAGAGGAGGATTGTTTTGAGAGAGACCCAAAGGACAGAGAGATAGAGGGAGGATTGAGTGAGAGAGAGACCAAGACAAGGAGAGAGGGGGGGATGGAGATACTTTGAGAGGAGAGAGGGAGGGAGTGGAAGAGAGATAGAGGGAGGGGGGTTAAGGGTAGAGGGTAGATGGTAGATGGTTTAAGGGTTTAAGGTTTAAGGGTTAATGGTTTAGGGTTTTAGGTTAAGGGTAGAGGGAAGAGAGATAGAGGGAGTGAGTGAGTAAGAGAGAGACCTAAGAGAGGGAGAGGGGGTAAGAGGGAGAGAATTGAGATAGAGTGATTAAGTGATTGAGAGAGAGAGAGACCTGAGAGAGGGAGAGGTGCTAGGAGGGAGAGACTTGATAGAGGGAGAGGGAGGGAGTGGGAGAGAGATAGAGGGAGACAATGTTAAGGGTAGAGGGTAGAGGGTTTAAGGGTTATGGGTCGAGGGGAGAGAGATAGAGGGATTCAGTGAGAGAGAGAGAGAGGGAGGGAGTGGGAGAGAGATAGAGGAGAGGGTTAAGGGTAGAGGGTAGAAGGTAGAAGGTAGAGGGTTGAGGGTGGAGGGGAGGGAGATAAGAATGAGTGAGAGAGAGAGACATGAGAGAGGGAGAGGGGATAGGAGAGTGAGACTTGAGAGAGAGAGGGAAAGAGGGAGGGAGTGGGAGAGAGATAAGGGGTAGAGGGTTAAATCTAGAGGGTAAAGGGTAAAGGGTTTAGAGTTTAAGGGTTAAGGGTTAAGGGTTTAGGGTTTAGGGTTTAGCGTAGAGGGGAGAGAGAGAGAGAGAGAGAGAGAGAGAGAGAGAGAGAGAGAGAGAGAGAGAGAGAGAGAGACTTGATAGAGAGACAGGGTAGAGTCTTTAAGGGTTTGGGGTTTAAGGGTTAAGGGTTAATGGTTTAGGGTTTAGGCTTATGGGTAGTGATGGAACTTCAAAGTTTTGTTCTCTATGTTCTATTTTATCCTTGTGTCTCTGGTCATCTATGGTGTTTGGGAAAAGCCTGAGGTTGGGGTTTTACCTTCATCTTCATGTAAAACCATAGTGTTCATCTTACACCTTGGATGGGATCTATTTGGTCATTACTTTTTGGGAAGGATTTAAAATGACTTAAGCCCCATTGCTTTGTCTAGGTTGGGCCCCCTTTTGTTTTATCATTTTATTTCCTTCGCCTGACTTTATTTTTCCTAATTCTTTTGTTGGTCTTGTGTTCCCTCATTAAAACAACTTATGTCATTGTTTTTCGTCTGCCTAGTGATGTCCCCTTATTCCTTTAGGGGAGAGGGCCCCGTAGTCGTGTAGGCTAAATTTATCAACATGTAGCAATTGACTAGAGTATCGTAGAAACTTCATTTTTTTTTTGAAATGTAGACCAGTCTTTTATTTATCTATAACTAAGGTTTGGAGGTGTGACTCATCATGCAACTCGCCACATCAACATATCTTTTGAGAAGTGTCTAAAATTTGACTTTTTAAAGGTTCAACCAAAACTTAATCATGGAACCCCCAATAGTTGAACAGAAAAATATCATTTGTTGCTTGTAGAATATGATGTTTTTATTTAAATTAAAATTAATATAAAATCTAAGTGGACCAAATACTTATTGATAACCATAAATCTTTGATATCTCTACCTTTTATATTCAACACATATGGACTAATAGTTGAACACAAAAAATCTATTTGTTGTTATAAAAACAACACATAATTATTTAAAATACAACTTATATTGAACAAAATGGACCAATAGTTGAACACTAAAACTTTTTGAAAAATCCTTCACATTTAATGGGAAAATATATGTTATTTATTGTGCTCACCTTTTATATTTGTGATATGAAAAACTATTAATATAAAATTATCCAATGCTTGTTCATTGCTACCCCAATTGTTGTACACATAAGAACAATATTTTTTCACTATGATAACAATACTTGTTTAAATGAGTGTCTTATTTTATTAAATGAACATTTTATTTTTTAAATGGGATACTTATAGTGGAGAGTTATGATATTTTATTTGAAAAAAAAAATTTATTTCACTTCTTCATGAGTGTATGTTTTTTTCATATAACATTTAGAGGTACTGATGGGTTCAAGTATGGGTCCATTTTTTTATCAACATTTGGTTTTTTTATTTATTTACATTTGGACTGCTTATTTACAATATATAGTATAAATATGTGGTAAGACTAGGTATTATCATCACGATTGAGTGCACGACTATTGGACCCCGCACAACTACTGGGCCCTCTCCCCTAATAAATGTTTTTATTTTGTAGAGGGACAAGTTTGCATGACCGTAGATCAATCGTCGTGTGATCTAAGCCGTTCCCTGCCATCTTGTGATGACCCCACCACACTATCTTTGTTGATCATGATATCATGGGCGAGTGCCACGTGTCTCATCCAATGAAGCCGAAGGAATGATAATTACTTTGATGTGTCTTTAATACATTATGCTGTGGGTTACTAAAGTAGTTATAAGATGCACACATTTTAAATCAACAAAGATGTTATAATCTCAGTAGAAAGGTGCTTGATGGTTAATAACAAGGATGGAAGCTGTGTTGAATGAACAAGATTGCTGATGGTTGAGATCCACAGTTGCCTGCCATCGCATGATCAAAAGTTTCAAGGTCTTTATTGATTGCGATATCACGAGCGGGCGTCACGTGGATCTCCTTGGCAACGAGTAGTATGGTGGGCCCCTTATTGCCACAATGGAGACTATGTCAGTTTGCTTTGAAGGTAGTCGTCTGATGATTTGACGAAGGTGAAGGACCGACGGCTAATAGTTGAATCTACATCAAATGTAGTTTGAGACGTTCGTGTAGTGCACGAGTAAGCTTTAATGGTAGTCATGACATCTACTGCCATGGTTTGATCAAAATAAAGCAACTATTCTTTTTCTTTTGGTATCACAAAGCATTCAAAACATCTTAAATGGGGATTGTTGGTGGATATGTTCTGTATAAGGATTTGATAAGTAGTATTGGGTTAGAATACATTTTGATGAAATTGTAAAGCAATGTTCTCAAGGATCTTATATGTTATGTGTTAAATCTATCATAAAACCTTAGATGTTTATGAATTTGACTCCCTCAATGGATAATATATGGCACTAATGTAAGTTGTACTAATTTGTATGGTTCAATATTTTGTTTGTCTTTACCTAGCACTTGCTACAAATTGCAAATCAGTGACTATTTCCCACTGTGGAATGTGTTGTAGTTATCTCATGCTTCAAATAGTTGATATTACTATGGAATGACCAATTCTATTCAGTATTATGCTATTATGTTGAGCTATTAAATGAGATTATATGTTGTTGTTAATGTTGTTTATGATAATGGTGCAAAGGTTGTAAACGCATTAAAGGATCACCCTCTCGGGTCTTGTAGAGCCCAAAGTGTAGGTCTTTAAAATCCTCATCATTTGGTCCATGTCCTTTGAGATTCCCTTGATTGGAATTGGTAATTCCATAGGTAAATTAGAAGACCAACCTGGTTAAAGTAAAAAAAAACAAATAGGTAGAGGGGAGAGAGATAGAGGGATTCAGTGAGAGAGAGAGGGAGGGAGTGGGAGAGAGATAGAGGATAGAGGGTTAAGGGTAGAGGGGAGGGAGATAAGAGTGAGTGTGAGAGAGAGCGACTTGAGAGAGGGAGAGGGGTTAGGAGGGTGAGACTTGAGAGAGGGATGGAGGGAGTGGGAGAGATATTGATGGTAGAGGGTTAAGCATAGAGGGTGGAGAGAGAGAGAGAGAGAGGGAGTATTGGGAGAGAAATAGAGTGTAGAGGGGTTTAAGGGTTTAGAGTTTAAGGTTTAAGGGTTTAAGGTTTAGGGTTAAGGGTAAAGGGGAGAGATAGAGTGAGTGAGTGAGAGAGAGAGACTTGAGAGAGGGAGAGACCTTGAGAGAGAGAGAGAGGGCAGAGGGTCAAGGGCCATGGTCATGGCAGAGGCATGGAGAGAGAGGTAGAGAGAGAGAGAGAGAGAGAGAGAGAGAGAGAGAGAGAGAGAGAGAGGAGCATTGGGAGAGAAGAGCGTAGAGGGGTTTATACATGGGCTCAAGGCCTAGGGTTAAGGGTAGAGGGAGAGAGATAGAGAGAGGAGGAGAGAGAGAGAGACTGAGAGAGGGAGAGACTCTGAGAGAGAGAGAGGGCAGAGGGCTCTAAGGGTTAAGGGTTATGGGCAGAGGGAGAGAGAGAGGATTCAATGAGAGAGAGAGAGGGAGGGAGGGAGAGATAAAAGAGCAGAGGGCTGAGGGTAGAGGTTAAGGGTAGAGGGAGGAGATAAGAGGAGTTAGTGTGACAGAGACCTGAGAGGGAGAGGGGGTAGGTAAGCGACTTGAGAGAGAGAGGAAAGAGGGAGGGAGTGGCAGAGAGATAAGGTAGAGGGTTACAAAAAGAGTAGAGGGTTTAAGGGTTTAAGGGCAGAGGGAAGACACATAAAAGGGAGGAGGAGAGATAGAGAGAGACCTAATAGAGGGAGAGGGGGAGGGAGAGACTTGAGAGAGAGATAGAGAGAGGGTAGAGGAGAGTAGAGGGTTTAAGGCCAAGGGTTTAGGGCTTACACCATGGGTAGAGGGGAGAGAGATAGAGGATCTCAAAGGAGACAATGTGAGGGAGGGAGTGGGAGAGAGGTAGAGGGCAGAGGGTAGAAGGTAGAGGGTAAAGGGTAGAGGGGACAAAGATAGGAGTGAGTGAGAGAGAGAGAGAGACCTGAGAGAAGGAGAGGTGGTAGAAGGGTGATACTTGATAGAGAGGGAGGGAGGGAGGGAGTAATCGAAGAGAGACAGAGGGTAGAGGGTTTAGAGCTTAAGGGTTAAGGGTTTAAGGTTTATAGTTAAGGGCAGACAGGAGAGAGATAGAGAGAGGAGGAGAGAGAGACCCAAGAGAGGGAGAGGGGCAGGGAGGGAAAGACCTGAGAGAGGAGAGGTAGAGGCAGAGGTTTAAGGGTTTAGGCTTAGGCTATGGGTGGCAGGGAGAGAGATAGAGGGATTCAGTGAGAGAGAGAGGGAGGGAGTGGGAGATAGATAGAGAGTACGTAGAGGGTTAGGGGTAGAGGGTAGAGGGTTTAATGGTTTAGGGTTTATGGTTTAGGGTTAAGTAGAGAGAGATAGAGGGAGTGAGTGAGTGAGAGACCTAAGAGAGGGAGAGGGGGTAGGATATTGAAGATACTTGAGAGGGATAGAGAGAGGGAGGGAGTGGGAGAGAGATAGAGGGAGGGTGGGTTAAGGGTAGAGGGTAGATGGTTTAAGGGTTTAGGGTTAAGGGTGGAGGGGAGAGAGATAAAGGGAGTGAGTGAGTGAGAGAAAGACCTAAGAGAGGGAGAAGGGGTAGGAGGGAGAAACTTGAGATAGAGTGAGTGAGTGAGTGAGAGATAGACCTTAGAGAGGGAGTGGTGCTAGGAGGGAGAGACTTGAGAGAGAGATAGAGATAAAGGAAGGGAGGGTTAAGGTTAGAGGTTAGAGGGTTTAATGGTTTAGGGTTTAGGGTTTAGGGTTAAGGGGAGAGAGATAGAGGGAGTGAGTAAGTGACCCATTTACATATTAGTCTTTTATTCTTCCTCAGTTAAATATTTAGTTAGTCATTTACTGTTAACAAAAATCACCCAAGAATTTAATAGAATGGACTACTCATATAATACCTTGCATTATGGAGCTCAATTCTCTGATATATTACTACTTATCAAATCCTTTGTAAATAATTGTAAACTTATGACTCCATTTAAGCATTTAATTGATTTTCTTTATCAAAGCAAAAACATAGACACATAATTGAACAAATTTTCAAAAGAAGAATGAAAACATCTTTAACATTTCATTTAAAATTCACTCAAATCCACATAAGGAGAGGAAATATATTAGAATTATATGTTTATTCATGCTTATAAGTCATATATCCATACATTTTAAGATAATTTGCATATATTCATCCAAAACTCAAAATAGGCTATCTATTCTATTCTTATCTTTCTACCCATATATTCAACTCAAAACCTAGCTAGAGCTTTCATCAGTTCTCTCCCTACAAATGAGCCTTGAATTCCCTTGTATATGACAAGGGAGCAACAAGCTTCAGGCTCTTGTGTAATTTCACCAGAAATTTTCATTTGAACAAAATCTCCATTGCATTTGACTTTCATTTCAAAACTTCCCACACGTTGAATCTACAAAACATAGTGCAACTAGGGAAAGTGAATGTTGTAACTACCATCAGAAAAGGGAATGCAAATTGTCATCAAAATCCCCTTTGTCACTATCCATGCAAAAAACCCAGGCAACCAAATTTCCATGAAGGAACATAATCAACATCAAAATGTGCCACACATGTATAACCAACATTACCAACAACAACAACATCATCAACACAAAATTTTACATCCCACACAACAAATTCTTATTTACTCGCAACCCTGCCCTTACCAACACTCAGACCCTGGTATACACACCCACTTCTAGTTGTTGCTAGAGGAGGAGAGGAAACCTCAGCCTCCTCTTCTTTCTTGTCCTTTCCCAATACGATTCTAGTCCATCCGCTTAGGGTTTTAACCACCAATGGCACCACATATATCACTTCCTCATCAAAGGGCAGAACGTGATTCAAGAGAGCTAAATACCGACAATAGTCAGAGTCAGTCTCAGTTACACCATCAGAAGTGTTGCTCATAAGGTCAATGGGCGAGTGTTGGCATCCAAAGGAGCCATGCCCATACCTTATTTTCCTACCGACACTAGTAATAAAGCACACTGATTGCTTGCCTTTGTCATCTACTAGTTGAGTAGCAATGTCTTGGAATTGCAACCTTCTACCGCATCTAGTGAGCACAAGCATGGGCTTGTCAACCAAAGCACCTTCCTGAATAGTAGGATTGAGCTTTTGTAAGCTCAAGTGAACAGACCTCCTTACTGACTTACTCATTTTCTCTTTTCAGACAAGCACTCAAACTTGATTAGACTAAGCCCAAAAAGTGCTCTAACTGCTACAAGAATGACACAATTAGCAGTTAATTCATGTTGTATTTATTGTGCAAGGTAATGTCAACCTTCATCAATGCTTAGTAAAAATGCATGTGCAAACATGGAAATTTGGTGGCATATGTACTACCACCATTTAGCTTGAGCTGCATGAGAATCCATAGATTACCCTTCATGATCGCCAACAACAACATCTTCACACAGATTGAGATCGACGTGACTACACAAGCAAGGAATAATTCATTAATGCTTCACTAGTTGGGCACTATCTATGGAGGTGACAAAATGCACCCTATAAATCTATGCCCAAATCCGTATTGTCAGGAGGTTTGCATTTGTCAGTGAGTAGAAGCCCTTGTGTTTGTGAGAGAGACTGGCAATAGTATTTTTTTAATATTTTATTTTTAAACATCAAAAAAACTTTAAGTTAATTTTTTTCATACTCATAATATGTTTTTATTATATATTATATAAATATAATATAAAATATATATTAAAAAAATATAAATATACTATTTTTTAATATATATTTTATATTATATAAAAAAGAGGGCTTTTATATCTAATATATATTATATATTAAAAAATAATATAAAAATATTGTATTAAAAATTATATTATATTTTTATTTTTATTATATATTTTAATATAATATGTTTATATTGTTTTTTTCAATTTTATATTTTAATATAATATTTAAATAGTGTTTGAAAGGAAAATATTAAAAAAGTAGTATTGAAGACATTCCATGGGTTTATATAATATAAAAATATTATATTAAAAATATATATTAATTATATTATATTAAATATTATATATATACATTTTTATTATATTATATAAATATAATATAATATACATTTTTATTATATATTATACAAATATAATATAATTTTTAATACATATTTTATATTATATATGAAAACCCTCTTTTTATGCATAATATAAAATATATATTAAAACATAAAATAATATATAAATATATAAATTTATTATATATTATATAAATATAATATAATTTTTAATATAATATTTTTATATTATTTTTTAATATATATTTTATATTATATAATTTATATTATATATAAAAGCCCTCCTTTTAATATAATATAAAAAATATATATTTTAATATATATTTATATAATATATAATAAAAATATATTATGAGTATGAAAAAATTGAACTTAAAGTTTTTTTTATGTTTAAAAAAAAAATTAAAAAAATACTATTGCTAGTCTCTGACAACAAACACGAGGGGTTCTGCTTGCTGACAAATGCGGACCTCCTGATGATATGGATTTGGGCACGAATTTATGGGGTGTATTTTGTCACCTCCATAGACAGTGCCAACTAGTTGTAGAATAAAGCAACCACCATGTGTCATTTTCCAACTTTGAATACTGCCTGCTGATCTCCTAAAGAGTTGGCAGATCAAACAGTTTATCTCGAGCTAACTCGGTTTGACATCCAATGAAGCATCGTTAAACTTCCTCATGACCAATAACATTAATGCATCTCAGAAACCAACTACCATGTCGGCAGGTCCTATGCATTTTGTAAATTGAATGACTAGAGCTATGCATTGCAATCTCATTGACCTCATGGCTTTTAACCAACCTTCATCTTCGTCCTATGAGCTAGTGGGGAACGACAAAGATTTACACTAGCTTTTGATCTTGGTTGTTGATCTAAAACCATAGGTTATGAGCTCAATAGTGGAGATTAGGCCCCACATTCCATATAGGACACACATCTTCCTTTTGTTGACCTCGCGCCAAATAACAGGCTAACACCTTAGGTTTGCGAGCTGGCGGGGTATGTCGAGATCTTCTCCCATATCTTCGAATATGAAAATCCTACACATTGCATGGTTAGTATTTAATGAAAGGCTTTGGCTAATTTGTCGATGACATGACCATTAGGGTTAATGGATTAGGCTTACATCACCAGATTAAAATTAAAACCCAACTTTAGCAGAAGACATAATGCAGTGGGAAAACGATGACCAATTCTTTGGGCTAATGGGGCTGGTGAACTGACATGCTGAATGGCTCAAGAGGTGACTTAAGGGGTCGATGACTGACCAAGCAGGTCAACCTCAAATTATAACATTTGCATGCTCTAGGGAATAAAACCCTACTAATTCATGGGGACAAGGGTTTCAAAATGGAGACCCTGGTCAAGTGGCAGAGAGAAAATTCCTCAAAATTCTAGACTTGGGATAGAGTGATTGAGTGAGTGAGAGAGAGAGAGTGACCTAAGAGAGGGAGATAAGAGTGAGTGAGAGAGAGAGGCATAAGGGGTGGGAGGGTGAGACTTGAGAGAGAGAGGGAAAGAGGGAGGGAGTGGGAGAGAGATATGGGGTAGAGGGTTTAAGGGTTTAGAGTTTAATGGTTAAGGGTTTAAGGTTTACGGTTAAGGGTTTAGGGTTTAGGGTTTAAGGGTA
This sequence comes from Sequoia sempervirens, assembly GCA_007258455.2. Lineage (NCBI taxonomy): Eukaryota > Viridiplantae > Streptophyta > Pinopsida > Cupressales > Cupressaceae > Sequoia > Sequoia sempervirens. The sequence continues at coordinate 533,942,730 of VDFB02000017.1, forward strand.
GAGGGAGACACATAGAGGAGTGGTGAGAGATAGATAAAGACCTAAGAGAGGGAGAGGGGTAGGAGGGAGAGACTTGAGAGAGAGAGAGAGGGTAGAGGGTAGAGGGTTTAAGGGTTAAGGGTTTAGGGTTTAGGGTTTAGGGTTATGGGTAGAGGGGAGAGAGATAGAGGGATTTAGTCAAAAAAAAAACCCCAACCTTAGGATTCTCCCAATACCATAAAAGACTAGTAACATAAGATAGGACAGGAAATGACAGATTCAAAAGATGCAACATACTATGTTGACATGTCCTTCAATCTTCTTAAGAAGATCCATGATCTATTTATAAAGGAAGTGACTTAATAAATGCATCAAGTTCAATTATGCATCTTTTAAACAATGAAGAAGCATTTCAAGTTTTTGGAAAGCCCCTCTCACCATAACCCTATTCGACAATCACGCATCACATAGGAAGGTGAGTTGTTAGGTCACCCACATATGTGATAGCTGGCTATCCAATAAAGATAAAATGAGGAGACTATGTGTATTTATTACACATAAAAAAAGAAGAGCAATGGTTGAATCAAGGTCATGATACAAGTACAAGGAAAACACCTTTGCAAGATCTACAAGAGGCAAAGGGGATTGATATTATTCATTCATGGGTGTACTAGTGAAAGATAATGCAATAGGTAAAGGTCATTTTCATTGATAAGGATAACCAACAATGCATTCTACAATGGTCTCATGAAGGACAACAACAAAAACAAAATCTAAAGTTTCATAAGGCTCTATTCAATGCCTCTACAATCAAACATTAGGTGAACAAGTTGCTAGATAACATTCAATGCATGATGTTTTAAGGAAAGGCATAAAAGGAAAAGACATTCAAGAAATATCAACTCTAGTTGACACATATAATATGCCTACTTAAAACATGTCATTACAAGAGGTTTATGACATAAATGGAACCCTAATATCATGTGATCAAGATACAATTTCTATGCTCATAACCTTTCATGTAGGGGTTTTGGTCATCATGATTGATCCAACATGGATCATTATTGCATACAAGAAACAAAAAGTTACAAATGACAATTAAGCAGTTATGATTCAAGAGAGGTCTCATTTTGGAAGCCAAGGCCATAGTACAAGTGTATATGAACAAAAACTATGAGGTTATGCTACAAGATAGCCATGCAGGTTCATGTAGGACATCAAGCATTACAATGGTACAAGTACATATGAACAACAATAAAAAATCAACAAGTAGTGAAGGAAGCAAAGAAAAATTGTATATTTACCTTTTCATACCATTGATCATCCATTCCAACAATAGGCTATAATAGTGAAGGCATATACTTGCATAGGGGTGTTTTAATGAAGATATTCAACATAAAAACCATCATAAGTCATGGTGCTTCAAGGGAATAGAGCATAGTCATGAATAAGAGTAGTACCATTAAAGGCTATAGGTTTGTCTTCATGTTATCTATGAATTTGAAAAAATAAATCTACACTGGGTGACAAAATGACTATAGCCATGAAATGGATTGCAGTGAGATAAATAATATAAATGGTTGTTGCCACTATCTCATTTTCTCTTTGGATAGTTATTACTAAGTCCTAACAAGTGAATAGAAAAGGGATAGGTGTCAATAATATACCTTCATTTGACAAGTCCTAGACTTTTGGTGATCTCATTGACCCAATAAGGGATTTCTTATAAATCATTTCATATCTTTTTTTTTTAAAAAAAGGAGGACTGATGTATCCAATTGTAAGAAGAGAGCAATGTCCAAGGGAGGGGTAGTCCCATCATCTTAGGTACCATTGCTGCAAGATGATAAATGACAATCCTTGTGTTTGTATGCATGGAGGGCCTAAAGCATACTTTGGGTAAGGTGCATTCATGGAATATTTTGGTGAAAGGTTTCCCAAGCATGAGAAAAGATCCAGTGTTCCATCAAGCTATGTTGGAACAATTATACACTAATCCCTCCCCTAGGGTGTTTCCTTGCATCAAAACCAATCTCTTCTTCCTATCATTTGTTGACAAGGGAAATTGATCCAGGAAGTCATCATATAGGTTTCTACTTAAATAATTAATTTTGCTAGCATGCTGCTTTGTTGGTGCCATCTTGAGTAAACAAGGGCTTCCTTGCTATCTCAAACCTTAGATAGACTAAAGCTAAACAAAATATGAAATTACAAAATAGAACTTTGTAATTTCCCACAATTCTCCCTCTCTCAAGTGTCTCTCTCTCTCACTCACTCCCTCTGTCTCTCCCCTCTACCCTTAACCCCTAAACCCTAAACCCTTAACTCTTAAACCCTAAACCCTTAAACCCTCTACCCTTTACCCTTAACCCTGTCTCCCTCTATCTCTCCCCCACTCCCTCCCTCTCTCTCTATCAAGTCTCTCCCTCCTAGAACCACTCCCTCTCTTAGGTCTCTCTCTCTCTCTCTCACTCACTCAGTCACTCTATCTCATGTCTCTCCCTCCTATCCCCTCTCCCTCTCCTAGGTCTCTCTCTCACTCATTCACTCACTCACTCCCTCTATCTCTCTTCCTGATGGAGCTTCAAATTTTGTTCCTTGTTTTCCTTTCCTATCATGCCTTATGTCTTTGGTCTTTCATGGTGTTTGGGAAAATCCTAAGGTTGGGGTTTTAGCTTTGTCTTCATGTAAAATCCTAGTGTTTGTCTTACACCTTGGGTGGGATCTATTTCACTGTTACTTTTGGAGGGCCTCTAAAACATCTTATGCCCCATCGTTTCATCTAAGGTTGGGTCCCTTTGGTCTTAATATTTTATTTCCTCCTTGGGATTTTATTTTTCCCTATGTCTTGGTTGACCCTGTGTTTCATCGTTTTAAAACAACTTATGTTGATCATTTATCATCCGCTCAGTGATGTCCCCCTCGTTCTTTTAATAAATTTTTTATTTTACAGAGGGTAATTTGTGTGACCATTGATTGAATGTTGTTTGATCTCAGCTGTTCCCCACCATCTCGCGATGACCCCACCACACTGCTTTGGCTGATCATGATATCGCAGGCGAGTGCCACATGTACCATCTGATGAAGCCAAAGGGGATTAGTTTGTGTGACCATTGATGAATCATTGTTTGATCTACATGGTTTCCCGCCATCGCATGATTATAAATCACAAGGTCTTTATTGATCACGATATCACGGGCGACTGCCACGTGTCTTATTTGATAAAGTCGAAGGAATAAGGGAAATACATTGGTAAATTAATCCGACTTTAATATGTTATGCAGCGGGTTACTAAAGTGTTCTTCCAATGCACATGTTTCAAATCTATAGAGATGTTATAATATTGGTAGGAAAGCTTCTAGATGGTTAATGATAAAGCTGACAACTATTTTAAAGGAACAGGATCACCGATGATCAAGATCTACGGTTGCCTGCTATCGGGTGATTGGAAATTGTAAGGTCTTTACTGATTGCGATATCGTGGGCGACTGCCACGTGGATTTACTTGGCAATGTATGGTATGGTGAGCCCCTTATTGCGATGTTGGCAATTATGTCAACTTGTTTTGAAGGTAGCCGTTTGATGATTTAATCAAACTGACAAATCGACAACTAATATTTAAATCAACATCAAATACGATTGGAGTCATTCATGTAGTGCACGAGTAAGATTTAATGGCAGATGAGACACTTGGTGGCATGATTTGATCAAAATAAAAAAAATTCTCCTACTTTTATTGTATTAGAAAGCATTCAAATATTTTGCAAAGCAGTCTCAGAGCCAAAAGTGAAGTTGCAAGTTCCTACAATGAAGAATTGGGATTTCTGCAAACACAAAAGCCGCGAGTTAATTTATGTGTAGCTTGGTTATTCTACACTTGAATTTGAAAAATTGTTTACTTTATGCTTGTTATTGGGCTTGTTGATAAATGTTTTAGGGCTGTAGGTTGATTGAATTATGGGGAATTGTAGGGTTTTATTTTGTAATTTCATTTTCTGGTTAGTCCTAATTATTTGAAGTGTGAAATAGTAAGTAAGCCCTAGTTTATCCAAGATGGCACCTCCAAAGCAACACTTTGGCCAAATTGATTATTTGAGTAGGAACCTATATGATGATTT
>VDFB02000017.1:533951821-534264477 GCA_007258455.2 Sequoia sempervirens
TACCCTCTATCTCTCTCTCACTCCCTCCCCCTCTCTCTCTCTCTCAAGAATCTCCCTCCTTCCTCCTCTCCCTCTCTCAGGTCTCTCTCTATCACTCACTCCCTCTATCTCCCCTCTACCTTTAACCCTAAAATCTAAACCCTTAACCCTCAAACTCTAAACCCTTAAACCTTGTACCCTCTATCTCTCTCCCACTCCCTCCATCCCTCCCTCTCTCTCTCAAGTCTCACCCTCCTACCCCCTCTCCCTCTCTCAAGCATCTCTCTCTCTCACTCACTCTTACCTCCCTCCCCTCTACCCTTAACCCTCTACCCTCTATCTCTCTCCCACTCCCTCCCTCTCTCTCTCACTGAATCCCTCTATCTCTCTCCCCTCTACTTGTTGGTTGTTTTTACTGTAACTAGGTTGGTCTTCTAATTTACCTATAGAATTTTCAGTTCCAATCAAGGGTAGCTCGAAGGGCCTAGACCAACTGACAAGGATTTTAAATACCTCCTGCACTTTGGGCTCTGTAAGACATGAAAGGGTGATCCCTTAACACATTTACAACCTCTGCACCATTATTGTAAACAACATTAACAACAATAAATAATCTCATTTAATAGCTCAACATAATAGCATAGTACTGAATAGAATTCGCTGTTCATTAGTAATATCAACTATTTGGAGCATGAGATAACAACACATTCCACATTGTAAAATAGTCATTGATTTGCAATTTGTAGCAACTACTAGGTAAAGACAAACAAAATACTGAACCATACAAATTAGTACAACTTACATCAGGGCCATATATCCATTGAGGGAGTCAAATTCATAAACATCTAAGGGTTTATGATAGATTTAACACATAACATATAAGATCCTTGAGAACATTGCTTTACAATTTCATCATGTATTCTAACCCAATACTACTTATCAAATCCTTATACAGAACATATCCACTGACAATCCCCATTTAAGATGTTTTGAATGCTTTTTGATACCAAAAGCAGAAGAATAGCTGCTTTATTTTGATCAAACCATGGCAGTAGATGTCATGGCTGCCATTAAAGCTTACTCGCGTGCTACATAAATGATTCTAATCATATTTCATGCAAATACAAATATTAGTCATCGATACTTCAACTTGGTGAGATCATCAAACGACTACCTTCAAAGAAAACTAACATAGTCTCCATCGTGGCAATAAGGGGCCCACCATACTACTCGTTGCCAAGGAGATCCATGTGGCGCCTGCCCATGATATTGCAATTAATAAAGACCTCACAACTTTTGATCACGTGATGGCGGGAAACCGTTGATCTCAACCATTGGCAATCCTGTTCATTCAACACAGTCGCCAACCTTGTTATTAACCATTGAGCACCTTTCTACTGAGATTATAACATCTCTGTTGATTTAAAACATGTGCATCTTGTAACTACTTTAGCAACCTACATCATAATGTATTAAAGACACATCAAATTATTTATCATTCATTCGGCTTCACTGGATGAGACAAGTGGCACTCGCCTGTGATATCGCGATCAACAATGACAGTGTGGTGGGGTCATTGCGGGATGGTGGGGAACAACTGAGATCACACAATGATTGATCTATGGCCATGAGAACTTGTACCTCTAAAAAATAAAAACATTTATTAGGGGAGAGGGCCCAGTAGTCGTGAGGGGTCGAATAGTCACACTCAATCGTGTTCATAAAAAGTGGACCCATACTTGAACACATGAAAACCTCTAAATGTTATATGAAAAAAGCATAAATACGTTCATGAAGAAGTGAAATAAGTATTCTTTTATTTCTAATAAAATATCACAACTCTCCACTATAAGTATATCATTTAAAAAATAAAATGCTCATTTAATAAAACAAGACACTCATTTAAACAAGTATTGTTATCGTAGTGAAAAAATATTGTTCTTATGTGTACAACAATTGGGGTAGCAATGTAAAAGCATTGGATAATTTTATATTAATAGTTTGTCCTATCACAAATATAAAAGGTGAGCACAATAAATAACATATATTTTCCCATTAAATGTGAAGGATTTTCAAAAAGTTTTAGTGTTCAACTATTGGTCCATTTTTGTTTAATATTTAAGTTGTATTTTAAATAATTATGTGTTGTTTTTATAACAACAAATAGATTTTTTTTGTTCAACTATTAGTCCATATGTGTTGAATATAAAAGGTAGAGATATCAAAGATTTATGGTTATCAATAAGTATTTGGTCCACTTAGGTTGTATATTAATTGTAATTTAAATAAAAATATCATATTCTACAAGCAACAAATGATATTTTTTTGGTTCAACTATTGGGGATTCCATGATTAAGTTTTGGTTGAACCTTTAAAAAGTCAAATTTTAGACACTTCTCAAAAGATCTACCGATGTGGTGAGTTGCATGATGAGTCGTGCCTCCAAACCTTAGTTATAGATAAATAAGAGACCAGTCTACATTTCAAAAAAAAATGAAGGTTCTATGATAGTCCAGTCAATTGCTACATGTTGAGAAAGTTAGCCTGCATGACTACGGGGCCCTCTCCCCTAAAGGAATAAGGGGACATCATTAGGCCAATGACAAAAAATGACATAAGTTGTTTTAAGGAGGGAACACGGGACCAACAAAAGACTTAGGAAAAATAAAGTTAGGCGAAGGAAATAAAATGATAAAATAAAAGGAGGCCCAACCTAGACAAAGCGATGGGGCTTAAGTCGTTTTAAAACCTTCCCAAAAACTAACAGCCAAATAGATCCCATCCAAGGTGTAAGATGAACACTAGGGTTTTACATGATGATGAAGTTAAAACCCCAACCTTAGACTTTTCCCAAACACCATAGATGACCAAAGACACAAGGAAAGATAAAATAGAACACAAAGAACAAAACTTTGAAGGTCCATCACTACCCATAACCCTAAACCCTAAACCATTAACCCTTAACCCTTAAATCCCAAACCCTTAAACCCTCTACCCTCTCTCTCTCTCTCAATTCTCTCCCTCCTACCCCCTCTCCCTCTCTCAGGTCTCTCTTTCGCTCTCTCACTCCCTCTCTCTCTCCCCTCTACCCTAAATCCACAAACCCTTACGTCCTCTACCCTCTCGTTAATCCTCTGCCCTTGTCTCTCTCCCCACTCCCTCCCTCTTTCCCTCTCTCTCTCTCAGTCTCACCCTCCTACCCCCTCTCCCTCTCTCAAGTCTCTCTCTCTCTCTCTTATCTCCCCCTCTACCCTTAACCATCTACCTTCTACCTCTTCCCTTAACTCTCCACTCTCTATCTCTCTCCCACTCCCTCCCTCTCTCTCTCATTTGAATCCCTCTATCTCTCTCCCTCTACCCATAACCAAAAATTAACCTTAGAAGCCTAAACCCTTAAACCCTCTACAGTCTACCCTCTCTCTCTCTCAGTCTCTCCATCCTACCCCCTCTCCCTCTCTTGGGTCTCTGCTCTCACTCACTCTCTCTGTCTCTCTCTCTCTCCCTTAACCCTAAACCTTAAACCATTAACCCTTAAACTCTAAACCCTTAAACCCTCTACCCTCTCTCTCTCTCCTACCCCCTCTCCCTCTCTTAGGTCTCTCTCTATTTCTCACTCACTCCCTCTATGTGTCTCTCCTTTACCCTTAAACCCTAAAACCTAATTCCTTAACCCTTAAACCCTAAACACTTAAACCCTCTACCCTCTACCCTTAACCCTTTCTCCCTCTATCTATTGCCCACTCCCTCCCTCTCTCTCTTTTTGAAGTCTCTCCATCCTAGCACCACTCCCTCTCTTAGGTATATCTCTCTCTCCCCTTCCTCCCCTCTTCCCCTCTCCCTCCCCCCTCCTAACTCTCTCTCTCTATATGTTGCTGTCTCTGTAATTGTCTCTCCTAAGTCTCTCCACTCTACCGTTAACCCTTAAATCCTTAAATCCTCTACCCTCTATCTCTCTCCCACTCCCTCCCTCTCTCTCTCTCAAGACTCTCCCTCCTCCCCCTCTCCCTCTCTTAGGTCTCTCTCTCACTCACTCCCTCTATCTCTCTCCCTCTGGCTGCCCTAACCCTAAACCCTTAGCCCTTAAAATCTAAACCCTTAAACCCTCTACCCTCTCGCTTAACCCTCTAACCTCTATATCTCTCCCTCCCTCCCTCTCTCTCTAAAGACCTCCTCCTACCCCCTCTCCCTCTCTTAGGTATCTCTCTCTCACTCACTCCCTCCCTCTATCTCTCTCCCCTCTCCCTTTAACCCTAAACCCTAAACCATTAACCCTCAAACTCAACCCTTAAACCCTCTACCCTCTACCCTCCGTCCCTCCGTCCCTCTCTCTCTCAAGTCTCACCCTCCTAACCCCTCTCCCTCTCCTTAGTCTCTCTCTGTCTTACTCAATCTTATCTCCCTCCCCTCTACCCTTAACCCTCTACCCTCTATCTCTCTCCCACTCCTTCCCTTTCTCTCTCACTGAATCCCTCTATCTCTCTCCCCTCTACTCGTTGGTGATTTTTACTATAACCAGGTTGGTCTTCTAATTTACCTATGGAATTGCTAATTCCAATCAAGGGAAGATCGAAGGACTTGGACCAACTGACGAGGATTTTAAAACCTCCTACACTTTGGGCTGTACAAGACCCAGGACGATGATCTCTTAATGGGTTTACAACCTCTACACCATTATCGTAAACAACATTAACAACAATAGATAGTCTCATTTAATATCTCAACATAATAGCATAATACTGAATAGAATTGGTTGTTCATCAGTAATATCAACTATTTGGAGCATGAGATAACTAAAACACATTCCATAGTGTAAAATAGTCATTGATTTGCAATTTGTAGCAAGTGCTAGGTAAAGACAAACAAAATACTGAACCATAAAAATTAGTATAACTTACATCAATGCCATATATCATCCATTGAGGGAGTCAAATTCATAAACATCTAAGAGTTTATGCTAGATTTAACACAACATATAAGATCCTTAAGAACATTGCTTTACAGTTTAATCAACATGTATTCTAACCCAATACTACTTATTAAATCCTTATACATAACATATCCACCTACAATCCCATTCAAACATTTTAATTAATTCCTTGAATTAAAGCCAAAACATAAATCATACACACCACAAGAGTGAGATGAACGAGACAAACCTTGATTATCTTATTCAAAATTCAGATATGCATGTACAATGGAGATACATGAGTTTGAAATAATCATTTCAATTCAAATTCTAGTACTGTCGTAAAACATCAAATCTCCATGAATTCAAAACCTACTACAGAGTGACTCAAAACCTAAATTGTATTTTCCTTAAAACCATCGAACTTTAGAATTTTCTTGTCAACTCTACCTAGATTCGACCAAAAAATATCTAACTTGCTAACCCATACTTCTGGCCTTGAAATCCTTCTTATAGAAAATGAAGGAGCAAACAAGCATCGGGCTAGAAAGTACCTCTCATTTTACATGCTTTTCTTCACAAAACTCTTGAGGATAACAACTATACCTTCTTTATTTCTCATCCTATACCCTATTCATGCATCCAACAATTACAACAATATCCATGAGGCCTCTTACACAAGCTAGAATAATAAAAAAAAGTGTAAGATCCCCATTATTTCATGTTTGGACTACAAAACCCTCAAAAATAGGGTAACCGAGTTGTACGCAAAGAAATGAAGCTTTACAACTCAAATTAATGCCTTAAGCCCTCAAGTTAGATTCAAATCAAATCTAACACATATCTTCATGACCTAGAATAGATTTCACATGAAAATATGGCTGCATGTGACTGTATAGTGCTGCATTATAAGAAAAGTACATAAATTTTAAAGAAAAACACATATTTTCAAATGTCAAGAGCTTGTATTTTAAATCCTCAACCATCAACAACCATTACAATGATCACTTTATGCCTTTTAAATGCCTTTACATGTCAACCACTGAAAAACCACCTCTACAACTGAGTTTTTTTATCTTTTATGATCACATGAAACATAAAACACACTAATTTCAAGGTTGTTAACATCACTATTGAAATGTTTTAATTTTTTGACCTTTCAAACATTAAAAAGTACATCATTAAATTAATTATGTAATGGAATAAAAATTAAAAACATCATGAATTAATTATGTAACCACATAATTCAAATATAATTCTATCAAGAAATTAATATCAAATAGATAATATAATCACATAACTCATACATTTCAATGTCACTGATGTTCTTCTTCATCCAACTCTTTGTCTATATCATCCAATTTATATTCGACAATGTAAGGATTGGTAATATCATCATCATCATCATCATCGATATTAGTTTCAATAATGTCATCATCCACATGGATATCATCTTCATGAACATTAACTCCTACATCATCATGATCTAGTTCCTCCTCTTTGACATCTTTGTCAGGGACATCATCAACTAACTTGTTGATGGTGTTTTCTGCACAGCAACAACTCGACAGAATATAATATCCTATCTCTCTTGAAAGGTAATCTTCAACAATAAATTACTGAAAATCACCCCAAGTTCTCTCGGGTGTTAGGTCATAACAATGCATAAACAACTCAGATAAAATGTGAAATGCTGGAAATCACAATCAGACCTTACTACAAGCAAACTGTATCTTTCTACTTATCAGATCTTGCAATATGATGATCTTTAATCCTAAATCTAACCAAATGATAAAGAAATAGCAAAAGACAAGGGTGCAAGGATATAATAGAATCTAAACTACTCCTAGAATGAACAATGTAGATAACAGATATTTGGAATGGACCTATCTCAAATAACCAGTTCTTGATCAACCCACAATGCAATCTTACAAGAATGGTACAATCTTTTGAGGAATACAGATCTTCAAATCATAGACATTCATCTACAATTGAACTTAAGAACATTGAATGTATGGTCCAGGTTGACTTTGCTAGCCTACTACAATCAGATAGTTACTGGGAGTATAGACCAGAGATAGCTACAAACATTCCAAATATGAAATCATAAACATCATGCATCCAACTGAAACTGATTTATTTCTGAATACTAAACCCTAAGTCTTCAAGCAATTTGAAAGATAGAACAAAGGAACCATGCAAGATGAAATAACACAAGAGATTTCACCAGGAAAACCACAATGTCTTCAATTGTATTAATCACCAAAATGCTGCAACAATTCAACTGTTCTGATATAGTACTTGCTTCAAGAAATCAAACACTACTCCTATTACAAAATACTCTAGCTCTTGCTCTTTAATTTCTAATGTCTTCTAGCTAATGTCTAACCCTTTACAATGAGGCAAGAATGCCTTTAATAGCAAGTCCCAAGATATGTCGGCCCAGCCAAACATTTTTACAAAAAACTGCCAAAACAGGTCGGCCAAGGAAGAAAAATTAAACAAAGGCACACATTAAATTCCCTTCACCATCAAGGTCGGCCTTGACACAGTCCCCAATGAAGTCCGGTCCAATGCATGCCCTATGATAATAGGGAAGCACAAATCTCGAAATGAGCATTAATTGCTACTTCCTTTATCCTTCCTCTGAACTGATGACCTTTGGACCCTCAAAAATATTCCATCCAACTCGGTGACAAGTGGCAAAGGAAAAACCTTGAGCCGACATTTAATAGAGTCAATTTCTTCCTTGGACTGCTCAACAATCTTGTTCCAATCTTCCCTGCTAGCCAGATATCTATCCATTACCGCCAAGTAGGTAGCTGCATCATCCAACTAGTGGCCTGTTACAACACTTTCCGCATCAGGGGCATAAACTTCATGCCACCACTCCTTCAACTGTTCTAGATTTAGATATTTCGGAGCTATCTTCCTCCTACTAGTCATTACCTCAAAGAAGGCAATGCATCCATCATATACTGCAGTGAGATCCCCATCAATTGATTTCTTCCGCTTCTGGATCTTCTTTATGACCTTCTGCCTAATCTGCAGAGCTTCGAACCATTCCCAAGGTTCATCCAATCTGGAAGAAGGAAGGATGCCATCCTTAGCTAGTTGTTCTCTGCCATGCTCCAAGATAACCCTTGATTTCTGCAGCAAGAGATCCATGTCCTCTTTATCCTGGGACAGTACATGCTCTAATAATTCTCTAGCCCTGACTGCATCTTTTCCAACTGAAAGAATGTCCCTAATGGCATCATCTCCCTTCGTTTGCACACTCATCAGCCAATCTATGGCAGCTTGAGCCGAGGCTTTCAATTTCTCAATTTCGAAGATGGTTTCCTTGGGCAGAAATCCAGGAGTGGCAGATGAAGAAGGATGGAGGGACTGCAAGGGTTTCATCACCTCCTCCAAGCATTTTCTTAGTCTTTCATTTTCTTTCTTCAGTTCATGCTTGGTTTGGGTCTCTTTCCTCAATCTACCAATGATTACAGCACTAGACCCTTCATACTCCTCTATATCTTGCTCCATGGAGGCCGGCCCGAGGTTGATAGTCTGAACATGGTAGTCCTGACCGGTGACTTCCTCTCTCATTTTTTCTACAGCAGGGGTGGCAATATGGATAACCCTGTTATTCATTTCATCCCTTTCCACCCTTGAAACCACTTTGGCTACCTTCTTCTTCTTCCCTTTTCCAATCTTGGACAACATTTCATCCCAATCTAAGGGAGTTTCCTCGACAACCACTTGCTTCTTTCTTGCAAGTTCCTTTTCCAGCCAGTCCGGGGCTGCAGGCTCCACCCGGATTTCTTCAGTTTTGATTCCTTCCAATTGCTCTATCACCTTCTCTTCTTCCTCTATAGCTACCTTATCATCCTCCTTCCCAGGAAGCTGTTCACCTTGATCGCCTTCATCAAGCTCCGCCTCTGGTTGCACTGGTGATGGGGTTTTAACAGGAGTATCTTCTTTCTGCTCAGGGGATCCATCACCCCTGCCATTCTCTGGAGAATCCTCATACATCACCAAAGGGGAAGGATGCTTCTCAACCTCTTCTGCTTCAAGCTCCGCTGCCTCACCAAAGAGTGTCCCTTCCTGAAAGGGCTCCGCCTCCCCACTAGTTTCATGTTCCTCCAGAATTTCCTCTTCATGTGCACTTGGTGGAGGAGAAACAGGCTTGGATGGTTCTACGGTTGGTACTTTTGGCGGAGGATCTGCCTTTGGCACAGTGTCCTTTGGGGAGGGAGTCCTGGATCTCCTTGTGTAAACTTTTGCTTTCTCCCCTCCTGAACTCTCCACATCAACAATTGGAGGCTCATCACCCGAAGCACCCTGACCCTTCTTCTTTGCAGTTCGAGTTGTTCTTGTCTTCTTTGGTGGTGGAGGAACATCCTCCTCTTCTACTTTTTCCATTTCCTCCTCATCAGAGGACTTGCTAATCGTCAAAGTCTTCCATCTTCTCTTTCCTTTCAGTTTCCTTTTTGCTTCGGGCTCACCTTCCTTGGGATCTCTGACCTTTATCTTAAATGGTGAGGTCTTTACAGCTTTCCCTTTGGGGTCATCTTCCCCGGATTCCTCTGAAGTCAACATGGGATTAAGGTCTCCCATCAAGTTGAAGGTACAATCTAACTTCTCACTCTCTAACTGCCAAATTTTGTGTTTCAACCAAGAAGAAGTAAACCTCATGACAGGGGCCATTAGGTCCTCTAATTCTATGACCTCATCCTCATTCCAGTTGATATCCTCGACTGGCTTGTCCTTTACAGCCTCATAGGCGTGGTCCTGTACCAAGTTTCCATCATCTTCCAGTTGATCTGGAATCAACTTGACATTGTATTGTCTGACTGCCTCCACAGGGAGTCTGGAATATCTCTTCTTTTTGGCCTCAAGGTCATCTTTGATATTGACCCAATAATCTTCCAGGTCATCCTTATGCCTGTACTCCCTAGTAGCTTTCTTCTGCGCTTCTCCTGTTATGTCAAAGTTCATCCTTTTGGAATGGAAAGAGAAACCACACGCTACCAATTCCTCTCCTGTAGTGTGGGCTGATTGGATAGAAGGGCACATTTCCGCCACACGAATTCCAAGAGGGAAGTCCCCACCAAAGCCTGTCTTGTGCTTCTCTATCTTTACCACAACATCAAATTCACAAATTTGCCTCACAACCTCCAACAAAACAAGGTGATCAGTGGGATACCGAGGCAACCTGTATGGAGCAACCGGGCATCCATCAATTCTGAGGTAGGTGAAGGTGGGGAATTTGATGAACCAAGCTCCATAGTTCTTTATCAATCCCTTGGTCCCATCCAACAGCCTCATGTGTTCATCATTCTGTAGCATCTGGGTGATATGCATTGTGAATGCATCGTTAGCCCTTCTGTAGTCTTTATGCCCAAGATGCAATTCTGGATAGACCTCGTAGATGATATCCTATCCAAGTGTCCCTCTCGAATTTAGACCCTTGTATGGGTAAGAGATGGCCAACACATACATTACATATGAGGACATAGTGAACTTCTTTGTCTCTAGGACACTCCTCAATTGCTTGTCAATTTCTGCACTGATAAGCCCTGCCCAGTGATAATTGGTCCCTTGTCCAATTTTGGTGATCACATGGACCATCCAACTCTCCAACACTCCTGCACTTTTCAATCCTGCCACCCTGCTCAAAAAGGTGATAGCATCATATACATCTGACCTGAACTTAACCCTGTGCAACTGCTTGGGCAACTTAGAATGGTGGGACTTTGGCTTCTCTAACCATGAGTTGATCATTTGTTGAGCCTTGATGGGCTCATTCTCATAATATGTTCTGGCAGTGTCTATACTCAGAGCACACACTGAAGGTAGATCAGGCATGCTGAAAGCTTGTGCAATGGAAACAAGACTGAAATTCGCTAGAACTCTTCCCTCGGTACTAACCACCCTTTGTGTATCAAAATCATACTGCCTGGCGCACTCGAGAATCAGCTCATAACATTGAATTTTTGGAGGGAAGCCTGCCACATGCACTAGTCTGGATTTCATCATTCCTTGCCTCAGAGCTGACAGATCCTTCTCCGCTTCCCTCTGCTTGAATTCTTTATATCTCCAGGCCCCAACATTAGTGTCAGATACCTCAGACCATACAGAGGATATTCTGCTTTCAGGAAGCTGACTCTTCATATCTAGTCGTAACCGTTCTACCTCAGAGATGGATGACACCCCTATGCCACCCTTAGATTTTCTGGTAGCTGCCTTGCTTGATTCGGCCTGCACTCACAAAAGAAATCATTAGTACTCAATCATTAGGCATAATCTGACCAAAGGTTAGCATAAGATCATATAAAACCATTAAAATTCATCACAACTGCTAATCCTTTGAAGATCCAGAAAAACAAAGTAGTCCGGGAAAATATCGCAATCCAAGAAAATCCAGTAGGGGCAGAATTTCAGAGAAATCCGACCCAGACGGATTCCTGTCTCCAAAGCATCATTAGTCAAATGGATCATTAGTACGGATGAAAGATCAAAAGATAATCATGGAATTCACTCATTGGCAACAGGAAATAAGCATTTAACAATCATTCCATTAGTCCTATCATTGAAACATTAAAAAGGACACAGCCAGACAGGAAATCCGAAAAAATCTGGATGGAACGGATTTTCGCGGACAGTCCGAAATGTTCCGGAAATTACCCCAGCCCGCGGAATAAGCCCAAACCGGGAAAATCCAAAAGCGGAGGAATTCCGCGAGGACCTCGGAAACCCGATAAACACCAAACGCGAACCAAAAGCCAGATGATCACGGGATCTCCTCTACCTAAGTTCTAATGGTCTTGAAATTGACAATAATCAACAAAACTTAGGACGCAAAGGATTTCAACTTTTCAAAAGCTCTCAAAGGACGAATCCCTATGTCAAAACAATGATGCCCTAATTTGAATAACCAGACCTCCACCATTAAAATCAGGGGAAACTTTAAGGTTTAAAATATGAGCCAAGGATTTACCTAAAGCACCCGAATCTCCATAGGATGAGGGGTCAGCATGATGGAAGGACAAGATCACTCAATCACAATGAATTTTTTTGTTCTGAGCCAAACACTGAAGAAAACCCTAACTTTGCACAATATGGCAGATTTCGCACTAAGAAGACAAATAATCTAACCTAGAACCCCTCAAACGGATACACCCGTTATCTAATGGATAAATGAAAGCTCCTAGGGCACGAAAATAGAAATTCTTGAAGAAACGAATCTAACCCCAACTCTATAAATACAAAATCAAAATCAAGCAAGGGCCGACCCACAATTATCATCACCCAATGCAGAAACACCCAATCACCATGCAAAATAAAAAGGAGGGCCAATGATGACCTACCATGGATCAATGCGGATGAAATTCGAGCTCGAGGAAGAAACCAAACACGTCCTTAGCAATGAAAACTTTAACCAGCAGCGCTCCAATCAATTCACACACAAGTAATCCAAATCAATCCTCTAAGCACAAATGAGAATTTCTAATTGCCAGAGCAGAAACAAGTGAGCAACGAAATCAGAATGATGCCTAATATGCCCTAAATCTACCCATATACCCATCTGAGCAAAGGTACCTCAGTCATTAATGCTCGACAAGACACTTTTGACCAATCCGGAAACCCGAGCTCAAAACGGAATTCTGAAAAATCCCAGGATGCGCGGAAACACAGATTTCGCAGAAATGCAGAAACCGGGGAAATGACGAAGATCAGGATTTTGGCAGAGTCCGAGAAAATCCGCTAGGACCAGAAAATCTTGGGATCAAGCAGAAACTCAGATTCAGAGAATCCTGCTAGAAACGGACAAAGAACCAGGGCCCGGGAAAATCCGTCGGAGCCGGAAAATCTCGGATCTAGGTGAAAACCTGGATTTGGCTTAAAAATCAATTTCAATCAATTCCTACCTCAAGGCAAGGTCAAAGCCAGCAAGACCAACATGTCAAGACCCTAAAATGATAAGTCCAATAAAACCAAAGGTCAAAAGACACCAGAAAGAGGGTCCCTACTCCAAGTGGGGCGTGTGTGCAAAAACTGCACAACATAACTGCTGATCCTGATCATTATCTACATCATCTTTTAGTTCTTCGGTATCTTCTTCTTCCACCAAATTATACTTTACTAGCCTTCCTCTTGGATCATGTCTAACAACAAATGACCAACCCAGTTTACCTGGACCCTTTGAGTAAAATACCTACTCACATTGGATTGGAAGAACATAGGGCTCATTTCCAGCTCGCTTGATCAACCTTGTATTAACCATGGTAATTCCACTATCATGTTCAATAAAAATTCTCTTAGGATCATTTTCATTCAATCATATGTTGTACAATAGGATGACAAAAATAATTAATCTGGAGGACTTAAATTCACACTCAATTATATCATCCAAAATCCCATAGTATCAATTTTTTGAGACTTTTGGATGTATGGCACTTCTAGATGAAACATTAGTCACCTGAAAGACTGTAGTCATACCAGAATCACAAGTTTTCTTCATGTCATCCAACATTTTGATTTTAAATTTATGACCATTGCACCACATAGCCTTGTGATGTTTCACCCACAATATGTCAAACATGTAAAAATTATTGCAATATCATCAGTTGATAAACATATTTATTCTTGGCCGAATGTATGCAAAGAAAGCAATCTCAACATATATATACATCAATATAATTGAAAATAATTAAATAATATGGGTGATTAATATATTTATACATACCTGTTTATCTCTTAAACCATATGCTACATCAATTTCCCTTTGTGTAACATTGGAATCTCCATTACGATGAGCTTCTTTAACCAATGAAGCTACACCTTCCCATGTTAATGCGTGACTAGATTGTTGACATCATTCAATCCATACCATCATCCAATCAAGATTGTTTGCAACGTACAAATGTAGAGCATCCCACTCTCAACCAAATGTATCAAAAAAATTTGAAATTCAAAAATGACGTATAATTAGTTAAATACCATAGTATACGACCTTAATTTATAATTGATGTATATTGAAGATTAAAAATTAAATAAGTACAATATACATAAAAACTATATGTAAAATTTATTCCAATTAATCTCCATGACCATCTTATAATTACCTCTCACTTTCCTCAATCTACCTTTCCCCATCAGATACTCCCCTTCAAATTTGTTAATGGAGTTGGGATCCCAAATGCGATCTACATGGATCTTTGTTGCAAACTTAGGAAGATATTCACTAATGTACACCATGGTCTGTATTCCATATATCCCTCCACCATAGAACCCTCGGATGTGCTCTTTGTCTAACAAAGCCTTCAAAAATTTCAAGTTCCTCTCAACCATCCACATTGACCTTGTGTGTACAGGTCCACACAATTCAATCTCCTCAACTTGGTGTATGAGGTAGTGTTCTTGTGCATTGAAAAATGTCGAAAGTAGACACTTTTTCATTTCACACATTAGACGAGGAATTTTTCTCTTCCAATAATTTATATCTTCTTTATGGATTTCTTTAGATGACAACCATTTACAAGTGATTCAAGGGGCAAATATATTAACGAGATTTAACAAAAATATACAGTATATTACATAACAAGTAAAACAAATAGAAATTATAAGATGTATACAATGAATTGAACAAATATCGCTACTGACCTTATGTATTTTCCAAGATCATATATAACTGGATTGACATTGTTGTCAAAGTTGTCTAGGAGAGATAGAGGTAGAACATACTGCAACAATTATAAAATTATATTTTCATTATTTTTCCAAAAGTAGTAAACACAATACACTAAAAAGTGCATGCATTATACAAGTGTATATAATATACCAAAATAATTACCTTAATGAAGGTATTCCAATCATGTGTTTTCATCCCTGACCCAAATTCACCTTTCTTTGTTATTATATTGTTTACGTTCACAACAAATCCTGTGGGAAATCAATTTTTTCGTATGACTTCTTTTATAGCATTACTTTGCTACTTTGTTAATAAAAAAGGAAGGGCACTTATATTAATTTTGTCTCCATCGCTATTTAATTGAATGACATTTTTCATTGCATGATTGACTTCATGAATGTCACTACAAATTTTGACAATTTTTTCTTTGTCATGCCTTCCATCTAATATTTTCTATAACGTTTCTGTTATATTCTTTCCGATATGCATTGTATCAAACAAATGCACAATTTGTAGCTGCTCATAGTAGGTCAACCTACTAAATTGTCTGGGATAACTGTTTAGTCCCTGTGGAAGTCGACCATTAATGCCTTGATGACCTTCATGAAACATATAAGTTAAAAAAATTAACAACAATTATTGTCAATTACAACATGAGTAAACACAACACAATATAAAAATATAAATTCAAAAAATAAAATATATGATAGATAAAAAATTTGATCCGATGTATAACCTTGATGATTAATTCTATTATATTCCAACTTCCATAGGCGAGGTGTCATTCTTTGTGGTTTTGATGTAGTCTCTTCTTTCCCATTGAAAAGATTTTTTTCAGTAGTTCGATACTTATGATTTCTATGGAGGAAGTGCCTATACTCAGCAAACACCTTCTTTCCTAAAATTGTTGAACGATGAGATTTCATCTTTGGACCACAAATTGGACATGCAAATTTTCCCTTTGTTTGAAGACCTGCAAGATCATATATAATTGGATTAAATATGTCAATTTTTATAATTATATATAATGAATAGATTATTTTAAAAACATGCATGATATCTACTTCATAAAATTAAATATTGTTAAAGTGCAGTCAATGTTATAACATACCACAAAAATGTGTTAGCCCTGGGGCATCATGAATTGTCCATACAAGCATTGCATGGAATTGAAATTGTCTTTGTCCTATTGGTCTAGAGACGTCATACATAGTGACGCCATTCCATAACTTTAGTAACTCGTCGATAAGAGGCTTGATATATACATTCATATCTTTAACTTGGTACTTACCTAGTTGAATGAACATAAACATTACATAATTATTATAACCATTTTACTGCAATATATATAAATTAATGTACATGACTATTGAGTGAAAAAAATGTCATTATGCAACAAATAAGACAAATGAGATGCTACTACGTTAAAGAAAATTGATGTAAACAAATACCTGGAACAATCATTGACAACATTATGTGCTCCCTCTTTATTGACATCCATGGAGGAATGTTATTGTTGATAACAAAAACAAGCCACATCGAGTAAATAGATCTCAGCTCTCTAAATGGATTGACACCGTCTGCTCCCAATGAAAGCCTGAGATTACGAGGTTCTTCTTTAAAGTGTGGTCATTTTTCCTCCATGTCCCTAAATGTAGAACCATTTGTAGGAATTTGAAGAATGTCATCTCCACTTCTATTTTGTGCATGGTAATCCATAAATTGTGCTAAGCTTTCACACCTAAATAATCGTTGCATATGTGGAATAACGAGAATATAACGAAAAACCTTACGAGACACCTTTTTTGTTAGTTGATCTATTCAATATCTACTGATATGACATTCCAGGCATTTTTTTTCAAATTCCTGTTGTTTATGATATATAATTTGATCATTGGGACATGCATCTATTGCCTGATACTCCATTCCGATATCTTTCATAATGCTAGATAAAGCTCGGTATGAGCGAGGTAAAATATTTGATGGTGGTAACAAAAATTCACCAATTAATCTACAACAAAAAATAATTTGTTAATATAAAGAATATTAATGGTACATATTTCATCCTTTATTTACTAGTGATGAATTAACAGTTCAATTAAAATAAATGAAAAAAGATTTCATATATGACATACCTTAACATCTGTAAGATTTCTATGTTTGATAGACCATTCATAACCATCAAATTCAACAACAACAATACAACAGAGAGAAGAGTTGTTTGGGAGCCTTCATAAAGGGGCTCATATGCTTTCTTAAGTACAGGTAAATCATGAACATCATCAAAGTCATCTTGATCATCATGATAAACTCTTCCACTAAATGTATCATGGATTAATGTATTTGTACCATAATCTTCAATTGTGTTTTTTGGCACATGATCATCTTCTTCCATAGGATCATTAACTTCACCTTTGATATTCATAGCTCCATGTTCGTCTACTTGCAAAACCACATTCTCCAGGCCGTGATAATCCATATCATCTACCCTAGGGTGTCCCACCTTTATAATAATGATAGACACAAATAAACCATGATCATGATCAAGTTATTATATATATATATATAATGTTAAAATGATATAAACATTTACAAATTCAATCAATATAAACAAATATAATGAACAACTTACCAATGGACGATAATCATGCCCCCCTTCAATGTGACCATGCTACCTACAATGTTTCTCAACTATTGTGATTAAAATTTGTCTTGTCTTTAAGCCCTTGCAATTATTGCAAGGACAATAACATTTCCCATCACCCTTTCTTTTCAATCTAGCCCACAATCTATCAAGTGTCTCTTCATTTTGTTCTAGATTAATATTATCTGACATGATTTTTCTTTACCAAGCTTGACTATTTAGATCTTCAAAAAATATCAAACTCACACTCCAATAATTTTTATTCATAGACAGGTAACAAAATCTAATAATTCTGATATTTTACACCAAAAAAATTTGGCACACAACCACCCCTAAAAAAGAGAAGATAGTTTGAAGTTAATGACCCCAAAAAACACTTTAAAATCCAAATTCCAAAAATTATTAAATTCTGATTTTACTATGATTTCCAACCGTTAGACTCCTAAAATCAGAATGTTGAACTTGATCGCAAACTTCATACAACGATGGAGGTAGTGAGCTAGTAAGAGAAAGTGACCCATTCCTAAGGAGAAAAAAGTCAGAATCATCATTGCTAATGTCAATACAAATTTATCTTTTTAGTTAAAGATACAATGCGTCACTTCTTATGACAAGCTTATCCCTAGGGCCCTCAAATTGAGAGAGCCCTAATCGCACAAGGAAGCACACACTAGTAGAATTTGGAAAATAAATGACTAGGTGACTAAAATTTTTAGTCACAACAACTAAAAATGACTAAATTCTGCTTATTTTTTGCAACTTAGCTATAAATGAGTAAATAAATTACTAGTTTGGTTGTTGATTAAAAATTATTTAGTCACACAAATAAAAATGACTAAATAGTTAGTCATTTATTTAGTCACAATCCATTTGAATAAATCATTTAAGGAATCAAGAATATAGCCCACCAAAATACTCTAAAACTTTAATAAAGATACCCTAATTTTTTTTGTCAAAATGTTATTTTTAGGCGTAGCCCACAAGAATGGAGTTTACAATTTAATAAACATACTCTGAAACCTTTGTCAAAACATTATTTTCAAGCATAGACTACCAAAATGGAGAAGTGTTTCTATAAAGAATGACAAAGAACGGTGAGATGTTCATGAAAGGAGGCATATGATTCATTGCTACTTATCTCATTCCTACTTTGCTCAACAAATCTTACATTGTTCCTGCTACTATTTGTAATCTAGGTATTTACTTGACATATATTTGCATAATCTCAAATTCCTTCAGATGTTTTTGAAGTATCAATGTATCCTATATAGGGTTTAGAATGATTTCTTTTAATTAAAAAAATAAATAAATGATGTATTTCCCTATAATTAGATAATGTGGAGATCTCCTAAATCTACCCCAACACACTATCCTCTTTGGCACTGTATTCCTTACTCAAGCTACTAGGGTTTTGCATGTGACATCTTTAATATCTTCATGACTATGGCTTTTAAAAAAATCTTAGTCTTTTCTTTAATCCTTTTCATGGTAACCCTTGAGTTCCATAATCCACCTTCAATCTCTTCTAAGAATAATGTCTTAAGTTAGACTGCATAGTATGCATATAAAGCAAGTCTTTCATACCTGCCATTGTTCCAAACCACCACTCACTGCCTTGCTTAAAATGTTTCCTCCATAAGCACAATAGCATGTTTTAAAATCACGGTTTCTAGTGATTGACGATTAAGGTCACCGCCTTCATCAAGATACAATGTGATTTTTGTCTTCAAACTCAAGGTATTATGCAATATAACATTGTGAATTGTTTGTTGTGTACGATTTTATTTTCTTGCACATTTACTACTTTGCTAACTTCCTTTAAGACTGGGTATTGTACCCTTAGCTACAATCTCAAATAGCTCACTCAATATCACTTGAAGATTCATTTCATGAGCATCCTTCTATAGAATCAAACTATTCCCTATAGACTTTCTACTTACTACAAGGGACTCATTGTTTCATGGTATTGTAGATCTTAAGATCCTTCAACCTTATTGACACTACTTCACAGTCCATAAGGTATTATTCACTATTCTCTCATCTTTGATGAGTCTCAAAACACTGCTCAAACATACAATCCACTAACTATTGTGCAATTTTCACACACACGCCCCACTGAAAGTAGGGACCCTCTTTCGCTTCGTTTTTGGTGTCTTGGCCCTTTCATCTTGAGGTTTTATCTTGATTTGGCATGTGCTTAAATGTTTATTTTGATTTCCTAAGTGATTTCCCTTGGTTATTCATTGAAGGTCTTTAGTTTTCAGCTAAGTTTGGGTTTTCACTGAAGTTCGAGACTTTCCACCCTGAATGGATTTTCTCGGATCTTGCTCGGACTCCGGCTCAGCATTGTCATTTGGAGATTTTCAGTCTTTGCAGAATTCTGCGTGGGCTAGATTTTTTCAGATTCCATCTTATCGTCGGGTTCCCGAGTTTTTTATGACTGTCTTGTTGGTGGCATTAATGTCTTTGTACAAGCTTTAAACATTGTATTTAACTAATTTTTGAGGTCTTTTAGGCCATTATGCTTATTTTTTTCCAATCGATTGAGCTGCAAAGTGATTTCTTGTGAGTGTTTGATTGGATTTGAGGCATTGAAGTTTGAATTGCTTGATTTAAGTGGTGATTTCTAGTGCATTCCTGCCGCTATTCTTTGTGGATGCTAGTAAATTCGCATTTGCTGCTTCTAAGATCTATTTCCGCTTCACTATGGTATGTATTCGATTGCCCTGCTTTTGATTGATAAATGATTAGCATTGCCTTGGTGTTTTTGGTTTGCTTGGGGTTTAATTCTCTACATTATTTGAGCATTTTCATGGCTAGGGTTGCATAACACTGTTTGAGTTATGGTTTCCCAAGTAATTTCTGAGTTTGTTTCTCTTTGCATAATGAGAGGGATTGCTTGAGAGTCATAATTCTCTTCCCCTAGTAAGGAATTAGCAGTTTAAATGTTTAAATTCTAAGCTTGCATGTGCATTAATGGTGGATGTATAGGGTTTTAAACTTAGGGCATCACCATTTAACCCTAGTATGCTTTCAAATGGGCCTAGAATTCTAAGAAAATATATGGAAGGCCCATATCAAACTCATCTTAGGCCTAGAACCATGAAATTTATGATCTATCCTTTGGTTTGAATGAAAACATCATTTAGCATCGAAGTTCGGGTTTTGTCCTCAGTCCGAGATTTTTTTGTCTTTGGAAGATTTTCCCATTTTCCTTTGATTTCCCGAAATCCAAATATTTTCAGAGTTTTACTTTATCCGCGGATTTCCATGTGGACCGGATTTTCCCGAGATCCTTGGCTCCCTATTTTTCCTAAATTTTCAAAGTGTCTTTGCCTTCGTGGAAATCTGTCTCTAGCGGATTTTCCTAGAATCTAATGGAATATGAGGAAATTTGAGATAGCATGATGTGTTGATGGATGACTATGCATTTTGTCCTTATTTCATGCTATATTTAGATCTCCTATGTGGTTTATTGATTGATAATGATTAGATTTAATTGCTAACTGGTGTTTTCATGATTATTCAATTGGAATCCATCTGGCCCGGAATCCCCCAAAATTCCTCCTTGGCTCAGATTCCGCGGATGGTTCTGAAACTCAAAATTTGTTATGATCATTTTATATGAGATTTAATGACATATTGTTTGTATGAGATTCATTCTAATGGTGTTTTGATGGATTAACATTGCTTTCTTGTGGTTTTTATTATGCTTTCCTTGCTGAGTGCAGACTGAATCTAGCAAGGCAGTGGAGGGATCTTCCATATCCAAGGCAAAAAGAATAAAAATGGACACCAAGAGCAAGATCCCTGAGTAAAATCACATCAATTTGGTTTGAGGTAATTGATACCAATGTTGGACTATGGGACTATAGGGAGTTTAAAGGCAAAATGGTAGTGCAGGATCTTCCTTTGGTGACTAAGAGGATATTGGAATCAGGATTGGCACATGTAGACAGTTTCCCTTCCACAGTGTAGTGTTATGAGCTAGTCCTTGAGTGTGCTAGGCACTATGATCTTGATACACAAAGAATAATTGGTCGTCAAGGGAGGATTGTGGCGAATCTCAACCCTGTTTCCATTGCTCAAAATTTTGATATGCCAAATAGATATCATGTGGTGGCATTAACATGAAGGAAGCTCATAAATATTACGAGGAACAAATTGTTAAATCTCAGCAACTTATCAATTCCTGGCTGGAGAAGCCTAAGTCTCATTACTCTAGACTGCCTAGATAGCTATTCAGGGCAAAATTTAAGGAGTATTATGATGCCATCGCTCTTCTTAGTAGGATGGTTGGATTGAAGAATGCTGGCATGTTTGAGAACTAGATGTGCCATGTGGTTGTGAGGATGGAGCAAGAGAAGACTGATTACCATTGGGTAGGTGTCATAAGCAGAGTGATCCACGAGCAACTATCCAATGTGTTGTAGACCAAGACCTTCACGATGACTTCATATTTGGTCTATGCACTTGTGAGATTTCACCCCTACAAAGGATTGAGTACAAAGGGAATCTCCAGATAGGATGTTATTTATGAGGTTTTCCCTCAATTGCATTTAGGAAGTTCAAGCTATAGGAGGGTGAATGATGCATTCACCATGCATATTACCAGGTTGTTGTAGGGAGCAGAGCATGTCAGGATTTCTGACCAAGTCAAGGAGTTAATCAAGAAATATGGTGCTTGTTTTATTCAATTCCCAACTTTCTCCTACATTCAGATTGATGGATGCCAGAGGGCTCCTTACAAATTTCCAAGGTACCCTACCGATTATATCATACTTTTGGAGGTCACTCGACAGATCTGTGACTTTGATGCCATTGTCAAGAGAGACAAGCATAAGACTGGTTTTGGTGGAGACTTCCCTTTGAGGATTGGCATTGGAGAGGCATGTCCTTCCATTGTTTTAGCCCACGCTTCAGAAGAAGAGATGAGCACTCTTGGTTTGTCCTTTCACTCCAAGAGGTCTAGGTTTGATATCACAGGTGAGGCCCAAAAGAAGGCCAGTAGAGAGTATAGCCATAAGGTTGATTTGGAGGACTACTAGGCCAACTGCAGTGATGAGTATGAGGTAAGGAAGAAGAAATTCTCTCAGCTCCTAGTTGAAGCAGTCAGACTATACAACATAAGGGAAATTCCTGATCAATTGGAGGATGATGGAAACCTGATGCAGGATCATGCTTATGAGGCAGTGAAGGATAGGCCAATTGGTGATGTGGATTGGTTAGAAGAGGAAAAAATAGAACTAAAACAATTGATGGATCCAATCACCAAGTTTACTAGAATGTGGTTAAGGCACAAGCTGTGGGAGTTAGGAAATGAAGGTGTACAATGCACCTATGAGCTTATGGGAGATTTGGACCCACACTCCACTTCTAAGGAATCAAATGAGTAGGAGGATCCTAAAGGTAAAGAAAAAGTGGATTCTCTTTTCAAGATTAAAATCAAGGGCATTCAAGAGGAGGAAGCCCAAGGAGCAGAAAAATAGAGAAAGCTAATCGCTAAGAAGAGGACAAGGACTAAGAAGTCTGAAAAAGGAGAGACTGAAAAGTAGAATCTTGAGGTTGATGTTCCAGTGTCCAAAAGGAGGAGAGTCATAAGACTGTTGCAGAAGGAAAGCTCCAAAGCAGGAGAAGAAGAGGTTACCCCACCGGTGGTAAATATAGAAAGCTTAGAAGAGAAGGTACAGGTGTACACAAGGAGGTCTAGAACTCCTTCTCCTAAGGATAGCGTGCCTAAAATAGACCTTCCTCTAGTTACTTCTGATAAAGAGCAGTATGATGATGTTCCGTCTATCCATGAATCTCAAAGCAAACCAAGTGAGTTGGAAAACATTGAAGATCACCCAGATACTGAAGGAATACAGTCTCCTTTGGTTGCTTATGTAGAGTCAATTGTTGGAACTGAATATGTCAAATTTCCTCCAAGAGAGGAAGAAATAGTGAAGGTTCCATCACCTGAACATGAAGAGGAACACATTGAAGAAAAGGAGAATAAGGCAGATGAAACCCATAAGAAGCAGAGTTTGAGTGAAGAGGCACCTAAGGATCAACATGAGGGAGTGGAATAGACTGAAGTACAATTAGAATCCACTCTCCTTGATTGGTTGGACAAGGAGATAAAGAGGAAACAGGTTGTTTTGGAGGATACTCCACCCAATTGGGATGAGTTGCTAGCTAGGATTGGAAAAGATAAAGGTAAAAAGAAGGCTAGGGTGATTTGAAGGATTGAAAGAGATGCAACTTGTAATAGGGTTATTCGCATTGCAACCCCTAGCCTAGATAAGAGTAGGGATGATGTGGCTGGAAAGGATTATAATGTTTAGACTTTCAATTTAGGGCCTACATCCATTGAACATGATATTGAGGAGTATCAAGGTTCTAGTGCATTCATCTTGGGCAGATTGAGGAAGGAAATAAAGACTAAATAGGGGCTAAAAAAGGAAAATGAGAATATCAATAAATTCTTGCAGGATCTGATGAAGCCCTTACAATCTATTAACCCTTTGGCCTCTATTGCAAAACCTTTACCCCAAGAAACTATCACCAAATTGGAAAAGATGAGAGCTTCCACTCTTGCTACTGCAAATTGGCTACAAGGGGTGTGAACCAAAGGTAATGAGGCCATTAAGGATATTTTGTCAATTGGGAAGGATGCTATGAGAGAAATTGATTGGATGAAGGAGGTATTATCAGAGGATAAGGAAGATACAAATCTCCTGCTGCAGAAAATAAAAACTATCATGGAGTACACCAGGGATAAGCTAGTAAGTGATAAAATTCTCCCCTCCTCCAGAGTTGCTGAACCTTGGGAGTGGTTTGAAGTGTTGTAGATTAGGTAGAAGGTTTTGAAAAAGGTCTACAAATAGAGGAGGTAGATTGAGTATACCCTAACTGGTGTTCATAATGGCTGCATTGCTTTCTTTGAGATTATGACAAGAAGAAGGAAGATTGCCCCTAAATATTTGAGTTTGGAACAGTTGAGAAGATGGTGGCAGGATGTTTATGCTCCAATCAGTGTTAATTCCATTTCTGAGCACTAGTTAGATGATGCAGCAACCTACATTGCTGTCATTGACAAATACCTAACTTATAAGGTGGATTGGGATAAGTCGGTGAAACAATCCAAGGAAGAAATTGAATCAATTGAGAGGCGACTTAAGGTTTTTCCTTTACCACCTGTGTCTGACTTGGATAGAGTGCTTTTGAAGGTGCATGAGATGGTGGATTGGAATAAAGACAAAGGGGAAGGTAGTTGATGATTGGCTACATCGAGATTTGTGCTTCCCTATTATTTTTCCATGCATTGGTCTGAGTTGCATTGGAGATCCTAGGCCCACTTGGATGAAGTTCATAAATTTAATGAATATTTATTTCATTTTGAATTTCTCTTGGCCAACTTGTTGTGCCTAATTATTATTGTAAAATCTCACCTTGGCCAACATGTTTTAGGGGTTCTATAAATATGGAATTTTGCCTCATTTGTAAGGGTTAAGAAGAATAGACATAGACGAATAGGGAGATAGCTAGTATAGAGGAAAATTAAGTAGAGCAAGAGTTAGTAAGTAATTGTTCTCAAGCAAATATTGTAATAGAAAGCTTGAATTGTTGCTACAGTGGATAATTTAATGCGAGTAATGACATTGTGATTTGGTGCCATACTTGTGTTCTTATCTTTCCTAGTTCTTGTTATTCTATCTTTAGAATTTCTTTGAGGAAAGTTGGTATTTAGAGTTAGATTTGATTAAATGATGTTTATGGTTTAATATTTGAAGTGTTGCAGCAATCCCTGATCCATACTTTTTGCAACCAACTGATTGTTAGTTGCTTTGTAAAGTTAGCCTGGACCTTTATATTCATTGTGCTTAGTTCAATTGTGAGGGTTTATTCATTTCAATTGCAATAGGGTTGTTTGAATGAATGTTCATGATCTAAAAATATTAACACCTTAGAAGATTGCACTGTTTCTATAAGACTGTAGATTCATTTGGGTCAAGTAGGAATCAATTTATGAGGGATTGGTCCATTTCGAGTGTTAATCATTTGCATTTTTAATCTTGGATTAGTGTTAGATCTAGAAATCTTTCTAAAACCATTATCTTTTGATTAAGTTAAATTTAGGATTGAAGTATCATTTTATTGCTAGATTTGATAATTGAGATTCAATATTTTGTTTGTAGTAAGGTCCCATTGTGATTCCCAACATTTTCACATTTATCACTGAGTTGTTTATGCATTGTCAAGACCTGACATTAGAGACCTTGGGGTTATCTCTTGAGGCTTGCTGATAGAGATTTACCTTTCAAGAGAGATAGGATATTATATTCTGTCTGAGTTGTTGTTGTGTAGAAAACATCATCAACACTACCTCCATTATACATTAATGGCTAAGAAGAAACGTTGAACCTATGATTACCACTGTTACTTCATTTGGGTAGTCATTCCATGATTGCATTTTAATTTTCTAACACTACCAAAAGTATTTGAAAAACCCTTAAGGTCAGGAAGGGGGTAAGGAAACTCACTGTTAAAATCTCCACTTTACTATGCAAGGTTTGAACTTTATTATCTTGTCACTGCTCAGCCTCTTTTTGACTGTCACATCTCAAGTGACTATCATTCTTCTCACCGTAGATTGCATTTACAAATGTCACTAAGCTACATAGTGTGCTTGTTATTGGCTACAATCTTTAGATTGCAAGATTTTTTTATTAGCTACAATGTCTCAATCTTTTTGGTATTACAACCTCACTAGTCTGCTAGAGTTATTGTTTATGTTTCTATGGAGGCCTAGGGTTTGTACCCTAATCATGCTCTTACCAATGCTTCTATTGGAATTAAAAAACAACTTTAAATCTTGGGTCAGAAAATTAGTTATCTTGACAAAGTTGTGGTATGATCTTGGATTGTATCCTAGAGTGTGTGAGAAGCTTGTGTTTGATCATTAAAGTATGTCAACTTGATCAGGGAAATGTATCCTATATAGCATGGGTCTTGCTTTAATACTTTCCATAATGGTTATTAGCAGATCACATTATTATCGTTTGTGGTAACCCAAGATTGCATTCAAGTATGTAACAAACTTTGTTTGTAGTTTAAGCTATACACTTTTAAGTAACATTCATAAGGTTTAGAAATCTTGATCGTTCTCTAGAATATCCCATTAAACATGGGTTGTGCTTGAATGCACTACATAATTGATATAACACAACCACTCTACATATCAACTAGAGTTATAGGCTCTTTATTGTAGCAAGAGGTAATCCCTCTTTGATCATACTATAATTACATCCTAACCTGTTAAACTTGAGACAACTTGAATGCACCCAATGATGATTGAAACCTACATTATACAACCTGAATTAACTACATTATATTAGTGCCTCCATTTCTATCACAACATAGCCACATTAAACTTGGGTCACACATGAATGCATGCTATATTTGTTATAGCACAATTGTGCCACATGACCAATAGAGTTATGGATCACATAATTACAATCACAAGAATTTGTTCCTTGGTTGTGATCTTATGGTGATTCCACACAACAAAATATGGACACGAAATTCTCAAAACCCTAAACCTCTAAAAATGAAATATGATGAGATGTTGTTTTAAAATATGATTTTCAAACCCAGAACTACAAATCTGACTTCACAACTGAATTCTACAAAAATACAATGACTACCCTCAACTTGGTGATATCTTCTTGATTTTTTTTTGATTTTTCCCAAGAAAATCATCCTTAGCTCTCCACAAACTGTCTCAAGTAGAGAAAAACACTGTTGCAATAAATTAGCGAACTCACTTTTCTTTATGTCGGCCACAATTTGATTTATTTTTTATTTTTCATGTTTGTCAAAATTTTGACAAACTGATAGTCAAAATTTTGATGAAACCAAGGTTCATTGAAATTTCAATGATGAATTGGGGATAAACTTTTAAAAAATTGAAAATTACACATCAAATTTTACAAGCATCCGAAAATACATAAAATTATACATATTTCATCAGACATTTTTGTCAGATTTTGCAGCAAATGAGTTAGTGTCAGATCTTCATCCAAGCCTCTTTAGGTTTCCAGGTGCACCTCTATACTTTTCTAGTTCACTATTTTGATTTGCATTCATTTCTAGGTCATTTACTTAAGTCTTGCACATCAATAAGTTTCATCATTAGGTTTTGCATATTACTTGTCTTTCCAAGCCCTAGCCTAGTGGTGAACCCCTTTATACCTTTAATCACACCCTAGGACAACCTTTAGTAGATCTCTTTCTCTTATTCCATCCTTGGATTGAGATCTCTAGGGCTTCTTGAATGATACTTGGAGAAAACTTGTTGTTCTATGTCTTAAAACATAGAGCAAAATTTTTGACATTTCACTCCCATATATACAAATGATAAAAAAATGAAAAATAAAATTTAAGACCATGCTTCCATATCAAATAGAAAAAATAATCTAGACTTAACACAAAACCTCTCATTTAAAAAAATGAAAAAACAATAATTTGTTATACAAGATGGCAAGGAAGTTTTAAAATGTTTTAAAAACATTTTTTTTTCTTTGCTACTCCCATTATTTATAAGTTAAATTAAACAATATGAAAGATTAATTTTTGAAACTCCTTAAAGTTGGTGAAAGGTGAAGATTCAATCCAAGGAGCTTGGAGTGAGTTCCATAGACTTCAACATCCATGTAAACCGTTCCATACAATATAACTAAGAAATAAATGTGTGTGGCTTAAAAACTCATCTAGTTATTTTTCTTTATCATTACTAATAAAATTAGATGCCTAAAATAAGATGTCAGATATAAGGTCAAATTTAATACCATGTCTATCAGATGCCAAAACAACCTCATTTGCAAATCCCTCAAATATGTGGTAGCATGAACAACTGCAATTTTGTTGGAACTCTCCCACAACACATCTTAGATTGTGTTGGCATAAATATTTACTAGAATGTGATGTTTTTGCTAGAATGTCCAACCCACTTGATGATTTTTTTCTATTAAACTTGTGACTTGAGCCGACAAGGGAAATCAATTTTTTTTGTCTACCATCCAATCTTAAGTCTTACAAACTTAATTTAGCCTTTTTGACTCTTTTATCTTACTACAAGGAGGGAAACCAAATTTTAAAGAGAAAACCATATGAATTTGTACAAATGAAGTCAATGAAAGTGCACTTGCCTTATCCTATATGTATGCATTGCTTCTAGGAAACCTAAAATTCCTTTAGGAAAATGAATAGGAAAAATTTTATAGGGGAAAATCTATTAGACTCACTCTTATATTTTAAGACTTGAATTTGTAGATTAGTTTTCATTCTAAGTTTAGGTGAAGATGTTGATTTGGAGTTTCATTGATACATATAGGTTTTAGTGTAATGGTAAATCTACAAGTAGTATCAAAACCTTAACCTAAGTTCAATTCCTCTTTATTAGGTTAGGGGAGGCACCTTTAATAGTTGAATTCATGAATTAACCACCGCTTTTAGTATAGGTGAAGATGCTAATTTGGAAGTTCAATAATACTTGTAGGTTGTATCATAATGGAAAATATACAATATCATGATCAATGAATGGGTGCAAATTCAATCAACAACCATCATGCTAAAAATCCATTCATTCACCCACATATAAGAGTTAATAGCCATACACTCCATCATAGAGATCCACAAATTAGTTTTGAATCTTAATTACAACTCACCACATTTTATCCTCATGATTTGACCAAGTGGGTGGAATACATACCACTTGATATCAAAGTATTTACCTAAGCTAAATTCCCCTTAATTACATTGGACGAGGGGTGTTAGAATAACCGCTACACCTTTAGGAATTGATCTTATGGACTAATTTCCACCTTGGATAGATGAAAATGCTAGATTTAGAAATTTTGTAGATCTCCTTTTAGGTGTGCACAATGTTTCCCTTTATCATAATTTTCTTAATTGAGAACTTGAAAATCTTCAATTCATAACCTCTCTACAATGTTGAACTTTTGAAAAATATTCAATTGGTTTTACTTGATTATTAGTAGAAGAAAATAATTAAAATTTTCTCCTACCAAATCATGTTTTTCTATGTGACTTGTCTATATTATGGGGCAATAATAATGAATGGAATCAACTAAGAGAATGTTAGTGACAAAACCTTAGAACTTGATAAATGCATAATTAACTCTTGAATAATATTTTTTAATTGTAACAATTTGATGTCATTATAATTTTATGAGATAGCATGCATTTAAACTAGAACATTCATTCTCACGAGAGATGGGTTCATGTGAATCACTACTCATGAAATAAGGTTCAATAAGTTTGATTGAAAAACTACGTGATTGAATTTTGATATAAATATCATAGTAATCTTTTTTTCAAAAGTAGGGGTCTAGTTTGTTAAAGTATTTCATGTGTTAAAACTCACTAAATTGTACCTTTAATATATTTGAACCCTATTGGATAACATGATCAAAGAACATAGCACCATCCTCATTAATTGTGTAAAACAATTAAATGACACACTTTTTAATTGATTTTTAATAATATTTACTTGCAAAACCAACCCAAAAGCATATACCTATTTGAGAAATATTATATTATATATCAAACAAATATTGATTAATGCTCTACATTTGTGTTTAGATCATAGGATATTGTGAATTGATTAAAAACCTTAATATAATATTATAATTTAATGAAACAAAAAAATCACTAAATAATTAAAACTAAATAGCAAATAAATAAAGTTTTTTTATGGATTTAATATGAAGTGTTTTTCGATTCAATTATGTGTATATTTGCATCAAAATTTTAGATCACAATCAATAATTCATCATTAAGAGGAGAAGAGTAGTAATATGTATTGTATACAAAACTTTTTTAAAAAGAAGGGAGGTGACAAAAAAACCAAAAATTGAAAAACATAAAAGAAAGAGGAAAAAAATAAATAATTTTAACAATTATATAAATAAAATACATAATCTAGTAATGTATAAATATAAAAATGAAAAGAAAAACTTAAATTTAAGCATAACATTATACAACTTCAAGCAATATATAGAATTAAATATTGATGTCTCGACAATGATGGTCTTCCTATGGAATTCTACCATGCTATGTGGCAACACATTGATGATGTTTTTTACTTTTTATACTTGGAGGATTTTAAAAATAGATTGTTGGACCCCATTATTAATGGTGATATAATAAAACTTCTTCCTAAAGGGAAAAATAAATCTACTCCATTTTGGGTTGGTGTCCCATCACCCTTCTTAATACTTCATAGAAAATTATATAAAAAACCTTGGTCATTAGGAGAAAACCAGTGGTGCAAGGAATTGTTTGAACTGAGAAAACATGTTTTATTACTAGTAGATTCATTCTTGATAATATTATGTTAGCATGGGAGTTTTGTGAATGGGCTCAACAATTTGGTGAAAACGCTATTTTGATTAAACTCAATTTTGATAAAGCTTATGATAGAATTTGATGGAGCTTTATTCTTAAAATCCTTGAATGGCTCATTTTTTGCCCCAAAATTTGAGGTCATGTTTAAATTTTGTTTCAAGATGCTAATGCTTGGATTATTATCAATAATGTGACAACATATCCATTCCTCTGTAAAGATCTATCTAGCAAGGTTTTCCCTTAGCTCCTTATCTCTATGTCCTTACGATTAATAATTTTGGTTATTTACTTCAAAGTGCTCATGATATGAAGTTAGCCACATGAATCTATATTTCTAAGAACACTGTTGTAATTAATTATCATTATGCTAATGACAACCTGTTATTTCTACAAAATTATGAAAATAATATCTCTAATATAATGGACATAGTGGATCTATATTGTGTTGTTTCAATATCTAAACTTGCACATTATAAAAAAAATGATGATTCAAATTGGCCCTATTCCCCATTGTATTCCATATGATTGGAAACAAATTAAGCATGGGGAATAATGAGATATCTTTGTATTCCATTTGGCATCAGGGTTTCTCTTTCAAACATGTGGAATTGGTACCTTAATCTAAAGTCAAGAATAAATTGTTCATTTGGGGAAATAAATTTTTCTTTGGTTGGAAAAATATAGGTTTCCAATAAAATATTTCTTGCTACACATGCCTATTATTCTTCATGTTTGGTGCCTTAAAAAAAGGGGTATGACAATTTAATCAAATTATTCGTCATTTTTTGTGGGCTAAATGAGATGGTAGTAAAGGGTTTATTTCCACATCATGGGCCTATTGTATTCAAACTAAATGCAAAGGTGGCTTGGGAATTTTAGATCCAAAAACTTAAAGATTTTTCTTTGCTACCAAATGGATTATTTGGGTTGTCCCTGGGAATGAAGTGTGGAAGATGCTTATATGGAATCATATTAACCTTGTCTCTGTCAAGGGAAAATTTCAACATGTGGGTTGGCTTGAAAAAATTCTTTATGCCCCATTTTTTCTATAAAGTATTCCCTTCCCCTTCAGTCTATTTGGAAAGCTTGGCAACACACTTGCTACCTTTTAAATGGGAAGATAATTTGCTACTGAAATAACATAAAATGGAGTTGCTTCCATATGGTTCAGGACATAGAGCAAACACACTTCCCAATCATCTAATTAAAGGGAAACCCTAAAGATCTCAATCTAGAGTATGCAAAGGAGAAAGAGATCTTGCATCTAGTCTTTAATATCTACTCTATCCTTTCTAATTGATTTTTGGATCCAAAACCCTAATTTGCAACCTGCAGAAGTCTTCCAATGATCTTCAATGCAAAGTGACAAATTTGAAAATTTTGAACACTTTGAAAACTTTCTCCAAACTTTCTCTTCAATGTGTCTTCAACCTAGACTTGCAAATCACACACTAAAGAGAGGGAAAGATGTTGTTTTGTTAGTAGATAGGGGTTTTCCTTGGTCAAAACCCGTTTTGGTAATCAAACCTTAAAATAAAATAAAATATGAATGGAGAATGATGAATGAACAAAATATGATGTTGCAACTCACCAACCCTAACAATAAAGTTCTACAAACATGTATGAAGTGGATCCAATAGATGTAGATCTTGACTCTTACTTGAATAGGATAGATCTTGACTTGAATGCTAGCTTGAATCATGAAACCTTACATCACAATTTTTAGCTCCAAAACAAACATGATGCATGAAGACTTTGACAAGATACTTGATGCTTGAATAATGCTCTAAAACACTTGAAAATATGCCATTGAATGCTATTGAATGCTCTTGTAAACACTTGAATGCTCTTGTGAACTCATCTTTTCTATAGGAATTCTCCTTCAACTTGCTAGGTGTAAGATGAGTGAAAGGAACTTGTATTTATACTTAATTATGCAAAAATTCCTGAAATTACAACACTACAAGCCAACATTAGATCTAGGAGGATAAAATCCCACCAAGAATTTGAATTAATTTTGATTTTGGGCCACATGGGACTCATACGCCCAAGGTGGTGTATGAGTCCCATTAGGCATAAATTATGGGACCATTTTCAAAAATTCTTAGAAAGGTGTAAAATCCAAATCGAGATCCAAAACCCTAGGTGGGACTCATATGCCCAAGGTGGTGTATGATTCCTAGACCACAAAATCTAGGCCACACAACCTAAAAGCACCTAAATTATTATTGGATGTTGGTTTTTTTTTATATTATCCTCAAAAAGATGCATTAAACAAGACTTGTAGATGCAACATAAGAACAATTAAAGCATGAAGAAGCTCAATTATTTAGTAAAACCCTAGAAAAGTGTGAAAGTGTGTTACAAAACTTTACAACACTCTTAAATAAGGTACAATTAAGTTTATTTACTTCACAAGGGCGCAAGACCTTATGTGCATATGTAAAAAATAGGGGAATATTATTTTTAATGACCTACTAGCTATATTTAGGCATAATTTAAACTAGAAAGAAGCCCTTCTTGTGGTTGGGTTACACCATAATATCAATGTTGATGAATTTAGGTTGCAATTTTATCTTATCTATGGAGAAATAGGAGTAAAGTTGTATTTAATAACCTTAGTGATCACTAGGGAGTTGCACTTCTAGGGCTTTACTCCAACAATTTTTATTCTCCGATTTCTCTTTTTCCTCATTTATAGGTCAAGGCTGAGAACAATTTAAAGATTGATTTTCAATTACAACTGATAAAAATCCAAGTTAACCAACTACTTAGCAAAGAAAGGTTATTATAGTGCAGGGCCTAAAGTATTACTTTCCAAATTGTTTCATTTCTTTGTTCACAACTGGTCTTACTAGATCATCATGTTGTTTTCTAGTTGATGTTTGATGTTGCCACAACTATATTATTTGTCGTTGTTCATGTTCCTATTTTCATGTATGTTGTAGTTGTTGTGATGATGGAGTCATGGTGTCCCTAATGAAGCTACAGTCTTCAATGAAGGACCTTTGCCAGGAAAGATATTCAACCACATAGAAAGTGTTGCAACAATGGAATGAAAAATAGATATTCTATTATGATGATGTGAGATGTTACAAGAGTACATATGCCAGATTAAATAGGAAAGAGTGAGAACCTAAAATGTATAAGATGTTGCCAAGAGTCAAAATCACACTATATGTGACATGTGAACCCTACCTAGGAAATGATAAAAGATTGAGATAAGTTCTAGAAAGAAAACTAATTCTATAGAAGGAATATTATCCCTACAAACATGGAAAGGGGAATTACCCCATTATTTATGATTTATCTAAAAAAGAAACATAGGACTAAATAATGCAAGACCTAAGTTAACTTATGCTAGTGTAATAATTAATTAATTACAATAACCACCCCCATAAGTGCAACTTAGGGAGGAAATGCAATTATTATGAAAAGATGATGGGTTCCTAATATGAGGCTATGTTAGGTTCCCATTTACATGATGAAGATGCAGAAAATCTCCCACAATCAGAGAAAAGGGGAAAACCTAGTGGGAACAAAACCCCTCTCCAAAAAGGAGATGAAAAAGAAAAAACTGATGGAAGAGTGATAGTTGGAGGACTCAACATCATCTCCCCAAGGAATAAAACCATCACAAAGATATAGAAAGAAACAAAAATAGGTGAATAGATATCCCCCCATAAAGGAGAGTAGTCCCCTCTAGGATGTCTTCAAAACCTATGATGAAATGAGAAGCCAAGTCTGAAAGACCTAATGTAAACTCATCCAAATGCCACAAGTATGAAGAGATGAATGTGTTGGAATATGGCTTTGAGATATTTTTTTGTCTACTTGTGTTGTCATTGATGACAATTGGAGTCAGTTCTATGGTCCACAGTGTTGGTATCGCTCCTACCAACAAGGGAAGTAAGATTCTATAATCTACCAAAAAAAGAATAAAGAACATGACATCTGGTTGATAAGATGATTTGATCACTTCATTGGATCACTATTTTGTGGTGTGGATCCCCTAGGAAGCTTGTTTAGCATGTACACTACCCTACTAATGAGTGTTGTGGTGTTGCTTTAGTCAAAATTTGAGTTAAGATGTCCAGAAGAATGATTCACAGTTTATTCTCTCATTTTAGCTGACCTATTTTGTATGGCATGTCACAGATGTATGTGGAGCATGTGCTTATCTATTTATTATGATTGGAGCTTTGGTGTGGGTCCCTACTATAAGTCTAGCCAACTTATGTGGGTACACATCAATTTTTGTTAGTAATTTGAGCCGACATAAGCAAGAATATTATATTTTGTTTTGAAGCCAACATATAAATGAAATCTTACTAGCAGATATATAAAGGAGATCAGTAATTAATTTTAAGTGTGTGTGGTGTGGTAAGAAGTGTGTGTGTGTGCACAAAAAAGTATAGAACAAATATATTGGCTATTATCAGAAGATCTATTTAGTGAATTTTTGCTTGTGCTACAGAAGGGTTTCAACAGAAGAGCAGAGTAGAGTTGAGCAGTAGTGTGAATTGGAAAAAAGATTCAAAATTTGATTATGTGCTTCATTGGAACTAAATCTAGGAAATTGTAGATGCTACATTCCCAGTTTAACACTTTGTTGTAATCTCAAATATTTTGTAGGGCAGTGAGCCTGAATGCAAGTGCATTCCCTTCTTTTTATACTTTTAACAGAGTATACATTGTGGATTAATCTCCACTGTGGTTTTTCCCCTAATAGGGTTTCCACGTAAAAATATCTGGTGTTATGGTGATCATTAATGTGATTGCATGTTTCCAACTATTTATATGTTGTGAATGCAATTAAAGGTTTAATTATTATTGTTGATAGTTTTAGATCTGATTTGAAAATCAAGTATAGTGGAACAATGATTCACCCCCCTTCTCAGTGTTCCTAGTGTCCAAAAATTGGTATCAGAGTAGGTTCCTCTTCTGAAGTTTAATAGCTTGAGGTGGATCTTGAATTACAATGGAT
This sequence comes from Sequoia sempervirens, assembly GCA_007258455.2. Lineage (NCBI taxonomy): Eukaryota > Viridiplantae > Streptophyta > Pinopsida > Cupressales > Cupressaceae > Sequoia > Sequoia sempervirens. Next base: position 533,987,433 of record VDFB02000017.1, read on the forward strand.
GCTGATAGTATTCAACAACAACTTATGGTGGTATTAAAACCCTAAGAGAGATATCAGGAGAATGTGAAAAGCTTGCTAAGGAAAATGCAACCCTAAAGCTTGAAATGGAATTTGTGGCCATGAAGTTAACTAAAGAACTTGAAGAAAGAAAGAAGAATGAGAATCTAGCCTAGTCGCTAAGAGAAAAATCTGAAGAATGCAACAAAATTAGTAGTAGATTCACTTAGTTGGAGATTGAACTGCAACAATCTAGAAACTATGAACACGAGCTTGAGAGATGGGTAGTTATTCTTGGAAATGAGCTTGCTATTGCAAATGAATTCAAGGAGAAGTTTAGGATAAGTTATGCTAAGCTTGATGAGATAACCAAAGTTCAAAAGGATACAAATGATAAGTGAGGTATTGGCTATGAGAAGGGTGAGAGCTCTGGATCTAGACAGAAGAACTCTGAAAAGAAGAAAAAAGGAAGAAGACATCTAGTAAGGCAACCTAATGCTCAAAAATTTAATGGATATTTCTTTGTTTGTGATAAATTTGGACATATGGATTCTTAGTGTAGAAGAAAGATAAACCCTAGCACTCCATCATTTTCTGGTCAGTGTTTTAAATGCAAGAAGTTTGGTCATAGGGCATTAGAACGTAAAAGTATGTATGTCAGTGCAAGTAACATTAAATGCTATACCTATGGAAGATTTGGACATGTTGCTAATCAATGTAGGTTAGGAGGAAATTAGTGGAATGGATGGTATAGACAGAAAAATATGATATGCTATAATTGTAACAAACTTGGGCACATTGCAAGATTTTGCCAGAACAAAAACATGAATAAAAGAGGTCCAGTTTATCAAGGAAGAAATTCACAGAAAAAAAAAGGTAAAGAAAAGGCATATGTGGAAGAGATAAGATATCAAATGAAGAAAACATGGGTGAAGAAAAGTGAATCTGATGAAGTAAATAAGGCTGTACCGAAAGCTCCCTCCGGTAACCCTTCTAGTAATTGATTTCAAGCCAGTGGCTTAGGGATTGTTTTTCATGAAAATATCTTGACCCCTTGTGTATAGTTGGTACTGAATTGCAAGACGTCGTCAGCTGTTGTGTTACTCATCATCAAGAGTATTAGCAATAATTTGTTGAGTTGGATGAAGTGGTATAGGTCCGCAGTCAAATTCTTCACTCGCTATCTGAAGTTTACAGACTAACTGGATCATGTAGGGCAACACATTTAATGCAGTAGAAAGTTAAGTATGTGAAGTTATAAAAGGGCATTTGAAACCATAAATTGTCATAGTGCATTGTGTAAGGAAAGTAAGGTGCGGAAACAACTATCCTAATGTCAAAACCATAGGGGAGAATGTAGATAGTGATTATAATTTTCAAATTACAATCCAACTAAGACACACATGAAAGATTTATAGAAACAAAAATAATACTCAAAGACAATGAACAACAGATTTACGTGGGAAACCCTTTTAGGAAAAAACCCACCACACCAAGCTGAATCTCTTTGTATTTCAGTAACAACAAATTACATACAAATCAAAGATACAACTCTCTGGTATTAGTTCATAGTAGTTTTTTTCACTGTTCAATCTCTTACATAAATTTCTCTCAACAATCTGATACCTCAAACTCAGAATCAATTTCTTAAATCTTATCACATTCTAATTTTTATCTTCTGTTCACCCTTATCTTCCATTTCCCCATCTTAGAAAGTTTCCTCTTGAGCATTGATTTTTCCCTGAATGCAGTTCAGCTCCAGCATCACAACTGTTGCAAAAATCCAACTGCCAACCATTTGAATTTCGCTTCCTCTGATTGGTCTACGAGATTCCACATAGGATAGTCATCAATTAGTCAAGGAAGTTCAACCTATGTTTTCATGTCGATGAGACACTAACCATGTCTCCCTGATGCCAACACAGCCAACTTTCAAAGTCACCAAGAGTCCTTTCAATCAGCAAGAGGTTACACCGAGTCCAGAGAGCTATCGCTAAGACTCGCCTAGTTGCCAAGACCTCATACTGAATCCACCACCATCCATTGCATTCCTATTGTCAGAAAGACTATTGTCTTTTTCCAAGACATCATGCCAAGCCTTCATGTGCTATTCTGAAGTCACACAACCATTGGCAAGATCATCGCAGTTTGCTAATACTTCATACCAAAGTCTTCAAGTCATGCTGAAAAGAACACTCGTCGACAAGACTTACCACTCGCCAAGAGGTTACACTGAGACTTCTTATGTTACATCGAAGTCACACAGCCTTCGGCGAGACTTGACGAGTCAACAAGATTTCATACCGATAAGGTAAGGTTTCCATTGAATAGTCTACCACTTTCACCGAGAGGTCATAGCAAACACAACATGTTACCTTGAAGACCATATACTATCGGTGAGACAATCTGTCAGTCGCTAAGACTTCATATCGAAGTCTTTATGTCACCGTGAAGACTCCAAGTGTATCCCTGTCGGTGAGACCTTCATCAATCGCTGGGACTTCATGCCGAAATGACTTGTGTTACTCCGATGACTCAAGTCACTGGGAGTGACACCGAAGACACTCGATACTAAGCACATATAGCTTTGTCGGTGAGACATTCCACTCGGTGAAAGGTTATAGCAAATACCAATAGGTCACAATGACAACACCAGTTGGTGAGACAACAACATTGTCTCGACGACATGAACATTTCAAAAAGATTCAGAACAACTAGTCGGCCATACATCAATAATGTCACACCAACTTTTCCCTTCAGGAGTTACATGCTAGTAAGAATTGAGGCACCTATTCCAACAATCTCTCACTTGAAGATCTTACTAACACCTCCAGAGCATAATAAAACTAATGAAATTCATGGGCCAAGAGGCCCATCGAATTGACACACCACCTGTACTTGTCTATGCTCACAGGCTTTGTCAATGCATCTGCAACATTCTCCAAAGTATCCACTTTCTCCAAAGAGACCTTCCCATCCTCCACCATATCTCGTACAAAGTGATACTATACATCTATATGTTTCATCCTGGCATGGAACATAGGATTCTTTTCCAAACATATAGCACTCTGAATATCACAGTAAATAGTAATTTTTCCTACATCAAAACCAATGTTAGAGCACAAACATTTTAACTAGATTGCTTCTTTATAGGCATGTGTAGCTGCCATGTATTCTGCCTATGTAGTGGACAAAGCGACTACAACTTGCTACTTGCTCATCCAACTCACTGTACCACCATTCATCATGAAAATATATCCACTAGTGGATCTCCTACTATCAATGTCCCTTGCCCAATCAGAATCCACATAACCTTGAATGTTGAGAGTCCTTTATGATTCAACCAAGTTACCATTGTAACACAAAGCATAGTCTAAAGTACCCTTCAGATATCTAACCACTCTCTTCATAGCATCCCAATGTGTCCTTCCAGGATTAGCCATAAATCAACTAAGCACTCCCACTGCTTGGGCAATGTCTGGCCTTGTACAGACCATTGCATACATAAGGCTGCCAATCACACTAGCATAAGGTACACTGGTCATGTCCTCCATCTTAGTAGGAGATTTTGGATAGTCTTCAACAAATAGCTTCGTTCCCTGCAAAACTAGAACAACTAGCTGCTTGTAATCAGTCATGCAAAATCTTTCTAGAACAGTCTTAACATACTTACCCTGACTAAGCCAAAGTTTTCTATTCTTTCTGTCCCTGGCTATTTCCATTCCCAGAATATACCTTGCTACACCAAGATCTTTCATTTCAAACTTTGCAGACAACTAAGACTTAAGATCATAAATCATTAAATTACTATTTCCTATGAACAACATATCGTCAACATAGAGAGCACTAATAAGAACTTGATCACTTTTAGCTTTCTAATACGCATAGTGATCAGATTTTGATCTTAAAAATCCTAATGACAAAACGAACATGTCAAACTTTTAGTACCACATTCTAGGAGACTATTTAAACCCATACAGAGATTTCTTCAACTTGCAAACCAATCTTTCTTTACCTTTTTCCACAAAGTGCTCCGACTGGGACATATAAATTTCTTCTTCAAGGTCACCATGAAGAAATGTGTTCTTCACATCCATCTATTCAATCTCTAAGTCGTACGCTACTACAAGTGACAAAATAAATCTAATAGATGTTAGCTTAGCTATAGGAGAAAAGATTTCTCCATAATCAATTCCCTCTACCTGGGAATAACCCTTTGTAACCAGCCTCGCTTTATATTTTTCTACACTGCCATCCAGACCAATTTTCTTTTTAAATACCCATTTGCAGCCCACAACTTTTCTTCCTTTAGGCAATGGCACCAAACTCTAGGTATCATTCTTTTCTAATGATGCCATCTCTTCTTTCATGGCTTCCAACCAAGAGTTTGAATCAGACATTTTAAATGCCTCTTTCATAGTCCTAGGTTCATTTGTGATAGAAATTAAAGCATAGGCACAAGTAGACTCTATCAAAGAAAACCCATACCTATTAGGTTGCTTTCTTTTACGAGTTGACCTCCTCACAGGCTGAGGCTGAGGTGGTTTTTCATCTTCTTCAGAACTTTCAAAGCTACTTGAGCTTTCCTCAGTATCAGGTACATTTTGATTTTTCAATTCCTCTTTATTTGGTGTCGGAGGAATTTTTGCTACATCCTTTTCATTTTCTGATTTCTTCTCTGACTGCAGATCCAGTGTAGAAGGCTTCAGCTCACGAAAGATAACACTTCTACTATACAAAACCTTCCCAGTCTTAGGGTTCCAAAGCTTGTATCCTTTTATGCCGGCACTATAGCCAATAAAAATACACTTTACAACTTTGTTTTCCAACTTAGATCTTTTTTTCAAATGACACATATGCATATGCCTCATAGCCAAAGACACAAATATGTCTTAGAGAGGGCTTTCTTCCAGACCATGCTTCCAAAGGTGTCTTCTCAACAAGAGCAGAGTTAGGAGAACGATTTACCAAGTAACATGTTGTAGAGACTGCTTCAGCCTAGAACTTCTCCTCCAAGACAGCACTGCTCAGCATACTTTGTGCTCTTTCCATTACTGTCCTATTGAACCTTTCAACAACTTCATTTTCCTGTGGAGTGTAAGGATTAGTCTTATGTCTTTTAATCCCATGATCTGTACAGTACCTTTTGAATTCATCTGAAAAAACTCACCGCCATTGTCAGTCCTTAAACATTTTATTTTCCTACCAGTCTGATTTTCAACAAGGTTTTTAAATTTCTTAAACCGACTGAACACTTTTGATTTACTTCTCAGAAAATATACACATGCTCTTCTTGAATAATTATCAATAAACGACATAGTATCTTGATTTAGACAAAGAAGTAACATTCACTGGACCAAACACATCAGAATGTATATAATCAAGCAAACCAGAAGATTTGTGAGGACTGGAATAAAATTAAACACAGTGTTGTTTACCATATATACAATGTTCACAAAACTCGAATTCAAGGTTACAGTCTTCAAGCCCCTCAACCAGATTTTTATTCTTCAAGGTTTTTAAACCTTTCTCACCAATGTGGCCTAGCCTATGATGCAAGAGCATAGTCTTTTCTACTAGAAGTTTAACCTCCATGGAGTTTACACTCTCAGGAATGTTTTCCTCTTTTCTTCCATGAGTAGCTTTCTGTGACTTCATAGAGACACTATTGCATTGAATAGCTTGTGCATCCAACTTGTACAAGGTACCAATTCGAACACCCCTAGCCAACACCATAGAGCCTCTAGTCATCTTGCAACCATTTCTAGAGAATGTGACATGTACTCCAATATCATTCAACTTACTTACAAAAAGTAAATTACGAGCTAGACCTGGTATATGCATCACATCATTGATTCCCTTCACTCTTCCATCAGGGAATTGAATTCTAACTCTTCCACGACCAAAAATTTTCAAAGATGAATCACTTGACAAATACACCTTTCCACCATTGTATTCTTCATACTTTGTGAACTAGTCTCTATGAGATGTCATGTGGAAAGATGCTCCAGAATCAATCAGCCAGACATAATCTGATGCCCGTGTAGCCAAAGCTGCTATGAAGGCATCTGCATCAATTTGAGAAGAATAATTGTCAGAAGAGGTCTTCTTCTTCTTATTTTTCTCCTCCTTGTAATCCTTTCAGACATGACCAGGTTGCCCACAATTCCAGCACATCACCTTGGACTTCTTGCCAGGAGACTTTGATCTCCCTTCTGATTTTGATCTGGATTTCTTGTCCTTCTTCTTGCCTTTCTCCTTCGATCTGCCTCTAATAGCTAGAGCCTCCTTCGCCATCTCATAATATTTCCTTCTCATCTCTTCTGACAACAAAGAAGCAACAACATCTTCCATCTTGAAAATGGATGTTGTACTCCCAATAGCCATCACTAGGTGATCCCAAGAATTAGGCAGAGAACATAGCAGCAACATGCAACGATGTTCATCTTCAATCTTTACACCAATAGATGTTAACTGTGCAATCAACATGTTGAAAGCATTGAAGTGATCAACAATAGATCCCCCCTCCTGCATTCTCAAAGAGTATAACTTCTTCCTCAAGAAAAAATTGTTCACCAAGGACTTGCCCTAATAAATAAATGCCAGTCTTTTCCACAAGGAAGATGCAATCTTTTCTTCATGAACGTTCAAAATAATAGAGTTTTCCAAATAGAGCCTTATCAACCCTTTTGAATTTCTATCTTCTAGGTCCCAATCCTTTTGCTTCATGTCTTGAGGTTTTGTTCCAGACATAACATTCCAAGGATCTCGGTCCACTAACATATCTTCCATTTTGAGTTTCCACAACTCAAAATTGCTACCATTGAATTTCTCTATTTCCATCTTTTTGGATGTGCTCGCCATCTTAATGTGTAACTAAGTTATTAGACCTCTACCAAACTCCCACTGAAAAAGAATTGACATAAAAAACCCAACCCACTAACAAGGATAACACAACTGGCCAGACTCTGATACCACTTGTAAGGAAAGCAAGGTGTGGAAACAGCTATCCTAATGCCAAAATCATAGGGGAGAATGCAGACAGTGATTATAATTTTCAAATTACAATCCAATTAAGACACACATGAAAGATTTACAGAAAAAAAATAATACTCGAAGAAAATGAACAATAGATTTATGTGGGAAACCCTTTTGGGAAAAAACCCACCACACCAAGCTGAATCTCTTTGTATTTCAATAACAAAAAATTACATACAAATCAAAGATACAACTCTCTAGTATTAGTTCACAGTAGTTTCATTCACTATTCAATCTCTTATAGGAATTTCTCTCAACAATATGATACCTCAAACTTAGAATTGATTTCTTAAATCTTATCACATTCTAATTTTTATCTTCTATTCATCCTTATCTGCCATTTCCCCATCATAGAAAGTTTCCTCTTGAGTGTTGATTTTTCCCTGTATGCAGTTCAACTCTAGCATTGTAACTGTTGTAAAAATCCAACTGCCAACCATTTGAATTTAACTTCCTCTAATTGGTCTACGAGATTCCACCTAGGATAGTCATCAATCGGTCAAGGACATTCAACCTGTGTTGGCATGTCAGTGAGACACTAACCATGTCTCTCTGATGCCAACACATCTAACTTTCGAAGTCACCAAGAGTCCTTTCAATAGGCAAGAGGTTACACCGAGTCCAGAGAGCTATCGCTAAGAATTCACCTAGTCACCAAGACCTCACACCAAATCCACCACCATCCATTGCATTCCTATTGTTAGCAAGAATATCGTCTTTTGCCAAGACATCACGCCAAGCCTTCATGTGTTATTTTGAAGTCACACAGCCATCGACGAGATCATTGCAGTTTTCCAAGACTTCATACCGAAGTCTTCAAGTCATGATGAAAAGAATACTCATCGATAAGACTTACCGCTCGCCAAGAGGTTACACCGAGACTTCTTATGTTACACTGAAGTCACATAGCCTTCAGTGAGACCTCACGAGTCAGCGAGATATCATACCGATAAGGTAAGGTTTCCACCGAATAGTTTACCACTTTCGCCGAGAGGTCATAATGAACACAACATATCACCCTAAAGACCATATACTATTGGCGAGACACTATGTCAGTCGCTAAGACTTCATATTGAAGTCTTTGTGTCACCACAAAGACTCCAAGTGTATCCCCATTGGTGAGACCTTCATCAGTCGTTGGGACTTCATGTCGAAATGACTTGTGTTACTCTGATGACTCTAGTCACTGGGAGTCACACCAAAGACACCTGATACCAAGCGCATGTAGCTCTGTTGGTGAGACATTCCACTTGGTGTAAGGTTACAATGAATACCAACAGGTCATAGTGACAACACCATTTAGCGAGACAATAGCATTGTCTCGACAACATGAACATTTCAAAAAAATTTAGAACAACTAGTCAACCAGACATCAATAATGTCACACCGAATTTTCCCTTCAGGAGTTACATGCCAGTAAGAATTGAGGCACCTATTCCAACACATTGATTTTTCCAATAAGATTTTCAATTACTATCTTAGGTGGCCTCATGTTGTTGGAATGTATAAGGATAAGTTGGAGGAAATTGTAAATGAGCTTGTCAGAACCAAATAGGAATACAATATGCTTTTAGACAAGAATGGAGAAGTTAAGAAGAAGCTTCATAGTCTACAGGTTGAGCATGCAAAGGTACAGTTTGCTAGAAATACTCTTATGGACACCTTCTAGAAAGTAAAGGACCTAACTGAAGGCAAACTAGAGCAAATGGTTGAAGTTATGAAGAGGGGAAAATTTGGAAGAAGCAATCATCATTCCTAAATCTCTTATTCAGATCATCAACAGTACATCAAAGAATAACAACTTGATTATAGCAATTGGGATTGTGGTGGACTATTGGAAGAAATTCCTTCTAGAAATAGAAGTTAAGTATAAAATAATCTTCTGACTTTTACAACATTTTTCCAAACTTTGATCAAACTCTCTATTTTGCAAAGGGAGAGGATAAGGAGAGAAGTGTTAAAGAAAAGGAAAAAGTAATAGAAGCTTTGTCATTGATGTCAACGGGGGAGAGAATGGAGTGAAAAATTCCTTGACATCCAAAAGGGAGCAGTAATTTTGGTTTTGATGAATTTTTGGTTTTGACACTTAGTCAAATTTTCATTAATTGTTGCCATCAATGCCAAAGGGGGAGATTGCTGGCATATGGCTTTGAAAGATCATTTTTGGCTACTTGTGTTGTCATTGATGGCAACTAGAGTTAGTTGTATGATCCATAGTGTTGGTATCATTCCTACCGACAAGAGAAGTAAGATTTTGTAATCTACCGGCATAAAGAATAAAGAACAGGACATCCGGTTGATAAGATGATCTGATCACTTCACTGGATCACTATTGTGTAGTGTGGATCCCCTAGGAATTTTTTTTTATCACGTACACTATCCTACTAAAGAGTTTTGTGGCGTTTCTTTAGTCAGAAATTGAGTTAAGATGTTCAGAAGAATGATTCACAGTTTATTCTCTCATTTTGGCCGACCTATTTTGTATGGCATGTTGCAGATGTATGTGGAGTATGTGCTTAGCTATTTCTTATGATTGGAGCTTTGGTTTGGGTCCCTACTATAAGTCTAGCTGACTTATCTGGGTATGCATCAATTTTTATTAGTAATTTGAACCGACATAAGCAAGAATATTATATTATGTTTTGAAGCCAACATATAAATGAAATATTACTAGCAGATATATAAAGGAGATTGGTAACTCATTTTAAGTGTGTGTGGTGTGGTAAGAAGTGTGTGTATGGTGTGGTAAGAAGTGTGTGTGCGAAAAAGTGAAAAACATATATATTGGCTATTAGTAGATCTATTGAGTGAATTTTTGCTTGTGCTACAAAAGTGTTTCAGTAGAAGAGCAAAGCAAAGTTGAGCAGTAGTGTGAATTGGACCAAACATCAGAATTTGATCATGTGGTTCATTGGAATTGAATCTAGGCATTTGTAGATGCTACATTCCCAATTCAACACTTTGTTGTAATCTCAAATATTTTGTAAGGTAGTGAGCCTTCCCTCTTTTGAGCAGTGAGCTTGAATGCAAGTGCATTACCTTCTTTTTTATACTTTTAACAGAGTATACATTGTGGATTAATCTCCATCATGGTTTTTCCCCTAACAGGGTTTCCACTTAAAAATATCTGGTGTTATGGTGTTCATTAATGTGATTGCATATTTCCATCTGTTTATATGTTAATGCAATTAAAGGCTTAATTATTATTGTTGATAGTTTTAGATCTAATTTGAAAATCAAGTATAGTATAACACTTATTCACCCCGCTCTTAGTGTTCCTAGTGTCCAATAGAATGAATCTTGCCTTGCTGAAACAAATCTCAACTGAGAGGTAGATGTAGAAGAAGATGGAGCCAAGAGAAGAGCCAAGTCTAACCAACCACTACAACCCTGGCGAGGAGGATTAGAATTGCTTCCTACCCTAGATTCTAGAGAGTCAGGAGTAGGTTGAGCATGATCCCAAAACTTGGTAAACTTGTTTACCTTGGAGTGATGATCTACTTCTCCATAGGAAACAAGTGTGTCAAATCGATCCTTGATGATAGCTAGATATGATGTGAATTCAATTTTTAAACCCTCCTAAGCAAGTTGATAAAAAAAGAGCAGATTGTGGGCCATTTGAGGAATATATGCAGCATCATACAACCATCCCCCCTCCAAAGCAACATCACAAATAGAATATTTGTAGTGAACATCCTATCGAAGTCTGAAGGTATCATGGAATCCCAAAGAATATGATCCTAAGAATATCGTGAATGACCCAACCTTCCCTTCTATCAACTAGAGTAGTGATCAAAGCATTTCCCTTGCCATGAATCTCAGTTGTGACAATCCTAGCAATGCCTAATGATGAATCTTCATTAGAAGAAGAGTGAGGTGATTTTATAGAAGAAGGAGGAAGAGTGATGTCATGATCTCTGAGAATCTATCTCAGCTCATGTATCTCCCTCTTAAAACATGTCTCCTCACTATGACCAAGCCCATTACAAAAACTGCACTTGGGCCTCTCCCTCTCAGGCTTTTCTTCCTTGTGTTGTGATGATTGAAAAGATCTTGTCTTACATTTTCCCTTATTCTTTCCTTTTCCTTTGGATGGTGCTACAACAAGAGCATGAGACTTTGAAGATGAATAATCTTGATTGAGTTTTGATTGCTGTCTAGTTAGCCACTCACAAAAGTCTTGAATGAAGGCATCACAAAACTATCTCCACGGCCATCCATTGTAGAATAGAATGAAGTAGCAAAATAAGAAAAATAACCTTTTAACTTTGAAAAGATCATGAAGATGCATTCCTTGTCAGTTTTATCTTTGCCACACCCTGATAGTAGTGTCCTCAAAGACTTGAATTTTACCAAATAGTCTTCTATGGAGGGGAACTGATCAACTGAGAGTGAAGAAAGCTCTGACTCTAACTACAAAGCTTGAACATCCCTAACAAAACTAAACAAATCCTTGAGTTTATCCCAAACCTCATTAGGAGTGGAGCATCCCTCAATATGGAAAAACAAGGAGTTGGAGACATGAAGGGAAATAAGTCCCATAGCCCCCTCACACTTGATTCGATGCTGAAATTTATCACATTCCTTGGTCAAATGTGGCTGATTTTCATTCAATGTTGACCATAGGCCCTTCGACCAGAGGAGACAATGCATGTTGACTTTCCATGTATGATAATTGTGGGGTGTGAGAATCTCAAATCTTGTATCTGCCATTAGAGAAAGAACAACTATACACTACAAAAAATATTTCAAAAGGAAATGTTGGAATTTGATGATGTATCAATGATCAACTAAAATGAAGCCTCCTTGATACAAACAACTCATTCCAAAAAAGTAGGATGTTCAAGTGAAAACAAAAAACACTTAAGGTGACAAACAACCAAGACACTTCACCTGAAGTTGATTCTGAAAGGAATGAAGGATTAATGAAAAATAGACTACAATACCTCGCTGATGCTGTGAGAATGGTAGAAATTTGACAAATTAAAAAAGAGATATCATGTTCCAAGCTCAAATCAGGGTTTTCACTTCAACTGGATAGAATTTTTGATGACAAAATAATTTGGAAAATGCTACTAGTATTGTAATCATACTACTATAGCTATTTGTTTTGCTATTGGTAATCATACTACTATAGTTTTTATCTTCTAATATAACACTTGGTTTCAAACACTCTGAAGTATTTGACAGTAGGAATACTTCCATCCCACAACTCATAGGGAGTCTTTACATTGTTTTCTCTTTCTTGAACTCTATTTAGAATGCAAACAACAATATGAATTACTTCTCTCTAGTAGACTTCTGGTAGGTTTTCCTCTATCATCATTATTCTTGCAACTTCTTGAATAGTCCTATAATTTCTTTCAACCACTCCATTCTGCTCAGAATTCCTAGGGATAAATAAATTCCTCTTTATCCCATGATCTCACAAAAACTGTTTGGTGCAGGGGCACCTACAAACATGTAATTACAAAGTGCATTATATGAGGGCTAGTCTAGGAGTTAGTGATAGTACGAGTCATTTTTGTGCTAATGAGGTCCATGAAACCACTCATGATGTAATAAGGTTTAGATGAGCAATTTAATGTAGGTTTGAGTCTTTAGAGGGAACTTTGGGAGACTAAGTTGAAAATCTTGAGTTATCATTAGTAGACAATGCATAATTAGCAATGTAAAGGGTTAAAAACCTCTTAAAGAAAGGTGGTTAGGTGGTTATAGGTGTTGGAGGAGGTTATTGAAACTATATGTAGTTGGTTCCATCATTGTAAGAACAATTTTGAATATCTTGAATGAAGAAAGTTAGTTTTGCTTTGAAATGACACGTTTTCTTTGTATTTCCTGAACTTTGCTTGGCTAGAACAATTCGTACAACTTCAAATTTTGGTTGAAGGTTGACATGGAATGTTAGGGCATTGAGTCTACTTTGAAATGCTTCAAGTTTGATTGAAAATCATTAATTTTGGCATGAGTTATCTCTATTGTTCTAAAACTACTCTATTTTGGTGCAAGTTGGTGGGTTGAGAGTAATAAAATGAGTTATTAGGGAATTCCACCTACTACAATCTTTGTGACTTAGTGGAATGACCCCATTTTTAGTAATATAGGTTTCCAAATGTTGTGAAGGTTTGAAAGAATGTGTTTGTGGATTTTGGGTGTTGCCCTAGGTTGACTTTAGGTGATTCTCCTTATGAAAGTGAGTAACTAAAGAGTGGTTTATGAGTTATGTAGAAGGAATAACCTATGTAATGAAGTTTAAAGCTTGTGCAGGCATAATTATGAATGTTTGAACAGGTGCAGGGTCTGGGGAGGTCTGGAGGTATTATTTGCAATAAACCCTCCTTTTGAAGGCCTAGAATCAAGGGTTTTATGGTTTTCCATGTTGGAAAAGTCATCTATAGAAACTAGTAGAGGATTTAGTGGTTTTTGGTAATTTTAATTGATTCCCCAAAGTTTCATAAGGTTTGGTGGAGTTTAGAGGGTACTTTCTTTGTAAAAGTGGGCTAATCCACTAGCCTTTTCCATGGTAGGTGTATTGGATCTTTGAACTGGTCCTAAAAAGTTGATATTGGTTACCCTATATGTTGTATAACTTGAAAAAGGGTATCTTAATCATCCCTATGTTTGTTAGGAATTTTGGAAAATATTCATGAAAAGCCCTAAACTAGGTTTGCACTAAAACTAGGGTTGAAGGGTGAAATTGGGAAATTGTGTTTCTGATGATAGTTGAACTTGGAAGACTAATTGAATTGCTTTATATGATCATTTTAATCTTATTAGATGCCTCTTGAGGGAAAGTTGTCAATTGGATTGAGATTGAGCCTCCTGATTCTACATCATAGTGGTATCAGAGAGAGGTTGTAGATCTCTTAAAGATTAAAGGAGAAGCATTTGAAGGAGAAAGGACATCATGTATATCAGAGGTTTGAATGAGAAGGAGACATAGACAAGGAATGCAATTTTCAAGACTACGTGAAAGTGCAAAGGTAAGGTATGCAATGTTATGGTTGATTCAAGTAGTTTGGATAACTTGGTAGCTCTTGAAATGGTTGAAAATTTAAACTTAGAAAGGTTTCCACATGATTCACCTTATTATGTTTCATTGATGAATGGTGAGAACACATTTTTGGTTAGAGAGAAATCATGGGTTGAATTTCAAATAGGTGAATATAAGGACAAAATATTATGTGATATTGTGCCATTGAACTCTTGTCATGTAATGTTTGGGAAACCATGGTGTTGGGAAAGAGTTGTTGTGTACTATGGTAGGGATAATAGTTACCAAATTAAAAAGGATGGGACGATTTATGATTTGACTTCATTGGTGGAAGAAGATCATGGCCAAGACAAGAAAACAAGGGTGTTGCTATATGAAAGACAAAAGTTCCAAGGATACAAAGAAGACAAAGACAAGGAAGAGGAAAAAGGGCATAACATAGATATAGTGGAGAAAGAAAAGCACCATGAAGAAGTATTGAAGAAGACCGAGCAACTTGAAGAAAAAAAGGAAACAAAGAAAGTGAAGGTCAAAAGTGAAAAGACCTTGAAGGCATGAGATAAGGATGGAGAATGTGATGAATACAAAGTTGCAGTCACCACCTGTGAAAGTATTACTGAGACAACAAGGGTAGCAGCAGATTCAAAGTTGAAAATTGTGAAGGATGGTGAGAAAGAAGAGGTCAGGAATGACAAGACCTTGAAAAAGTAGGTTAGGCATGAATTTTGTGTTGAAGATAAGGAACAAGTAAGAGTTTGTTCAATAAGGAATGATAGTGTTCTAGGGTAGGAAACCATGAAGAATGTAGAGGTATATGAGATTGAGGCAGAGTGTTGTGAAAAGAATATGCTTGGGATAGAGATCCTCAAGAGAAGAGATGAGGTTATGAAGAGTGAAGAAGAGTTACAAGAACACAAGCCATGTGGGCATGATGAAAACACAAGGGGAGGGGTGAGTTATCCATTGAATGGGAAAGAAAGTGAAAATAAGCGAGCATATGGAGATGTGATTGACAGACCTAGGGATAAAGAGGCCTTAAAAACTGAGGTAAAGGTGGAGGATGAAGGTACCAAAGATGACAACAAAGGAACAAGCCTTGAAAGGATTGAAGGTGATGAGAAGATCATGGTTGGGATATTTTTGTGTCCTTTAAGGATGAGTGAAGATAAAAGACAGTCAAGCATTGCAAATATAGTGAGTTGTAGCACTGAAGACATAGAGGTAGAAGAATAAGATAAGTTGAAGATGAATGGGAACAAGTACCAAAGGAAATGGGAAGTGATGAGTAGGTTGGTTGTGGAAAATAAATGTGAGAGAATAGTAATTAGGGGAGATGAAGGAAAAATGGATTGTATTCTTGAAGTTGATAGGACCAAAGTCCTTGGAATGGAATCTCAGTGGTCTATGTGTGTGTGAAATGTTAGTATAAAAAATAATAATAAAAACACACCAATCCAACATTAAACTAAAGAAAACTTCTTAAAATGAAATAAAATAAACAAATGAAGCTTCTTGAGAACCATTCCATTGTCCTCTATCTACAATGATTCACTTGAAATTGCTGCTCTCAGATTATACAAGCAAAGCTTCTTAGAATGGCAATCTATAAAATGAGTATGAAGATTACTTTTCTATCCTAAATGCTGATGAAGTGAATACGGATATGCACAGGGGCTGTGGATTGTAAATGCTGTTAAAACTATGATATGGATTTATAAGCCATGATATGAAATACAAATATGCTAATCTATGCTTCTAAGATGATATGGATGCTGGGAGATTGTGTAATTGAAAATTGGCTATAATTTTCCCGTACAAAAGCTTCTTTTTTTTTTTGGAGACCTGACAGTCCCTTTTATAGATTTTCACAGGCAAGAACCTAGCTGGCAAAGATCAATGGATATAAGATTGTCTGGTAATTTTGAATGGTGAGAGATGGAGAGGTTGAGAGGAAGATGGAAGATGTTGGGAGGTTGGAGAGAAGAATGGACGTTTGTCTTCAACCCATGGGAACAAGCTTGCTCAGAAACAGAGAAATTAATTTTTTGTTTTTGAAGTTTGTTTCACGGTTGTTGAGGATAATCCAAATTAAATAAATAAATTTATTTAATTTTATGTGAACTTGAGGATTTAAAATATTTTTGAAATATTTGATGTGAGGACTATAGAAGATTTAATTAAATATTTAGAATATTTAATTGTAAATGAACTTTAGAAGAATTAATTAAATATTTGGAAATATTTAATTGTGAATGGAATTTAGAAAAGACCATTCAATCTTTATCTGAATAAAATATTCAAACCAAGATTATCTAATAATTAATATAAATAAATCGTAATGTTTATTTAATTAATTAAGAAATGGATAAAAAAGAGTGATTAAATAAACTTATTTATTTAATCGAAATGAAAGAATAAACAATATAAATAAATCATCTAGATTTATTTATACGTAGATTGAATTTAGAGACTTAATTAAATATTAAAAATATTTGATTAATTACCAGACTATTGTGATGTGACCATTTTTAGATGTATACATTTTGCCCCTCTTTGAAGTGATGTGTTTTACACATTACTTCAAAGAATTTTGAAATTTGTCCCAGATGTTGTTTGTCAAAATGTTGATAGGTATATGCCCCCTCGGATGATGAATCGATAAGATTTTGATTTTTTGAATTTTTTAGATTTTTTTTGGAATATTTTTATTTTTATTTTTATTTTTATGATTTTTATGATGTCGATTCATCGTTCAAAAATTATGATGTGAAGAGATTGACGTGAAAAGATGTGGAATGAAAAATTGTTGATCAAAATTGCCCCTGCAATGATAAAATGTGATAAAATTACCCAATTTTTCCTTTAAATAGGTTAAAAATGTCATTTTCCATGTCATTTTCTAATTTTAACCTAGTAAAAATTGTAATTTTCAAGCTTTGGAGTGAAAAAGATATGTTAGAGTAAAGGTTTTAACTTAATTATGTTAATTAAGTTACCTTTATTCCTCTCTTAAGATTTCACTTTAGTTGCATATTGTGACATTTAATAATTACATTAATTATTAAATGTCTACCTATTAGGGTTTCTTTTAGGGTTGCACAATCTCCTTTTATAAGGATTGATCATTGTATTTTACAATCAGCTCTCTGTTAATACATTTTTCATATTTTAGAGTTTCAAAACCCTCTCTTGCTTTTTTCTCCATTCTCTTCCATGTGACAGGTATCTCTTGCATGCAGGTGTTCTTGGGCTCTGAAGTTGGACCTGACAACTTCTACATGGCATCAGAGCGGATCTGCTAAAGCCTATTCTTGTTTTGAAGATTTTGGATCTTCAGGGTTTGTGAGGTTGGCTTTCACAACTTCAACATGATTAGAGGGGTTTTCCATCATTTTTTAATAAATTTTGATCTTGATATCTCAAACAGTGCATGTTGGTGAAAAATGGACCTCATGGGTGCGCTCAGAAGGCCCAAAAACCCCTATTTTCATATAAGATATGATAGGGTTTTCTAAAAATTAATTTTTTAGTTTTTTGGGGAATCTTAAAATAGCTACTAGAGAAATCCGTACGGATCCGTACGAATCCGTATGCATGCATCAATTTTTGTGCCATTTTGGTTTCTGTGCTACCTCAATTTTCATGCATGAAGGTTTGGTTTCTTCATTTTTCTATTTTGATGTTGTTTTCCTCAGTCAAATTCAGATCATACTTTTTGCACTCTCGGAGCCATATCTTTTGCATACGGACTCCATTTTTCACAAACAAATAGGTGTTGGAAAGGTGTTTCTATGATCTTTCCAGATCTGTCATTTATTTTTCTAAAATCTGCCCCATGTACTTTTTATTCAATTTTTTGTGTTTTCACACATTTGTCAATTACTTGGACTTTTTGGCACTTGGAAATGATTTGTTTGCGTGGGATGGATTTATTTGATCTGATTTATCAGTATTGAGGTTAGTTTTCTTAGATTTTTTAAGTTGAAGAGTTATCATGGGTTTTTCTACTCACCCTTCAGTTGTTTTTCTAGAACGGGGTAATTATGAGTCATGGGCAAAGGGCATACTTACACACTGTAGGTGGCTTAATATTTTGCCTTATTTGTATGATCACCTACCTGAACCAACAACTTCAAAGGGAAAACTAGCTAGGGATATCATTAGAAATCACATAGTAGGACTTATACGGTCTAGTGTTGATTTTGACACTGTGTGGGCTATATCGGGCATTGATTGTCCTCACTCACTTTGGACATGTCTTTGGGAGATCTATGGAGACCCCAGTCTTTCTCCATTCCCAGAGGATCCTACTTCAGATTTTCTTGTACCCATTAGTTGGAGAGAGAACACACCTTTTGATCATGATACTTTAGAGGAGCTTTAGTATTTAGACACCCTTACATAGTCTGATGAATTAGAGGATTGTCTCACAGTTCCTACTCTTTAGACTGAGATTATACATGCATTAGCATCTCCTGTTGTTCCTGATCAATTTGAAATTTCCACATCTTTGGCTCCTATTGATTCAGTTAAGCAGGACATCATCCATCTTCTAGAGATAGCACCATGAGATTCTTTTTTCACAAACATTTCATTCTTGTTTGTTGAATCTCACATTGCAGATTTGGAGGATTACTTTAAGGATTTTCAGCTCCTCTTTGTTGACAGCCATATTCCAACTATTAGCCCACCATCATCTATGCATTCAGAGGTTGTAGTTTTTGAGTCTTCAGTTTAGTTTGGATTTGACATCTTTTGTTTCAATTTAGACAGAGAGATTCTTCAACATCCTATTATGGCACACATCTTGAGACAGATTGATTCTTCTCTCTTCACAGGGTTTCTTCATCTTCATCCTTTGGATCCATTTCTTCCCAAGGGGAGGAATATTATTTGCTGCTTTAGGATATCTTTCTAAATTCTACATCAGGCATCTACCATTGCGACATGAGTTTCTTTATTGTGGGGGGTCCTTCTAGTCTCTTTCTATTTCTCTTATGGAGACCATCGTATATGTACTTATATGATAGAAGCTGTCTATGGGGGGTATCATGTTATCCACCTCCTATCCTTCTTTTCTTAGTGCATTGCATGCTTTCATCTCTTTTGGAGAGGAGTTTTTCCCACTGGGTTTTCTCCTTTTCTTTGCTTTATAGAGATTTTGTTGTAATTGGGTACCTGATCAAGCCTTGTTGCCGGGACCCAAGTTTACTTTCTTGCATTATAGTTACCTTTGCTTTCTTGCACATGTTTGTAGCTGCACTTTTGCTTATCTTAAGGGGGATGTTAGAGTAAAGGTTTTAACTTAATTATTTTAATTAAGTTACCTTTATTCCTCTCTTAAGATCTCACTTTAGTTGCTTATTGTGACATTTAATAATTATATTAATTATTAAATGTCTACCTATTAGGGTTTCTTTTAGGGTTGCACAATCTCCTTTTATAAGGATTGATCATTGTATTTTACAATCAACTCTCTATTAATACATTTTTCATATTTCAGATTTTCAAAACCCTCTCTTTCTTTTTTCTCCATTCTCTTCCATGTGACAGGTATCTCTTGCATGCAGGTGTTCTTGGGCTCTGAAGTTGGATCTGACAACTTCTATAGATGGCACTTCCTATCCACCAGCACCATTTTGAGTGCATTTGATGATATCAGCGGCCGACACATTATGGACCCGTGGTATGTACCCCATTAAAATTTTAGCGTTCAATTTTTTTTTTGTTTAGGACACGTTGATCAATGTTTTAATATGAAAAAGGTGTATTGTAGCACTTTTTATCTTTTTTGTAGTGCTTTTTATGATTCCAGTAGCGCCTGCTATTTCGTAGCACTGATTGATAGTTATATAGCGCTCTTTGCATTTTCTGTAGTGCCCATAACATTGTAGCGCCTGTGATATATTTTGTAGCGCTCATTTTGTTTTTCATAGTGCCCATGGTCTTGTAGCGCCTGTGATAGATTTTGTAGTGCCCAAGATGAGTTTTATAGTGCCCTTGGTTTTTTAGTGCCCATTAGGATTTCTGTAGCACCCGTTACCAATTTTATAATGTATGACCTGGTATTGATTGTATTTTGTGATTAATTTGTTCCCAAGGTGATTGGAAAATAAATAATAGCTAATAAATTTTCTTTCAAATTAATGAAAAACAAATTTTTTGATGATAAGTTTGCGTCTAAGGTTGTTAAAAACAAATAGAATTCTGATAAATGTGCTTCAGATTTGATGAAAAACAAATAGGTGTTGATAAATTTGCTTCTAAAGTTGTTAAAAACAAATAGGATTGGATTAATTTGCTTTTAGATTTGATTGATTTGTTGTGGTGAATGATGTTTGATATTGTTTGGTCTTGATGACTCTTCTTATTCAATAGGAGAGATTGGGCGTCTTGCAGCTACGGGAGACATTCCCGAAGACATGGAGTTTGATTTCACAGCTTGTGCAGGCATATAGATAAGTGATTGAGGCATGTGGATTGACCTCATTGCTTGACATGCCTGAGGTGTGCCTCAATAGAGGTTTATTGACAACACTTGCAGAGAGGTGGCACAGTGACACGAACACCTTTCATTTGGCAACATGAGAGATTACTGTGACTCCTGAGGATGTATATCAGATCCTAAGGATTCCAGTTATGGGCGAGGTAGTGAGGTTTGATGGCCGAGAGGCAGGAGGTACTGAGGCTTTGGGATGAATTTTTAGAGATGATCATATTGCTGGATATTTCATCCCTTGGGGTGAGATTGCAGAATCATATGTGCCCTTGCCCTCTGTACTTGCAGGCTTTATTGGAGGTGTGTTGTGCCCCGACCATAGGTCGAAGGGCTTTGCAGTCAGGTGGGGTCGTGTACTCGAGAGGATGGTGATGCAGTGCACACAGTATGCTTGGGGATCGTGCATGCTTGCACATTTGTATGATGAGCTACATCACATTGTATACGACGAAGGTTGTAGTTTTGTAGTTGGTTGTTCATTGTTATAGATATGGGCATGGGAGCATTTTGTTGTTATGTGACCATTGACTCGAGGACAATAACCTGCTGGTCATCCTTATAGATTTAGATATGCAGATACCATTACTCAGCTAAGGTTGGGTAAATTAGATCATTGGCAGCATCTTCTAGATGATCTGGATACAGTATGCTGGTGGCCTTATGTATATTGTGAGGGGTGGCCAGAGGATGCTAGGGAGATGCCCTATGTTTTTACTGCCATATATCTAATTGGTCGTACTCCTAGGATTATTGAGAGATTTCTTGTTGGACAGGTGTGTCGACAGTATGGTTAGCCTCAGGGTATGCCTATGGGCTATGTGATTTATGCGCGTCGACAGTAGGAGGTTATAGTGTGGGGCCCACAGATTTCATATGATGCAGCAATGGCATAGTTCATTAGTTCAGGAGCTCAGATGTGGGACTATAGACCTGATATTCTTGATGGGGGGATGACTGTAGAGTATGGTCAGTATGTGCCAGAGCATCTTGCACCACGACTATTTGATCCTGATGAGCCTATCCCTATTGCAGAGCAGAGACAATAGATAGTAAGACATAGGCGATAGCGAGAGGCAGCTTTAGAGAGTGATGACTCTGAGGAGGGTGATGATGAGATAGATGGAGATGGGGATGATAGTGATGGGGATGAGGGTGATAGAGGTAGAGGAGGTGATAGAGGTGGTGGAAGGATTGGTGACAGAGGTGGTAGAGGTGGACCACGGATGAGGCATTCAACACCATCATCATTAGTAGATCTAGTGGTGTCTAGCCAGAAAGCTACCTTGTAGAGTAGAGTATAGAGCTTACAGGGTCAGTTAGCACAAGCACATGCCTTGGCTATACAACTGTAGGGACAATTGACAATAGTGACAGCTAAGAAAGATACAGCTAGACAACAGGGTGAGGAGGCCATGGCTCTAGTTGATAGTTTGCAGAGAGTAGCAGGGGGTGGTATGGTGAGAGAGCTAACCAGAGTTGTTCAGGAGGGAGAGTTTTATCAGATTAGATATCATGATGTAGTGCCACCTGAGTAGAGAGTGAGTTTTACAGAGTCTCGGTCTACACATAGTCGCTCTCAGACTACTAGCAGGGGTGTATCACAACCATTACCTCCAGGAGGTCCATCAGGGACAGGCGGAGCAGGTACATCAGGTGTAGGTGGGACAGGTCCTAGACCAACACCATTAGAGGATAACACTTCATAGTGCATTTTTCATGATGTCTTATTGATACTTTGTTGAGACATTTGTACATGGATTGATATGGTCCCATTTTTGATGATATTATGTCATACACAGTTGACATCTTTGTACATTGTGACATTCATTTTTGAGATATATGATATGCAATGATGATTTGTTATGATGAATGATTTTATTTTCTATATGCATGATGTTTTATGGGATGGTTTCATGATGTTATGCATACATGATTTATGATGTGATGTATGATGTATATTAACAAATAAAATGATATGTTTGTGAAAATGAAAATACAATTAAAATGATTTGAGGATTATGATGTACACTTTTTTTATTTTTTGATGCAAATATGTATGAAAAATGTATATGATGCTTTTGTGAATGTCAAAATGTACTCAATCATTTTATTCGATAAGATATGAAAAATTTGATACTTTGCCTGCTTTTTGGGAAAATCTATAAATACGAAATGCAAATTCTGAAATGAATATAATCTATACTAATTATGCAAAATATTTGTACAATATTGCCATTCTGAGAGCTTATTTGTGCTTTTTATGTCATCATAGAGCATTGAAATGTTGAAAGTTAAAACAAGCATCAAAGGGTATGTTAGCACCAGTGATGACCTAAGTATTTCTTTCATGAATTTTGCTATAGCAAGATAATACAAGCATCTAGGTATAATTGAACTGAGATGACCTGAGTATCACTTGCATAAACAGACAAGAGTTAACCCATTTCCCATGCAAATTTTGAAATGTCATCAATGATACTTAGTAGAGCATGTTGCACGACCAATTTGCATAGTACTCATGATTCACTCACAAACAATAGACAAAGAAAAATCATATTCCTTCCTTTCTTTTCTAGTTCAATACATCATCGAATTGCTCCAGAGATATGATCGAAAATCAACCATCCATTCAATTTTTTTCCTAAAGTATTCCAAACATTATTCATATTAAGATCATCCAACTTGGTTGTCAACATTTGATGTTTGTGTTTTGATTTACATTTGTTTTGACCATGTTGTTTGATTTCATTGGCACTGAGTGATTGTTTTGATGTTATAGTTGATTTGATGTGTCAATGTATGTTGCATTTTGGCTAACCGTCACTTTTTCGTTTGTGATGTACTAAAACTCATTGCCCCTCTCTTGTTTAGTCTATGTTTTTGCCCCCAATGTAAACACAACCTGAATAGTATGGGTATGTACAAATTTCATCAAGCCATGATGAAACACAAGGGTTCCCATTGCATGATATGGATATGATCGATATGTACAGATGGTAGATATGGATAGATGATGTCGTATGCAAGACATAAGCTAATAGATAGAGGAGCCCATTTTGATCAAAAATAGCACCTGTTTTCCAAGTTTTCACCACTTGTTTTTATTGCACCTTTTTTTTTAAAGACTTTTTTTTATTTTTATGTATTTTTTCAGGTCTTTTTTCTATTTTTTATGTATAGAACTTCTTCAAATGAATGCTATTGATCGGTTCTTCAAATAGGTCCCTTTCTAATGTAAATAACTGATATGCCCTAGAACCATATGCTGTAATGATGACAAATGGACCAAGCCAATTTGGTTCAAATTTTCCTTTCTTTTCCCTATCTTGCTGATTGCATGGGTTTTCTTTCAAGACTAAGTCACCTACTTGAAATGTTCGTGGTTTAACTTTGTGATTGTAGCTATGGAACATAACTTGTTGATAACCCTTCAAATGATCAGCTGCATGTTGATGTCTTTCATCTAACAATTCTAATTCTTGTAGGCGAGATACTCGATAGTCTTCATCATTTATCAATCCCTTGAGTGAGAACCTAAGAGAAGGTATTTCAACTTCTAATGGTAATATTGCTTTTGCTCCATATACCAAGGCATATGGGGTAGCTCTTGTTGGTGTGTGAATGCTGGTTCTGTATGCCCACAAAGCTCGATTTAACTGGACATGCCAATCACGACGGACATCATTTACTGTCTTCTTTAAGATCTTCAAGATTGTTTTGTTTGAAGCTTCAACTTGACCATTTCCTTGTGGATAATAAGGTGTAGAGAACCTGTGTTGGATGTGAAATCTTTCACAAAGTTCATCAACACCCTGATTCTTAAAAGGCCTCCCATTATCAGTGATGATGGAATTAGGAATTTCATATCGGCAAACGATATAATTCAGGATAAATGAAGAGATTTGTTTGCCATTCACGGTCGTCAAAGGAAGAGATTCGATCTATTTTGTAAAATATTTTGTAGCCATGATGATGAATTTATGCCCATTTGATGATGAAGGATGTATTTTTCCAACAAGATCTAGTCCCCACTGAGAACAAGGCCATGTTGGAATGAAAGGCTATAGTTCCTATGTAGGTGCATGAATAAGATTCCCATGGATCTGACATTTAGAACACTTCTTGACAAAAGTAAAAGATTCTTTCTCCATGGTAGGCTAATAATATTCCATTCGAACAAGTTTCTTGGCTAAGGTTAAACCACTTGAATGTTTCCACAAATACCATTATGTACCTCGTGTAAGGATTTTTCAGACTCGTCATGTTGAAGACATCAAAGGAGTGTACCATCAAGATCACGTCGGTAAAGGATATCGGCGATCAAGGTATAGCAGGAGGATTGGTGCATGAAATTCCTTTTTTGGTTCCGAGATAAATCTGGAGGTAAGATGTTATCTTTCAAATAGGTATAGATCTTGCCATATAAAGGTGAATCAGAACCAATTAAATGGCATATGACTTGAGTCTCAAGATTATCATAGGTAAGAGAAAACAATTGTTCCACCAAGAATTCATACCATTTTTTTATTTTCTGATAATTGTAACAAGGAAGCAATTGTAGCCATTGCATTTGTAGCTTTATTATCAATCCTTGGGATTTGTGAAAACTTTATTGTCACAAAATACTTTTTAAAATCATCCACCATCCATTAATTTGATTAATGACAAGTTGTGAATCACCACAAACTTGTAGCTTTGTAATCTGCCATTCTAATGCTATCTTCATACCTGTGAGTAATGCTTCATATTCAGTTATGTTATTTGTGTAGGAAAACATTAACCGATATGATTTGGGAATGGTATGTCCTTCAGGTGTGACAAAAAGAATCCCTGCCCCCGAGGCATGTTGCATATAAGATCCATCAAATTATAATGTCCATGAGTTCTTAATTGTTGCTGTGAAGACATCTACATCAGGAAATTCAATGTGCATTGGATTTTCTTCTTGTAAAGGTGTGTCAGCTAACTGATCTGCAATGACCTATCCTTTTATAGCTCTTTGATCTACATAGTGAATGTCAAACTCACTTAATATCATTATCCATTTTGCAAGTCTTCCTGTTAGGGTAGCTTTGCTCAAGAGGAATTTTAGTGGATCAATTTTGGTAATCAACTTAACTGTATGAGCCAACATATAGTGTCACAATTTTTGGGAAGCAAACACTATTGCTAGGCAAGCTTTTTCAATGAATGTGTAGTTTAGTTCATGACTTGTTAAAGTTCTGTTGATATAGTATATAGCCCTTTCTTTGCCTATAGAATCCTCTTGTGCTAGTAATGCTCCCAAAGATACTTTTGTTGCAGAAATATAGAGTATGAGTGGCTTTCCTGGAACTGGTGGAATCATAAGATATTTTTTGATCTGATTAAATGCTGCTTCACACTTTTCCTCCCATTTAAATGGAACATTTTTATGCAATAGATGTGTAAATGGCAAAATTTTTTCTGCCAGTTGAGCTATAAACCTCTTGATGGATTGTAATCATCCTTACAGTGATCGGAGCTGACTGATAATTCGTGGTGGTGGCATGTCCATTATAGCTTGTAATTTTCTTGGATCAACCTCTATGCCTCTTTTTGCAACAATGTATCTTAGGAGTTTTCCAAATTTAATGCCAAAGACACATTTCTTTGGATTGAGTCAAACATTGAACTTCTCCATTCTGACAAAGATCTTTGACAAGATTTGTAGATGTCCTCTTGTGTTAGATTTGGCCAACAAGTCATCCACATAGTCTTCCATAAAGGTGTGCATCATGTCATGGAAAATGGTAGTCATTTCTCTTTGATATGTCGCTCCTACATTTTTCAGCCCAAATGGCATGACATTCCAACAATAGGTACCCCAAGGGCATGTGAATGTTGTTTTATCTTGATCCTCTTTTGCAATCTTTATCTGGTTATATCCTAAAATCCCATCCATTAATGAATACATTGCATGGCCAACAATTAAATCAACAATTATATCTATGTTTGGCAAAGGAAAATCATCTTTGGGACATGCTTTGTTTAAATCTCTAAAATATATACAAGCTCTTATCCTTCCATTTGGTTTGGAAACAGGTACAATATTGGAGATCCATTCTGCATAATCAATAGACCGAATGAATCCAACATCTAAGAGCTTCTTTAATTCTTATTTAACCAATAATGCAACATGGGATGCATCTTTCTGAGTTTTTGCTTTACAGGTTTTACCCCTATATTTATAGATAGATGATGCATTATCAAATTAGGATCTAACCCTGGCATATCGGCATATGACCAAGAAAAGTTGATTTGATTCTCCTTCAAAAACTCTATGAATTTCAATACTTCTTCCACTGTTAGTGATGCTGCAAGTTGCAAGAATTTTGGCTGCTTTGTTGTACTTATATTGATTGATTCTGTTGGTTCAATCAAAACAAAAGATCTTTCTTGATAGTGTTCAGGAAGAGTGTCAAGTTTCTCATCTTTCAGTGCCTCAAAAAGGTTTTCACCATTAGATTCGCTCTTTATTTTTCTCTTGTTTTGATCTACCACTGCCATTTTTTAGTTTTCACCAATAGATCTATCTTTTATTTCATTTATTTTGCGGCTAAGAGACTTGACACCCTCCCTATCAAAATCTTGAGTATGAAATTATTTGATGGAACAATTGTTTTCTTGATTAGATGAACAAAGGAAATTTACAATATCCTCATCATCATGGAATGTGGGAATATGGATAGGTGCATCATTGTCCCAGTCAATAAGTTTGGGATAAACTAAAGGTATGGGATCATTAGGTTGGGTAAGATCTTGAACTGTCAAAGTCATGATATGGTTGTCCTTTTCATGATGGATAAGGTCTATGATGGCATTCTCCTATCGATTATCAATCTTATTAAAATCTGAATCATCCTCACTTGAGTCATCATCATATCATGATACAAATTCAAGTGATTGTGTTCCTGAGCTTTCTCCTTGTATAAGAACGGGTGCATATTTATGTATGGTATCAACTTGTTTGTCTCTCCAAAATTCATCATTATGGATGGTGTCCCATTCATATTCATTAGAATCAATGTCTGAACTATTTTGCAATTGTAAAATTGATTCATAAATTTTTTGTAGAGTGACATCTTCATGGATTTATCTGAAATTGATTCTCCTTCATGAGTTTGTTGTGCTTGCTGTGAATTTGACTCTTCTGTATCTTTACCATATCCAAGTCCTGTTTTATCATTTGGATGTATTGAAATAGGTTGAATTGGCTCAATAATACCTTCTTTTCTTTTTCCTATAGGTCCATTTCCTACATAGCCCATTCTTTGCATGATGGTATACCCTTTACCATATTGTTTAGTAGGTAACTTGATGTGCAAAAGAGATTCATCTTCATCTTTGTATAACCAGCTTAAAATGTCCTTCTCTTTAGCTTCTTCTTTAGTAGTGTTAGCTTTAATAAATTGTCCATCAAATTTTTTGATTGGCACAAAATCTTGGGATGTTAAGGCTGTTGCAATATTTTGATTTGTGAGAGTTGGTTGACCATGTGACCTTGGGGAAGGAGGTAAGCTAGAAAGGCACAGTGAATATTCGCCTACTCCTTTGTCTTTTAACTATAGCTTGGTGTCAAGATTCTTTGTCAAGTATTGCAATTGGACTTGTAGATTAGAAGAAGAAATAGTAAGAGCCTCCCTATTGTGTGGCACAAAGACATCTTGAGTTGCTCGAAGATTTGAACAAGTTCGGGTGCTATTGTAGTCAGCTTGTATAGTTATTTCTTGTCCATCATATGGAAACTTGAGGAATTGATGGTATGTTGATGGTATTGCTTTCATATCATGGATCCATGGATGACCCAAAGTATGTTATAAGAAAGATCATGATCTAGAACCTGACAAAAAGTATTTTTCACAACAGGTCCCACTCTGATAGGTAGCATTATTAGTCCTTTATAATCTCTTTCTTCATCATCATATGCCTTGATAGTTATTTTCCTTTGTGGATCAATGGAATTTTCTAATATTCCTAAGGAATGTATTAACTTTAAGGTACAAATATTTAAACTGGCTCCTCCATCTATTAAAACATGTCTGATTCAGTGTTTATGAATCATGACTTCAAGATAAAGCGATGAATTATGCAGATGTGATATGGAGGCATCATCCTTTTTAGAAAATGAAAGACAAGTGGGGGAAGACAAATGTCCCACCATGGCTTGAAATCTATTTACATCCAAATCAGTGTCGATAGTTGTGTTTACAAGAGCTTCTTCTAAAATATTCTTGTGTATGGGAGATATTTTTAGAAGTTCAAGAATGGAAATTTGAGCTGATTTTTTTCTCAATTGATCAACAATATTATAACGAGTTGGAGGAGGAATAGCTACCTTAGATGAACTCCCTTTTAAGACAACTTTTTCTTGTCCTCTCGTAGTCACATTAACCTATTGATATTCTTGTTTTCCTTGATTTTGATAACATTGACCCGCCGATCATCTGTATATATGTGGTGGATTATGTTGTCTTCAACATTATTTATACTTTTTGCTTTAGCATCTGATGTTTCCCCCTTTTGATAGTTTGGTAAAGGATCTTTGAATTCTTGATGATCATCATTGGTATGATGTCCTTCAATTGTGATAGTGCCATTGTCAATTAAATCTTGTACTAGATTTTGTAAGGCTTGACAATTATTTATTCTATGACCTTTACATCGGTGATAATTACAATAATATGAGTCATTCCATGATGGTGGTTTGACTTGTGGCTCATAATCTCTTTGTGGTGGTAAGGTGATAACCTTATTATCAAGAAGTTCCTTGAGAGCAGATTCAAGAGATTGACCCAAGGCAGTAAAGTTCCGTCAATTTGAAAAAAATGGAAGTCTGGATGAATTTGATATTTGGGTATTGCCAAGATTATCATGATTATCCTTGTTGTTTTGATTGGTCATGCTTTCTTGATTGTAATTTTTTCCTTGTTGATTGTTGTTTTGTGGTTGATTGGTATTTCCTTGTTGGTTGTTTCGTGGAGTACTTGATAGGTTGAAAATGGATGGTTTTGTTCGGAGATTGTTTGCATCCACTATACCATCATTGACAACATTTTTATTTCTGTTCCAAAAACTTTTTTTCATTATTGTTATGGTTGAATAAACTTGGATTATAAATTTTTATCACTCCCCTTTTGACCAAGGCCCCTTCAATGGTGATTGGGTTTTCAATCAATTTCTCAAAGTTAGGAGGACAATGAAGATTAAGCCTATAGCTTAATTTTGGATTTAGACTAGTGATGAAGATATCCATCTTTTCCTTTTCAGGAATAGGATGGGAATATCGTACAAAATTTTTTGTCCATCTTTGCAAAAATGTAGTGAAAGATTCCCCTACTTTTTGTTTCACTTTACAAAAATCAATCATGGTGATTTGGTGTTGAATGTTATAAGTGTATTGTGATATAAATTGATTTATGAGATCCTCAAAGGTTTTGATGGGAGGGGTGACCTTTGAAAGCCACTCCATAGATTGTGCACCTAAACTTCATGGAAACAATCACATTAAATAGGTATCTTCATAAGTGAATTCTAGACTCATATTTCAAAAATCCCTCACATGTTCAATGGGGTCAGTGTTTCCATTGTACCTATCAAATTTAGGAATTTCACAATGTTTTAGAAATGGGATTATTTGAAGACTCCTATAAAATGGATAAGGACATATGTCTTCCAAAACATACTTCTTTATTGCACCCCCTTGCATCTCCTTCATTTGTCCTTGTAATTCCTTTATCTGTTGAGTAAGGGCACTAAAGTCATTAAGAGGAGTTTCAGGATTTGCTTTAATTCCTTCTATATCAAAATCAGTAGGTAACTTAGCTCCTTGATTAGCCAATGAAAGGAAATATTTTTCCCTGTTTCATTCTAAAATCCTTTCTATAAGAGTATGGAATTGGGGATCTTGTTCTGCTTCTTGAAGTTTTTCTTCTGTTATGTCTTCAATATGGAATGGATTCTCTTCCTTCTCACTATTATCACCCATTTTTCTTGTAGAACTTTCACTTTCGTCTTTTTCTATGTTTTCGAGATCTCGTTACAACAGGCATATGCTTTGCCTCAAATTCTACTAACTTTTGATCAAAAGAATGAAATAGTGCAATTTTTGATGGATATGAAAGTCAGGATAGAATGAAGATTCTATGACTTAAAAGCTTTCTAATCTTGTGTTTTCCCTGAGTGAGAGGATGAAAATCCTGTTTGTGGGAATTTAAACAAAAGATTAAGAAAAATGATTTTGCACTTTATGAAGTTTGATCATAGCGTCGTAAAAAAAAGATAGTTTTTTGTGAGAAATTCCCTATGTGATTGAGTTCTCTATTTTAGAAATTGATTTGACAAGTGGAATATTCAATTGCAGGTTGGGGAATATAAGAAGAACGAATACACTAACTATGGTTGTGCTTTTGAGAAAGGGCTCTTCTTTGAAAGAAAGCTCATGAATATAATGGTTCTACAGCATAATCATTAGTGTAACCTTTAACACAATCATGATATCAATGGATAAAGGTTCTATGTTTAAGTAAAACCTTTTGACTTTGGTACAAGAATCGTCTTTTCTTCAGTAGTTTCTTGAAACTAAGTGGTTTCTTTGGCTTTTTGATTTGTTTGAGAATAGACTTCTTAACAAAGGTTGTGGATTTCCAATCTCTTATCATGTGAGTAATCAATGTAATTGTGAGTTTTGGATGATCTTTATTGAATTAATGATTTTGGAATACACAACACTCAAATGAAGATAGATGTTTTTAAGAGTTGTAATCTAAACAAATAGTGTATGTTGAAAAGAACCACGTATGGTCCTATTTTCACTGGTTTGATAAACAAAAATGCACTTCAGATAGACTCACTCTTAAGGTCAAAAGGTCATCGTTATACTCAACAACCCACAGCTTGAAATTGTGTCAACTCACATAGCCTTGTCACCCCCTAGAGGGCGCCCCTGTTTTTGTCTTTTCCAGGTGCGTACTTAGAGTGACGGAAGTAGATATCGGATCCCCTGAGCAAACGGTCCTTGGAAATTATATGGTGAGTGTCTTGGGGGTAGATTCTACCCTCCCCTTGCACTGCAAGTATTACAATGTTTGGTTACTGACTCGGCTGGATACTGCACTAGGTTCTTAGAAAGGGTTTCCGTTTGGAGCGGCAAATGATAAACTCCCTCAGGAGACCTCCCAACCTTTAGAACAAAGGTTTTGGGATGGTTATCTTGCACACTTTCGGCAAAAGTGGGTTTCCTTAGATTTTCTTTAAATTTTATAGTGGGGTGGAATAGCCGGGCTTTGGCTTGAACCCACTTGAGTCATTCCTCTTGGGTGAGTACTTTTTCCCACAAGAGCAGGCTGTCTAAAAAGTTTTAAGAAATCTTAAAATTGCATGAAATAAAATAGATGAGTTTGGAATTTTGATCACCTAGTTAAGGGGAGAGCATAGGCCTATCACCGTTCAATCACAACAAGCAAAAAGTTCAATTTTAAGCCCAAATAAACAGTTTTCTATGCTAGGTGAAGATATTGCTTCACAAAAACATGGTGTTCCTTTTAGTCCAAAATGAAAATTGAAGTGACTATCCTAGGATTGCTTGATTTTTTTAAAATTAAATGATTATCCTAGGATTGGTTTATTCTGATTAAGTGACTATCCTAGGATTGGTTCGTTCTTTTAAAGCTCTTACTGGCCATGGTCGTGTTGGATCCAATCAAATTTCTACTTAATTAAAAATTACGGTTGCAGACTTTCAGATTAAAAATGCACTAAAACAGAGTTAAAGAGCACTGCAGGATCATTAAAGGGTGCTGAGTAATCTCTAAAGGGCACTATGGAATTCCTAACGGGCGCTACGAATTTACTAATGGGTGCTATGAAATTCCTAATAGGCACTATGAAATTACTAATAGCCATTGTGAAACTCCTAAGGGGCACTGTGAAACTCCTAATGGGCATTGTGAAACTGTGAAAGGGCGCTATGAAACTATGAAAAACCACTATGAAACTATGAAAAGGCACTATGAAAGTGTGAAAGGGCACTATGAAATTCTTAATAGGCACTGTGAAACTTGCAAGAAGCGCTAAAACAGAGTTAAAGAGCGCTATGGAATCTGCAACGGGTGTTGTAAAAAAGATAAAGAGCGCTATGGAATCTGCAACAGGTGCTGTAATAGAGATAAAGAGCACCAAATTGGGTGTGAAATGCGCTGAAACATGTTTAATGCGCTAATTCGCTCTTTCAGCTGTAACTTGTCAGAAAATTCTACACAAAGATGTTAAAA
Source organism: Sequoia sempervirens (assembly GCA_007258455.2). Classification (NCBI taxonomy): domain Eukaryota; kingdom Viridiplantae; phylum Streptophyta; class Pinopsida; order Cupressales; family Cupressaceae; genus Sequoia; species Sequoia sempervirens. The sequence continues at coordinate 534,020,251 of VDFB02000017.1, forward strand.
TTGGGGCATGAGCCCCACAGTGGGCGCCAAAAATGTGTGTGTGAAATGTTAGTATCAAAACAAAATAATAAAAATACACCAATGCAACATTAAACTAAAGAAAGCTTCTTAAAATGAAATAAAATAAACAAACAGAGCTTCTTTAGAACCATTCCATTGTCCTCTATCTATAGTGATTCACTTGAAACTGCTGCTCTCATATTATACAAGCAAAGCTTCTCAGAATGGCAATCTACAAAACGAGTATGCAAAATGAAGAGTAATTTTCTATCCTAAATGTTGATGAAGTGAATACGGATATGCACAGGGGCTATAAATTATGCACAAGGGTTGTGGATTGTAAATGTTGTTAAAACTATGATATGGATTTATAAGCCATGATATGAAATGCAAATATTCTAAGCTATGATTCTAAGATGATATGGATGTTGGGAGATTGTGTAATTACAAATTGGCTATAATTTTCTCATACAAAAGCTTCTTCTTTTTTTTGGAGACCTGGCAGTCCCTTTTATAGATTTTCACAGGCAAGAACCTAGCTGGCAAAGATCAATGGCTATAAGATTGTCTGGTAATTTTGAATGGTGAGAGATGGAGAGGTTGAGAGGAAGATGGAAGATGTTGGGAGGTTGGAGAGAAGAATGGAGGTTTGTCTTCAACCCACGGGAACAAGCTTGCTCAGAAACAGAGAAATTAATTTTCTATTTTTGAAGTTTGTTTCACGGTTGTTGAGGATAATCCAAATTAAATAAATAAATTTATTTAATTTTATGTGAACTTGAGATTTAAAATATTTTTGAAATATTTGATGTGAGAACTATAGAATATTTAATTAAATATTTAGAATATTTAATTGTAAATGAACTTTAGAAGAATTAATTAAATATTTGGAAATAATGGAATTTAGAAAAGCATATTCAATCTTTATCTGAATAAAATATTCAAACCAAGATTATCTAATAATTAGTATAAATAAATCGTAATGTTTATTTAATTAATTAAGAAATGGATAAAAAAGAGTGATTAAATAAACTTATTTATTTAATCTAAATGAAAGAATAAAAAATATAAATAAATCATCTAGATTTATTTATACGTAGATTGAATTTAGAGACTTAATTAAATATTAAAAATATTTAATTAATTAGCAGACTATTTTGATGTGACCATTTTTAGATGTATACAATCTAAGGTAGACAGTCAAAAAGGTAATGAGAATACAATGTAGGCCATGAAGGTAGTGATGGTAGAAGCCAAGGGTCTGATACAAGACCTAAGAGTAGGTGATGAACAGGCTGTGAAATTCAAGGAAAGGACAGTAAGCTATGAAGACTGGCAGAAAATAGTGAAAGAGACTGTGGAAGAGTTTGGAGAGTTTGAGAAAAAGTGTATAGGAGTTGAGAAAAGGTTGGAATGTGTAGTCACCATGAGAGGTGAAGGATGGATGGTAAAGGTTTTGCATAGGGTTACAGTAAGGATAGAGGCTAAGACTGAGAAGTTGACAGTGTTGGGCAAGGGAATGACCAAGAGAAGACAATGTGTGTGGTCTCCAAATCAGATGGAGAAGAGAGGAAAATATGAGATTGGGATAGTGAGTTGTCCTTGTTTGCTAAGTTTAGTAATAAGGAAGTTGTATGCTATTGAGACATGGGATCCAAGCATAGGGAATCTGAGTATAGATGTGAAGTGGAAGGATAAGAGACTAAGAGTGAAGGGAATCAATGGTTACCTCCCTGATTTGTTCATTCTTTTGATAGTGGTCAGACCAAGGATTAAAATGAAAGTGGAAGGGAAAAATGTAGATTATGTTGCAGAGAATAGAATTCGAGGGAAGAACTACATATATGATTGGCCAAGGCTCATGGAAGAGCATGGACAAGAGATATTAATGCATGGTTGTTTAGTTTTCTATATTGAATTTTTGTTTGCAGGTGTCAATGAAGACAAAAGGCAACAAGAAGATCCATTTGAAGAGTATCGAGCATGTTAAGACCAAGACAAAGCAAAGTATGAAGGGTGCAGAGTGCCTTGGAGGAAGATTTCCATGCAAGTGACTTGGAGCATGTTTGAAGGGATTGTGCAAAAGGTTGGAGCAGACCTATGAAGTGATTTATGGGGCATAAATCTTTTGTACCTGGGGAGTATGGTGCAGAGGCACCTACAAACATGTAATTACAAAGTGCATTATATGAGGGTTGGTCTAGGAGTTAGTGATAGTACGAGTCATTTTTGTGCTAAATGAGGTCCATCAGACCACTCATGATGTAATAAGGTTCAGATGAGCTATTTAATGTAGGTTTGAGTTTTTAGAGGGAACTTTGGGAGACGAAGTTGAAAATCTTGAGTTATCATTAGTAGACAATGCATAATTAGCAATGTAAAGGGTTAAAAACCTCTTAAAGAAAGGTGGTTAGGTGGTTATAGGCATTGGAGGAGGTTATTTAAGCTATATGTAATTTATTCCATCATTGTAAGCACAATTTTGAAGATCTTGAATGAATAAACTTAGTTTTGCTTTGAAATTACACATTTTCTATATATTTCTTGAACTTTGCTTGGCTAGAACAGTCTGTACAACTTCAAATTTTGGTTGAAGGTTGACATGGAATGTTAGGGAATTGAGTCTACTTTGAAATGCTTCAAGTTTGATTGAAAATCATTAATTTTGGCATGAGTTATCTCTATTGTTCTAAAACTACTCTATTTTGGTGCAAGTTGGTGGGTTGAGAGTAATAAAATGAGTTATTAGGGAATTCCACCTATTGCAATCTTTGTGACTTAGTGGAATGACCCCATTTTTAGTAATATAGGTTTCCAAATGTTGTGAAGGTTTGAAAGAATGTGTTTGTGGATTTTGGGTGTTGCCCTAGGTTGACTTTAGGTGATTCTCCTTATGAAAGTGAGTAACTAAAGAGTGGTTTATGAGTTATGTAGAAGGAATAACCTATGTAATGAAGTTTAAAGCTTGTGCAGGCATAATTATGAATGTTTGAATAGGTGCAGGGTCTGGGGAGGTCTGGAGGTATTATTTGCAATAAACCCTCCTTTTGAAGGCCTAGAATCAAGGGTTTTATGGTTTTCCATGTTGGAAAAGTCATCTATAGAAACTAGTAGAGGATTTAGTGGTTTTTGGGAATTTTAATTGATTCCCCAAAGTTTCATAAGGTTTGGTGGAGTTTAGAGGGTACTTTCTTTGTAAAAGTGGGCTAATCCACTAGCCTTTTCTATGGTAGGTGTATTGGATCTTTGAATTGGTCCATAAAAGTTGATATTGGTTTCCCTGTATGTTGCATAACTTGCAAAATGGTATCTTAATCATCCCTTCATTAGTCAATAATTTTGGAAAATATTGGTGAAAATCCCTAAATTAGGTTTGCACTAAAACTAGGGTTGAAGGGTGAAATTGGGAAATTGTGCTTCTGATGATTGTTGAACTTGGAAGATTGATTGAATTGCTTTATACGATCATTTTAATCTTGTTAGATGCCTCTTGAAGGAAATATGTCAATTGGATTGATATTAAGCCTCCTGACTCTACATCACTGTTAAACTCATTAGAGGTGAATTCTCCACCTCTATCAAACCTGAAACATTTGATTTTCATGTCTATTTCATTCTCAACCATAACTTTGAATGCTTTAAACTTATCTAGGGATTCTAATTTTTCTCTGAGAAAGTACCCCATGTCATTCTAGAATAATCATAAATCAAGATCATGAAATACCTATCATCTTAAAGACTTCTTACTTTGGTGGAACCATAAAGATCTATATGCACTAGCTCCAACAGTTTGGTAGTAGATTGTTCTCTCAATTTGAAACTTATTCTTGCTTGATTCCCAACTTTACATTCCTTGCAAACATCATTGATGGGATTTGTAATCACTAGTAGATCTCTCACAACTTGAACTGAACTGACTCTCACTAGGCTATCCAAATTGATGTGACACATCCTTCTATGCCATAACCAACTTTCATTAACCTAAATCATAAAGCACTGACCATCAACACCATTAAGCTGATAAACATTTCCATATGTACTTCTTCTAGTAGCAGCCATAGTTCTAGAGAATTTTTTGGTCTCACATCCATCATCCTAAAACATAAGATTATATCCTTTGCTGCACATTTGTCCAACACTCAATAGGTTATGTCTCAAACCATTAACATAAAGAACATTGAATCTGTATTATGCTTTGCTTTCCATCAAAACCAATGGAACCTTTTCCACATATCTTAGTATATGTATCATCACAAAAATTAACTAGACCTCCATATTTAGCAACTTTAACAAACTTAATTTTATCACTAGTCATATGATTTGAGTATCCTATGTCAATAATCTAGTAGTTCTTCTCCTTTCTATCATAAAGAGTAGTCACCATAGCATTATGACCTTCTTTCAAAGCACTTTCCTTCAAATATCTCTTAGAGTTAGTAGAACTAGATTTAATTTTCATAGCCATGAACAATCATTCACTATACTCATCATCCCCATAGTTAGATTCATTATCAAATATATTGGCATCTTCTCTAGCATAATAGCTTTTCTTAATTACTTTTACTTTGTTTTCCTTGTTCTTATCATTCAAAGCTTTGTTTGGACATCTTGAGGCATAATGACCTATCTTACCACAACTAAAAAATTTTAAAGGTACCTTACCTTTGTATTTATTAGTACCCTTTTCCATTCTCCTCACAAAATTTGTTTCTACTTCATCAAGATCCTCTTGATCTTATTCCTCAGTCTTCTCTAATTTTCTAGCCTTAAAAGTAGTCTCAAATTTTACATTACTTGGACCAAATTATTTCATTCCAAAACTAGATAAAGCATTGCACAATTGATCTCTAGAAGATTTTCTTGCATCTCGAACTTCATCAATATAACAACTTTATGACTATAAGATTTAGGAAGAGTTCTTAGTACCATCTTTACCACTTATTATTCTTTAAGTTTTCCACCAAGACCTCTGATGAAATTGACAACTTCATCCACCTTCTACATGTAGCTTGTAATTTTTTCATCTTTAGACATTTGTAGGTTCTCAAATGTGATCTTTAGACTCTACATCTTAGCCTTCTTGACCTTATCACATCCTTGATAAATACTTTCCAACTTTGTCTAGATATCTCTAGCTGATTTCAAATTCATAACTTTCACAAGTTTAGTGTTAGAAAGAAAACTTAAAAGAGCATACCTTACTTTACAATTATTCTCATAGGCCTTGATCTCATCATCAATACTCAGACCACCATTAGGAATAGTATATATATTATCAACATACTTACAAACTCCAAATCCAAGAGATACTAGGGAACCTTCCATCCTTGTCTTCCAAAAACCATAGTTCAATCCATCAATCATAATAGCATCCCTCTTGTGTGTTGGATCCTAGATCTACCTCAAGCAGTTAATCTCTCTTCCAAGGAACCTTGCTCTGATACCAATTGTTGAATGCATAAGATAATTGAGAGGGGGGAATGAATCAATTGTACATTAAAACATTCAGATCCAAATCAACTTAATTAACTCATAATCTATCAAAATGATTAAGCATGAAAGAAAAAAATAGAAATTGAAAGACATCGACACCATGCACAATAGAACACCATATTTTCATGGAGAACCGAAGAAGGGAAAAACCACGATGAGGATTAGCTTACAATATACAGTAATTGCAACACCGAATACAAAAGGCTCACTACCCAAAAGAAAGAAGGGATCACTACTAATGACTCACTACTAGATTACAAAAAGGAAGAAAGAAGAATGTTAAAGTGATAAATCCATCTCAATGTAATAGAGAATTCTACAACAACATCGCCAACACATTCACAACCTTATTGAATATTGTCGACACCTTTTTCTCATTGCTTCTATTAGTATAACTCATTTTAAATCTCACACTACACTTCACAAATTTGTACTTCATAACTTTTTGATTCACATCACACACAGTACACCACATCCTAAAACAACACAACAATTATTTATACCATCTTCAACCTTGAAAATATTCTCCATGTTAGGCTATGAAACTCAATCGTGCAAGTTCAAATTAGGTCAACACCAAAACATTCTCATAGTAGAAAGGAATGAAAGAAAACCACATCACACCTTAATTGGTGAAGGTGCACCCTAGAAAGGATATGCCTCCATGAGGTAGATTAAAGTTTTTGATTTAAACATGATGTATTAATGTTTTAATAAGGTATATTATACCATTTTTAGTTTGCTTTAGGTCATTTATGGTCATTTTGGGGTCATTGGGCATTAAAAGTAAAAGTTGCAAAAAAATTGACAATATTGCAAAATGCAACAAATTGTAAAAAATAGGGGAATGTGAAAGGTTAGGTAGTTAAAGAGTCAGTTTGAGGCTTTGGTTCTGGTATATAAAGGAATTATGTAACCTCTCACACTTTGAGGAAGGTTGGGAGATGATGTATGAAGAAGAATTTCAATGAAAAATATTGTTATTTTATTATTTTCCAGCATTTTCATTGTTTTCAAGCCGTTGTATGGCCATATTTGTGCAAGTAACCTCTCCTCATCCATTGAAGGTGATAGCCTATGAATCTACTTTAATTTTCTTTTGGTTTCATGAAAAATAATTTAGTATTACAAAAGTTATTGACAATTTATCTCACGTGGGTTTTAACCCTGAACTAGGGTAACAATGGGTAATAAAAATTGTGTTTCTCAATGTTTAGCCATTGAAAATTGCTATTAATTGGTGTAGAAGGAATTTTATATGTGTTTTAAAGGATTCATAAGTTGTAGGTTTTAAATACTTGGTTTTGGTTAGTTTCTATGATGCTCTAGACCTGTATAGTGTGGAAAAATCTAGAAATGGACAAAGATCAGTGAATATTTTGGTGTTTTGATGAAGTAAATGAGGTTCTACTTGGGTGACAGTGATTTAAAAAGTTTTATTGTTTATTTTGAGCCTCTCTAAAAAGGTCATTGTGATAATTGGTATACTGATTTGTGCATGGAAGTTTTATGACAATCATCTTTTGGAGTCTAAATTGAAGGTTTATGTTGGGTGTTTGATAAAATATCATGAATACGGATTAGAGAATGGTCTAATTATGTTTTAAAAATATAATTGTACATGCTGGTTTGATTGGTGAAGGGAATTGGGCTTGGAAATGTGAAGTTGTTTATTGGTGGGGTCTAAATAGGTCTAGTGGTGGATTAGGACAATCCACTTTTGAAGGTTCTTATGTTTGAGTTGTTTATGTTGGAAAAAGGGTTTGGGCCAATATTTTTAATGTTGTCTAAGGTGTTTTGTGGAATCCGTTGGAACTAGAATTTTCATAAAAATTCTAAAGATTTTATTAAGTAAAATCCGAAAATCCCATTATCATTTTCATAAAGAGCCACATTATTGCCATCCATAAAGTCAATTTTTCCCTTTACTGCGATACCGCTACCACATTGTCCATCCATCATAGCCCTCACATCATATCTCTCTACCACAAATCATTACAAAGTAGCTCACATTATGATGGTAAAAGGAGCCACTACTATACACTATCACCTTCACCCTTTACCGCTATACCTCGGGGGGTCAAGACATAGCCTGCGGTAAAGTGATACACTAAGGAGTACTAAGGGAATACCATGGTACCACAAGAGAGAAAAAAATGACCTGAGGTAGAGCGGTATATTAATATATGTACTGAGGAGACATCGTAGTAGTACAAGAGAGATAAAGGTGATATGCGATGGAGCGGTATATTGAAGAGGGATATTGAAAACACATCGTGGTACGTCAATTGAATGAAAAGTGACACAAGGTAGTGTGGTAAATCAAACATTGGGTCATTTAAAGCATAACAATCACATTAGTCAATGTTGAAATATAAAATTGAGCTCAATACAAAGATTTTAATTGTGCAAATTTATGATTTAGGAATAAATGCATGTTGGTGTTAAAATACATGAAATAAGTTGAGGATTTTTTCAGAATAGCTGAAACCAAGTTGCAGATGAGCTCAAAGTGTAGAAGTAAAGGGAATTCTTCAAGGAAAATTATATCACTAGGTAAGTTCTTCTCATAACTCTCTGTGAATTATATAAAATGGCACCAAAGAAGGTTGAAGCAGGAGTTAAAAGGGATGAAGCCAAAACTAGTAAACCCTCCTTAGAGTCCCCATTGCTTTCTTTTTTACCTGGTTCAATAGAAAAAGGACAAAAAACGTTTTTAGAAATTTAGTTCAAGGATGTAGAGACCCCATTTTTCCTCAGTCAGGTTGGAACTTCTATCGAAATAGGAATGATAAGGTTCTGGCATCAAACCTGCGGACCCTTGATTTGGCTAAACTAATTGTTCCCAATATTTTCATTGATATTGAGATAATTAAATCCCTTGCCCACAACTACCATTCCCCAACAAAAAATTTTGAGCTTTCAAATGGTGGGTGCTTAGTTGATGTCTCAAGAGATGCTATTATCAAGTGTTTTAACCTGAATAAACAAGTTGTAACAGAGATAAATTTAGTGAAACTAGGGCAGGAGTATAAGAGGTTGAGGATAACATACTAAAGTGATGAGCTCCCATTACATATGAAGAGGGGTGATAATAACAGAATACTCCCCATCCCTTCCTCTAAAATGTAGCATTTCCCAGTTTCATATTTTTAGGTTTATTTCAAAAACACTTATCATGCATTGTGTCAAGTCTTGGGGATAGATGTAGAGGAAAATATGTTAGTGGGATTGATGAGAATGGCCATGATCATTCAACACCCTGAGTCAAATGTAGAATTTTATTTCGCATCTGTAATTGAGGAGAAAATACATGAGGGTTTGTTGTAGGTTAAAGAGGCTAAGGCCCCCATTTCCTTTAGGAAATATTCTTTGTTGTGTCATTTAATCTTGTACCAAAATGAAATGAAATGGACTAAAAGAATGAAGTTGTGTACGCAAGAGAACAAAGTAAGACTCCCTGTGCAGAACTGGTGTTACATTTGGGATAGCAAATGTATAGAATGTGATTTTGTTGTTAAACTAATAGCTTCCCTTGGTTACCCAACACCAAGGTTACCTGAATCATTGATGAAAGTAATAAGGCTTGTACAGTATAAGCCAGAGTAGGGTTGTACCCATAATTATGCTGATTGGTTTTTTATTCCACAACACACCATTATCAAAGTATATAGATGCAACCAAGCACCACATACCCTGCCCAAGTTTATACTTGCAAGGGTATGTTTTTTAGAAGTCATGTGACGGGTGCTTTGGATGGAACATGATTTGATGAGGAATCAGAGGAAAGGAGCATTTTTTCCTGATTTAACAGTATTTGAGGAATTGGCCATTGGATCTGATATGCTAGAAGAATTGTAGAGGTTCATGAGGGTTAATTATCCCCTCAAGTCTAGAAAGGAGGGAGTGTGTGACCTAGAGGGTCATATCAACATGATTAGAAGAATCTTGTTGACAAAGAGGGTTATCTCACATGAATTTGATCCTGATGAGGATGTTATCAGAAATTAGATATATATTATTAACGTAATACAAAATAGGAAAAGATGGATAACAATGATGGAATGGGAGAACCAAAATAAGGAGAAGGATAAAAGTTTCAAAGGGTTTTTTGCAGATGAACCCAACCTTCTGAAAAGGATGCAAATGATCCTTGATAAATTTGATGACTTATATAAAATGGCCTAAGATGAGGGTTTGATTCCACTTCCCAACCCTCAACAACCACCACATGAAGCTTCCATATCATAGAAACCACCCCCATTTCCTGTACATCCATCCCCTCCATCTCCTACTAATGAACCATAGGTCAAGAGATAAAAGATCAAGCCATTAGTTGATTATAGCTCAAGTGATGATGAAGAAAAAGAAGTCTTAGCTTTGACTAAGATAAAGGAGGAATTTAAATAATAGAGAAATCAAATAGCCCATGGCCCTAAGGCCAGGCTATCAGAGGAGGGAGCTTATGAAATTCAAGAGGATGAGAGTGTAGTGGCCTCTCTAAGGTTTATGGAAGATGATAGTTTTATTCATGCCAATGAATTTAAGGAATTTTGGATTAAGATGAAGATGAAACAATTTGATGAAAGATTGAAAATCAATCTTATAGGAGTTGATGAATCAAAGTAGGCTGAGATCCAAGCTCAGACATTTGTAGAATTAAATGCTAATAGCATTAATTTCACTCCCCAAGAGGCAAGAGAAATAGTATTGAGGAGTGATATGCTAATTATACCAAGGATGAAGCTATTTAAAGTGTTTCTTCTAGACCAAATCAGAGCATAGGATGATCCCATGTTAGTAGCAGATTTTGATTCAGAAGAGGGTGTCTCAGGAACATGGTATAATCCTACTACCCAAACACTTGCTCTGTGTACAAAACAAAAAAACACAAGGAATCCTCGACTCTTGGATGTAGTGCAGGAATTGAGGGGGCTAGCTATGGTGAGAATAATGAAAGACACAACTCCCACAGAAGCTGCAACTATGACTATACATTCTACAATGTTCATTAAAGATGTGGTAGAAAATATGGAAAATAAGATTAATGAATATGAGAAGAGATTAAAATTATCAAATGATGAGGTGAAAAAATTATTTATTGAGAATATGAAGCTAAAACAATAGTTGCAACAAGCCACCATAGTGAAAGGGGATGAATTAATTGTTTATCACCCACTCGTCCAGGCTGAAGATCTATAGATACAACAAATGAAAGATGAAATTGATAAATTGAAGAAAAATAACATGGAGGATGTCAAGCATAATATCATGGAGACTCTAAGGAAGATATTAGAGCATAGATTCAGGATATTGAAGGAGAAGATAAGTGGGTTACATGAAATCTTCAACAATCTAATTAAAGCTTTGGAATAGATAAATGCTAACTCCCCTATCCTTGAAGAGCTCCAAAAGAGATGGAAACCCACCTATCACATACTAAATACTCTATGTAAAGCTACAAAAAGGGATCCATATGCCCCACCAAGGCTCAAACCTACACAAGAAATGGTAAAAGGTGTGATTGATGAGTATAAATATTTGGTGGATATGAGGAAGAAAGTGGAGAGTAGGAGGAGTGCATTTGACTCTATTAAATACATTTTCATCCCATCAATATTCAAAGATTATAATTAGTTAAAAGGTATGGATGAATGGTGAGAAGAATTTGATCAAATGATTCATAAATGTTTAACACATGTACAGGATGATGGGGAGATCAATCTCAAAAATTTTCATACTTTACTTGATGGGATTGTCATACTAGATAGTGGATACACAAAGTTCATGGTGGATTCTAGAAACCTCTTGGATAATAGATGGAAAATTCACCTCACAAATTTTGTAGCTGCACAAGAATTCAAATGGCTGAGAGATCTGGCAATTAATAAGTGGCAGGAGAAATATTTGGGCTCTAATGAATATTGATTATGAGCATCACAAGGAGGAAATATCATACAATAAAGGCTTTGAACAGGTCTTAGATGACCGCAGGCTTTTACTCAAAGATTAATGGATTAACACACATGTTTATTGTTAAGTTCTTTTAGTTATGTTTAATTTCAAAATTATGTTTTGTTATCAAAATAAATCTCCTTTGGTCTGAAGCTTGTTGCCTCTCGTATAAATAAGAGAGACCAAGACCAAAATAGATTATTAGATATGATAGAGGAGAAAGTAATAGGCGAATAGGGATATATATAATGCTTACATTTCAAAAGACCATGATGCATGTATAAACTTTGAAGAAGTCAATGAAAGATATATGATTTTGTGGCCTAATCTTGGTATCAACTGTTTGTTGGAGTTATTCAATTATGTGGTTGTCTCCATTCTAATGCTTCTTTATTATTTATATTGGTATATCAAGGATATATTCAATTTATCAATGCACATTTGTTGTACTTGTGTGATATGATTAATCAATTCCCCTAGAGGAATTAAACATCCTTCTAGTTAATCACAATAATTTGGAAGTGTTAATTGGATCAATAAGAAGAATAATATAGTTAGGGTTGTCAATCTATCTCTAATCTGGTGTTATCTATGTTCTTGCATAATTTATTCAATTGGTTCTTTCAAGTAAAGATTAAATCCTTTTGATAAATTATAAGTACCTGGTTGTGTTAGTTGGATTTGTAAGTAGAGTTTTTCAATCATTTGCTTGCACATTTATACAAGTTATAAACCAATATTTGTGTGCCAAACAGTTTGAGTTATTGCCAATATAGGTCACATATTCTAGATCTTCATTTGACTCCATCTACCCAACAAGGCACTAGTCTTATCCATTTCATCATTTAGTTTTATCCAATTTATTTTCAAAACCTTACATATTTTAATTGAACATACTCATAAACTTCATCTTGAAATTGCTTATACAATTTATACCAATTAGCTCTACATCTCACCACTTCCAATTGCCATTGTGGATAGATTGTTTAAGTAGGAAACACACAATTTAATTCAGCTCCATTTGCATAGGTATATCAACCTAGGTTTGGCCAATCCTGAAGAGAAGAAGGTTCAAATACACCATTGGGCTTTGTACTTTAGCCTAAAATGTACCAAGAGCTTGGCAACCTCTTGTGGTTTCTCAACTAGCATTTTTGAGAACTAAGAGAATCAATGAGTGGTTTTGAGTTTTGTTCTCAGTTTGCATGCTTTGAATCAAGAATTTGTGAAGGAAAGGTGAGTCCTATTTGTAAGGTGTTACCGTTGTTTTGTTCCCCATCTCATTAAGTCTTTCACCAATCCATAAAACATTTTTATCTAACAACAGGTGGCCTTTTATGTCATCATTCTAACTCAGGTAGGGTTTTCCATGGTTTGTCGAACTTCTCACTTTGCCACTTGAGGCCTTTTTACTACCTTTAAGTTTGTATTGGGTGGTGTTTTATGTGCTTAGTTGAACCTCATCCTTAGCATGAATTTTATTATCCTGGGTGGTCTTTTCCCATCACATCCGAACTTGGGTGCATATTTGTGAAGTTCTTCGACCCTATTTTATAACCACCCATAGACATTTATTTTCAAATTTTCAAAAGGAAATTATGTAAGGAATGTTGATGGCGATAGCTACCATATGTCATAATGCTAAATTAGGAAATTAATGCCCATCTTCCCCCATGTATTTCCATGTAGTGGTGGTTAATAAAATGAAAGAATGAGAAAACATTTTGTCATAACAATTTTGGGAAGAACTGGAGGAAGCACGCAGTTCGATATATGGGAATCACCATTAAAGGTACTTTCAACTATCCATTGTAGCCTTTCTTCTGAATTGTTTTGGATTTAAGAAGTATATATTGTTGAAAGTTACAATTATAAATGGCGAGGGTTAAATATGCTAGGTATGAATATGTGTCTGGGTTAACTTATGAGGGGCTTGAAATTGGCAACACTCAGCTAGGGCCTATAAACATAGGGGAATTGAGAAACAAATTTCACCAACCCAATTCCCCACCTATCATTGATAGGGTAATGGGTAGTGGATTGATTGAGGCCTCCACATTTCCAATAGCAGTACAATGTCCTAAATTAGTATTGGAATGCATCCAACATTACAATTCACAAACATGAGAGGTTAGAATAGAGGACAATAGGTTGGTTCTAAAACTTTAGAGGTATACCTTCATGTCATGTTTGAGGGCTCTAGAGAGGGAAGAATATTCACCAATGAACATGACCAATTCTCAAATTGAGTTCTTTGCCAAAAAGGGGGTTTACAAGAATGTGATAGCGAAGAATTAGTTAGTTAAACCCAAGAAGGGTAAATCCCAATTGTCTCGCAACTTGCACAGAAACCACCTGATAAATGAAGTAGCTGACATTGTTGTGTTGTTACATAGGGTTAGGGGCAATGAGAATGTTAAAAATTTTTAGGAGTGGATGTACTTCTTCATCCAAATTATATTGAGTGGAGAACAATTTCTAGATCTGGCTAAGATCATTAGTGATCGTATACATGAATTGATGTCACTCTTTGTTCTAAACAAATTTTTCTTCATGTCATCTTACTTAATATATGCTCTTGCAAGTACTCAACCCTGGCCCAGATTAAGGCAGGGTGATTTACCATAGGGAAAAGTACCAATCTATGACTACCATGATAAGCTCCAAATTCATAAAATCTTCTTTCATTTCAGGAGAATCGCTAATGCTTTTACCATGAGAATGGTCAAAGAAATGCAAGGGTGTTGAATGATGAAATTATCTCCTGAGGCCATACAGTTTTTTTATTTCTATGGTTGTCATTTTATTCAATTTCAAAGGTTTTCATATATAAGAGTGGGAAGATTGTAGGTTTTCCAATTAAATTGCCTAGGTACCCTGAAGATAAGTGGGTAATTATTGAGGTTAGCAGGCAATTAGCTGATGTGAACAAATTGTGTCAAGGCAGAAAGAGACTTACTTCCAGCTTTCCATTTGGATTTGGTGCATATAACTGCCAATGTATGTCTCATGCTTTGAACATTGAGGCAGAGCTATCCAAGTTTAATATTCCCTCATATGATGAGCTCTTTCCTTTCAACCTAAAGGAAAATGTAAAGGAAAACCTGAAATTGGGTCCTTCTTTCAATCACCAACCTAGCCTTGAAGACTATTGGGCTAATTGTTTTGATGAATATGAGGTGAGGAGGAGAAGCTGGATGAGGTTGAAAATGGAAAAATTTGTTATTTATAATTTGAAGTGGGATTTGCGAGATGTTATTGAAGATGGGTTTGACATGATTGACACAATATACACTAAAATCATAGAGGGTCATCCCATTCCTACCATTTACTGGAACTTTAAGGAAAAAGAAACCATTGAGGCTAGAACCATTGATGTTTTGACTAGAACTAAGGAATGGGTAACCAAGAAGAAAATTGAGAAATATCTCCCTTTTACTAGATCAAAGGATTCACGAGCTACTGAAGGTACTTACCAAGCTTTTTCTAGCAGGTAGTCAACTAGTAATTTCCCTTAGTCTTCATCAATAGGTGCTCAGGGAAGCGATGATGAGGATCTGCCAGATAGGAATGTATACTCACAAACTTGTGGGGATGATATTTTTAATTTATCTATTTTTGAAAAAGAATATGAAGGAGAAGAAGAGGAGGAAGGGTTAGAGAGTTTGAATGTTGATTCTCCTCCCTCTTAGAATGAATCACCTATTAGAGAGATAAACCCCTCTCAGGAGCTAGGAGTAACTGCACTTGTAGGAGATACTCTCTTAGTTGTTCGAACTTTGTTTTCAACCCCATGCTTCAAGACAACTAAGATTACATCAATCCCAACATGGCTAGAGGATTCACTATCCCAGAAAAGGAAATCCATACAATCAAGCCTACCTAAGAAAGACATGGTAAGTCAACTGCTACAAAGAACTTCAACTCCTAAGCCTAAGAAGCTGAAAAACCACCACTAGGCTTATAGATGATACTGAATCAGGAACACTTCAACTAGAAATTGCATACCCATCTATGCAAAAAGATGCTTCACAAGTAGCAATGGGTGATTTTGAGGTGAACAGGGTCGACCTCGATCCTCCTACCAGAGATGGAGATGTTCAAATTTTCCAAGTATCAACACCTAGAATGGTGGAAAGGTTGAAGAGAGATAAAGAAAACAAGGATGAATTGAAAGCATAGGTTCAAATCTTGACTACCTATTTGAAATTCATTTTTGAGGTTGTCCCTCAACCCATTTCTCAAGTAGAGGCTTCTATTGAATCTCTCACCATGGTTGGAAAGGAAGCCCTGACAAAAATAAAAAATAATCAGAGTCTAGAATGAATCCCTTATTAAGAAGGGAAGCCTTGTTATTTCTGAATCTTTAAAACATTTTTAAGAAGCAAACACTTTGAGAGCTACCCTAGGAGATGATATCATTGCCATTGAGAAAGAAGAAAATTTGTGGATTAATTATCAAACTGAATTGAAACTCTTGATGAGCTCAGATATGGAAAAGATGGCCACAGATCAAATCATATCTAATGCTTCATATACTTGCTTCCTGTCATCAATTTACAGAAGCCAATGACCGTGATGTGATTTGGAAACCCACTCCATTGATTTCTGGTTAAAGAAGCTCTTGATATATTCGCTCCTAATGCTGAACACTTATAGAAGCTAAGCGAATTACACTTGGTATCATCCCATGTTTAAAATTTTTTGAGCAGTGCATGGAAATGACCAAAGATCTCCGTCTAACCTAGAAGGTGAGGATGAAAAATGTGGCCATCCCTGAACATAAAGACTTGATGCATGTCCTAGAGAATTTCCAAGCGTGGCGAAAGAGACCTCTAACGAACCAAGAGACTAGAAATGAAGCGAAAATGTTATAGTGGCTTGATTCTCTTTATTTTTCTTATGTCTCTTTTGGTTAAGGGGATATGGACATGAAGAGGTGAAACTCTTTTTCCTATTTAAGATGTATCTATTTTTCATATGTTCTCTCTAGACATTATTCTGGAAATTTGCTCAATACTATCAAATGAATGAAATTACCATTTTGTTTGTGTGCACCTTGATTGAGTTTATATGTTTCTTAAATATTTGTGTTTAAGAATACATCTTCCATGTCTTATCTTGGTGTGAGAAATGCATTTCATATTTTTTTATTTCATTTATCATATGGTATTGAGTAGATATTCTATCTCTGATTAATTAGTCTTTGTGCTAATATTTCCTATTACTGTTGAAGCACCTGGTACTTAGAATTTTCTGATATTGGGTTTACCTTTCCTAATTTTTGGTTAAAAGAATACATGGTGCTTACTTTCCTGTTCTTTTAATTCATTGCAAATTTTATGAGGGAGCTATACCTCTAGAAAATTTAGAGGATATCAATCTTGTTTAAAGATAGATATTCATATTTGTTGGCTAATTTCTTGCACCTTGTGGGTGTTTATTTTTCACTTTTCAAAGGTGTAAAATATTTTAACCAACAAATTTTTGGCAACTCTACTAGGGATTTGAACCGTTAAATTGGTCACCTTATCCAGGTATATATCAAAAGTCAAATCTATCAACCCTGGATTTTCAAAGATTTACTAGAGGGGAGAGAAGTAGGGGAAACTCTAATCCTAATTTTGAAACTTTGCAAAGAAATAATTTTTCTTACATTATTCCCTCTGGGTGAAGGGCTAGGAGCGGACTAGCCTCACCTACTAGAACACGTGTTAACCATTTTATTGCTCAAATACTTATTTTACATAGGACTGATTTACCAATTGCAATCAACTTTCCCCTTACTATGGCTAACCCACAACCTATCCCTTGGGGTGTTGCTATTGGTCCTCTATAGTTAGGAAATAACTTGCATGATTTACCTAAAGGGTCTCATAAAAATTTACCAAATTTAGTGGGGATGGTAAAATTTCACCAGAAGAACACATTGATTATTTTTTCATTGGATGCAGTGTTGTCACAATGCAAGAAGAAGATGTTATCAGGTTGTTCATGGAATCCTTAATAGATGCAGTAGGACAATGGTTTTATCAACTACTACATGGATGCATCACCAATTGGGATACTATGCATAGCAAGTTTGAGGCTAGATTCAAAGGTGCAGATGATGACTTAACACTACTAGCTCAGGTTACCCATTTAAAAAAGGAGGCGAATGAGCCCATGAGGGACTTTGTTGCCAAATTTAATAGAATAATAAATCGGATTATGGTTGATAAAAGACCCTATGTAGAAACACAAAAATTTTTCTTCATCAATACACAACACCCATATACTTGTCTTCTTTTGAAGAGGAAGCCACAAAATAACCTTGAAGCTACACAAGCGTTGGTCGTCGAACTGGAGGATGATTTTATTTTTGTTGGAAAATTGAAAAAGGAGTTGCATAACAATAAGGAACTTCCTACCACTTCTTCTAATCCTATGATTCAAAGACTAGCTAATGAGATAATTTCTCTCAAGAGGTAGATGCCGAAGGGTAACTAGATTTATCAAGATATACCTAGGAAGGCTAATTTTCAACCTGGGAATAAAGCATTACCCTTTCCTCCAACTCAACAAAGCTTGGCGATTGAAGCTTCTCCTCTTGATAGCAAGAAGAATATGTATGTCTTTCATCTCATTTCCAATCATGATGGTGCAGATTGTCTCGAGATGAATAGATATATACAATTGACTACTAATAAAGAATTCATAGAAGAGGTTATAGAAAAAGGCACACTGTCTAATCAATATGGTGACTCTGCGAATGGATATTTAGAATATGAACCCAATGATGATAGAGGAGGAGATTTGTACATTACTTTGGATGATGCTACTTGTGTTGCTATCACTTGAAGTCAACAACATTCTAGCCAAAAAGGTATTCCTAAATATTCTAAAGTTGTTCTCACAAAGGCTAGTGCAACCTCAAAAGGTGAAAATGCTTCATTTAGTGTAACCAGTAGTTCCTCAAGAAATCCAACCGTGTCATCTTCTAAAAGTCAATCTGGAGCTTTTGATATCATAGAATTTTGTAAATTTACCAAGATTCAAGTATCCCAAGCTGAATATTTAAAAATGAATCCTAAATAACTTGATAGGCTGATTGAATATGTTAGGCCAGGGAATTCTAAATTACATGCAAGCTTGGATGAAACAATAGTTAAACCTCAAGAACCTACTACTAATGTTGTATCCACCAGTAAAACATCCTCTTCATCGACCTTTGATCTGAAACCTTACCCTTTCTATGTCTCTTTATTTGTTAATGGATTTAGGGTCAATAACTACATCATTGATTCAGGTGCCTCTGATAAGGTGATGCCTACACAAATTTCTAAGGCCTTGGGATTAGAGATGACCAAAACATTTGGAAAACGCTACTCTATGGATTCCAAGTAGGTTACCTTGCTAGGATAGATTAAGGATTCTCAAGTAGTGCTTGCTGCTTACCCTAATAAGCGACTCAAACTTACCAGACTAGTTGTGGACATACCTACTAGCTATGGTATGCTTCTAAGCAAAAGTTTTTGCAAAGACTTGGGTGGAGAAATATAGCTAGATTGGTCATATGCCACCATACTTGTTCATAAAGAGAAGGTGCATCTTGAACCTGAATCAAAAGCTAAGATAATAGTGCTTCAGTATGAAGACCCTAAAGCTCAAATATTGTATGAAGAGAACAAGTTTGGAAACGATATGCTTTTCTCTCATGAAGAAAATGGAAATGCTTCATGTGCCTCACATTTAGAATCTGAGCTCTAGACAATGGAATCTGATGGAAGTTGTTCCCACACTGGTTCAGGGGTAGGTTTTGTTCTCATTTCCCCTTCTAGTGAGAAATTCCCTTTTGTATATAAGCTAGAGTTTGATAACACTAATAATACCGCTGAATATGAATCTCTTTTGTTGGGTTTAATTGAGGCTAAAGGTATGGGAATTAAGATGCTCAAGGTTTTGGGAGATGCTGAACTGATCGTTAAGAAAGTGTGAAGTGTCTTCACTATTAAGAATGAAAGATCAAAGCATTACATGAATCGAGTCTAGGACACTATCAATAACTTTGACGCTTTCTCAATTGAAGCCATTCCTAGAGAACTTAACACAAAAGCTAACTCATTAGTAGTTTCTGCTTCTCCGCTCCTTCCACATCCATAATTCAAAGACAAATCCTATATAATTGAGTTAATCTATCAACCTAGTGTTCTTGATAATGTCAACCATTGGTAGGTTTTTGAAAATGATAAACAAATCGAGACTTTATTAAAAATATTGGGGATTTTTCTCAAACATTCTTTAAAGGAAGCGATCATCAGTGTAAGGATTTTTTCGCAAATGATGCAACCAATTCCCAAGATAAAGTTATTCAATTAAAAGGGAATAAAATACCCAAAGGTTTGGTTTCTCTTGAGGATTTATTTGATCGCCATGACCATTCAATCAAGAAGATGAGAAATTTTGTTGGACACTCTGATGGATTTGAAGCGATGAACATTGGAGACTCTACTTCTCCCAAAATAGTATATATTGGTAAGCATTGTTCCCCAGAAGAAAAATAAAAACTAATAGCCTTGCTAACCAAGTATAAAGAGGTATTTTCCTAGTGTTATGATGATTTGAATAATTTTATGAATGGAAAATTTCAGTATCATATACCACTCAAGGAAGGGAAGGCTACCTTCAGGAAAAAACAAAGGAATTATAATCCCATGGTAACTGATGCCATCTTCAAGGAAATTGAAAAAATGCTTAAGGCAAGAATTATATATCCTATACATCATTCAACTTGGGTGGCTAATATTGTGCTTGTGCGCAAGAAAAATGGGGAGATCAAAATATGGGTTGATTTTAGGAATTTCAATCAAGAATCACTAAAGGATAACTATCCTTTACCTAACATGGATCATATTTTACAAATAGTTTCTGGCTTAGAGATGATGTCTATCTTAGATGGCTTTTCAGGATATAATTAGATCAGTGTATCAAGAGAGGATCAACATAAAACAACATTTACTACACCTTGGTGAAATTTTTCTTATAATCGAATTCCATTTAGACTTATTAATGTAGAAGACATATTTCAATGTGTGATGGATCTATCCTTTGGTGATCTCTAGAAAAAAATAATAGTCATCTATCTTGATGACTTGACAGTTTTTTCCAAGAAGAGGACTAACCATTTCTAGGATCTAGAACGGGTCTTACAAAGGTGTGTAGAACATGGCATCTCTTTGAATCCGAAAAAGTCTATTTTTTTTGTTACAAAAGGAAAAATATTAGGCCATATTGTGTCTAAAGAATGCATCAGAATAGATCCAGACAGAGTCAAAGCTATCTTGTAGTTGAATCTTGATTCAAGTTGAACTAGTGTAAAACATTTCTTTGGTCAGGTAAATTTCTTGAGGAAGTTTGTCCCATATTTTTTTTGAAATTACAAAACATATTTTAGATGTGATGAAAGAGAAACCAAATTTTGAATGGAATGAAACAAGGAAGTAGAATTTTGAGAACATTAAGCAATTGTTCGAGCTCCCACCTTGGTGAGTCCATACTTTAAAAAGGATTTTATTATTTATTGCTATGCTTTAGAGCATACCAAATATGCTATATTATTACAAGAGAATGAAGATAAAGTACATGCACCTATTGATTTCATCAGAAAACCATTGAAGAAACATGAGCTTAATTACTCTCCTATCGAAAAGTATGCATTTGCAGTGGTTAGAGTAGTTAAATAATTTTGGTTCTATATCCTTCACTCACACTCAGTGGTTTACATGCCAGATCTAGCTGTCAAAAGCATACTGACTCAACAAGATATTGACTGCAATAGGAGAGGCAGTTGGATAGCCAAGGTACAAGAGTATGACCTAGAATTGAAGCCCACTAATTTAGTTAAAGGAAAACACTTTGCAAGTTGATGGCATAAAATTTGAAAGAAGAAGAAAGTGAAGATTTACCATTGGTATTAACTGTTATTCTACAAGATGAATGGTTCTCTGCTATCACTTATTTCCTTATTTACGGGAAATGTTTGAATCACCTCTCAAGCAAATAGAAAGGGAATTTGAAGTTGAAGGTAGCTAAGTACGTTATCTGGGATGACACCCTGTACAAGAGAGGTATAGATGGTAATTTCTTAAAATGTGTTGATAAATCTCATCAAGAGTGATTCCTTAACCTTTTCCATAATGAGGCATGTGGTGGTCATTTCTCTCCTACTGTTACTACTTTCAAGATCATAAGACATGGATATTATTGGCTTTGGATGTTTAAAGATACCTATCACTGGGTTGGTAAGTGTGATAAATGAAAATTATTTGAAGGAAGGCCTCGATTAGTAACCTTGTCACTCAAACCTATGGTTATTGATGGACCATTACAATAGTAGGGCCTAAATTTTATTGGTCCAATCAATCAACAATCTAGCGTAGGTAATACTCACATTATCACAGCTACTAATTACTTCACCAAATGGGTGGAGGCAATTCTAGTTGAACCACTTCTGAGGTAGTCTATGATTAATCAGAGAAAACATTTTGGTTAGGTATAGAGTTCCACATAAACTAGTCACTGATAATGCCACCATTTTTTCATCCATTGAATTCTCACTTTTTTGCTATGACTATGGGATCTCCATTTCCCATTCAGCTAATTATTATCCATAGGGAAATGGTCAAGCAGAATAAAGTAACCAAAATTTGATAAACATTATCAAGAATTTAGTGAGTGGCAATAAAAAATACTAGCATAAAAGGTTATATGAAGCCCTATGGGCTAATCGGATAACTCTGAAACGAGCCATTGGAATCACCCCCTTTGAATTGGTTTATGGAGTGGAAGGTGAACTTCCTCTTTTGTTAGAACTGCCAGTTCAAAAATTGCAAATTTCTATTGAGGAAGTTGAATTCAGTGATGCCTTAGAAAAAAGGATCTTGTACTTAACCAAACTATAGGAACAGTGTGAAGAAATGGTAGACAAGATAATTGTACATCAGGCAAGGGTCAATAAGATTTTTGATAGGAAGTCCCAACCTAGAAAATTCATGCTTGAAGATTCAATTTTTCTATGGGATAAACGTAGAGAACCTAAAGGCGCTCATAAAAAGTTTGATTCACTGTGGATCAACCATTTCAAAATCATTCAGGAACTCAGGCCTAATACATTTCAGTTGACATACCTTGATGGGACCCATTTTACCATCCCTTATAATGGGAAATATCTATGGCTATATTAATTGTGATGGCCTTCATGGCCTCCCCTCCTTTGTACATAGCTAGTTAGGGTTTCATTTTGGGTTTTGGTTTTCCTTTGGTTTGTTTCTTCACTGCTAGAGAGTGCATTTTACCTTGACTAACTCCATTTCCCAATAGATAAGACACTGATCCATTACCATTTAATCTTGGTTCATTGCTTCATCCTTATTAGTCTTCATCCCAAGTCAAAGCCAGTGTTACCATTGTTTTGTTCCCCATCTCATTAAGTCTTCTGCTAATCCATAAAACCTTTTTATCTAATAGCGGGTGACCTTTTATGTCATCATGCTAACTTGGGCAGGGTTTTCCATTATTTGTCAAACTTCTCACTTTTCCGCCCAAAGCCTTTTTATTACCTTAAAAGTGTTGTATTGGGCAATGTTTTATGTGCTTAGTCAAACCTCATACTCAACATGATTGTTATTAGCTTGGGTGGTCTTTTCCCATCACATCCAAACTTGGGCACATATTTGTGAAATTCTTCGAACCTCTTTTATAACCACCCATAGATGTTTATTTTAAAATTCTCAAAAGGAAGTTATGTAAGGAATGCTGATGGAAAAAGATACCATGTGTCATAATACTAAATTAGGACATTAATTCCCATTTTCCCCCACGTCTTTTTGTGTATTTGTGGTTAATAAAATGAAAGAATGAGAAAACATTTTGTCGCGACAATTTTGGGAAGAGCGGGAGGAAGCGTGTAGTTTGAATTACGGGAATCACCATTAAAAGTAATTTCATCTATCCATTGCAACATGTATTCTAATTTTTTTCACATTTAAGGAGTATATATTGTTGAAAGTTACAATTATACATGGTGAGGGTTAAATATGATGGGTATGAATATGTGTTTGGGTTAACTTATGAGGGGCCTGGAATTGGTGATACTGGGCTAGGGCCTGTAAACCTAGAGGAATTGAGAAAAAAATTTAACCAACCCAATCCCTCCACCTGTCATTGAGAGGGTAATGGGTAGTGGATTGATTGAGGCTGTCACATTTCCAATATTAGTACAATGTCTTGAATTAGTATTGGAATGCATCTGACATTACAGTTCACAAACATAAGAGATTAGAATAGAGGAAAATAGATTGGTTCTAAAAATTTAGAGGTCTACCTTCGTATCATGTTTGAGGACTCCAACAGGGAAGAATATTCACCAATGGACATGACCAATTCTCAAATTGATTTCTCTTCCAAAAAGGGGGTTTACAGGAATGTGATAGCGAAGAATTGGTTAGTTAAACCCAAGAAGGGTAAATCCCAATTGCCTCGCAACTTGCACAAAAACCACCTGATAAATGAAGTAGTTGACATCATTTTTTTGTTACATAGGGTTAGGGGTAATGAGAATGTCCACATCTTTGAAGAGTGGATGTACTTCTTCATCCAGATTATATTGAGCGGAGAACAATTTATGGATTGGGCTAAGATCATTAGTGATCATATAATGAATTGATGTCACTCTTTGTTTTGAAATTTTTTTTCTTCATGTCATCTTACTTAATATATGCTCTTGAAAGTACTCAACCCTAGCCCAGATTAAGACCAAGTGATTTACCATAGGGAAAAGTACCAATCTATATCTACCATGATAAGCTCCAACTTCATAAAAGCTTCTTTCATTTTAGGAGAATTGTTGATGGTTTTACCATGAGAATGGTCAGAGAATTGCAGGGGTGTCCATCAATGAGATTATCTCCTAAGGAAATACATTTTGTTAATTTCTATGGTTTTTCATTTTATTCAATTTCAAATATTTTCATATATAAGAGTGGGTGGATATGCATGTTTTCCAATTAAATTTCCCAGGTACCTGTTGACGTGTGTCTTGGCACAACAGCATGCAAACAAAATATTGCTATTCTGCTTCTCCTGAAAGAGAAAGGCAACACATGGATGCCTTAGCTCCCAAGGTCTTTGTAGTTGGGTCTCAACTATGCTGATGTTACTCAGTGGTCAATGCAATAGTAATATTCAAGGGGCCTGCTATTGTTGAGCTTTTGGATTGTTATGGGGGTAAGCATAAATTTAAATCTACTCTAAGGTTTTTTTAAAGAAATAGAAAAAGATAGATCAGGGCTTTGAAACAAAAAAGAACAATAGTTCATCCAAATTAACCAAACTTGCCACCTTCCAAGGAATTCCTAACCTAAAACTGTAGAACAAAATTAACTTGTGACTGACACACAACCTCATTCATTCACAATGTTGATTCCAACAACAGATTGCAAGTTACCACTTAAAAAAAAACATAAAATCAAACCTCATTCCTTGAAAGCCTCCTAGATCAGATGACTAATTCAAGACAAAAACCATTCTGAAACACAATCCAAAGTACATTAAAATCTGGTTGCCCCTACTGTTAGTGAAACAGATAGGCAACATTTACAAATTTAGCACAATCACCAGTGTACAAAAAATCTATGGCTCCAAATTGCTTCCATTTACACTAAGAAAATTGAAAGATACATTAGTGTATTATGACTCTAACTCCTAATCGAGAAGAAAGAAGAACCTCCTATTATCGAGAATCAGGATCAACTTCTATCCCCTCTACTTCTACTGATTTCTAACTATTGGTTCTAAAATTCTAACTCTAAAACTTCTCAAATTCTAAACTAGAAACTGCTCTACTTTACAAAGAGGAAAGAATGCCTTATATACATAATGTACCAACAGGAATGTGTTGTCCCCTTTGCACTAGAGTTTACAAAATATCTGCACCCCAGAGAGTCGGCTCTCAGATTTTTCTGAGGAAAGTCACAAATGCATTCAATGTGAAGCCCTATTGTCCATGCTGATGAAGGATTTCTATCCTCAAGAGAAGCTCGTTTAGATCTTTTGAAGCAACAACATTAACTCTAGCATCTTCGTGTCCACCTTCGAACTCTGTTAGGGTTGCCTTGAATGCTTAGAATATCTTCATTAATAATGATCTACCTCCTTGCTAGTAGTCACTACAGCTGTCCCTCTGAGTCCCAACTTCTTCTTTCCTTTGGCTCCCTTCCTATTTTGGAGTCCTCTGTTTGTTGTCTGTCTTCTGAAAACACCAATGGGCCTCCTTATAGATCTGAACACCATCGCTTGAGCCAATCTATTATCTTTGGATCTCAAAGGGAATCCACCTTGTCGCACTCTATTAGTCTTTCTTTCATAGGAGTGGTCAATCGGGCAATGGCTTATCTTAGCTCTCTTTGATTGGATGATCACAGGCCACGTAGGATTTCTTTGGTGGTCAAAAGTAGTTCAGATGGTATCACACATCGGTGAGACACCATCGGTGTCTCCCCGATGCTATGATATCACTTGTATCAACCATCGACATGACATTAGACAGTCGGCAAGACACTTCAGCGAGTAGAAGAAGTCATATCGAGTCCGTAAAACCCATCGGAAAGACTCCTTCATTTTGTTGAGACCTTTGATTGAGCTCCCTATGTCATACCGAAGAATGACCCTTCAGTAAGACCTTTTCAATTTAGGTAGACCCCCTGTTGAAGGAAAAATGTCGACTGGCTCAGAGCTTTGGTGGGACCCTCCTCCGTTATTGGCAAGAGATCAAATGTCAGCCAAACATCTCGCAAAAGGCATCATGTTTGGAGATTTTCCATTTCGGGGAGACATTGTAGTAATACCGAAGTGGATTCCTTCATTGTAACATTCCCTTGTCGGGAAGACATCCTATAGATACCTCATGTCCTGATGAAAGCCTTACTAATTCATCCTGTTGTCGCTGTGGCATACTGGTTTTCTCGCTGAAGACCACTGATGGAATCTCCTAGCATTGTGTTGGTGTGACTTTCTTTCTTTGTCAAGAATTCTTTATGAAACAAAGTCTCTCACCGAGATGTGGTACTTAATCAGAGGTCGGTGAGACACAAAGCACTCAGGGAGACTCTCCACCGAAGACATAACTCTCGTCGAAAAGATTTGTTTGTTCTTGCTAGTCGGTGAGACATTAAGCCTTCGCCAAGACTCTACCCCGAACTCAATATCTCCCACTGACATGCCTTCTCCCTACTACCGGTCGGTGAGACCAAAAGACCTCGCCAAGAACTTATGCTGAAGAAGATGTCTCCTGCCGAAGTGTTTGACCCTTTTGCTAGTTGGTGAGACTTCGTGAGCTCGCCGAAACATCTTGGCGGGGAGAAAACCTTATGTTGATATAGGAATCCTTTTGATAGTGGTCAGCGAGACATGGAGAGTTCACCATGAACTCACTCCAGTGATGATTTCTCTCACCAATAGGACTTCCCTAGTCACCGAGACAATGAATAATATCTTGACGACAGACGCCTATGTCTGATTTCTAATTGTTGTGAAACCAGATAAGTCCTACTGAAATGAACCACTTTTGTGCTTCATCGGTGAGATATGCTGCATTCGCCGAGACTTCTCTTCGAAGAAAAGTCTCTCACCGAAATGAATATCTTTATTTGTGGTTGGTGAGACACAGAGACTTTTCCAAGATAGTCCCTCAAAGACAAGCTTATGCCAAAAGAGGAAACCCCTAAGTCACCAAGACGAAGACCTTGGTCCTGCCGATAGATGCCTGTATGTAACTTCCACTCACCATGACATCCCTAAAGTCTTGCTGATAGGAAACATAAACGCAGATTTGAACAAAATGAACTATGGATCAGGGAGATCATGAAAACCTTACTCTGATAAGATCCATAATGGGGAGTATTCTGATTCCTTATATTTCAAATAGTCAGAGCTAAGCCACTAGTCGGCAAGAGGTTAAGAAAGTCTTTTCAAACTTTTCCTTAGCAGATTTTCACGACCAACTGGATTGAAGCATGCACCCCAACTGAGCTCCCTTAGCAAATATCATCTTTTATGTGATTTAATCCTACATTAAACACAAAAGATCATACAAACAAAACTAATTAATAAAAATCATCATTAAAATGAATCCTATGTCAGTAGGGTACCATTAAATATTCGAACAAAATGATCATACCAATAGTTTGGGTTTCAGGCCGACCCACCGAACCCAAGCCAGGGAGGAATTTCAGAGAATTCTGGGCCAAGTGGACTTCAGTGGAATAAGCATGAAAACATCCATTAGAAACTTAATCCGATCACTATCAATCAAGGAACAACATGCAAAATCATCAAAATAGCATGAATGAATCATAAAATGCATTATCATTTACTAACAAGTCCTACTTATCCATACTTCCTCACATTCTGTCAGATCCCAGGGAAATCCATGCAGGATAGATTTTCGCGAAGAGAGAAAAAATAGGAAAATCCGGTCCACACCGAATTCTACAAGGACCAAAAAAATCTCGAACAACAGTGCTTAGCCAGAGCTAGAGCGAGATCCAGGAAAATCCGGATGGGGGAAAAATCCCGAACTCAGGAGAAAACCCGAATTCCAACTGAGGCAGAAGACAGAAGCAACCCAAGAGGAAAGAAAAATAACAAAAAACAAAGAAAATAAAAAGAGAAAAAGGGGGACCCATTTTGATCCAGATCAAAGTGGGGTGGTTATGCAATGCATAAAAAATGGCGAGTCGGCTGGGAAAATGGTTTAACCATTTTCATGAATCTGAAGGATTCAACTACCCAGAACTCCTGGTTCATGAACATCACAACTCTAGTTAGGTCAGTTATAACAAGCAAGGTAGAGCTAGAATCTCAAATGTAAGTCAATCAATGGCTACCCCTGAATCTATGTGTGTGCTTGATGGTGCATCATCCTTTCATAAGGCTTTCTTCATCTTTCGAATAATATTGTGCAAGATGTGAGCTACATGAGTTGATTTCCTTCGTGTAGTGATATCCTGGGCATTGCTCTGCTGCCAGTGAAGCATCCATAGCCCTGATGGAGATACCTCTAGTTTTCTCTTAGCATTTCTCTACTTCCAATCAAGCGTCCATAGCCCCGGTAGAGATACTGGAATCACCCATTCATATTGAATACCTTTCTCTTTAGATAATGCTTTTCTTCTTTTTCTTTTTTTTTTTTACTTTCTCATAGAGTTTTAGATATTTCATTTAGTTCTCTTTTCCTTTTCAATGTCAGATGTTTAATATCTAATATGGGTTGAAAACTACCATGGATCTCATAACAGCACTTGGAAATTAGATTTTTCACTCAAATATTACAACAATACCACTCTAAGAAAAATATATCATTACAAAGGAGATGATCTTAATGATTTGTGACAAATTCAGGGGAGTTGATGAAGGATTCTTACTTGGCACCTTATTTTCAAAACTTCCCACAACCTTTATTGACAACAAGCATGAAACAATGAATTGAGGACAGAATCATCCACCTAAAAGACTTGAAAATATCTAAACCACTTCTCTCCTAATGACCATAGCATGCTTCAGATAAAAACCCACAACTTTAGATAGAAAGAACAGATTAACCCCGAAAGAACAGAACAAACAGAAAATAAAAGAATAGAAGGAAAGAAAAACAAAAGAACAACACACTATTTACAAACCAAGAGCGAAATACTTATACTAAGAGCAACATACTATTCACATAAAGGAAAGAGTTATTTACGGACAAAAGACAAACAAATTATTTACATAAAGAACAAAAAGGAACAAGAAAAGAAAACAACAAAACAAAACAAAAACTAACTAAACTAAAAAAACTAAAACTAACTAATCCTTATCCTAAACTAACTCCAAACCTAAGTCTTGCAAACACAAGACTGTAAAAATTCGTACATTGACTTGACTAATTTTTCATTATGTGCAACAATCTTAACTTACTAGGCATAGTTCTGATCCTAGCAAATTTATCTTTATACTCAGAAATATAAAGCTTGTGTGCAATAAGTTCATTCTGAGGGCATAAAGCTCGAAATATTATTAGTTGTGGGTTCTTAGTTTTATCATGATTTACCCACAAACATGTTTTACTATCCCCAATGCCATAATCAAACTGAAAATTATTAAACGGCGAAGGATAATGAAAGGACACCACCTGATTCTAAAGATTTCTAGTTACCAATGTAGGCTTGTGTTTTATGATTTCCTCTTCACACTGTCTCGGGCATGGAGTCAAAGATTTTATGAATTTGTTGAGATGAAGTCTCACTTTCAACATTTTCCTGAAACATGTCATCCCCTAGTGTTTGAGAATATGGCTCCAACTTATCATTATTGATGTCAGGGATACTTGCACATGGTGAACGAGGATTCCCTTCAAACTCATTTGAATGCATGGAGTCAGAGTTAGGAAAACACTCTCTCAATTCAAATTCTTGCACATCATCAACAAGAACATGCCACTTAGCATCAAATTCATTAGTATTAAGATCAAATTCATTTGTTGATGCTAAGCAAGAACTCTCTTCAACCGAAACATTTGAGCAAATAGAATCAAAATCAAGAAAATACCCCCTTGTCTCATTCTCTTTGCTATGTTGTAGAGATTCAACCCCTGAGATAGTCTCTTGGTTGCCTTCTTGGCATTCCTCTGCTTGATCCAAATGTGCTCCATCATGAATTTCCTTAGGGAGAACTTGACTGATCTGCATATCCGCTTGAATTTCTTCACTTAAAATTTTAGGTTGGAATTTAAATTCTTGCCCTTGACCACAAGATTCATTGGCCATCTCATCTTGAAGCATGTTATCTATCCCAATCCGTCCACTACTTAAATCAGCAAAGTTACCTTCTTGTGTTGACCCATTCAGGTGCGTTTCTTCCTCATTCACCATCATGAAAGAATCTATGAATGCATCGATGAATCCATTCTCCACTTCTATCAAGTCTGCACTAGGTAGAGGAGTTTCATTAGTTGTTGAATCCATCTTCATGCAAGGATCAAGGTCATCAAAAGATGGGGAAGAATTAAAACTCTAACAGTTATTCTCATCATTTTGAAGGAAGTCATCATCATTTTTATGCATGCTAACTATTTCATCTTCCAGATTGACAGGATATGTACTCCAAGGATCTTCCATAAGTATTCCTTCAATAGTGATTAGTTGCTTGAAATACAAGTCCATCCTTCCTAAGAAGACATGGCAATCCATCTAAGAGTGCTGATCAGTTTGATGTATCCTACATCCACTTGGACCAACAAGTTCTGATAGTTTTAGATCTCCTAGCTCTTCTAATTTCTCCCTTATTCAATTTTTTATACAAGGGATATCAATCCAGAATTAGCCATGTCTCTCTGTCCATCCCTCATCACCCTAATTCTCATCTTGATTGGAAGAGTTTACCTCATCTCCTTCAAATCCATTATTAGTACTAGCGTTCTCAACAAAGCTAGATTCGATCTTGAGATTTCCATTTTGCTCTGGATTTACATCCATTTCATGCTTTTCACCAAACAAGTCATCAAAATTATATTTTGGCGAATCAAATGTTTCATCTAGAACTTCATTGTGATGTAATTATGTATGCTTTGGAAGATGACTGGAAAGAGATGATATGGTTATAACTTCATTGACAATTGGAATAGTTAACTCTGTGATTGGATTTTGCAGGGATGAATTCTCCCAGTGGTCTTGTGTGTGATTGACCTAATATGGGGTATGGGAAAACGTGGTGTTTGGACCATTAAGAAGGTGGTAGCTGCTTGGTGAGAATGATTGCACCCGGGCAGGGATGGTGGTTGGAATGGTATAAGGCTGCAAATGATGGCAGTTTGTAAGCACAAGAGGGTTATAATCTTGAGTTTGGCTATCTGAATTTCTAGTGTCACCTCCAAATTGTGCCAATAAGAGAGCCTTTTTAAATGCATCATGCAAGGATGTAGCTTCACCACAACCTTTGACTTTGGTTGCTAATGAAAAATTTAAACCCCAATAGTAATGTTCTATCAATATAAGATTATCAACAACCAAATCCAAAGATTGAACCCTCTTATACATGAACAAAAATCTATGATTAAATTGATGAATGGGTTCTAATGGTATCCTTTTGCAGGTGAAAATTCATGTAGTGGATGTAGAGTATGAGGATCAAACTAATCTAAAAATAAGATTTCTAGTTCCATCCATGAATAAATAGATTCTAGTGGTAGATTATCATACCATTGCTTGGTTGAACCTTGAAGTGTTCTGATGAACAATTGACAGATGACATCCTCATGCTGAACCTAGAGAAGAATGAATATATGTCTGCAAGTTTCAACATGTTTAGAAGCATTTTTCCCACTGCTAGGGAAAAATAAAGGAAGCCTCTCATACAGGTGACCATGGATTTCATGGACAAATCTTGGTGTATACAATGGGCTACCCATCAGAGCTAGGTCCTCCAAGATCCAACCCACTCCAACTCACAATGATCCACAATTACTCATAGGGCCCTCCTTCTAGCGCCATTCTCTGTTGACGTGTGTCTTGGCTCAACAACAAACAAATAGAATATTGCTATTCTGCTTCTCCTGAAAGAGAAAGGAAACACATGGATGCCTTAGCTCCCAAGGTCTTTATAGTTGGGTCTCAATTGTGCTGATGTTACTCAGTGGTCAATGCAACAATAATATTCAAGGGGCCTGCTGGTGTTGAGCTTTTGGATTGTTATGGGGGTAAGCATAAATTTAAATCTACTCTAACTGAGGTTTTTTTAAAGAAATAGAAAAATATAGATCAGGGCTTTGAAATAGAAAAGAACAATAGTTCATCCAAATTACCAAACCTGTGAAGGAATTCCTAACCTAAAACTGCAGAACAAAATTAACTTGTGACTGACACACAATCTCATTCATTCACAGTGTTGATTCCAACAGCAGATTGCAAGTTACCACTTTAAACAAAACATAAAATCAAACCTCATTCCTTGAAATCTCAAATAGGGTTTTTGAAACATTCTTGAGGGTTAATATCAATAAAATAGAACTATTTTCAGTTACTTTTCTATGTTTTATTCCATCACCAGCATGTGTATGGGACCGTATAGCGGGGATTTATACCTAAATGTTTTTAATTTTTTTAGCATAGAGTTGGCATTGTTTATAATCCATTCTTGAGGAGTTTCTTTGTACTTAAAGTAATTTAGAGGCTGATATTTGAAAATAGGTCTGAAAATAGGGGTGCAGGGTTTGAGTCTCAAAATGATTTGAAAAGGCCATTCCACCTTTCTGTAAATATTGTTTCTTGGTTGAATGGACTTTTTAAGTGTAGGAGTAGGTGCAAGGATACATTTTTGAATTGATAAAGGAATTTGAGTGGACTGAGAATGCTACCCTATTAGAAAACACAGATTTTGTGCCATTTGAGTAAGGCTAGGGAGAGTGTTTTGGTGAAGTTGCTTGAGAACTTGTTGAAAATTGATGAAAAATGATTGAGAAAATGAATTGTGATATTTTTTGAAGGTTTGAGTGGGTGGAAGTGGTCAGAGGAGTGAAATAGAGAGAAACCCTAGTTGGAAAGGGTAAAAACAAGAGAAAATTGGTGAGTTTTCAAAGGAAGTGTATGTAAATCAAAGTGGAAACATAATATAATGATTAATTAAGCTTGAGAAGGAGAAAATAATAGGGATTGAAGTGGTTTCAGGTTTGTGAGTGGTCTAGGCATGTGATTTTCAGTAAGCCCTAGTTTAAATTGTGAAAAGTGAGGGTTTAGAGGAAATGGGTCTTAGTGAACGATTGAGGACCTATATATTGGAGAATCCTATGTTTTGAAGGTATTTTAAAGACTATTAGGAGGTATTTGGAGTTTTTGGTGAGTTTAAAGATAGGTTCCTTTGTAAAAGAGGGATAATTGGAGCCTATTTTAGCCTAAAAGGCCAGTTTGAGTGCAGATGGTCCAAAGAGACCTAATGTGAAATTGAGATATGTTTTGTACTAGGTTAATGGGTCCCTATAAGTGTGAGTGTTTGGAGGATTTTTTTTTGTGGTTGTGAGTTAAAACAGGGTTTGGACACCTACTAGGTGTATGGAAGATTGAAAGGTGAATGTAGAAAAAAAAGTTCTTGAGCATTTGAGAGTGAGTTAGCCTTGCTTGGATGGAGAAATTAATCTTGCTATATGCCTCTTGGTGTCTTGGAAAAGGTTGGAAACATTAAAGGTGCATTTGAGCCATTGGGTGACAAGGTTCCTTATAGAGAGATTTTGTGTTTTTGAAGATCATTGAAGATCAAAGTGAGAAATCATGATACAAGATGGTTGATGTCCTCCCTATCTCTGCATCAAGTGGTATCAAGGCACAAAAAGTAGATTCTTGAAGGTAATTTTTTGAAGATTGCATACAAGGACAGTTGGAAGATGGAAGGTCAAGTCAACATGGCAAAAGAAATTGGTGAAGCAACACAAAGGAATGCAATATTCAGGACCAATTGCAAGTGTCAAGGTATGGTATGTATTGTGATGGTTGATTCAGGTAGCTTAGACAATTTGATCTCTCAAGAAATGGTTGAAAAATTGCACTTAGATAAGATACCCCATGAGTCACCTTATTCAGTTTCTTGCATAAATGGTGAGTGTGTTTTGATGGTTAAAGAACAAGCTTGGATTGAGTTTTATATAGGTGCATATAGAGATAAAATACTATGTGATATCATGCATATGAGTGTGTACCATCTATTTTTTGGGATGTCATGGATACATGATAGGTTTTCTTTATATGATGGAAGAGAAAATAGTTATAAGATCAAGAAAGATGGGGTTAGTTTCAATTTGATTCCTTTGATAGAAGATGAGAAACAATGAAAGACAAAGAGAATTACAAAGAGGGAGAATATTGGAGCAATCGAGATTGCAAGAGATGAAATGGTAAAGGGAAAGGTGGATAGTGAATTGGTGACGAGGCCTGAAAAAGTATAGGTCAAGCATCAAGACAAGCCAAGTCAGAAAGAAGGGAACAAAGAAAAGATGAAGATTGGTCAAGGAGGATCCAAAGAAGTGATGGAACAAGCACATAAAGTGCAGCAACAAGAGGATGTCATAAAGAATGGAAAGCAATAGATTGATAGTAAAAGTGTTGAAAGACCTAGTGGGAAGGAGGTCTTGGGAGTAAAGAAAATGGATCAAAGAAAATAGAGTAAAGAAGAAATCCATGAAAGGCTTGAAAAGGATTAAGGATTCATAGTAGGTACATTGATGTGTACCTTGGAGAGGGAAAGGAACAAGGAGCAACCACGTACTGCTGAGACAATGAGATTTAGATCAGAAGTAAAGAAAGCAAAGAGTACAAAGCAGGTTATGAAGATAAGAGTTGCAAATAGTTGAGACAAAGGGCTAAGGAAAGAAGACATGACAATGGAAAGTGAAGACAAGCTCAGGAAAAGTATGACAAGTGAGAAGAGTTTTCTAATGAGAGGAAAAAAGGATAGAGGATCTAAGGATACAAAGATAAGTATTGTGAGCCAAAGTGATTGGAAAAATTCTGAGAAAGAGGTTGTGGTAAAGCAGATTGAAGGTATGATATTGAGAGAAAATGATGATGGATAGTTGGAAAGAGTTAAAAATTCCTAGAGGAAGAAAATCAGATACAAGACAAGATGTTGGAAAGGTTATTATTCCTAGAGAAATGGCAAGAGATAGGGAAGGAATCTGAGGAGTTTGCACAGAGTGTGGTCACCATCAAAGGTGAAGATGGAAAGGCTAAGAGTTTTCCAAGAGTCCTAATGATGGAAGGGGCTGATGATGATGAGTTGGTAGAGGCTAGAAAAAAAGTGATGGTAAGATCTCCAAATGAGATGGAGAAAAGAAAAAGTGATGTGGTTAAGATAGTGGATTGTCCTAGATTGAAGGAATTTTTGACATGGAAATTGTATGATATTGTGATGATGGTTTTGTGCATGGTGAACCTAAGAAAGATTATGAGGAAAAGAGTTAAGAGACAAAGTATGAAGGGGGTCATGTGTTACTGCCTTATTTTGATGGTTATTCTAATGAGAATCAAACCATGGGTAAAGATGAAAGAGGATAGACAAATAATAAGTTATTTTCCAAAGTATGAACAAAGAAAATGCAGATGGAAGAAATTGGGAAAGAAAATTAGAGTATAGAGTTTCTAGTTCAAGGTTACCAAGCAAGAAGAGAAGAGTTTGTGAGTAGAGACAAGTACAAGCTTAAGGTCAAGATGAAGTCATTGCAAGCACAAGGAGGAGCATCAAAGGTTGAAGTTGATGAAGATGTTGTAAATTCAAGCATGAAGACTCCCAAGGGACTTGGAAGGAATCTTGTGGCCGGGTAAATGGTGCAGAGCACCTAGTTGCTCCATTTGAAGAATTTAGTGTAAAGTTTCTAGATAGGTAGATAGATTCATGTTAATGATGAATAAGTCCTTATGAGGCCATTCTATAATTTTTTTATGGTTTTATAAGTCTTGTTTGGGTTATAGGTGAAAATTTATTATGGTTGAAAAATTGTCAATTTCAAATGCAAATGAAAAATTGTAAAGGCATGGAATATGAAGGGTATTAGAAGTTGAAGAATAGTTATAGGAATTTGATTAGTTATAATTGGAGTTGAATAGGTATATATAGCCTCTTGAAGGCTCAAACAAGGTTGTTGAAGCATTCTTGAGGGTGAATATCAATAAAACAAAACTATTTTCAGTTACTTTTATGTGTTTTATTCCATCACTAGTCTGTGTATGGGTCCGTACAGTAGGGATTTATTCCTAAATGTTTTGAATTTCTTTTAGCATGTATTTTGAATTGTTTCTAATCGATTCTTGAGGAGTTTCTTTGTATTTAAAGAAATTTAGAGGCTAATATTTGAAAATAGGTTAGAAAATAGGGGTGCAGGGTTTGAGTCTCAAAATGATTTGAAAAGGCCATTCCACCTTTCTATAAATATTTTTTATTAGTGGAATGGACCTGTTAGGTGTAGGAGTAGGTGTAAGGATACATTTTTGAAATGAGAAAGGAATTTGAGTGGACTGAGAAGACTACCTTGTTAGAAAACACATATTTTGTGCCATTTGAGTAACACTAGAGAGAGTGTTTTGGTGAAGTTGGTTGAGAACTTGTTGAAACTTGATGAAAACTGATTGAATAGATGAATTGTGAGATTTTTTGAAGGTCTGAGTGGGT
The DNA here is from genome assembly GCA_007258455.2 of Sequoia sempervirens. NCBI lineage: Eukaryota > Viridiplantae > Streptophyta > Pinopsida > Cupressales > Cupressaceae > Sequoia > Sequoia sempervirens. The sequence continues at coordinate 534,056,920 of VDFB02000017.1, forward strand.
AGAAGTGATCAGAGGAGTGAAAAAGAGAGAAACCCTAGTTGGAAAGGGTAAAATAAGAGAAAATTGGTGAGTTTTCAAAGGAAGTGTATGTAAATAAAAGGGACAACATAATATAATGATGAATTAATCTTGATAAAGCAAAAATAATAGGGATTGAAGTGGTTATAGGTTTGTGAGTGGTCTGGGCATGTGATTTTTAGTAATCCCTAGTCTAAATTATGAAAAGTGAGGGTTTAGAGGAAATGAGTCTTAGTGAGTGAGTGAGGACCTGTGGATTGGAGAATCCTATTGTTTGAAGGTAGTCTGAAGATTTTTTGGAAATATTTGGAGCTTATGGTGAGTTTAAAGATAGGTTCCTTTGCAAAAGAGGGCTAATTGGAGCTTGTTCCAGCCTAAAAGGCCAATTTGAGTGTAGATGATCCAAAGAGACCTAATGTGAAATTGAGATATGTTTTGTGCTAGGTTAATGGGTCCTTGTAAGTGTGAGTGGTTGGAGGATTTGTTACTATTTTTGTGAGTTAAAATAGGGTTTGGAAACCTACTAGGTGTATGGAAGCTTGAAAGGTGAATGTACAAACAAAAGTTCTTAAGGCTTTGAGAGTGAGGGTGATTAATTCATGATAAATTGGACTTAATGAGGTCTTAATCTAGTGTTGTGAGGCATTTTATGCATCCAAACTAGGTCTTGGACCCTTGCAAATTGAATAACATGATTTTAATGACGTCTTGTAAAGGTCTTGTAAGATACTTTCATGCTTTTCTAGACTTAATTAACCTATTTCTTCCTAATTAAAAAATTAAAAAATGTGTTTAATAATATTATTACATCAATCTAGAAGGTTCTTGAATTAAATTTAATGATAAACTAGTGTTGTAGTGCAATTTACACATTGACATGGGTTTTTGTGCCTTTCTAGGCTATGTGGACCTAATCTTAGTGTTGTAAAGTGTATTTAATCACAAATTCACATTGATTTATGTGTCCCAAGCCCTATTTAACATTTACATCATCACTAATAGGACCATCTTAACCCATATTGTGCATCCTAAGGTTCAAATTGATCAAACATTCGACAAGATGGCACTTTAGACCTTATTTCCTAATCTCTTGGTATTTGAGTTGTCAAATTCGCCCTTGTGGGACCAATTTTCCATAGATGGTGAATTAGTCCCATCCAGGTGGGACCCATTCACCATGTGTGTCGAATGAGTCCCATTTGGCCCCATTTTGACCTTTGAGCGAGAAATAAAATGAAATTTGAGTTGATTTTGCTTCATGTCGACCTATGATGAGGTATAATCAGGATACTAAGGAAGAATTGTCTATAAATAGGTGAATTTATCCTCATTTTACATCTAACGACTCATTTTAACATCTCTCATCATTAATTCATCTTCTATCTTCTCATCCAAGTCAAGCAAGTTAAGGTTTCTTCATTAGAAGTCATCAAGTTATCTTTCTAAAGCATTAGAGGGATGAATCTTCATGTGTTGTTGCAAAATTTCAAGATAAATCATCAAGGAAAGGTAATAAATTCTATTTTGCATGTTTTATCACTTTCTTTCATCATTTTTGTTTAATTACCTAAACGAGGTTTGACCAAGGCAAACCCCCATGCCCTAACAATCAAAATTTCTTCTTTTCTCCTTGTGTGTTTGCAAATTTAGGTCCTTTGGAAGCTTTGGAATCATTGAATATTTCATTTCAAAGTCATTCATGTCATCTCTTCATTGAACAAGGAAAAACATCAACAAAAAGTCATTTTTAGATCCAGATCTGACAGTTTCAGGAGTAGATACTTGTAGGATACAGAAGTGCATATCTAGCTACATAGAATCAATTCTATATTTTGTTGATTCCTGTAGATGGAATAATTCACCACCCATGGTGAATGAGTCCCACCTATAGGCTTGAAAATTTATTTTCTCAATTTATTCAACTCTCAAAATTCAAAAACCTGCCTTTTGAAAGTTTTCACCAGAAGCAGGACTGATTCACCATCTATGGTGAATTAGTCCTAGTGGCAATTAATAGTGAATTTAGAAAGATTAAAAAATATTCCATCAATAGTAATCTACCTCCAGGCGCACTCTATTTAGATTCATTAGTTTCTATTTTCATTGTTTAAGTTTCTAGTTCTTATTTGCAATCAACACTATGTTTTCCAACATCTTGCATTAGAATTGTTTACATTCATTTATTTTCATTTCCCATCTATTCATACATTAATATTGAATGAAACATTGTGCATTTTTGGACCCATCCCTTTCCTTTTAGGTCAAATACCCTAAAAGGAGCCAAAGAAGGATGTGGGACTCAAAATACTTCCTTTCATTTTGGTGAACCTTCTATTTGAATTGCATCTTTTTTAATTTTGGAGTCCATTGATCATCTTAGATTTGCTTGCATTGTATTTTGCATTAGTTAGCTTGCATTCTAGGGTTTCATTTTTGCATGAATAAAAGTGCACAATAGGCTACATTTTTGCATCTTTAATCCTTGAAAAGTTCTAAAATTCTACATTTTTCATTTAGACCTACATCATAGAATTCTAAAAACATAAAAATCAGTCACAAATTTTTGAAATTTTTGAAAAATTTCCATACTAGGACTCATTCGCACCTTCGGCGAATTAGTCCCTTCTAACCCTTGAAACAACATTTTACAGAATTCAAAACCTTGTTTTTTGGCTTCTGTTTGATGCCTTAACCTATATATATTAGTTAGTTGCATTTCTGTAGCATGCATTTCATATAATTTAGCATTAATTAGCTCATTTCATGCATAGTTTCCATTTCAATTTTTCATTCTCATCTTATTCCATCTGATAACCAATCAATTGTCATCTTTGAAATCTGAAGCATTGTTCTTCATTTACATATTTTCTTTAGCATTGTTACATTTCAAGATTGTAGATTACTCATTCCATCATGTTTTCATTACAAAATTCTATATTTCTCATCTTGAATGTTCTCTTTTTAGATATTATTTCATGTTGTACAAGCAATTTTTTTTAAAGGCATATGAATATGAGGTCCTTTCCCCTCTCTTTTTGTTCATCATAGATCCCTCTTCTAGTTCCCCTTTGGTGGATGAGGTTGGTTTAGCGAAAGAAACCTTGGATATTCATAACACTTACATTTGTTCTTCTCCTATCATATCTCACACTTGTGAAGCAAATATTTTAGTGCTAGAAGAACCAATTGATGAGAGTTGTGACAATCTGAGTTGTTTCTATCCTCTTGCCTCTCCTATTAAACATGGCATTACTAAAGAAACAAAATTCACACTAAGTAATCATGATGATCACACAACACAACATGATGATGAGACCATAGATCCATCTCCCAACTCCTTCCCTATTTGTGAGAATTTTTTTGTGAGTAATCATGGTTATGAAATTACTTGTGAGGGGGATATGTTGACATTAGATGATCAAATCTTTAAGACCTATGGAAACCCTCTTTATTTTTCTTCCCCTATTTTGGAAGACATTATTGGACAAAGGGGGCTAATGAAAGATAATCATGAGAATCTCCCTACTTCGATTCCTAATGTTTCAACCATCCAAGAACACATAATCCCACACAAGGATCCAATCATTGAAAAACAAGAATATGATGCTTTTTCTTCTCTTTATGCCTCTCCCACTTGTGATGAAGCTACTTTGCACATTTCATCCATCGATGAACAAATTACAAGATCTCTTGGTAGGGTAGATAATTGGGCACAATAAAATGAGGCATTAATAACATCAAATGATTGCATAAATTCTTCCCCTAATCCCCCCATTATTAATAATCAAACACATTCAACCATTAATAACTCCCTTGGTTATGATGAAGTTATTTTGGATGAACCAAACCTTAATTGTCATGAACATGTGGTTTGTTGGTCTCCTAAGAACTCTCCTTCTAGGGAGTATATTGTGACCCAAGACAGAGATAACATGCCCTTCAACAACAATAAAGACTCTCACTTGTTATGGGATGTTAACAATATTCAACCTCACTACACCCTTTACCCACCCTCACATAAAATTCATCCTTCCCATAAACCTCACTACACACTTTACCCGTCTTCCCATCCAATTCACCCTTCCAATAAACCTCACTACACCCTCTACCCACCTCAAACTAATGTATCACAACAACTAAGTTATAATATCATTGCTCATACATATAACACTCAAAATAATTTGCAACTGCCGCAACCAATCCCACCTTCCTTACCTTTACCCAATCTGCCTAGTGCTCCTCATTACGTCCCACAAACAAAGGAGTATGATCTTATTGAACAATTAAAGAATACTCCTACAAAAATTTCCCTTTGGGATTTACTTTAGAACTCACCAAATTACAACAATATTCTTCAAACAACCTTACAACACATTGCAGCTCCTCATGGTACAACTTTGAATGATGTGGCAACTTTAATTCATAAAATGAATCAAAAATAATCTGGACATTATTTTTCATCAGCATTAGCTCCCTCCTTTAGATTTGTGCAAACAAAGTGACACTTTCATGATCATTGCTCGAGACAATAGGATAGGGATCAAACACACTCTCATAGATAATGGTTCTACCCTTAATGTTTGTGGTGTGGGTCTTCTTGATCAATTACATGTTGAAAAGTCACAAATAACACCTGATTCCATATCTATCCGAGGATTTGACAATACAACAAAGAAACAACTTGGTGTAATTAGTTTTCCTATTACGGTTGTGGTGGTTACTTTGAAAAATCCTATTCATGTCATGTCTTATGATCTTTTGTACAATCTTCTTTTAGGTAGACCATGGATTCATGAGATGAATGCAGTGCCTTCAACCCTTCATCGTATAATAAAATATGTCTATAAAAATAACTGTTAGAAACCAAGATTTGAAATGAAAAACAAAAAATAACCTTCCACAAAGAGCAAAACAAAAAAGTAGAGAGATTGCATGAAGATGTGCAAATTGATACATTCTAAGTACAATAATTATAAGAGATGATTTGATTTATAAAAGAAAAGTATGATAACCCTAATCCTATCTTGAGGAACAAGATAGCTCAACAAGATAAGGATGAGAATAATTAACCTAGGAATTAAAATATACCTAAGTAAAGTTATGCAAGTGTAATTAAATATTAATTACACCAACACCCCCCCATAAGTACAAGTTAGGGAGAAGCAAATTATTATGCAAATGATGTTACATGGGTCCTGAAAACAAAGGACTAATCAGGTACCCATTTACAAATGCAAAGAGAGAGAAAACCAAGTGGGAAAACCCCCCCCTCAATGAGATGAACTGCTACAAAGAATCATTGGAAGAACTTTGATGAAGCAACATTGGAACCCCAAATCTGGTAAGCAAGGAAAGATACTTCTATTCGCAAGAAACCATCATGGAATCACAAATGCAATAGTAGACCCGATGCCAAGGACCACTGGAAAACTTGCATACTAGATCAACCCTTGAATCTGTAAGCAACAATAGATGAAAAAAATGAAGCCCCCCATAATGATGACAAAATTTGGAAGCTGTGTCTCTTGATGTGGATGCTAAACGAAAACTAAAACTACCCCATAAGTCTAGTACCATCAAGATTATAGAACACTAACCATAAAAACATGGCCCTCAAACTAAGAAGGATCTGAACCAATGCAGATCAATAACCATAAACTCCCAATGTGAAGTGTGAACCGATGCAAACCAAAGATGTTTCCAACTAAGCAAGAAATAGGCTAAAAGAAACAACATGAAACTAGAAAAACTCATGTGATTTGTCACCAATATGAAAGTGTGATGCAAGAACCACCCCTTAATGGAACTTTATATCAGTTAGTTATTACAATACCCAATGATTACAAAAGGAGAGAATCCAAAACATGTAGAAACTATATAACTAGAAGAAAAAATGCAAACCTAGTGCACGAAACAAAAAATGAATGCATACAAAAAATAAGGTACACAACTAAAAAGGACCTCAGCTCTACATAGAGGCTAAAACCAACTTTTTGATGCCACTTGAATCATGAAAAATAGATAAGTGAGTTAAAAGATATGTCTCCTAGAATGAAAAACAACAACATGTGACTTCTGAGGCTGAAAAAAAAATCAAAAAGGAAAAAATAAGAAAATAAAACCTCCACCATTGCAAAGATATTGGAACCAGCTTTCTGAAAATATCTAGTTTGTGAAAAAATGACGTCGTATGCAAAATTTATGGCCAATTCCTTGAAACTGCTATGTTATGTCCAATAAGGTCCTTTGCAACCCTCAATGACTAAAAAATTAAAGCCCCTGGTCACCTGGGTGAACAAGGGGGTTGGCGATAAGCACCTGGGACTGAGCCCCTAGTCACCCACATGACCAAGGTAGGTGTTGCGGATGGTGAGGGGCTAGAGTGCGGGCCACTAGTTCCCAATGGAACTGCTTGCTTTAGGTATAACCCCACAGGGGCTAGCAACATGTCGGTGGTGAAGGATAGTGGCACCACCTAAAAGGTGGCTAGCAGGCAGTCGCCTGGTGGCCACTTGGTGGCTGCTAGGCAGTGGCCTCCAAAATAATGGTGAGCACCATTTTTTAATACATTTTTGATTTTTTTAATATATATTTTTTATTTTTTTCAAAAAATGTGCCTCAATTTGCATGCTAGGGAGGCCATACGACCTCCTTGCAATTTTTTTTGCCTCTCTGAATGACTGTGTCCAAACTAGACAAACTTTATATGAAAATACAGGTTTTTGGGTGCTACGAATCCAACGACAAGGTCCATTTTGGCCCAAAGTGCCCAAAAAATTAAGCGACCCCCATATCTATCAGAAAAATCACCGAGCTTGAAACCTTCACAGATCTAGCAAACGGTGACCAAAATGAGTGAAATAAAAGTCATTTATGACCTTTTCCAACACTCTAAATCCAATGGAAAAAAATAATTTGATCAAAGACGCTTCATGAATATACTCAAGGAATGAAACCCTTGAGGGAACCCAAATGAGCTATGCAATGCATTCCTCTGAAAAAGCTGAGAAGGGGCTACAAATTGAGGCTATGATACCATGTTAGAAATTAAGATCTGAAATGCAAACCAGAAAACAACCTTCCACAAAGAGTAAAACAAAAAAATAGAGAGATTGCATGAAGAGGTGAAAATTGATATATTCAAAGTACATTAATTACAAGATATGATTTTGCTTTATACAATAAAAGTATGCATAACCCTAAGCTTATCTTGAGCAACAAGATAGCTCAATGAGATAAGGATGAGAATAATTAACCTAGGAATTAAAATATACCTAAGTAAAGTTATGCAAGTGTAATTAAATAATTAATTACACCAACAATAACATTTATCAAGTTGAAGCTGATCCCGAGCCTAAAAGTTGCTTGCACATTGAAAAAAGAGCTACAAGTCCTTTGAAAACATTTATTCCAATATCCAACATAGATCCTCTTGAAATTGAACACAACGATGAGTGATCACCATCTAAATTATTCAGTGACAATTGGGGATTCTTAGACTTCACACCATGATTTATGGGTGAATATGTATGAAGACCTCTCTTGAATGTCTACTTTAGTGTGAGTTTGAAGCAAGTTCATCCTCTCACTAAAGTAGGGGCTATATGTTCCTTAGAAAAATGTACCCTTTGCTTGAAATGGGATTAATTCATGATAAAATGGACTTAATGAGGTCTTAATCTAGTTTTGTGAGGCATTTTATGCATCCACATTAGGTCTTGGACCCTTATAAATTAAATAACATGCTTTTACCAATGTCTTGTAAAGGTGTTATAAAGTCTTGTAAAGGACTTTCATGCTTTTTTAGACTTAATTAACCTATTTCTCCCTATTTAAAAATTATAAGATGTGTTTAATAACATTATTACATCAATCTAGAAGGTTCTTAATGTAAACTTAATGATAAACTAGTGTTGTAATGTGTCCTACACATTCACATTGGTTTTTAAAGCCTTTCTAGGCTATGTGGACCTCATGTTAGTGTTGTAAAGTGTATTTAATTATACTTTCCCATTTATTTATGTGTCCCAAGACCTATTTAACATTTACATCATCACTAATAGGACCCTCTTAACCCATATTGTGCATCCCAAGGTTCAAATTGATCAAATACCCGACAAGATTGCATTTTAGACCTTATTTCCTTATTCCTTGGCATCTAAGTTGTCAAAATAACCCCTTTGGGACCCATTCACCATGCATGGTGAATCATTCCCATCCACTTGGGATCCATTCACCATGTGTGGCGAATGAGTCCCATTTGGCCTCATTTTTACCTTTGAGCAAGAAATAAAGTGAAATTTGAGTTGATTTTGCTTCATGTCCACTTGTGGTGAGGTATAATCAGGATACTAAGGAACATTTGTTTATAAATAAGTGTTTTTATCCTCCTTTTACATATAAAACTAATTTTTACATCTCTCATCATCAATTCATCTTCTATATTCTTATCCAAGTCAAGCAACTTAGGGTTTCTTCATTAGAAGCCATTAAGTTAGCTTTCTAAAGCATTCAAGGGCTGAATCTTCATGTGTTGTTGTAGAATTTTAAGATAAAATCATCATGGAAAGGTAATAAATTCCATTTTTTCATTCTTTATTTCATTTCTTCATCATTTTGGTTTAATTACCTAAACGAGGTTTAAATAGGGCAATCCCCTATGCCCTAACAATCAACATTTCTTCTTTTCTCCTTGTGTGTTTGTAGATTTAGGTCCTTTGGAAGCTTGGGAATCATTGAAGATTTTATTTCAAAGTCTTTCATGTCATCTCTTCATTGAAAAAGGAAAAACATCAACAAAAAGTTATTTTCAGATCTAGATTCAACAGTTTCAGAAATGAACACCTGTAGAAAGCAGAAGTGTAGATCTTGTTACACAGAATCAAATATTGATTTGAATGATTCCTATAGGTGGATTAATTTTCCAAACATGGTGAATGAGTCCCACCTATAGGCCTGAAAAGTTGATTTTGTCAGATTTCATCTCCCCGTAGTCTGAAACCTATTTCTAGAACTTTTCATCAAAAGTAGGACTAATTCACCATGCATGGGGAATTAGTCCAATTAGTCATTAATAATGATTTTTGATACATTATAGTACCCTCTAGTAACATCTATCTACCTCTAGATACACTCTATTTAGTTTCATAAATTTCTATTTTGATTCATTTAAGTTTCTAGTTCATATTTGCAATCAACACTGTGTTTTCCATCATCTTGCATTATACTAGTTTACATTCATTCATTTGCATTTGTATGCATTCAAATACATCCACACACACTTCACTTCCATTTCCCATGTATTGATACATTAATATTGAATGAAACATTGTACATTTTGGACAAATTTCTACTCTCTTTTAGGTGAAATACCCTAAAAGAGCAATGAAGGATGTGGGACCCAAAATCCTTTGTTTCTAAAATTTTGCATTTTTCATTTATACCTGCATCATAACATAATTCATCTAGAACTCTATTCTTCTCTTTTTCATGCATTATTGCTTTCATTTTTTTTTGTGTTTTCCTTTTGGGGATGACGCAAAGCATAGAGACGCCCTATGTCTTCCATGTTGACCCAAATGGTCCTTGTCGTTTTCACATTTTGTTTTGTGTTTTCCTTTTGGGGATGACACAAAGTTTTGAGACACTCTATGTATCTTCCATGTTTACCCAAACCATTTCCTTTCTTTTTTACTTTGTCTTTTCTTGTGTTTTTCCTTTTGGGGATGATGCAAGGCATCGAGACCAAAATGTCTCCTTCATGTTGACCCAAAAGCTTTTTCACTTTTCTTTGACCTTTTAATTTTCTTTTCACTTGTATTTTCCTTTTGGGAATGATGCAAAGCATCAATACCACAATGTCTCTTCCATGTTGACCCAAAAAAGACTTTCTCTTTCTTTTTTTTCGCTCTCTTTGTGTCATTCTTCCAATTCTATTTGCTTTGGGGAATGAAGACAGTTCCAATCTCTTTCATAAAAACATTGTAGTAATGAACATACTGACCCCAAATCCATAGATCCCTTATGTGTTTGTTGTGATCTTTTCTAGGGGGCAACTCGCTTTCTTTTCTTTTCATTTTCATTAACATGATGTAGCCTAACTTTGAAACATATGACTTGGCATAGGGCTTTCTAAGTTGGCTCTCATGTCTTGTTTTCTTTTTTTGCATTACTCTTTCTACTTTAAAGTAATTTCTCATAGAATGATGTGTAGAAATTCCTTTAAAGTGGGGGGAATACATTACCATAATTCATTTACATTCTTGGTTCATAGTGTAGCCTTTTCGTTTACGTGATGTGTTCATAATTTTGTGGATGACATTGGGTGTGATGTCCTTCATAAGTGTGATATTTCTTAGCATATTACATTCCTCTTGGTGGCTTGATGCAACACACTACATCCCCTAAGTTGTGAATATACTATTCTTTGATTGGTCCTCTTTTGGAGACATTAGACACAATGTTCCCTAAGTGACTGACCTTGCATGAATTGAACAAGAATCCTTTGAATTTTTGTTGGAAACAAACAACATTGAGGTGGGGGGTGAATCAGTGTTCTGCAAAAATTATCTTTGTTATTCTAATCATTAACACACTTTAAGCATTCAACCAAAATGAATATGCAAAAATAGAAAGAAAATAACCACAACATCATAACACAAGTATTTTTACGTGGAAACCATGTTAAGGGAAAAACCATAGTGGATGGCCAATCCACAATATAATTTGAGTATACTAAAAAAAATGTTTACAAAATGGGAATGCACTTGCATTCAGGCACACTGCCTAGAGCTCATTGCTCAAAATAGGAAGGCACACTACCTTACAGAGATTTATATTAGATCCACAAGAATAACTGAAAGAATAGCATCTACAAATGCTTGATTACAATTTTTATTAGGCTTAGTTGTTGATCTTCTATCCTTTTGACTGATACTAAACTTCTGCTCTGCTCTGGTCTAACTCGCACCAGAAAATCTTTATGCGCAAGTGAAACTGTACATTATGCATAATTTTTCTCTAACAATTTTATGATATTTGCAATACACATCAACACACCACACCTACACACCAAGATTATGTAATGGATCATACATATATATCCACGACTAACACGTTAATCGCAACATATCGACTTCAATAAAACTTAAAAATATTAGAACTGTCAACTCAAATATTAATAATTATCCAATGTGCATCCATAACAGTTGATCACAACTTAGCTTGGACCCAAAACATAATGATAAAACAAAAAAATATTTGAATAAGCATTCCTTGAATATCCGCAACACATTTTATCAACTGAGTCGGCCCCAAAATACTGATAAACATAAAAGTATCAACCAAATCACCAAACTTACACATGACTTGGTATGAGGCACAAAGATTTTTGGATAACACACAAAATACACTAATGAAACTTTTGTGAGATCCACAACTCAAAATAGTAACTAGAAATCTGCAAGTGAATCGATGATCACCAAACTGTCAGATGCTCTATTCTTCTTGACTATCCTTAGTTTGTCTTCCGGTGGGAGAAAATGATGATGTGTAGATCAGTCACCAACTAGGGTTTTCATCAATGACAACACCAAAAGACATTTACAGTGTCTCTTTCCAACAATCTCCCTCTTTGTCATTGATGGAAACACTTAGTGAAAAATGACTAAGTGTTAGATCAAAACCAACATGAATTACATTTCCACTTCAAAAATTCAAAAAGAAACTTCAATCTTGAATAAGAAAAGCAACTCTCCCTAAGATAGATACACATTTTTCACTATACACTTCTCCCCCTTTGACATGAATGGAAGAAACTGGGGAAACTGAAAGAAAATTCCAAAATTGTACAGGCATGAACTTGTGACCTACAAAGATTTGAAAACATATGCAAAGTCTTGCTTCAACACTCTTAAATTGTTGTCGCAAACCTTTTTGAGACTCTCCAAAATTGTTATGTGAACACACATTAAATAAGATTGAGCTTCTGCAAATTCAAGATGCTCGGGGTCACTAACTGCCACAACTTTAGCTTCCTTCAATGCACTTTCCATTAATTCAATCTTTGGAAAAATTAGTCCCCTGAGTTCACATATTCTCCCAATAATCCTTTCATTTTCATTTTTAAACATCTTATTTTTTCAAGTAGAGATGTCACTTGACCTTCTTGCTAAGAAACATCACCAGCTAATGGATCAAAACTATCAAAAATGATAGGCAATTTATTTTCAAGATCCTTCACCTTTTTCTCATTACCTTCAATAAACTTGGACAAAACCAAACATGCCTTATAGGAATTTCTAGATTTAGATATGGAACCTTGAATGTTCTTCATGTAGGTGGCTAATAGATTCTTTTTCTTTGCAATCACTTCCTTCAACCAACTAAGTCTTTTACCATTAAACTCTTTTTGCACTTTATCCTCAATATATTTTTCAAGAGACTCGAATTGAGTACTTAACACATTTATGAGCTTGTTTAGCTCACTGGAAGAGGAACCAAATAGATCCATGACATGAGTAGGCATTAATTTCTATAGAACTCCAGATGCAAGGCTTAACAATTCACTATCCTCTATGTGAGACTTCAGAATCTTCTCACTAGCCTTAGCTTGAGCAATTGATGTGACCTTCATCATCTGAATTAGGGACAAAGTGGATAGATTGATTGAGCTTTCATCCAATTTAGGATCAAAATCTTCCTGTTGCTCCATCAAAGATCTCTTCACTGCCTCGATAGTGTCTCTTGCCTCCACTCTAATTTCTTGAAACTTTTCTTCTTCAACCTTGGGTTCTTCAAAGACTATTTTTAGATTTCCTTTGGGAACTTCAACCTCTTCATTTTGCACCTCCTTCTCTTTAGCTAATACCACCTTAGGAAATTCAGTTTGCATAGGTGTCTCTCTATTTTCCACATTAGGAGGAAACTAAAAATCCTCAACATCTGCATTCACTTCCTATTTTTTTAGAACATTTATAGTATTCATTTCCTCAACATTAATCTTATTCTTTGACAAAAAATCTTCCAAAATCTTCTTGGTTTCACCAACAATAGCATCAGTTTCACCAATCATGAGTTTATTCACCCTTGTCTTGTTCTTAAATTCCATTTTATCCTTTTCAAGGAGTGAATTCATCTCCTCAATTGATATTTTTGGACATAAATCTGCAAGAATTCTCTTCCTCATAATCTCTTCTTCTGTTCTAGCACTTAATCTTCTCGACTCCAAAATATCATACATACTCTTTGGTAAGCTAGACATAATTTCAACAAGAACTTTATTGAAAATTTTCATATGTTTTATTGTGTCTTCTTCAAGAATTCTTTGACAAGATTCATCAAAATTTTCATACAATTCACAGAGGGGCTTGAGATTTCCATCCTTGATAACTGCATTCTCAACTTCCTCAACTGACATGCTAGTTTTGTTAACCCTTGCCCTTTTCTTTTCTTCTTCTTCTTCTTCTTTACTGGATGATTTTCTCTTAGTTAAATTTATAGCCTAAGTTCCAATAGCCTTCATTTCTCTCAAAACTTCCTCTAACTCAGTTTCCTCATCTTCTAAAACAACTTCATATGTTCTTATTGTCTTATTCTTCTTCCTTTTACTAGAAGCCTTATTTTGATTTGGCTTGGTTGTAGGGGAACTCGTTGTAGATCTAGTGCAGGCAGAGGATGCTCCTAGACTAGCAGAATCTATTTTTTCTTTCTTTGCTCCAGCCTCATCTCTCTTTTTTCTTGCTTCTTTCAATTTCTCTACAAGTATGCCCATACTTTCTACAAAAAAATCTACCTCTTTTCTTACCCTCCTGGTAATCTCTAGTTTTTCAATTCCACATGAACCTGCATACTTTTCTCTGCATAATTTCCAAACCTCTCTTCTCCTAGATCTAGCGGTGAACTCAACAAGTGTTCTGCATACAACTTCAAAATTTTCTCCTCTACTTCATATCCCATATGCATGATCCATATTGTTTTGGGATTAGCAACTTCCATATGGCATTGATCAATATCCACCATGAAGTACATAGTATCTTTGTACTATTCCACAATTGAAGTGGGAATTATTTTCCTTGCATGCATGATATTATGGAAAATTTTGAAGTACCCCTAGAGGATAGTATTCCTGGCCTGACGATCACCAATTCCAAACAACATGTTCCTTATCTAAACAACTATAGGTTCATCATTTTTCCAATGTACTTTTCCAACACTTGGAACCTCATCGAAGAAATCAAAAAATAAATACAATAGAAGATTACCATATTTGAAAGTATTATTCTTATCTTTCTTGATCTTGCCCAAATTCTCCATCAACTAACTTGTGAGCAGCTCACACAAGTCATAGTCTAAATTTTCCTTTATCATCTGGTAAGCTGCATAAATGGTTGTACTAGATACAAAATTATCTTGGATAGAATGGTAGATATTGTATCCAATGACCATTGATGCAAATTTTACATCCACTTCAATAATATCTTCTATTGCCATTTCCCTTATATCTCATTGTGCACTTGTTGCCTCTATAACCTTCTCATTCTTCATGGAATTCAAGACTAGAAGTCTATCGGTGGAATTCAGACCCATGACCGCACATATAGCCTCTTTCATAATTTTGAATGGCACATCCAACCACATGAATTCAACATGAACATGGCTTAGAATATAACACACCCATTCATTTTCCTCAAATATGGGAAATTTTGCAAACTATGTGAACTTTTTCTCTTCTAGGGTTTTAAATTCTGGATTTATAGTAAAAACCTCTCCAATTATATGATGGGAATATAGATTCATCATTTGAGAACTTTATAATTCTTCAATATTGGCATGTATATAATCCATAATATCTTCTGTATGCAATACTCCATACGATACAGATGAAAACACTCCTAAGGGCTCGGTCTCAACTGACTTATAGGGATTCCATTTGAATTTAGGATGGGGTTTGTCCTTGAATTTGACTACCAGAGGAGTGGACATGATTGTAAATTCACAAATTCATAGGATTTTCGATAAATACCTTTTTGTTAGATCAAATTTTGATCATAGATTCTTGTTCATGCTTTGAATCTCTCCATAATTCAACAAAGTTCACTTCGAGACTCTTCAAACCGCTTTCCTTTAAAATGAAAAGTGACAAATGAAGGTTGAAAATGTTCTTTTATCATCTACACACCTAACCCTTTTTGTCGCAATAAATTCCTTTACCCTAATTCATGCGGTTACCTTGTTTCCACATACTGAGATAGATGATTCTTCTGCAGATCTCCAAAACTCTACAATACTACCTCCAATTGGGTTAAACAACACCTAAAAAGAATTGATCCACCTACTAGACTAGTCCACATTCCAGTATCAATTTCTTGTAGGGTTTAAAGTATTTTTTTGATGGCTCCCCCTAGGCCAAAGGCCTAAAACTAATTCCTGAAGGAATTACCAAAAGAAGATTCTGGTGCTAGCATATTTCCTTCAATAGAGGGATCCTTTTTCACCCTTTTTTTCTGCATTTTCCTCCTGATCACATTTGTAGTAACTTTTCCTTTTCCTTTGACAACTTGCTTTGTATTATGTCTTACTAGACCTCTTTTGTTCTAACATGATCTAGCAATATGGCCAAATTTGTTGCAGTTGTAACACACAACATTTCTCTATTCAAACCAACTATTCCACTGATTTTTCATTGATCTACATTGGATAGCAATATGCCCAGGTCTATTTCATGCATAGCATCTGATATCTCTATGAAATTTGTTCATCACATTTCTACATTCATTGGACTCATGACCAAAATTGTTACAATTAAAGAACTGACTTGAGAATGATGGTCCACTTGGATTCATCTTGCTTCTACAATGAGAAGCCATATGGCCAAATTTATTGTGAGAAAAACAATAACCATTGAATCTCTAAGCATTTAGTTGTCTCACCAGATTCCTTCTAGCTCCATTTATCTGATTTCCTTGTTGGAATCTTCCTTGTCCAGAATTCCTTTGTCTAGATTTCCTTTATCTAGATACAGAACTTTCACCTTCCTCATAGCCAAGACCTCACTTGTCACCATCAGTCCTTTGACCTATAATTAGTTAATCAAGCTCGACTAAGCTTGCTTTGAATTTCTCCTTTTACTCATTTGCAATAGTAAGTTCATCTCTGAGATCATCAAGTTGTTTTTCAAGCACTTCCTCATTTTTTTAAGATTGTTCCAATTCATTTTCCAATTGGCTACATTGTTTATATTTTTCTTTTAAGGATTGAGGAATCTTTTCTTGATTCTTCTTTCTATTTTCAATTTCCTTTGTCATTTTCATCATGATTTATTCCATCTCACACTTCAAGGCAACATTTTCTCTAGAAAAATTTTCACACTCTTCTATTTTCTCCTTCAAGGCATGACTGATTTGTTCATCTTCCACACTTTTGTTCTTTTGCTTGAGTTGATCACATAATTCCTTTCTTTTCTCACTTGATTCATTGATTTTGTCTTTCAGTGACTAAATGAATTTTTTTGCACTCTCAAGATTTTCTTGCAAATCCTGGTTGTTAGACTTTGACTGGTCAAGATCATCCAAGGCCACCATAAATTTTTTTTAAAGACTGCTTGCATCCATTGAAAACACTTTCCAAGATCTCCCCAAGCTGTTAGACTTCTTTCGAGGAATTGGCTCTAATACTAATTGTTGGAAACAAGCAACACTGAGAGGGGGTGTGAATTAATGTTATGCAAAAATTATCTTTGTTATTCTGATCATTAACCCACTTTAAGAATTCAACCAAAAGAAATATGTAGAAACAAAAAGAAAATAACCAAAACACCATAACACAAGTATTTTTATGTGGAAACTTTGTTAGGGGAAAAAGCACGGTGGATGGCCAATCCACAATATAATCTGAGTATACTCAAAAAGTAGTTTACAAAATGGGAATGCACTTACATTCAGGCACAATGCCTACAACTCACTACTCAAAATAGGAGGGCACATTACCTTACAAAGATTTGGATTAAATTTGGGATAATGAACTGAAAGAATAACATCTACAAATGCTTTATTACAGTTCCAATTAGGCCCAATTATCGATCTTTTTTCCTTCTGACTGATACTGAACTTCTGCTCTACTTTGCTCTGACTCACACCACAAAATCTTTATGCATAAGTGAAGCTGTACATATAATTTCTCTAACACTTTGCATAAATTTTCTCTAACACTTTTATGATATTTGCAATGCACATTGAAACAACACACATACACACCAAAATGATATAATGGATCATACATAAATATCCGCGACTAACAATTTAATCGTAATATGTTGGCTTCAATAAAACTTAAGAATATTAGCAACTGACAGCTCAAATCTTAAGAATTATCCACTATGCATCCACAATGATCAATCACAACTTAGCTTGGACCCAAAACATAATGATCAAACACAAAAATATTTGAATAAGCATTCCTTGAATATATGCAACATATTTTATCATCTGATTCGGCCCCAAAATACTAATAAACAGAAAAGTATCAACCAAATCACCAAACTTACACATTACTTGGTATGAGGCACTAATATTTCTAGATATAACACAAGAAATACACTGATGAACCTTTCATGAGATCCACAACTCAAAGTAGCAATTGGAAATCTGCAAGTGAATCAATGATCACCGAACTGTTGGATGCTCTGTTCTTCCTAATTGTCCTCAATTTTCCTGCCAGTGGGAGCAAATGATGACATGTGGATTAGTCACCAACTAGGGCTTCCAACAATGACATCACCAGAAGGCATTTGTAGTGTCTCTTTCCAACAATTTTTACTTTTTAACATTTTAACATTTTGCATTTCTTTTTGCCACCTTGCATAACACAACTTGTATGACTATGGTACCTTTATTTTTTGTTCATAAGCATTTTTCCTTGTGGCACCTTGTTAAAGTTATTGGGCAGTATAAATTTAATATGGTTGAGTAGGAAACCCACCTAGGGGCATGACTTTCCCCATAGCAACCCTTGTGTTTGTGAGTGAATACCAACTAGTGTATGTATCTTACCTTTTTGGGATTTTTTCACCCCACGAACAACTAGTGTCATGGCCCCAGAGTGAGTACATTTTGGAATTCTCACTTGAAGAACCGTGATGTGTTCTATCACCCCAAAGTGAGTACACATTCTCTTTTTCAAACAATCAGCCTAGATCACTTTTCACAACTAGTTGGAATGATGATCAAAGCTTCATTAGATTCTTTCTTTTCAACACTTGTGTCTTCCCTTTTCCTTATGATTAGTTTTCCATGGGATCTTCATCATGGGGGCTTGATCATCCCTCTTGATTATTGTATTCCATCTTACTAATGTAAGTGCATTCAAACCCTCCCCTCGACGTTCATGGCTACTTTAGTGTGAGTTTGAAGCAAGTTCATCCTCTCACTAAAGTGGGGGCTAAATATGTCGTAGAAAAATAGCCACTTGTCATTTTCATGGCCTTTTAAGTCTTGTTTCATGGTGTTGGAACTATGTTGCTCAGATTTTATGTTGTAACATGGCTTGAACATGCTTATTTAGGTATTAAAATTCAAAGAATGACGTCTTGTGAATGTGTTACGAAGTGTTGTAAGTCATTTCTACATTCTTCTAGACTCTATTTATTACAATTCACCTAAAAATCACCTTTTCATCACTAAAAAAGTCCTATTTTGAAGTGTTGTAAAGTCTTGTAACAAGATTTCATGCTTTTCTAGGCATATTTTCACTATTTACACCTTTCTCATGATTTATTTAGTCCCTTTATGCCCTCATAAGTTGTAATTAAGTGTATTTTTAAATGTTATGCCCACACATAACATTAAATACAACATTTTTCCTGACACATATTTTTAGGTCCTAGGTGGAAACCATTCGCCATGGGTGGCGAATGAGTCCCCCTTGGCCCCAAATTCAAAATATTTTAAATTTCCTTACAAGATTTTATTTAAAATCACTTGATGTCAGCCTGTGATGAGGTATGAATGGATACTAAGGCACAAGAATTGTATAAATAAGTGATTTCCACCTCATTTCAACCCCCATTCATTCAAGCATTCAATCTCACATCACACTCAAGCATTCAAGAATCTTGCAGCATAAATTCAAGCACTTTGGAGCATCCATTGACATTACTTCATATTTGCATCATCAAGGGTTTGGTAAGTGGATAGCATTTGCATGTTATTACTTTATATTTCTCTTGCATTTTATTATCTTTTTAAGAGTTTGAATACCAAAAGTGGGGTTTGACCAAGGAAAACCCCTATTCATTAACCCTCAATCAATTTTCCCCTATTGAATGTTTGTTTGCAGCCTTTTGTATGCAAATTCCACAAGCTTTTAGGTGTTGAAGATTTATTTACAAGTCAACTAGGTGCTTCAAGTCAACTTAAGTGTTTTTAAGCTTGGAGAAGGTTTTCTGTCTATTTTCTACAGAACTGACTTTGACAATCTGACAAGTAGACATTTCTAGATCTGGTGTTGCAAAGTTGTTTCCTATTTTTTCAAAAAATTGGGAGAGGACTGATTCTCCACTTGTGGAAAATGAGTCCCACCTTAGGACTGAAAATCTAAATTTTGTCAGATTACAGATCTCGACAGTCAGAAACCAGCTTCTGACACTTTTTCACCAGGAGGAGGACTAATTCACCACCCTGGGTAATTGAGTCCCACTATGAAAAATCAGTAATTTTAGATAACATCCAAGACATTCTAGAATCATCATACTTTGTTTAGGTGCACTATGATTTGACCCATCTCTTTCTGTTTTGCACATTTCATTCATTTTCTTCACAAAATAGTAAGAGATGGGTCAAATTAGAGTGCACTTGGGAAAAGTATGATGATTTTGGAATGTCTTGATGTTGTTTAAAATTATTGATTTTTCACAGTGGGACTCATTCACCCAGGGTGGTGAATAAGTCCTCCTGGTGAAAAAGTGTCGGAAGCTAGTTTCTAACTGTCAAGATCTGGAATCTGACAAAATTCAAATTTTTAGTCCTAAAGTGGGACTCATTCACCATAGGTGGTGAATAATCCCTCTCCCAAATTTCTAAAAAATTGGGAGACAACTCTACAACACCAGATCTGGAAATGTCTACTTGTTGGGTTGTCAAAGTCAATTCTGCAGAAAACAGACAAAAAACCTTCTCCAAGCTTAAAAACACTTAAGTTTACTTGTAAATCAATCTTCAACACCTAAAATCTTATCAAATCTACATACAAAATGCTGCAAACAAATATGAAATAGGGGAAAATGATTCAGGGTTAGTGAATAGGGGTTTGCCTTGTTCAAACCCCACTTTTGGTAATCAAAACCTTAAAAAGATAATGAAATGCAAGAGAAAGATAAAGTAATAACATGCAAATGCTATCCACTTACCAAACCATTGATGATGCAAATATGAAATAATGTCAATGGCTACTCCAAAGTGCTTGAATGCTTGAGTGTGATGTGAGATTGAATGCTTGAATGAATGGGGGTTGAAATAAGGTGAAAATCACTTATTTATACAATTCTTGTGCCTTAGTATCCATTCATACCTCATTGCAGGCTGACATCAAGTGATTTGGAATAAAATCCCAAAAGGAAATTTAAAATATTTTGAATTTGGGGCCAACGGGGACATTCGCCACCCATGGCGAATGGGTCCCACCTAGGACCTAAAAACATGTGTCGGGAAATTTGTTTTATTTAATGTTATGTGTCTGGATAACATTAAAAAATATACTTAATTACAACTTATGAGGGAATAAAGGGACAAAATAAAGCATGAGAAGGGGATAAATAGTGAAAATATTCCTAAAAAAGCATGAAATCTTGTTACAATACTTTACAACACTTCAAAATAGGACTTGTTCAGTGATGAAAAGGTGATTTTTAGGTGAATTGTAATTAATAGAGTCTAGAAGAATGCATAAATGTCTTACAACACTTCACAACACCTTCACAAGACATCGTTCTTTGAGTTATAATACCTAAATAAGCATGTTCAAGCCATGTTACAACATAAAATTAGAGCAACATAGCTCCAACACCATGAAACAAGACCTAAAAGGCCATGAAAATGACAAGGGGCCATTTTTCTATGGCACATTTAGTCCCCACTTTAGTGAGAGGATGAACTTGCTTCAAAGTCACACTAAAGTAGCCATGAACATTGAGGGGAGGGTTCGCATGTGGTTATGTTAGCAAGATCAAATACAATGATCAAGAGGGATGATCAAGCCCCCAAAATGAAGATCCATGGAAAACTAAGCATAAGGACAAAGGAACACACAAGTGTTGAAAAGAATAAGATGAAGCTTCGATCGTCAGTCCAACTAGTTGTGGATTAGAGATCTAGGATAATTGTTTGAAAAAGAGATTGTGTACTCACTCTAGGGTGACAAAACACATGACAGTCTACTGCTTGAGAAGGCCCAAATGTACTCAATCTAGGGCCACTAAACTTTTGGTTGTCTGTGGGGTGAGAAAGCCCAAATTTACTCACTCTAGGGCCACTAAACTAGTTGTCTGCAGGGTGAGAAAGCCAAAAAGGTAAGATAGATACACTAGTTGGTATGCACTCACAAAAAAAAGGTGGCTATGGGGAAAAGTCATGCCGCTAGGTGGGCTTACTGCTCAACCTTTTTTAAAGTTATATCACCTGATAACTTTAACAAGGTGCCACAAGAAAAAATTCTCATGAACAAAAAGAAAGGTACCACAGTCATGCAACTTGCGTTATGAAAGGTGGAGAAAAGAAATGAAAAATGTAAAAATGTAATGTAAAATGTAAAATACAAAAGATGTTCAAAGGAGTCTTGTTCAGTTCATGCAAGGTTAGTCACTTAGGGAACATTATGTCTTATATATCCAAAAGAGGACCAATCAAAGAATAGCATATTCACAACTTAGGTAATGCAATGCATTGCATCAAGCCACCAAGAGGAATGTAATATGTGAAGAAAGATCACACTTATGAAGTACATCACACCCAATGTCATCCAAAAAGTGACAAACACATCACATAAATGACCAGGCTACACTAGGAACCAATAATGCTACTGAATTATGGTATTAATCAAGATTAATGTATGAATAGATGGGAAATGGAAGTGAAGTGTGTGTAGATGTGCTTTAATGCTTACAAATGAAAATAAATGAATGTAAACAAATCTAATGCAAGATGTTGGAAAACATAGTGTTGATTGCAAATAAGAACTAGAAACTTAAACAAATAAAAATAGAAACTAATGAATTTGAAAAAAGTGCACTTGGAGGAATATTACTATTACTGGAAGATTCTAGAATCTTTCTAAAGTCACTATTAATGGCCACTGGGACTGATTCACCATAGATGGCAAATCAGTGCTACTTCTGGTGAAAACTTCCAAAAACATGTTTTTGAATGCTGAGAGTTGAATTTTGAGAAAATTAGTTTTTAGGCCTTCAGGGCGACTCATTCTCCATGGGTGGTGAATTATTCCACCTACATGAAATCAGAAAAATCTAGAATTGATTTTGTGTAGCTATATCTGCACTTCTATCTCCTACAGGTATCTACTCCTGAAACTGCCAAATTCGGGTCTGAAAGTGACTTTTTGTTGATGTTTTTTCTTGTTCAATGAAGAGATGATATGAATTACTTTGAAATGAAATATTCAATGATTCCTAAGCTTCCAAGATGTTCAAATCTGTAAACACACAAGAAGAAAAGAAGGAATGTTGATTGTTAGGGCATGGGGGTTTACATTGGTCAAACCCCATTTAGGTAATTAAACCAAAATGATGAAGAAATGAAATAAAGAATGAAACAATGGAATTGATTACCTTGTCATAGTGATTTGATCTTAAAATTATACAACACATGAAGATTCAGCTGTTGAATGCTTTATAAATCTAACTTGATGAATTCTAATGAAGAAACCCTAACTTGTTTGACTTGGATGAGAAGATAGAAGATGAATTAATGATGAGAGATGTAAAAATGAGTTTTTAGATGTAAAATGAGGATAAAAACACTTATTTGTAGAAAATTTTATGTTAGTATCTCGATTATACCTCATCACAAGTTGACATGAAGCAAAATCAGCTCAAATTTCACTTTATTTCCCACTCAAAGGTCAAAATGGGGCCAAATGGGACTCATTCCCCACACATGGTGAATGGGTCCCACCTGGATGGGACTGATTTGACATGTATGGCGAATGGGTCCCACATGGGTTACATTGACAACTTAGATGCCAAGGAATAAGGCAATAAGGTCTAAAATGCAATCTTGTTAGGTATTTGATCAATTTCAACCTTAGGATGCACAATATGGGTTAAGAGGGTCCTATTAGTGATGATGTAAATGTTAAATAGGGCTTGGGACACATAAATCAATGTGAAAATGTGATTAAATACACTTTACAACACTAAAATGATGTCCACATAGCCTAAAAAGGAACAAAAACCAATGTCAATGTGAAAGACACATTACAACACTAGTTTATCATTAAGTTTACATTAAGAACCTTATAGATTGATGAAATAATGTTATTAAATACATTTTATAATTTTAAATTAGGGAGAAATAGGTTAATTAAGTCTAGAAAAGTGTGAAAGTCCTTTACAAGACTTTACAACACCTTTACAAGACACCGTTAAAAGCATGTTATTTAGTTTATAAGGGTCCAAGACCTAATGTGGATGCATAAAATGCCTCAAAACACTAGATTAAGACCTCAGTAAGTCCATTTTATTATGAATTAATCCCATGTAAAGCAAAGGGTACATTTTTCTAAGGCACATTTATCTCCTACTTTAGTGAGAGGATGAACTTGCTTCAAACTCACACTAAAGTAGACATTAAGAGAGATCCTCATGCACAGATGCAAATGAAAAATAATGACAAAGATCAAAGAAGGTGGCCAGTCCCTTAGGATCAAAGATCCTAAGTCAAGTCCCTAAGACACAAAATCATGCCATGACAAGAATGAAAGGCTAGGTGAAAAGATGTGCTCACTTTGGGCCGACGAAGCTTCTTGGTTGTCCGCCAGGTGAGAAAGGCCAAAGGTATACTCACTATAGGGCCATAGAAATAGTTGTTCATAGGGTGAGAAATAAAAAAAAGGTAAGATACATATGCTAGTTGGTCTGCACTCAAAAACATAAGGGTGGTTATGGGGAAATGTCAAGCTACTAGGTGGGCTTCCCGCTCAACCATGTCAAAGTTATACCTCTTGATAACTTTAATAAGGCACCATAACAGGTACAATAGTCATGTAAGCTATGTTATGCAAGGTGGTAAAAAGTTCAAAATAAAATAAAATGTAAAAATGAAAAGATGTTCAAAGGAGTATTATTCATTTTATGTAAGGTCAGTCACTTAGGGAACATTGTGTCTAACATCTCCAACGGAGGACCAATCAAAGAATAATATATTCACAACTTAGGGGATGCAGTACATCGCATCAAGCCACCAAGAGAAATGTGATATGCTAAGATAGATTACACTTATGAAGGACATCTTACCCAATGCCATCCACAAAGTGACAAACTCATCACATAAACAACAAGGCTACAATAGGAACCAAGAGTGCAAATGAATTATGGTATGGTATGCCCCCCACTTTAAAGGAATTTCTAACATGATTACTATGATCAATTTATTTAAAGTAGAAGAGAATATGAGAGCTTACTCAGAAAGCCTTATGACAAGTCATATGTTTTTGAGAAGCTATGTCATGAAGAAAAGGGAGTATGTCACATGCGAGTCAATATTAAGACATGTCGTCCACATCCCAAGCTTGCTCTTGATATGTTCACGAAAGGTTAACAACTAGCCAAAAGAGAATGAAAAGTGACATACATGGATAAGGCTTGCTTACCCTTTGCCCCCAATTAGTGCAGGACAAAGGGGAGTCTGGAATGAATGATGGTATGTTGCTCCTTGCGATGGATACAAAACATACAATAGTGAGTATGCAACGATCCTACAACTATGGCATGGAAAGGATCAATTACTATTGTTATTTATGTGAATAAGGAAGAGTCATGGAAGAGTCTTGTGTGATAGTATTGATGTTGAGTGAAGGTTTGGTGATCTTGGTCAAAGGAGAGTAACCAAGAACATGAGTTGTTTGTTGTGTGTTAAGCTTTATAGTGTTGTGGATACCTTTCTCTCAAGCACCACAACCTTTTCCACTATACCCAAATTGTTTCATGAAGTCATACCCTTTTCCAGAAAGTTGTTTTAGTGCTTTGGAATCGAGTGGATGCTCGTTATTGTGTTCATCAAGGGTTGTTGTGTAGTTTTCTTTGTTGTCTTAAGTGGTGGAGGAAGATGTGTTCAAAGGGTTGGTTGAACTTTGGGTTGACATGATGGTTGGTTGTTCTTTTGTTTCACCTTTCTTTTGTGTGACTATGTATTTTCCCATAAATGATGGTGTGAAGTCTAAGGATCCCCAATTGTCATCGAATAATTTAGATGGCAATCCCTCGTCGTGGTGTTCAATTTTAAGAGTATCTATGTTCATTGTTGGAATCTGATGCAGAGGGTCAGGGATCTCAAAAATTCCAAAAAGAATTAAAGATTAACAAGCTTTGCTCTTCAATTTATCAACTAGTCTCCAACTTGGAAATAGGGTCTTCACCTTGCAACAAAGGATGTTCTGCCTCCCCTTGTGACTTTCAATCACTAAGATGAATTCACCAGACCTTAAATGAACTTGATTCAAATGGGTTTCAAGCCCTAAGCCTCCATTTTGTACAAAACTCCCTTTTTGCTGCTCAACCAGTCCTACTAGCCCTATTAGGCCTTTGGCGATGGATTATTGTCTTTTCCCTCAAACTTTGCACTCTAACCTCCAACTAAATGATTGTATCAGGTGTGTTTCATGATGGTTAATAACATATCAACCCACTTGCACCCCTTGTTTCAGACTTTCTTACTTCTAGCCCTGCTGTTTCCTTAAAATTAGGCCTAATTAGCCCTAATTAACAAAGCAACCCCTCTTCAAATTTGTCTCCTGGTCTTGAAACTTTCAACAGTCCTCTAAAACATTCCCAAATCAAATATTCTCACACTTTTAAACTTCTAGGATGCTCACAACATGCCCAACTACAAAACCCTCACTAATTTGGCTTAAAACTAGGGCTTTTGGTTTTTAGGGTTTCCTATCACTTCCAAGACTTGGTTTTTGACTCTCCACCATTCATTCATCAATGTTCAACTATTACAATTCAAAAATGTGTCTCTTGTTAAGGCAGTTTGCTCACTGCTATACCCTAGGGTCAACTTTCTTCCCTCTTCCTTTGCCAACTCACTGTGCACAGTCAATTTTCCACCTTTCCTGCATATTTAGTTGTTACTTTCAGTTTTTACAAGTTATATTAGATCCATTTCACAAGATTCCAGTCATACATCCCTTGAAATGGATCATTCTTTCATTGGTAGACCCTCAAAACAGTCTATTTCAGCCTTTTCCTGTAGATAGTCAGCAAGAACACGTGCTAAAATTGATTTTTAAGAACTTTCAGAGCATTCAACAATTTGAAAACATGGAATTTATAATGCTTTGGCCTTCACATTAATGAAACTTCAAAAAGAACTCAATAGATTGCAAAAACACAAGAGAAAAATGCAAAAAACAGTGATTTTCTGCCCTTTCTTGGAAACAGTCCGTATAAAGTCCTTCAATCCTTCATCAAATCCCATACAATGGAATTCCCTGGGGTTATAGGCCAACTACAAAACTGTTCCAACCAACAAAAGTCGGTTCACAACTCATTAAAGCCAATTAAGCCCCTAAACTCACTTTCCCGCCCAAACAAATTTTGAAATTTTGAAATAACAATCTTAAAATATATTAATTTGCATCAACTAAAGACCATTGGATATTTAATATCCAAGCTTATTTAACCTATCTAAAGCCTAAGAACATTTAATCAAATCCCTTAAAACATACTTTGCCCCTTACATTGCATTTTGACTGGATTCCTTATCAGGAATCTTGAAACCTTTAACACTTTTAGCACACTCATTCAATTCAAATACCATTATAGGCTTCAACACATTATAATTAATGCTCTGACATGCTTGGAAGGTCCTCCTGACCCCTGCTCTCTCCTGACTCTTGGAGTGTTCCCTGAAGGTCCTGGGTGCTCCTGCACCAGAATCAATGTTTTGAGAGGACTTGTAGCTCATTTTTCAAGGTGCAAGTAAATTTTAGGCTTAGGATCTACTTCAACTTGATAAATTTTATTATTATTGTAGACATAAAAAATATATTGATTGACATTACACATTTGATCCCGACCACTAACACCGTTTCATCCTAAATCATCCCTCAGTCTAACCATTTAATCAAATACCTTTATTTGATTAAATTCATCAATGTTGCTTTCTTAATTAAATAAATCATTTATCTAATTAAGTCATCTTTTCTTGTTAATTAAATCAATCAGTCTGATCTAATTAGCCCTATTTAATTAAATAATCAATTTTATTTGATTAAATCCCTAAAGTAATCTTATTAAATTAAATAAATTAAAACGTTATTTGATTTAATATAATATCATCTCCTTGGTGAAATAAAATAAAAATCTTTATTTAACCTTGAAATCACATTCTTCTCATATTTTGATTTAAATCAATCCATAAATCTAAATCAATATGTCACTTCATTCTAATCTCTCATTAAATTAATTAACCTTGATTAATTTAATCTCCTCATGTCCCATCCTCTAGATTTTGCAACTTTCACAAGAAAATAGATTTAATTCATTTATTAAATCTCTATTTTCTCTCAAAAGGTATAATAAAGGAATATTTCTCAAATTTGAATTCAAAATCCAAGTGGACTTTGTCCTTCCAACAAGGCATTCACTCCACCTAAAATGTCCTTTTTCCTTGACCCAAGTGGCATTCAATGCACCTTCTTTCCCTCTTACATGTCATTTTAACAATTTCAAAATTCAAATATATGCATTTATTGACACATTCTTCAAAACTTGCACATCCTCCATCCATTCACATGTTGACAAGTTGCATCTTGCCATTTGTTGATTCTTAGTCCCACATTGCTCCATTTTGGACATCTCCTCAACTTGAATTTCTATAAATAAGAGGCTTCATTCCTCATTTGATCATCCACAACTTGAGTAAACTTACTATACTCAAATTCATAGCAACCTTCATCCATCTTATTGAGTTTTATAGCTAGGTTATGCAGATTTTGTTTTGGAGCACTCATCAATCTTCAATAAAGTGGATCACAATCTTCATCAAATCATCAAAGCTAGCATTGGAGTTGGGAAAGGGCCAATTTTCACATCAAATTGGCACAAATTCCCTCAAGAGATTAAAAGTTTTCCTTGTTTTAGAATAGGATTTGATATCTTTTTTTCAAGTCTTTTATGTTGTTCATTTCATTCCTTTTCTTTTACATTCAAATGGATTTCTTGAGGAATCTCTATTCTAACTTGAATTTGATCTTATTAATGTGTTTTTTTGTTGTGTTCTTGCAAGTATAGGATATTGGTTCATATTTTGGCACTAGGAGGGAAAAGTGGAAGATCAAATTAAATTTTTTGAGAAAATTCTATGTTTTTTGTGTGTTTACAGAAAACTCCACTGCTGGAAGCTCAATGTCACTATTTAGCACTGCTGAGAACTCAGTGTCGCCATACAACACCACTGCAAAGTTCAAACTACGATGCTCCATTCTTCCTGGCCATAATTCAAATTTTCAAATAGAATCGTTGAAATACAACACCGTTGGTGACTTCAAACTGTGATGCCTTCATGGATTGCACTACTAGAGGGAAGTAAAAAGTAAAAATTTATTTCTAACACGTTCTTTTTATCAAATGTTGGTTATTTGGTATGTTTTCTGCTTTCTTGACCTCTATTTTTTTAGAATGTAACTAATGTTCTTGTAGGCTGGATTGGTCAAAGGTGAAGAGGAAAAGAAGCATGATGACCTCATCTCATAATACCAAGTGTTTTTAAACAATCTAGTGTTTGTCCAACACTCTTAGAGGATTCACTATTCCTCTTAAGGAAAAATTTTCTATCTTTCATGCTTAGGACTTACTAGTTTCATTTTGGGATCTAAAAATAAAATTTTAAATTCTTATTACAAAAGGAGCTGAAAATGAACTTTAGGACACAAACTCACTAGATTTTGTTTGGGGCTAATAATTGAACAAGGAAAAATCTCACATTTCATTTGGTGCTATAAAAAGAAATCATTATTTCTTTTGTTGGATTAAAAAGAACATATGAAACTTTGTTTTGTGATTACTTGCTCAAACTAAAGCCATCAAAAAGATGTATGCACTTCTCTCGTGTCTCACGGTGATCTAGAGAATCAAAAGGATTTTTGGTGGTCTTAGGGTGGATAAAGTGATCACCTCCACATTTCATTTTGGGATTAAAATTGAACAAAACATTGTGCGAGTGGGTAAACCTATTGCTTGTGTTCTCTCTTTGTTTCTAAATGAAGGTTGATCGAACTATGAATACGTTTACTTGCTATTTTTTAATCTTAAAGGGCCTGCCTTTGGGAAAAAGTACTCACCCAAGGGAACAAATGAACCGGTAACACTCTAAAACCAAGATTATTTCTAGTTAGGATACAAATGTGGGTATTGGAATAAATTCCAATATCATGCAGTTGGCTCTGATGACAAGGGAAGCAATGGTCTCTTGCCATGTTGGGTCAACTCCTATGAATGAAAAGTCCAAATTAAAACCATTATTTTAGAAAGGCCAAAATCCCTATCTATTTGTTGGTGTAAGAATGATCATTATGAAGCCGTCCCACACTTTTATAGTCTCTAGTAGAAATGGAAAGCATGCCATGGGAGTTTCATGGGTGTTTATGCATGGATACCCTATATAAGTGGGTACTGTGGAGGGGAGCCAGTGGGGTCAAACATCAAACCATTCACTAAAGATAAGCATAGCTAGACTTGTCCAAGTGGGGTATCAATAAATATTGTCTTTCATATCCATAAGGTTGTGCTTGTTCTTGGTTACAAAATGCTTTGCTTATTCAAAAACATTTGGAAAACAAACACTTAACATCATCATCAAAATTTAAAACTCTTTAGGAGGCAAATACAATTGACCAAATTCATGTGTTATTTCTTTCCCTTTGGATTTTATCCTTAGAGGTTTCTAAACACTTGGATTTACATCTCAATTTTCCTACTAAAGTTAAACAATAGGTAACCCTTGCATTGATTTCATAAAAATTCCACATAACATACTTTGTGGGATTCAAAGAAATTGGGACATTGGATATCTAGTTTGGAAATACATTCAAAGAAATGTTTGTGGTGAAAAAAAAATCACTAAGCAATGATAACAAAATTGGCTCTCACACATGTGCTAGTTCCTCATGATTTCCAAGAAAGTCAAAATCCCAAAACAAAATTCCTTGAGCAAAAGTTTAAAATTTAGGAGTCACACTCGAAAGGTCATCAAGAAATACATTAGGAAGTGCAATCAAAAGCAACATATCAAAATAAGAAAAAATTTCACAAGGTTCTATAGACACATCCCTTTGAACAATCCAAAAATGTATGCTCAGTTTGAACCACTTCTTAGTTATAGAGGTCCTTAGAAGTATTGTATGTTCTTCAATACCAAGATCTAGTAAACAAGTGTCTTTTTAGGTACAATATAGGATCAAAATAAAAAAAAAATTATCCATCTTTGAAAATAAAACCAAAATCACGTCACCATCATCTTTTGAAAAATCTTGAAATTATCCTCCATGCTAGGCTTTTTTGGCAAAACTCAAAATCATCAAGCAAAATCCTTGAAATCTCTGAATCAAAACATCAAATCATCTTTTGGTAGGTAGGTGTAGATGCATACTTTTGCATATGCTTAGTCAAAATATCAAGCCATCTTGTTTAGCTAGGTATATGTAGATGCATCCTTCTTAATATGCTTGGTTAAATTATCATCTTGTTTGAATAAGTGTGGGTAGATGCATCCTTCTCCCTACACATATTCAAATTATCATCCTTTGAGAAAATATACCTCTTAGATAATCATCCAACATCTTAGGGTCTATTTGTTCATAAATCCAAAAGCAAAGAAAACCAAAAATCAAATCAAGGTCAATCCAAAATCCAAAACAAATCCAAAAAGTCCTAAAAGGTCTAGCATCCCCTCAAGATTTCTTAAAAAATTTAAACATCCACATCATCCATCTTTTACATCATCCCCATCATTTCACCTTTGATCCTTGAAGAACATCCTAAATTTTCTCTTTCTATACCTAAGATTAGATCAAAACAAAATAATTAGAGATTAATCTCCCATATTCTTCAAAAATGATCCCTATTTTTATGGTGCAAACTAGATATCAACACAAGAGGAACATGGAAGCCAACAAAGAAACATCCACTAGAAGTGACCTAAGTCAAAAAAATTCCAAAAAAAATCCCATTGAATCAAGTAATCCTCTAATCAAATTTCCTACATCATCACAAAAACCTCAAGAGGAAGTAGAAGATCATGCCAATAATCCCTTTGGAATGTCACACGAGGAAATCACTGAAATGATTCAAAATCCAGAGAACCATAAGATTATCAATATCATGATGAGACTCAAACCTTCACTATGTATGCTTGAATTAGAAAAGCAAGGAGCTAAACTACCTTCTGATTTCGATGTGAGCTCTATAGTGGAACCATCCTTAGAGGTGATGCCTCCAATTTCATCCACACTCCCCATCTCATCTACACCCCCATCCCAAAGTATCACTCAAAACATCCCACAAATCACATCATGCATTTCTCCAACTCAACCTAGTGTTAACAAGGGAAGTGCATTTCTCAATGCCATACAAACACACCCCCTTGTCAACAATTAGGATTTGGACATAAAGACCATTTTGGGGAAAAATGTCCCCCAAAATCCATTGCATACATATGTCCCTCTCACTTTCCATGATCCCAATGATCCATCATCATCATTCTTTTGCACAACACCCCAAACCTCTCTCCCCATAACCTCACAAGGAGAAGGTGACATGTTTAGATCAGGGGGAATTTTTGACACTACACCATTTCCTCAAGAGATTGCATCCCTCACGTTTTCACCACTTCCACCATTTCTATCATCATCCACACCACTTCTTAGCTTAGGGATTCCTCCTTTACCAAATATCAATCAAAATCAAACCAACACCCTGAACATCAATCAAAGCATCACACCAAACTCTCAAAACTTGTCATCGACATCGCAACAACAGATGGAAACCGCCTCGATAACATATACCACCACCATCACATCATCAACCACCCCCATAACATCTTAAAACATGGTCTCTCAAGGACCAACCACATCGATCACACCATCCACCACTCAAACCCCAATCATCAACATGATGGTGCCTCTCCTCACCACAACAAGCACCATTTTGAATCCACCACCACCACCACCACCAAGCTCCAACACATCAAGCCAATATAGTATGGCGCTACAATCAGCTCAACAAGCTGCCTATCAAAAGGAATTCTTGCAAGTACAAAAACAACAAGCTACACAACTAACTACTCAACAAGCCACACAACTAGTTGCTCAACAAGCTTCTCAAGATGCACAAGCTGCTCAAGTTTCCCAAGCTGCAATAAAAATACAACAGACTTCCCAAGCCCAAATATTATTTTAAAAACAACAAGTAGGCTCAAGATCAAGCTCAAGCTTAGGTACAAACTCAAGCCACATAAGCACAAGCTCAAGCTCAAGCATGAGCTCAAGCACACACTCAAGCTCAAGCTCAATATCAAGTGCAACAAGCACAAGAAAAAGCACAGTATCTTGCACAACAACACACAATGCAATAACAAGCATATCAGCAAATGCTAAAGAAATATCAAGAACAATAGGAAGCAACCCAATTAGCAGCTCAACAACAAGCATTGTTGGCACAACAACAATAGCAAGCTCAACAATAGGCAATCCTGGCACAACAACAACAAGTAGAAGCATACATGGCTCAACAGAATGTACAAATACCACCAATAAACACATCAACTAATCCACCCATCCCATCAACAAGTGAACCACCTCAGAACAATTTCATCCCACCTCCTAATCTGCAAAATGATGTCACAACACAAGTCAAATTTCTCTCACAACAAGTGCTTAACCTTGAATTAGGGAAAACCATGAAAACATCTAGCAACTTGTGTCCTTATCCATTCAAAAAAATCCATGTGATGAAACCATTCCCAAAGGGATTTGAGATCCCTAAGTTTGACAAGTAGCATGGGATAGGAAACCCTGAAGATCACATTAGGGAATTCCAGGTTCATTGCATGGAATCATGTATGATGATACCTATTTGATGCGGCTATTTCCCAAGATTTGGCTGGCCACACCATGGAATGGTTCTATCACCTACCTATAAGAATCAAAACATTGCAAGAAATCATAGATGCATTCAAAAAAATATACGTATGCAATATCACCATAGATGTCAGTCTAGAGGAATTATAGACTCTGAAACAAGGTAAGAATGAATCATTTGCTTCATTCCTACAATGATGGCGATCCAAGGCCAATCGGAGCAAATGGGTCATGCCCGAGGAACAACGAGTGTGCACTATCATATCCAACCTTGATGACCTCTTAGCATTCCACCTCAAGGTCCAAGGGATCACCATGTATGACCAGTTGATTTCCAAGATGCTTAACATTGAACGAGCCCTTATGACACAACTTGGAGGATTAACTTCATATCCCGAATAATAGAACAATCACCCATCTACAAGCTATAATGGAAAACCTTGCACATGGGAAAGAAACAAAAATGTTACCAATGATGGTGTTGTCGATGAAAAAGTTGTCATTAGTGCCCCTCAAAAAAACATGCCTACACCACAACAACAAATCCAAAACCATCATCAAAACAACCATCTAGAAAACACAACATAACAACCAAACAATCAAATGATTAATAATGCCAATTATCAAAGGGGACCACCCCAGCAAAACAAGAACTTCACCAAGTGGAAGTACACCGCCCTTGGGGAACCACTTAAATTCATCATGAAGAAACTGATAAATGAAAACCTCATCAAGATTCATGAGAACTACCAAGAACCAAATGTAAAACCTCCTTGGTACAATGAAAACCAACTTTGCGACTTCCATAAAATCAAAGGACACACCACTAACAGTTGCATGAGGTTAAAGAACATAGTCCAAGACCTCATTGATCAAAGAATCATAAATGCGGAACAACTAATAGGAAATCAAAATCTCAAAATATATATGAATCTGATGCCTCACCATAATAATAAGGGGAACAATAACACTGATAAGGGGAAAGGAACCTTCAAAAATGTGAATCATGTGTACAACCATGTCATCAAATCCCTGGATGACTACTACGCTACCATCACCATCAAAGGAGCCCATACTGATTGTGGAGTCACCACAAGAGGTGGAAAAATTACCATCACAGGATCATCCTAGTCAAATAGGGTAGCTACACCCATATTTGTTCCCAATGGTTACAATGTCCTTGATCAGCTAAAAATAACCCTGACACAAATCTCCATCATGGAGTTATTAAAAATCTCATCCACCCACAAGAAAATCTTTGAGGAAGCATTGGCTTCATCCACCATCCCCACAAATCTTGATGCGAAAAAATTCTAAGCTATGGTTAGAAACATCATTACCTTGATTCTCCTTACATTCTCTGACCAAGATTTTCCCACTCAACCATCTCACAACTGTGCACTCCATTTAGAGGTCCTAGTGCAGAAAAATAAAGTCAAGCGAGTCTTGGTGGATGGAGGTGCAAGCTTTAATATTTGTTCCCTCAAGCTCATTAAGAACTTAAAAATATCAGAGGACTCCATTGACAAAGGAGAAGGTATTACAATTAGAGCATATGATGACTAGAAATGAGTGTCCCAAGGCACAATTCAAATCCCTATTCAAGTAGGGCCAGCTATCATGGAAACTACCTGTCAGGTTTTGGACCTCGACTTGCCTTATAACATTCTCCTAAGACGTCCATGGATCCATGCAATGTAAGCAGTAGCATCAAATTTTCATGAATGTGTCAAATTCACATATGAAGGACAAGAGGTCACCATCTATGGGGATCTTGAACCATTCTCCTACTGCAAAAACCTTGAGGAAAAATACTACAAAATACCTCAAGTACCTAAAAATGATGGTCCATGAACACTGTACATTGATCCATCCACTCTCACATCCACTTCTATGATAGAGACACCCACCATTCCCGCCATCCCCACCATATATGATATCAAATTCATCATCTAGGACAATGGTTGTAGAAACTATATGATTCCAAAAAATGTCTTTGTGGTAGGAGAGTTACCACAATCTCCTAGATCACGAGGACGTCCACAATTAAATGAAGCCTCCACTTCCCAAACATCCCCTGAATATCCGAACTTCAGAAGTTGGGAAGATTTGGACCGAGAAGTCATAGAAGAGGACCCATGTGATCTCCTATACCAAGATAATAGACTAGTAGCTGATCTACCAATGGATGACAGAAGTAAAGGTTTGCAAATGATGCTCATAATGGGCTATGACAGAAACTAGAAACTGGGGCAAAATGACAATGGGCTTATAGTACCCCTCATTCCTAAGACGTGAATGAGAAATATTGGCCTTGAATGTACCCCTCTGAGTATAAGCATACGTGGATGAGGTCCCCCAGTTAAATTAGTCAAGACTCCCTATGAACCAACACCAATTGAGCTTCGCTTACTTGTATCCACTAGCCACGTCTTAGATAATTTCACTTTTGATATAACTAATGTTTGTAGTAGTAGTGATGATGAGGATCCCATAACCAATGTACCTAGGCTCTTTGAGGATACACCCTTCTCATGATTAGCACCCTATCTTATGAGTCTAAAAACCAAAACCATGAAATTCATCTAGTCTACCCACAACTCATTGATTATGACCAACAAGGACCACCAATTCTTGACATATTTGAAAACAATGAGGTGCTCTCAGAATTCATGGGACTATGGGATAAAATTCTGTATGGGGATCACAAAGCAAGATTCAACATTGAGCTAGATACACATGCCTATTATGGGAAATGATTGAATCCCTTAGTAAAAAAATTGAGAAATTAAGAATAATATCTAAGTCCTTGAGTGAAAACCACACTATGGCACTCTTCGACACGAAAAAAGTAAAAATAAAGGACACATCCAACAGTGAAAACCTTTTTGAGGTGCCTTAGGATGGGGGATTCAATCTTCCTTTCCAAGCTTTCCATCAGGAAAAATCAAGGCTCCTAGTAGAGAAATGCAATCCAATTAATCCAGGAACAAAGCAAACACTGTACATCACATTCTATGTAGAGTCATTAATATTAGAAGAACAAGAGCTCCTAGCAGCCTTCTTAAGAGAAAGACAAGTTAATTTTGCATGGAGTTGTGCTGACATGCTAGGGATCGATCCAAAAATTATAGTTCATCACCTAGCAGTATATCCTGAAGCAAAGCCTATCCGAAAAAAACCTAGGAAAATGAACCCTTAGATTGCCTTACTAGTTAAAATGGAACTAAAGAAGCTATTAAACGATGGATTCATTAGACCAATAGATTATCTAGAATGGGTGTCAAACCTATTTCATGTCTCAAAACCCGATGGGGCATCAAAATTTGTATAGATTTCAGGGACTTAAACAAAGCATGTCCAAAAGACAATTTCCCATTTCCCAACATTGACATGATCATACACATGACAGTGGGATACGAAATGGTTTCCTTGATGGATAGTTTCTCGAGATACAACTAGATAATGATTGCTAAAGAAGACCAACACAAAATAGACTTCACTTGTCCATGGGGGACTTATTGTTGGAATATGATGCCATTCGGCTTGAAGAATGCAAGAGCAACATACCAAAGAGCCATGATGTTAATCTTCCATGACATGATTCATAAAACTATTGAAGATTATGTCAATGGCATACTAGCCAAACATAGAAGGAGGAAGGATCACATAGCAACCTTGAGTACTATTTTCAACAGGCTAGAGGAATACAAGGTTTGATTAAATCCAAAGAAATGTGTCTTCACCGTACAATCAGGAAAGTTCCTAGGATACATAGTGTTAATGAGAGGTATTGAGGTAGATCCAGCAAAAGTGAAAGCAATCCTTGAGATGGAGGCTCTTAAAACATTGAAACAACTGAGAGGTCTCCAAGGTAGGATTCAGTCCATTTGAAGGTTCATAGAATATCTAGCAGATAAACATAATCCATACTCTCACCTACTTCACAAGGGAGTAGCATACAAGTGGGATGATAAGTGTGAAGAAGCCTTCAATAAGATCAAAGAATATTTTCTTACACCACTAGTCCTCATGCCACCGATCCCAAGAAAGCCATTAATTCTCTATGTATCAGCAATAGCAGCAACCCTCAGTTCTCTTTTAGCTTTGCATGATGAAAAATGGTATAGAAAGGGCCATCTATTATATTAGTAGAAAAATGGTTGGGAATGAGTTAAACTACTCATTCACTAAAAAATCATGCCTAGCTGTAGTGTTTGTGCCACAAAAATTTAGACATTACATGCTGGTACACAAAATAAAACTCATTGCCAAGATTGATCCCCTCAAGTACTTACTCTTAAAAGCAATACTCACTAGAAGAATGGCTAAATGGGTCATGATACTATCAGAGTATGACATTGAATATGTGGAGCGAAAAGAAATTAAAGGACAAGTCATCAGAGATCAGCTTGTAAAAGCACCAATCTATTCAGAGAATCCTCTCATCTCAGAGTTTCTAGATGAATCCATCTTCAATCTCAACATAGCTAACCACTAGAAACTTTACTTTGATGGCTCATACACACAACATGGATCAGAAGCTGGTGTCTTCTTCATCACCCCACAGGGGGACTGCATACCTAGATCATATAAATTGGAATTCCCCTACACCAACAACATTGCAGAATACGAGGCTTTAACCATAGGTCTTAGAATAGTAGTGCAGTGGCACATCATGGCCCTCAGAGTATACAGAGACTCCCAATTGATAATAAATCAAGTGAATGGTGAATACTAGACTAAGGATGATAAGCTCACCCCATACAAGAAACTAGTGGAGACTCTTAAAGAATCCTTCATTGAGATCACATTTGAGTAGATTCCCAGAGAAAACAATAGAGCAACAAATTCCATGGAAATGATTGGATCCCTACTAGACATCCCTCACAACGTCCTAAACCATGAATTCTTGGTAGAGAAACTTCTTGTTCCTACATTCAAGGTAAAAAATTAATAATTTATGTGTGATATCGTTGGTCCTGGAGGTCCCTAGTACCTTGACATTTATACCTACCTACAAATAGGTATCTTACCTGTTGACTTACCCTCAAGCTTAAAAAGAACTTTTATTAAAAAATCCTCTAGGTTTGTCATCCTAGGAAATACCTTATACCATAGAAGCATAGAGGGAACCTTATTACATTTCCTTAATACTGATGAAGCTTTGACTGCTTTAACTGAGATGCACAACAAGATTTGTGGTTCTCACTCTAGTGGAATGACCTTGGCCAAGAAACTATTGAGGATGGGGTATTATTGGCCCACTATGGAGAAAGAGGCACATGACTATGTCAGAAGGTGTCTATAATATCAACAACATGGGGAACTCATCCATGTTCTAGCTCAAGAGCTCCATGCCATAATTACACCATGGTCCTTCTCACAGTGGGGGCTCAATCTCATCAAAAAAATCACTCCCACTTCATCTAATGGTCATAAGTTTATCATAATAGCCACCAAGTACTTTACCAAGTGGGTTGAAGCCATACCAATGACCTATATAATAGGGAAGCGGATATCAAAGTTCATCCTGAACTATCTCATATGCTGATATAGTGTTCCCTAATCTATTATCTCAGATAATGGAACACCATTCAAGAATCAGGATGTCTGCAACTTGTGCGAAAAATTAAAAATCCAACATCGCTTCTCCACCCCATATTATCCCTAAGGCAATGACCAAGCAGAAGCCACAAATGAAACCATTTTAAAGATCCTCAAGAAAATAGTCAATGGCATAGGTTGTGACTAGCATCTGTAGCTCAATCCCACCCTTTGGGCCTATCGAACTAGCATCCGCACACCCACTGGTGCCACCCCATTCTCCCTGGTCTATAGATTAGAAGCCATGCTACCCATTGAGATTGAGCTCTTGTCACTAATAATATCATTGCAAAACCTCATCATGGATGAAGAATAAAGAGTATCAAGACTAAATGAGCTAGAGCTACTAGATGAGTGGTGTATAAATGCTTTAAATCATTTGCAAGTCTATCAGGGCGGACTCAAGCGGAGTTATAACAAGAAAATCAGAATTAGGACTTTCCAAGTTGGAGAACTAGTACTAAAGGAGAATCAGAAGAATGTCCTAAATCCAAACAACAAAGGAAAATTTGAACCCAATTGGTTGGGACCATTTGTTATCACAACAAGCTATAATTCCAAGGCATATCGGTTATCAACACCTAAAGGGGAACCTCTGCAGGACCCCATGAACAACTCTCATCTAAAAAGTTTTATGCCTAATATTTCAAGGCATAGAACCCAAAAAAATCAAAAAAATCAAAAAATTTCTTCAAAAAATGGTTACCTTCATGAAAACTCTGAAAATAGGCATCTTGGTGACAACAAAAAAATCAAAAAAATTAGAAAAAGGATTGAAAACAGTGAAGAGAAAAATCATCCTCTAGTGAGAACCACTTCGGTGGCACTTTGGGCAAGTACCTTGGAAAAAACCTAGCAAATAGGTGCCTTGTGTAAATAAGCATGTTCCATCCGCCAGGATCTTCATGGCTTGTTTTGCATCATCCATCTTCCATCGTATTTTGTATCTCCATCCATCACTCATCCACCTGCATCTACACCATAGCTTGGTTTTGTGTTCATATCATGATCCCTCATAGTACTAATTGGCCCATTCGCAAGGTCAGTTTATCCTGCCTTTATCAGAGTAGTCTAATGCATCATGCTAGGGGCATGGTCTCATTGGATCAGATTTGTGTATATTCTTGAAGTCCTAAAATCAAAAAATCCAAAAAATCAGAAAACCAAAAAATCAAAAAACATCCAAATCATATCAAAATCCTAAAACAGGTCAAAAAGTCAGTCAAAAAGTAAAAAAAGAGTTGTCTTGTCAAATTGTGGGTCTTTGAGCCTTGAACGTAGGCAAGGTTGATCTTTGATCATCCCTCGAGACACTTAGGTTAGTCCTTTAGGATTCCATCATAATAAATTGACATTTCATCATGTATATCTTCATCTGTAAATTGGTCAAGTTGTCAGTAGAACTACATGGTCTCTGCATGTATAACGTAGGAAAGGCTAATTTATTGATCAGCCCCCGAGGCCCCTAGGATAGGTCCTTAGGTTAGTCTCTTGGTCAAAATATCAAAAAACCCCAAAACATTTGAAAAATCTAAAAAAATACCAAAAACGGCCTCAAAACATTTCAAAACTCCAAAAACATCCAAATATTTGAAAAAAATCCATCTCATCTCGCTTGCACCCACAATAAACATCACTCATAATAAATCAATCGTTAGCCTCAACCTTAGGTGAAATAGTTAGAAACAAGTCTAGCAGGTTAAAAAGTGAAAACTCAAAACGTCAAAATCTCAAAATCTAGGTTAGTACATAAGCAAGGTGGTCAAATATTTGTGTCAGTATCCTATCATCCAATTAGTCCCATATCAAATCATCTGATATCATCATGTCCTAGGATGAATCCTTCCTACAATGGACATCAACATTAGGTATCACTATATTTTAGTCTTGGCTAGCGGTATTGAAGAACATCACCTCATTTGTTTACTGTATCTTTGTCTTTTGATTTATCTTATTTTACTCATTCTAAGGACCTCTCAATGATGTCCCTAATGAATGGATTTAGAGAGATAGGAATGGGGCAACAATCATTATCTTTTATCTGTTGCGCTTGTTGTAAATTCTTGTAATATAACTTCGGTGAATACTTGCTTTATTTAGCTATGTACAAAGGGTTTTTTAGATATTTTGTTGACCACATAGGAAGGTTTTTCTTTCTATTGTTTGGTCTGAGATGTTTGAAGTACCTAAAGTGCATCCTAGTAAGGTTTCTGTATGTCATTTATGAAAAAGAGTACTCCTATCTGATTGTTGAGTCAAATTCCATCACACTAAATACAACGTAATCCTGGTTCTTAATACCTTGATGCATCGTATTTATGTGTGTTATCAAACATAAGATAATTGGCCCTTTGAAAAATCCCAACTCCATGGTAGATATTCATCATCATCATCATCATCATCATCTTTTGTATTGTTGAAAATTCTTCTTTCTTCCATTTCTTCTTTCTTTTCACACTAACAAAGTACTATGATAGTTAATCACCACCATCATTAATCCCGCATCCACAAATTGTCAGTACAATGCATATCATATAGAAAAATTGATCATCTCATACACATTTAATATAAGATTTGTTATTATAAGAATCTCACAAACATAACAATACGTACACATTTGCACATAACCATCTCTTACGTAATTACAGGAAACATAAAATAACCCATCACATCATCTAGGGCATAATCATATAATCACCATTACATCACATAAATAGATTAGGCATTTGCATCCATTTGCATAAAGCATCATCATAAACATACATATCATCCATCATCCATCCATATCATATAGAACATCTCATAAATTATTTTGCATTTCATTTCACAAATCATTCCATATCATTATAACCATCCAGTGCATAATTAAACAAAGCATAATAGGTACATAAACATGATAAACAATCCATCGCATTAAGTGCATACATCCATCCATAATCATATAGAACATCTCATAAAAGCATTCATTTTGACATCACATATACATCATAAGGTCATACGCCATAAATCGTCATCTCCATACCATCTTGCATAACATATCACATCATATATATCACATCATAACATTGTCACAAGTGCATATCATACATGGAAAATCACAAATATTGATCAATGCATAACTGCATATCATGATCACTACATTCACATCATCATCACCATCAAAACAAAAAAAGATATGGAAAAAAGAAATCATTTCATCAACATACATACAATCATCATATAAAAATACATATCATCTATCATCCATCCATATCGCATATCATATAAATCCATTTGCATATCATATGACATCATTCATTAGAGGCATAATATAGATCTGTTAGTCACATGACCATCACATAACACATATATCATCAAAAATAAATGCATCCACATATAGTATTTCCATTACATAGCACCATAACATTATTGCATAGCATATAGAAATAGAACCATCCATAAATGCATAATAAATAAATAGTACACCTCACATCATATCAACATCATCATCTCATATATATGATCAAGTAACTATCATAGTACATAATAAGCAGATCACTATACATGTGTGTATGTCAATAAGTACAAAAGGGCCCAATGGGCTATCAAAAATGAGCCCATATGGCACAAAAGAATAATATCTTGATCAAAATGAGGTCTAACCCTCGTGTTTGTTGCCCTTGCCTTTGTCACCATGACCCTCTGCAAGTTTGTGGCTGGTCTGCTATGAATAATCTATGGCCTAGGCTACTCTGGGTATGGCCTAATGGTAAAGCAACCAATAATAATCAGTCTCCCAGATGGCCTCCTTGTATGAACAAAGAGGCACTATGATGTGAGAGGAGGAAGCTGCCATACTCTGTAGTTGCTATTTGTGGCCCATATCTGTAGCTTTTGTAACTCTATAGCCTGCCTCTGTAAAATTGTCTGATCTCTCTCCACATGGGCCTAGTCCCTCTCTGTTGTCAAGGCCTGGACCTAGGCCTGCAACTGTACTATCAACCCATCCCTTGGATCTAACTGATCAGCTGGCTATCTTGGCAGAGGTTGCACATGAGGCTGGTCCTCACCCCCAGCTCATGGTGGTGTGGTGGCCCGATCCTGATGCACATCATGTCCACCCTCTGGCCCCTGATCTCAGTCCTACTTCTGTACATTAGCACAAGGCTGATCCTTCTAAACTTGTGTCGGTTGGACCTATGCTAGTTGGTTCTATGTTGGTTGTCCTACTCGAGGACTGCCACCTCCTCATCCTCAATCTCTTCCCCTACCCTTGGCTCTCTATCGAACAAAGGGTGCACCTAGAACTGTCAAATGTAGAGGCAGTCAAAACCAATCTCTATACGCTTGCGTCACTCTTGGATCTGCGAACCCCTGATCGTATGCCCATGGCCAAGCCACCAGCTGCCTAAAACTGTCCACTACCTCAGAGGTAGGAATATATCACCCCTAGGCACCCTGTGATACTATGTGAGCAAAGATAGACATGTCGTCATCATCTGGCATGTCCTGTACCTCTCCAAACTGACATTGAACT
This sequence comes from Sequoia sempervirens, assembly GCA_007258455.2. NCBI lineage: Eukaryota > Viridiplantae > Streptophyta > Pinopsida > Cupressales > Cupressaceae > Sequoia > Sequoia sempervirens. Next base: position 534,100,427 of record VDFB02000017.1, read on the forward strand.
CATCCTGGAAGATATTGCTCATAGTATGCTCCCGCCTCTACATAAAATAATCTTGGTGGGCAAAGAATAACTACTATAGATTATCAGCCCATCTAGGCTGAACAAGGTAGGGACGCCATGTAAACACTGTCATCTCATCAATGACCCTCCTCTAGTGAGGGATCCCATGCTCGCCTATGTGCGTGAAAGACACACACCCCCTATAGTGCCAAACCACTAGATCATCAGGTCTAATTGGTACTGGAACAATCTGTGGTCGAAGAACATAGATATGCTCCCACACCCACACATGAAGTAGCATGACACCTACACCAAGTGCCCTATCATCCACGTATGCATACTCATGTAAATCCCATTAAAGGGAGGCAAGAAGAACCAAACCCCATGCAAAACAGATTGGACTATCATGAACCATCCGCTCCCAACAAAGCCCCTAGCCAGGATTGAAGAACCAACCTCGTCGATCTAGAGCAACAAGACCTAAAATGATAGCAACTATCACTAGATGGAATGGTGACATAAGCAACCAATGACACTCCAGCTCTATCTAGCCCTCACAAAACATGATCTCATATGTGGCCAGGACTACATGGCAGGCATCCTATCTGGCATCCATATCATAAATAACTCACCGACTATGTATCGACAATCTAAGGATGCACCACACATCCTCCAAGGTAATGGTGACCTCACAAGTGGGAAGATGAAAGGATGATGTCTCACTATGCCATCTCTTGGCAAGCATAGACATCATGCCAAGATGGGTCCAGACAAGTATTGCATGGGCAATGTACCATAGCCCTATCTCTCGAAGTCAATCCTGCTACCTATTAGTCAGATCTCACAAATAATTGAATATCTCCCACAATCTATGCTCATGAGAATAGAGATCCCTCACCCCCTCTTGCATTAGGAAATATCATCGAGAAATTTTATCCTGAGTGTTCAAAAAACTAGCCCAACGTTGCAAACTATGAAGGCGTCGTAGTTTGAAATTTGCAAATAGTGATACTGGCATCTTCAAATCCCAAACTGCACTGCGGCGGTGCACTTTACTTAAGCATCCCAAACCCTAATTCTAAAGTATGTTGCGGCGTCAAAGTTTGCAAATCCAACACTCCATTTTATGAAGGTGTTAGAGTTTGAGGTCTTTTCTCAAAATCCAAACTCCACTGCGACGGTCAATCTTGAGATGGCAGTTCAGTTTGGAGGACCGAGTGGTCTAGTTTGAAATTTGAGCAGTGCCATATAGAACTGTTGCAAATGACCTAGTTCTAAAAGCAATAAATAAGTGCATAAAATGAAAGATGAAGCTCAAGTAAGGATCACATACTGATGCCCCAATTCCAGGAGGTCACTAGTAAGTTTGTACTCGGTTAGAGATATGCAACAAGAGCTGTCATTGTGCCATCTCGTCAGGGTATCAAGACTCAAATCATGAAATCTCTTAAGGCTGAATGTGTCCAAATGAATTGAAAGTGACCTCCTAAGGCCTATTTAAGCCTACAAATTAGGGTTTTTTGACCCTGTTCGGCCATCCTACTAAGGTTTTAGACCCCCGGTTCTATTTTTGTCTGTCTAAAGGTTATTTCACACTATTTCTTCGCATTTTACCTCATTTTTTGACCTCTCAGAGCCTTTCTGGACATGTCATGCACCTTGTCCATTTTTTTTCTTTCACGAGATCACCCAAAAATCAAAATTTTCATCCAATCTCTCGAGGGGGCAGTATATTACCAAAGTTTCCTTCACTGGGGTAGTAGCTAGGTAATTTTTAAAAACTAGAAATTTTTTGGCTTTTGATCAAGATCGTTTATTCTTTGAACCAATGCAACGAGTGCACTGCTTCAAAGAGGGGAAAAATGTAGATATAGAAAATATATTGATTGACATTACAAATTTGATCCTGACCACTAACACCATTTCATCCTAAATCATCCTTTGGTCTAACCATTTAATCAAATACCTTTATTTGATTAAATTCATCAATGTTCCTCTCTTAATTAAATAAATTATTTATCTAATTAAGTCATAATTTCTTGTTAATTAAATCAATCAGTCTGATCTAATTATCCCTATTTAATTAAATAATTAATTTTATTTGATTAAATCCCTAAAGTCATCTTATTAAATTAAATAAATTAAAACCTTATTTAATTTAATCTAACATCATTTTCTTGGTGAAATAAAATAAAAAATCTTTATTTAACATTAAAATCATATTCTTCTCATATTTTGATTTAAATCATTCCATAAATCTAAATCAATACGTCACATCATTCTAATCTCTCATTAAATTAATTAACCTTGATTAATTTAATCTCCTATCATGTCCCATCCTCTAGCTTTTGCAACTTGCACAAGAAAATAGATTTAATTCATTTATTAAAGCTCTATTTTCTCTCAAAAGGCATAATAAAGGAATACTCCTCAAATTTGAATTCAAAATCCAAGTGGACTTTGTCCTTCCAACAAGGCATTCACTCCACCTAAAAGGTCCTTTTTCCTTGACCCAAGTGGCATTCAATGCACCTTCTTTCCCTCTTACATGTCATTTCAACAATTTCAAAATTCAAATATATGCATTTATTGACACATTCTTCAAAACGTGCACATCCTCCATCCATTCACATGTTGACAAGTGGCATCTTGCCATTTGTTGATTCTTAGTCCCACATTGCTCCATTTTGGACATCTCCTCAACTTGACTTTCTATAAATAAGAGGCTTCATTCCTCATTTGATCATCCACAACTTGAGTAAACTTACTATACTCAAATTCATAGCAACCTTCATCCATCTTATTGAGTTTTATAGCTAGGTTATGCAGATTTTTTTTTGGAGCACATTAATCTTCAATAAAGTGGATCACAATCTTCATCAAATCGTCAAAGCTAGCATTGGAGTTGGGAAAGGGCCAATTTTCACATCAAATTGGCACCAATTCCCTCAAGAGATTAAGAGTTTGCTTTGTTTAAGAATAGGATTTGATATATTTGTTTCAAGTTTGTTATGTTCTTCATTTCATTCCTTTTTTCTTACATTCAAATGTATTTATTGAGGAATCTCTATTCTAACTTGTATTTGATCTTATAATTAATGTGTTTGTTTGTTGTGTTCTTGCAGGCATAGGATATTGGTTCACAATTATAGAAATATTTCATTATACAATAAAGGGTTGAAGGCACTGCATTCATCTCGTGATTCCATAGTCTACATAAAAGAATATTGTACGAAAGATCATAAGGCATGACATGAATAGGATTTTTCAAAGTAACCACCCCAACCATAATAGGAAAACCAATTACACTGAGTGGTTGCTTTGTTGTATTATCAAGTCCTCAAATGGAGATAAAATCATGTATTATATGTGACCTGTCAACATGTAATCGATCAAGGAGACTCACACCACACACATTAAGGGAAAAACCATTATCTATGAGAGTGTGTTTTATCCCTGTCCTATTGTATCAAGCAATGATTATGAAAGCATCACTTTGTTTGCATAACTCTAAGGGAGGGATCTCCTGTTGATGAAAAGTAACGTCTAGATTTGTTTGATTCATTTTATGAATTAAAGCCACCACATCATTTAGAGTTGTAGCATGAGGAGATGCAATTTATTGTAAGGTTGGTTGAACAATATTGTTGTAATTTGGTGAGTTTTGAAGTAAATCCCAAAGGGAAATTTTTGCAAGAGTATTCTTTAATTGTTTAATAAGATCATACTCATTTTTTGTGGAATGTAACACGGAGCACTAGATGGATTGGATAAAGGTAAGGAAGGTGTGACTGGTTGCAGTGGTTGTAGATTATTTTGAGTGTTATATGTATGAGTAATAGTATCATTATTGGATTGATGTAACACATTAGTTTGAGGGGGGTAGAGGGTGCATCGGGGTTTGTTAGAGGGGCAAAGTTTATGTGAAGGTGGGTAAAGAATAAGTTGAGGTTTATTTTTGAGTTTGTTGTTTGTGTGAAGGTGGATATAGAATTAGAGGGTTGTTAGGATGTCCCACGGGGTATGTATGAGGTCCATTGATCGAGGGGGATCTAATGGACACTTGTGAATTCATAACCTCAGTGGTCCTAGTTTTAGGGAGCTCTAAGAAGGGGTAATCAAGAACCACTTGTTTATGGAAGGAAGATACTTTATGAGTGTTATTGTTATCTAGCACCATGATATTCTCCCTAGAAGGATAAATTTTAGGAGAATAACATACCACATGTTCATGATAATCAAGGGTTGGTTCATCCAAAATAGCTTCATCAAAACCAAGGGAGTTATTATTGGTTGAATGTATTTGATTATTGATAATGGGGAGATCATGGGAAGACTTTAAGCAATCATTCAATTTTGGTAATGTCTCATTTTATTATGCCAAATTATCTACCCTATGAGGAGAGCTTGTAATGTGATCATCGATGGGTGAAATGTGCAAAGTAGCTTCTTCACAAGTGGGAGAGGCATCACGAGAAGAAAAAGCATCACATTCTTGTTTTTCAATGATTGGATATTTTTGTTGAATTATGTGTTCTTGGATGGTTGAAACATTAGGAAAGGGACCAAGGAGATTCTCATGATTATCTTTGATTACCTCCCTTTATCCAATAATGTCTTCCAAAATAGGGGAAGAAAAATAAAGAGGTTTCTCATAGGTCTTAAAGATTTGATCATCTAGTGTCAACATATCCTCCTCGCAATTAATGTGATTGTTATTATTACTCACAAAAACATTCTCACAAATGGGAAAGAAGTTGCGAGATGGCTCTATGGTCTCATCATCATGTTGTGTTGTTTAATTTTCATGATTAATTAGTGTGATGTCCTCTTCTTTAGCAATGTTATTCCTAATAGTAGAGGTAAGATGATATAAACAACTCAGATTGTCACAACTCTCGTCAATTGGTTCTTCTAGAACTAAAATATCTTCTTCACAAGTGTTAGATATGATAGGAGAAGAAAAAATGTAAGTGTTATGAATATCCAAGGTTTCTTTTGCTAAACCAACCTCATCCACCAAAGGGGAACTAGGAGAGGGATCTATGATGAAAAAAAAGAGAGGGGAAAGGACCTCATATTCATATGCCTTTAACAAAATTTTCTTACAACATGCAATAATATCTAAAAAGAGAACATTCAAGATGAGAACTATAGAATTTTGTAATGAAAACATGATGGAATGAATAATCTAAAATCTTGAAATGTAACAATGCTAAAGCAAATATGTAAATGAAGAACAATGTTTCATAATTCAAAGATGAAAATTGACTAATTATGAGATGGAATAAGATGAGAATGCAAACTTGAAATGGAAACCATGCATGAAATGAGCTAATTAATGCTAGATTGTATGAAATGCATGCTACAAAAATGCAACTAACTGATATATATAGGTTAAGGCATCAAACAGAAGCCCAAAAACAAGTTTTTGAATTCTGTAAAATGTTGTTTTAGGGGTCAGAAGGGACTAATTCGCCCAAGGTGGCGAATGAGTCCCAGTATGGACTTTTCCAAAATTTTTAGAAATTTGTAACTAATTTTTATGTTTTCAAAATGCTACAATTCAGGTCTAAATGAAAAATGCACAATTTTAGAAACAACAGATTTTGGGTCCCACATCCTTTGTTGCTCTTTTAGGGTATTTCACCTAAAAGAGAGAGGAAATGGGTCCAAAATGCACAATGTTTCATTCAAGATTAATATATGAATAGATGGGAAATTGAAGTGAAGTGTGTGTGGATGTATTTGAATGCATACAAATGCAAATGAATGAATGTAAACTAGTCTAATGCAAGATGCTGGAAAACACAGTGTTGATTGCAAATATGAACTAGAAACTTAAATGAATGAAAACAAAAATTGATGAAATTGAAAAGAGTACACTTGGAGGTAGATTGATGTTACTAGAAGGTTTTAGAATGCCTCAGAAATTACTGTTAATGACTACTGGGACTGATTCACCATGCATGGAGAATTAATCCTGCTTCTGATGAAAAGTTTTGGAAAGAGGTTTTAGATTGCCAAGAGATGAAATCTAACAAAATCAACTTTTCAGGCCTACAGATGGGACTCATTTTCCATGTGTGGTGAATTATTCCACCTACAGGAATCAATAAAATCAAGAGTCTATTTTATGTAACAAGATCTACACTTTTGCTTTCTATAGGTGTCCGCTTATGAAATTGTTGGATCCAGATCTGAAAAATGACTTTTTGTTGATGTTTTGCCTTGTTAAATGAAGAGATGACATGAATGAATTTGAAATGAAATATTCAATGATTCCCAAGCTCCCAAAGGACCTAAATCTACAAACACACAAGGAGAAAATAAGAAATGTTGATTATTAGGGCATGGGGGTTTGCCTTGGTCAAACCTCATTTAGGTAATTAAACCAAAATGATGAAGAAATGAAATAAAGAATGCGACAATGGAATTGATTACCTTTTCATGATGATTTTATCTTGAAATTCTACAAAAACACATGAATATTTAGCCCTTGAATGCTTTAGAAAGCTAACTTGATGACTTCTAATGAAGAAACCCTAACTTGCTTGACTTGGATGAGAAGATAGAAGATGAATTAATGATGAGAGATATAAAAAATGAGTTGTTAGATGTAAAATGAGGAAAAAATAACTTATTTATAGACAATTGTTCCTTATTATCTTGATTATACCTCATCACAGGTCGACATGATGCAAAATCAACTCAAATCTCACTTTATTTCCTGCTCAAAGGTCAAAATTGGGGCCAAATGGGACTCATTCCCCACACATGGCAAATGGGTTCCACCTAGATGGGACTAATTCACCATGCATGGAAAATGGGTCCCAAAAGGGTTATTTTGACAACTTAGATGCCAAGGAATAAGGAAATAAGGTCTAAAATGCAACCTTGTCGGGTATTTGATCAATTTGAACCTCAAGATGCACAATATGGGTTAAGAGTGTCCTATTAGTGATGATGTAAATGTCAAATAGGGCTTGGGACACATAAATCAATGTAAAAATGTGATTAAATACACTTTACAACACTAAAATGAGGTCCACATAGCCTAGAAAGGAACAAAAACCAATGTGAATGTGCAAGGCATATTACAACACTATTTTATCATTAAGTTTACATTAAGAACCTTCTAGATTGATGTAATAATGTTATTAAACAAATTTAATAATTTTGAATTAGGGAAAAATAGGTTAATAACATCTAGAAAAGTGTGAAAGTCCTTTACAAGACTTTACAACACCTTTACAAGGCATCGTTAAAAGCATGCTATTTAATTTATAAGGGTCCAAGAACTAATGTGGATGCATAAAATGCCTCAAAACACTAGAATAAGACCTCATTAAGTGAATTTTATCATGAATTAATCCCATGTTAAGCAAATGGTACATTTTTCTATGGCACAGAAACATTAAGGGTGCATTTGAGCCATTGGGTGACAAGGTTCCATCAAGAGACATTTTATGTTTTTAAATATCATTGAAGATCAAAGTGAGAAATCATGATACAAGATGGTTGATGTCCTCCTTTTCTCTGCATCAATGATGCAAAGGAAAAGCTAAAATTGGGTTCTTCTTTCAATCACCAACCTAGCCTTGAAGATTATTGGGCTAATTTTTTTGATGAATATGAGGTAAGGAGGAGAAGTTGGACGAGGTTGATAGTGGAACAAGTTGTTATTTATGATTTGAAGTGGGATTTGTGAGATGTTATTGAACATGGGTCTAACATGGTTGACCTAGTGTACACTGAACTCATAGAGGGTTGGCCCATTCCTGCAATGGATTGGAACTTTAAGGAAAAAGAAACTATTGAGGCTAGAACTACTGATGTTTTGACTAGAACTAGGGAATGAGTAACCAAGAAGAAAATTGAGCAATCTCACCCTTGTACTAGACCAAAGGATTCATGGGCTATTGAAGGTACTTCCCAAGCTTCTACCAATAGAAATTCAACTAGTAATGTCCCTCAATCTTAATGAACAGGTGCTCAAGGAAGTGGTGATGAGGATTCACCATATAGGAATGTATACTCACAAACTTATGGGGATGATATTATTAGTTTGCCTATTTTGGAAAAGAGAATGAAGGAGAAGAAGAGGAGGAAGGGCTTAAGAGTTTGAATGTTGATTCTCCTCCCTCTCAAAATGACTCACTTGTTAGAGAGATAAACCTCTCTCAAGAGCTAGGAGTAATTGCACCTCTAGGAGATACTCCCTTAGTTGCTCGAACTCTGTTTGCATCCCCAGGCTTCAAGACAACTAAGATTACAGCAACTTCAACATGGCTAGAGGATTCACTATCCTAGAAAAGGAAATCCATACAATCAAACCTACCTAAGCAAGACATGGTAAGAAAGCTGCTACAAAAAACTTCAACTCCTAAGCCTAAGAAGCTTAAAACCACCGCCAGGATTATACATGATATTGAATCAAGAGCACTTCAACTAGAAATTGCACACCTATCTATGCAGAAAGATACTTTGCAAGCAACAATGGGTGATTTTGAGGTGAATAGGGTCAACCTCAGTCCTCCTACCAGAGATGGAGATGTTCAAATTTTCCAAGTATTAGCAGCCATAATGGTGGAAAGGTCGAAGAAAGATAAAGAAAGCAAGGATGAATTGAAAGCACAAGTTTAGAACTTGTTGCCTATTTGAAATCCATTTTTGAGGTTGTCCCTCAACCCATTTCTCAAGTAGAGGCTTCTATTGAATCTCTCACCGTGGTTGGAAAGAAAGCCCTAAAAGAAAAAAAATAAGTCAGAGTCTAAGCCAGGCCATAGATGACAAGAAGGAATCCCTTATTAAGAAGGGAAGCCTTGTTATTTCTGAATCTTTAAAACATTTTCAAGAAGCAAACACTTTGAGATATACCTTAGGAAATGATATCATTTCCATTGACAAAGAAGAAAAAATGTGGATTAATTATCAAACTAAATCGAATCTCTTGGTGAGCTTAGATATGGAAAAGCTGGCTATAGATAAAATCATATCTAATGCTTCAGATAATCACTTCCTGTCATGGGTTAAAGGAGTAGAATGGAAATTATAGGTTTCTACGCAAAGTTTACAAAAGCTTAGAGAGGTTATCAATGACTGTGATGTTATTTCAGATGAGGCATTGAACACCTTGATAGCTCTTGGTCTGTTGTAGAATACAAATGGAATCAAAGATAATGTAGACACTAGAAGCTTAACTATTGATTTATAGAAAATGGTTAAAGAAGCTCTTGATAGACCCACTCCTAATGCTGAGCACTTACATAAGCTAATAAAATTACACTTTGTATCATCCTAGGCAATTGATCATTTAAAAGTCTATGAGCAACACATGGAAACTACCAAAGATCTCCATCTGATATGGAAGATGAGGATGAAAAATGTGGCCATCTCTCAACATAAAGATTTGATGCATTTTCTAAAGAATTTCCAAGCATGGTAGAAGAGACCTCTGTCGATCTGAGAGACTAGAAATGAAGTGACAACGTCATAGTGGCTCGATTCTCTTTATTTTTATTATGTGTCTTTTGGTTAAGGGGCTATGGACATGAAGAGGAAAAAATATTTCACCTATTTAAGATGTATCTATTTTTCATATGTTCTCTCTAGACATTATTTTGTAAATTTTCTCAATACTATCGAATGAATGAAATTACCATTTTGTCTGTGTGAAACTTGATTGATTTAATATGTTTCTTAAATATTTGCATTTAAGAATACATCTTGTATGTCTTATCTTGGGTTAAGAAGTGTAGTTCATACATTTTATTTCATTTATCATATGGTATTGAGTAGATATTCTATCTCTAATGATTAATTAGTCTTTGTGCTAATATTTCTTGTTATTGTTCAAGCACCTAGTACTTGGAATTTTCTGATATTCAGTTTACCTTTCCTGCTTTATGGTTAAAAGAATACATGGTCCTTACTTTCCTATTCTTTTAATTCATTGAAAATTTTATGAGGGAGTTATACCTCAGGAAAATTTAGAGGATATTGATCTTGTTTAAAGATAGATATTTAGAGCTATTGGATAATTTCTTGCACCTTGTGGATGTTTATTTCTCACTTTTCAAAGGTGTAAAATCTATTAACCAACACAAGGAAAATAAAGAATTGGTTTATTTTTTTCAAGTTTGAGAAGTTTGAGACCCTTGTACTACATTAGTTTGGTATTAGAGCTAGAAGCCTCTGGGAAAAGAGATTTGGTGTTTGTGTCTTTGTGTTTATGTAGGTTGAGGAAGGAACTTGATGGAAAAGAGACTAGGTAGAGGAAAAGTGGAAAGACCTAGGTGAGGAAAAGTGAAGAGGAATCAAGGAGATACTTTCTTGAGTAAAGAGAAGATGCATTTACAGAGAAGGAATTTGCAGGAAACAAAATAAAAAAAGAAAGCAGAAAAAGAGAGGAAGAGAAAAGAGATGAGGTGGATAGAGAAAGAGGTAGAAAAATTGAAGCAGGTTGTAGAAATAATAGAATTGGAGCTCCAAATGTATATGGAATAGTTGTATAGACAAGTATTCAGTTGGAATTTTACAGTGAAAAAGAAAGTGGTATGGCCCATTCAAAAGATAGTCAAAAAGAGAAGACAAATGTGGATAAAAGAGGAAGAAGCATTTGAAGATGCAGAATCAAAATTAATAGATGAAGAAGATAAAGATATTGAAGCCATTCCCAAGCATGAAGATGAAGGTGTAGTAGAGATGAAGGACCTAATCTCAAAGAAAGAAGATATTGAGTTGGTGTCAATATTAGATGAAGAGAAGATCAAGGATGAATTGATTTTGGAGACTTACAAAGAGTTGAAGAAAGATGGAGGTATTGTGATAGAAATAATTTATCATTTCTTTGTAGTGATAATATTTTGGACATGGAACAATTTGAAGATCAAGGTGCAGCAGATTGAAGAGGGAAAAAAGGAGATTGAAACATATCAAGGCATGAAGCAATAGATTTCAAGTGGCAAGAAAAGATAAAAACAAGTTGGCATAGACCAACTCAAACGAAAGGTGAAAATGAAAGTTGTTGTAGGGCATAGAAGACTACAAGGAGTATTTAATGATCCAAGAGGACTTGGAATTTTTTATTTGGCTAGAAGAATGGTGTAGATGTACCCTAGAAAGGATATGCTTAGGTCATTTATGGTCATTTTGGGGTTATTGGGCATTAAAAGTAAAAGTTGCAAAAAAATGACAAATTGTTGTCATGATAATATTGTAAAATGCAAAAAATTGTAAAAATAGGGGAATGTGAAAGGTCAGGTAGTTAAAGATTCAGTTTGAGGCATTGGTTATGGTCTATAAAGGAATTATTTAACCTTTAACACTTCGAGGAAGGTTGGGAGCTAATGTATGAAGAAGAATTTCAATGAAAAATACTATTATTCTGTTATTTTTCAGCATTTTCATTGTTTTTAGGCCATTGTACAGCCGTATTTGTGTAAGTAACCTCTCCTCATCCATTGAAGATGATATCCCTATGAATATAATTTAATGTTCTTTTGGTTTCATGAGAAATCATTTAGTATTGCAAAATTTATTGACAATTTATCTCAGGTGGGTTTTAACCCTAAACTAGGGTAACAGTGCCTGTAATAAAAATTGTGTTTCTCAATGTTTAGTTGTTCAAAATTGCTATAAATTGGTGTAGAAGGACTTTTATATTTGTTTTAAAGGATTCATAAGTTGCAGGTTTTAAATTCTTGGTTTTGGTCAGTTTCTATGATGCCCTAGGCTTGTCCAGTGTGGAAAAATCTGGAAATGGACAGAGGTCAGTGAATATTTTGGTGTTTTAATGAAGTAAATGAGGTTCTACTTGGGTGAAAGTGATTTTAAAAGTTTTATTATGTATTTTGAGTCTCTCTAAATAGGGTCTATTGAAATAAAAGGTCATTGTGATCATTGGTATACTGATATGTGCATGGTAGTTTTATGACAATCATCTTTTGGAGTCTAAATTGAAGGTTTAGGTTGGTTGTTTGATAAAATATCATGAATACAAATTGGGAAATGGTCTAATTATATTTTTTAGATATAATTGCACATGTTGGTTCCATTGGTGAAGGGAATTGGGCTTGGAAATGTGAAGTTATTTATTGGTGGGGTCTAAATAGGCCTAGTGGTGGATTAGGACAATCTACTTTTGAAAGATCTTATGTTTGAGTTGTTTATGTTGGAAAAAGGGTTTGGGCCAATATTTTTAATGTTTTCTAAGGTGTTTTGTGGAATCAATAAGTAGTTTTGAATTTTGTTCTCGGTTTAGATGCTTTGAATCAAGAATTTGTGAAGGAAAGGTGAGTCCTAGTTGTAAGGACAAGCAAGAATTGGTTGAATTTTGTCAAGTTTGAGACCCTTGTAATACATCATTAACTTGGACCTAAATCCACTCATATGTGTGCCACACCACACTTCAACAATCACTGAAGCAAATATGAAATTAGTGTAAACACCCAAGGTTGGTTGAACCTATGTAAACACCATTAAAATCTAAGTACATGCTTCCTCAAATCCAAAGATGACTCACAGGCTATGAAAAACACTTTAAAACAATTTGGAATATTCCACAAAAATCCAAAAATCCAACAAATTCCTTTGCAATAACTTCCACTTGAATAAAAAACTCATCCTATTCACTTAGATAGTATTCCACATATTGCAACTCAAGAAATAAACTTGTGGAGCACAAAACCATGAACGAATTCAACTGAAGGTAGATATGAACCTTGTTAGTACACTTCCAGAATTGCAAGACTAGAAACTAAACTACAAAGAAATGCAAAGAAAAACCATTTCTCACAAACAACATTGCAACATAGTTCCCACATTTATGAACATAACTTCTTCTACAAAACAATCCAAACCAAGAAATTTTGGATATAACATCTATGAACACCTCTGATCAACATAACCAAGTTGTACAAGAATATGTTCAACATAGAAGAAATATGGAGCAAAACTAGAACACCACCTTGTATACCAGAACACCTCTACAACACACTGTTTCCTCTTTTATTCATTTAAAAAAAAAACTTAGAAACCAAGAACCAGAGATGCATACTCATCATCTTCAACACTTCATCATCACCACTAAACCAACTACAACACTGCAACTAAACTATAAGTCCATAAATAAAGGCTTATCAAAGAAACACTAGAGGTTGACATCAATAGCACTTACTAATGACAACATAATCAAACTAATCAAAGCATCACCACAAACAACCTTCTCATAGAAATTAATGACATCACAAACATAAGCCTATTGACATCAATGACAATACCAACTACTCATACTTGCAACACTATGACTGAAGGAGTGATCTCACCCAAAGTTAATTGTCAAGATTTGATGGTGGTGGCTCTTTAGTGACATATATCTAGTTTTTTTTGTAGGTTTCCTTAAGATTAATCCATTGTATTACAAATATGCAACCAATATTTTAATTATTAGTGCCTTTTGTTGTATTTTCTATTGTGGTTGTTTCCATAGCCATGTTTTTGTAAAAGGTTCAATCTCAATTAATGTAAATGAGGGGTTCTCCAATTTGGTCTTGTTTTTCAACCTACTTTAAATAAATATATGTATTTCTTTTATTGAAATTTTACAATTAAATATAGTTTTTAAAGTCTAGTAAATATATCTAAAGTTACAATTTATCTTTAATGGTGAATTTGACCTATGGTATTAGGGTTTAATCTTATTTGCATGAATGTAAGGTTTTGGATAAATATTTAGCTAGAATATATATTTTTAAGATAAGGTATATTTACATTGAAGGTTTTAATTAATATTTCTAGTAATAATTGGCTTGAGACATTACACTATCCCTCATCAACTAATTAATGTCATAAACAAATAAGAAAGGACTGCTAGAGGCCAATAAGCCTTGAGGACACCCACTCAACCTAGGTAATTCCCTCCACTAGGTTTCTCTTTTGTATTAGTCACACACATTTATGTCCAATAAAAACCAATCTAATCCCCTTATTCAATGAAACCCACCTCCTCCATTTCCATCGTATCTATAAATATCATCCACCATTCAACAACCATACATTTCATCATGTCTTTAGATTTTTGTTGCCTCAACCTTATTAACCATTCTAATCACAACAATAAATGGAAAAAAATATAGTAGTTTGATTCAACACAACCTCAAAAAGTCACATGTACCAATGTTTTTATGCATACAAGAACTACACAACACAATTTAATCTAAAATTAGATCAAATTTCATAACCTAATTTATATTATATTAGTAAATTGATATTTACATATTAAAATCACCACAACATTCAAAAATATAAAATACTATTATCTCCAACCTATTAATCACAACTTTTTTTAATTTCTAATTATGATTATATTCATTACTTGATCATTAAATTAAATGTGATAGAAAAGTTAAACAATTTAATTAGATGAAAGTGTGAGCTCACTTGGTGAGGGTGATGGCATGTTCCTTGATTACAAATCCATGAAGGTTCAAATCCCTTAGAGGTGCCAAGATCATGCCCCAATAATGACTTTGGTAGAATAGGTACCTCTAAATCCTTAGCTCTCAATCCAAGTAGGCTCAATTTAGACTTGTGCTCCCATATAAGTAAGATAAAAAAAATGAAAAATAAAATTTAATATCATGCTTCCATATCAAATAACAAAAATAATCTAGAACTAACACAAAACCCTTCATTTTAAAAAGTGGAAAAAAAAAATTGTTATACAAGATCGTAAGGAAGTTTTAAAATGTTTAGGAAACATTTTTTTAACTTTTCTACTCCCAAGCTTTCTAAGTTAAATTAAATAATATAGAAGATTAATTTTGGAAACTCCTTAAATTTGGTGAAAGGTGCATATTCAATCCAAGGAGCTTGGAGTGAGTTTCATAGAGATTGGCGTCCATGTAAACCATTCCATACAATATAACTAAGAAATTTGTGTAGCTTAAAAACTCATCTAGTTACTTTTTTTTATCATTACTGATAAAATTAGATACACCTAAAGTAAGATGTCAGATATAAGGTCAAATTTGATACTAGGTCTATTGGAAGTCAAAACAACCTCATTGGAAAAGCCCTCAAAAATGTGGTAGCATGAACAACTATTCACCCTCCTCTTCTCACCTCCTCTTGCCAATTCCAACTGTAATTTTGTTGGAACTCTCCCACAACACATCTTAGATTGTGTTGGCATAAATATTTGCCATAATGTGATGTTTTTGCTAGAGTGTCCAACCCACTTGTTAATTTTTTATTAGTTCTTTCTGATAGGTAGGTTTACTATTCCATCCATTGTATTACTTTTGAATTAGGTGCTTCGCCAATGAGATTGTATTGTTTAAAATATTTTTGTCTTTTTAAGCACATATTTTTTGTGCTTGAAAATTATGATTTATCTCTTTTTCTATTGGTTAGAGTAGGTCGATTTTTCATTTTCCTTTAAGTAAATTAGGAAAATAGGGGGACATTATATATTGTGGAAAATATTTAATCAGGGGATGCATATAGTGTGAGTTTTGGCGGCGAGCTAGTGGGTACTAAAGTAGTGGCTGCATGTTTAATGCATTAAATGCAAACCTCACGGTATGTGCTGGATAGCTGGCCCGAACATAAGCAGAGAATGCATAGTTAATTCGTGAAATATGAGGCAAGCGTCAGTTTTTGCTTATTGTTTGTTGAGAAGCTTGCATATTTTTGGTTGTGGGTTGCTGTTTTCGACGTTTTCCATTTTGTGTAGTGCTTGATCGAGGGAGGAGCCATAGGAATGATGTGGAACTGGTGAGTGGCTCATCTGTTTGTTTTTCATACTTGATAACTAGAAGTGTTAGAGGGTAAATTGAATGGTGTGAGCAGGGCCTTGTGGACTATCGATACACATGCAGTGAACATACAGTTAATTCGTAAAATGTTAAGTAGGTGGTGGTTTTTGTTTGTGCTTATTCTCATTTTTTTATCATTTGTTGAAAAGCTTGTGGGTTTTTTATCTCTTGGTTGTTTTTTTGCATGTGGATACACATATAGTGAATGCATAGTTAATTCATGAAATCTTAGGCAAGTGTTGGGTTTTGTTTGTGCTTATTCTCGTTTGCTTATCATTTGTTGAAAAGCTTGTGGGTTTTTTAGTTGTTGGTTGTGTTTTTGTATGTTTGTTATTTTGTAAAAGTGCACTGTTGGTGAATGGCTTGGTTGCGTATTTATGATACTTGATAACTAGAAGTATTGCTTCTTGTTAGAAGGGCTAATGGGGTAGTGAATGCATTAATTATCTGTTTATTGCTTGAGTGGCTACTAGCCTATCAACAAAGCTCGAAAAGCAAATTTTCTGACATGTGTTGGAGGGCTAGTGGGTATAGAAGTAGTGAATGCATAGTTAATTCATGAAATCTAAGATGAGTATTGGGTTTTATTTGTGCTTATTTTTGTTTGTTAAAAAGCTTGTATGTTTTTAGCTTTTGGTTTTGTTCTTGTATTGTTTATTGTTTGTTGAGAAGCTTGTGTGTTTTTGGATGTGGGTTGTTGCCTTTGACATATGTCATTCTTTGCAGTGCTTGATTGAGGGAGGAGTCATAAGAATAGTGTGCAACTGGTGAGTGGCTCATTTTATTTTTTTCATACTTGATAACTAGAAGTGTTATAGTGGAAACTAAACGGTGTGAGCAGGGTCTTGTGGAATATTGGTACATGTGCAGTGAACGTATAGCTAATTCATGAAATGTTAGGCAGATGGTGGGTTTTGTTTGTGATTATTATCATTTTTTTATTGTTTGTTGAAAATCTTGTGAGTTTTTTAGCTCTTGGTTGTGTTTTTGCATGTGGGTACACATGTAGTGAATGTATAGTTAATTCATACAATCTTAGGTGAGTGTTGGGTTTTTTTTGTGCTTATTCTCATTTGTTTATCATTTATTGAAAAGCTTGTGGGTTTTTTAGTTGTTGGTTGCACTTTTGCATGTTCATTATTCTATAAAAGTGCATTGATGGTGAATGGCTTGGCTGTGTGTTTATGATACTTAATAATTAGAAGTACTGGTTGTTGTTAGAAGGGCTAACAAGGAAGTAAATGCATTAATTTTGTATTTATTGCTTGATCGTCTAGCAACCTATCAACAAAGCTCAGAAAGAAAATTGTGTGAGATGTGTTGGAGGGCCAGTGGGTAAAAAGTAGTGAATGCATAGTTAATTCATGAAATCTGAGTTTTATTTGTGCTTATTCTTGTTTATTTGTTGTTTACTAAAAATCTTGTATGTTTTAAGCTTTTGGTTCAATTTTTGCATGTTTGTTATTTTGTGGAAGTGCACTAATGGTGAGTGGCCTGTCTCTGTGTTTATGATACTTGGTTCCTATTAGAAGGGATAATGGGAAATATTTGCAAAACATTATCATGTTGGTCTATTTTTTTGCAAATTTTACTGTTGTTTATGTGGTTCATGTTTATAATAATGTATTATATGTCATGGAATGTGCTCATTTGTCTAATTTTTCCCTGTAATAGGAACCATTACTTCCAATTGGAGTTGTAGGCAAACATCTATATGAGCCTAAATATACTTGGTTATTGAAAAAGGAACTAGAAGGTTAGATTCTTGTATCATTATTCCCCTTTGTTTCCAATGAAATTCAAGTCTTCCAATGTGCATAAAATTTATGCTTTGGAAGAGTTGTGAACAATAAAGGAGAAGCCTAGTACAAGAATCTGACTTACTGAATAAATAGATGAGCATAGTGAATGGCATGCCATGTAATTCATAAACATGAAATTTTTTTTTTTGTTGAAAAGCAAGTCACTATTGCAATTTTTAGTTTCTATCGAGAGGAAGGTTTTCAATTGCATTTGTTGAATTTTCTTTTGAAATAGTTACTTGTTGTTCTTAAACTTCTCATGGCGAATCAAATTGCATTGTTTGAAGTATTTTTGTCTTTTTCCCATAGTTGGTTGGCATAGTTCTATTTACTATTTCATTTGTTGTATTTTCTTTCCAATTAGTTGTTTGTCCCATGAGATTTATTGTTTAAAATATTTTTGTCTTTCTCCTATAGTCAATATTTAAGTACATATTTTTTGTGCTTGAAAATTATGATTTATTCATTTTCGTTTAAGTAAATTAAAAAAATAAGGGGACATTATTTATTCTAGAAAATTTTAGTGAATGCGTAGTTAATTCATGAAATCTTATGTAGGTGTTGGGTTTTATTTGTGCTAATTCTCGTTTATTTATTGATTGTTGAAAAGCTTGTGCATTTTTAGCTCTCTATGTTCTTAATCCTAGGAATAGTGGACTATGGGTAAGTGGTTTGTCTGTTTGTTTATGATACTTATTAGCTAGAAGTGCTAGTTGTTGTTAGAAGGGCTGGGAGTACAAATGGGTATAGTAGATGGCATGTGCTATGTAACTCATGAACGTGGAATAGTTGAAGCCGAGTAGGTGATTATTGTAACAAATGAGAATTATCACAGGAAAATGTGAATACTTTGAGCAAGGTCTTGTTCACTGTGGAGGCATTCAATGCATTGACTATGTATTCATTGATTCAATAGCCATGAACCTACTAGCAAATCTCACAAAATTTTCATTTCATGTCAGGATGTTTGTAGAAATTTGTTGCATTGGTATTTTTTTATTTTTGCATATTTTAACATGTGCTTTTGTGTTTCATGTTTATGGATAACATATTATCTTGCACATTTTTCTTTTAATAGACTATTGTTTTTGATCTACGAGTCATACTATTTAATGCATTAAACATGCATTGATTGCTTCAAGATCTACCATCTTGTTGTGAAAGGTGGCATAATTTGCATCCAAACATTGAATATTTGCAAAATATATAATGTGCTCTTATTTTCACAATTTTCTTTAACAAAAATAAATAATAGGCCTACTTGAAGCAATCGAGAAACATAATAATTTTTTTTTTGTCGCTCAATCACAAATGAGACCATTGCAATTCTAACTTTCTCATCGACTTCAACTATTTCATGTCATTTGTTATCTACTGTACCTATTTGTACAATTAGGCCTTGCATCAACGAATAATATTTCTAGTTGCAATAGGATAGAAGTACTGGTAAGATGACAAGGGTGGTCCTTAAGTGACTTTCTATTGCAATTATTTAATTAACTTTTGAAATAGTTAATTGTCCAATGAAATTGTATTGTTTAAAATACTTTGCTAGTAGGCTAGTGCCTATCCAAGCAATGAATTAAGAGTTAATGTATTGTATTCCTATACAAGGAAGAAGACCTTTCTCAAATATCTAAATGAGTATTGCTTTATCTAGTAACAACATGCTACAAGATATTGGGATTGGTCATTATCACTAATACTAGCATGTCATATTTCTTAACATGTTTGTTGATGTTGTTTGTATGCTAAAAAAGTCTAACACATTCCCTATGTTATTTGAATTTAATAGACTATTATTTATTATCCGCCTGTCATACCATTCAATGCATTAAACATGCACTGAATGCTTGAGTATCTATTATCCTACTCTCAAAGGTGGCATGATTTGCATTTAGCGATTAAATATTTGCAAAATATATAACGTCCTTTTATTTTGCTAATCTACTTTAACAAAAATGAATAATAGGCCTACTCCAACTAATAGAAGAATTGTATCAAATGAGAATTAAGATAGGAAAAACTAAAAAAATTGAGCAAGGTCTTGTTGACTATGGATGCATTGAATGCATTACCTATGTATTCATTGCTTGGGTAGCTATCAACCTATTGGTTAAGCTTGCAGGATTTGTATTTAATGTTTGAATGTTTACAAAAAATTATCTTGCAAAATTTGCATGTAATAGACTATTGTTTATGATCTGATAGTTATACCATTTAGTGCATTAAAAATGTATTGAATGCTTCAGTAGCTACCACCCTATTGCCAAAGCTGGCATAATTTGCATGCAACGATTGAATATTTTCAAAAATATAATGGGTTCCTAATTTCCTAATTTACTATAACAAAAATGAATAATAGGCCTACTCCAATGAATAGAAAAAGAGATAATTTTTTTACTATCTCTTAATTGCAAATGAAACCATTGCAATAGTAACATGTTGCTTGGTTTCAACTGCTCCATGTCACATGCCATCTATTGTACTCATGTGTACAATTAGACCTTATAACAACAAACAATGCTTGTAGTCACAATAGGACAAAAGTATTCATTCCAAGAGAAGGGTTGTCACTGAAGTGACTTTGTGGAATGAATACAATTGCAACAAGTTACTATTGCAATCGTTGAGTTTGCTTATGAGATAGTTGCTTGTTGAATCAAAATATATTGTTTAAAATGTTTTAGAGAACTACGAAGATTTTGCTTATTTTGGAGAGCTTGTTAGCAAGTATGTGTTTCATGTTCATGAATAACATATTGTATACCATGGATTGTGATCATTTGTCTAATTTTCCCCTTTGAAAAGAGCCATTGTTTGAAATTGGAATTGAAGGAAAAGACCTATGTGAGTGCAAACATTCTAGGTTGTTGACCAACAAACTGGAAGGTTGGATTCTAGTATCATTCTTCTCGTTTCTTTTCAGTGAATTTTAAGTCTTCCAATGTGTCTAAAAATTATGTCTTGCAAGAGTTGTGAACATCTAAGGAGAAGCTTGGGTCAAGAATTTGACTTGTCGAATAGACAAATGAGTATAGTGAATGGCATGCTATGTAATTCATAAACATGAAACTGTTTTATGGAAAAAAGCAAGTTACTTTTACAATGAGAGTTGTTAATAATTATAAGCATGTGATATGTGGTCCATGTGCAATGTTTTGCTTTGTATATTGACCACATTATATAATTTAAGTATGTTTCCCTGTTACTGTTTTGCTATTTGTGTGAGTAAAATGTGAGTAAATGAATGAAAAACACAATCAATAAGACATTATATCAATAGATCTAAACAAAGATTAATCTAATTTAAGAAAGAATCTATTGAAAGCATCATATTGCTCTCTATCTCCAAAGATTTATTAAGTCACAAGGCTCTTAGATTTTGTAAGCATTATGAATACTAAAATGCCAATCTAGAGAATGAGAATGATAAGCTATATGATTGCTAAAAGATGTGCAAGCTATATGATAATGAAAGCTATGATACTGATTGCTAATAATGAAAGCTATATGTTGTGATATGATAATGGAAGCTATATTAAGATGCAATCTATGATGAAAGACATGATTATGAACTAAATGATATGTTATTTGCTATTTCTATTTTCTAGAATGTTTGATTGCTCAATTGCTATTTCTGTAGAGTAAGTTTGCACAAAGTTGGAATCCTTTTCCTATAGAAAGAGGTTGTATTTATAGATTCTTGGCAGCATATTTGTGAAGGGGTAGCAAAGCAAAGGTCTGGATTTGATCTGAAGAGTTGAATGGTGAAGGATGAAAAACCCTGAGCTGATTATGGAGATTATTCCTCCCCACAAAAACACTCAGCCAAAAGATAGGATTTAATTTAACAAAACAAACTATAGAAGTCTATGTTTATTAAATAAATATTGAAGAAATATGATAATTAAATAAAATAAAGTATTAAACTTGTTTATTTAATTTAGATGAAATGATATGATTAAGATAGAATAAATAAGAGAATTTGATAATTAAATAAAACATCTACAAATAATTGTGTAAAATGCCCCTATGATGAATTTTGAATTAAGCCCCTTTGAAAAGAAATTAAATAAATCCCACCAAAATCCCTTTAATCACTCTATTAAAAAGTTAAAAAGGTTGATTTTGAATTCATTTATGCATATTGAGTTTTGAAATTTGAGAGTGAGTGTGATTTGGAGCCATTTGGAGAAAAAATGCCAATCCCCTACCACACTCATTGTTTTGAGTGCATGTGTCGACACAACCGCCTGACCACCTACGGACCTCTGGTATGTACCCATGAACCTCCTCATTTTTCACAATTGTTTTTTGCACGTTAATTTCGGTTTTAAATGTTTTTCATTCTTTTAGCGCATACATCGCTTGATGTAGCACATCTACTTACTATTTTAGCACATCCACTAGTTTAGCACATGATGATTTTTGTAGTGCATAGATAGGATGAAATAGCACATTCATATTTTTAGTGCATAGACTTTGTAGTTTAGCACATCCATTGGTTAAAGTAGCACATCTAATGATTTAGCACATTGGTTTGTTGAAATGGCACATTGACTTCTTGAAATGGTGCATCCAATGTTCTAGTGCATTGATCGCCTATTTTAGCGCATTGGAATGTTTTAATGATGCATTGAATGTTGTGGTGCATCAAAACATTGTTTTGGCATATATAAGTCAAAATGATAGATTTTGTCAATTTTATGCTTGATTTGTCAATTTTCGATTGTGCCAAATTTTTAGTTGATGTTGATTGATGATCTCAATAGAGTAGATGATTTTCAACCTCATGATAGGCGAGGTTTGATGATTGATTGATGATAATTAACCTCATGATAGGCGAGGAATAATTATAGTTTGATTGATAAACCTCATGATAAGCGAGGTTGATTTGATTAATTGACCTCATGATAGGTGAGGTACAATTTTAAGATTGATGATTGAACTCATGATAGGTGAGGTTCAATGATGGTTGCTCATGATATTTAATCAAAGTCTCACCAAAGCTATTTAGATTTGATAGGTTGATTGATGTTTGATGAATTGACAAAGATTACTGACTTTCAATATTTCGTGATGATAGGAGTCATTGACGAACTTACAAATTTGAGAGCGGTTTCCTAGGAAATTCGATTTGATACTGCAACCAGTACAGCCTGAGACAACATTGATCACGCGTTGTGGTTTGTCCTCTCTCTTAGATATGGCCCAGATTAGGATTAATTAGGGTCTCTTGATAGCCCTAGCAAAGAGGTGGCATAGCAAGCATAATACCTTCCACCTTCCTACCAGTGAGATGGTAGTCACTTTTGAGGATGTATGGCGGATTTTGAGGATAACTATTGTTGGGGATGTTGTAGTTTATGATTCTTTAGAGTAGGGCAGGACCGATTCTCTACACAAAGTATTTCAGGATGATAGGATTTGTGGATACGAGATTCCATGGCATGAGATGGTGGATGCTTATGCTACCCTTCCTTCTATACTTGTTGGTTTTATTGGAGGGTTCCTTTGTCTTGATCGCAAGTCAAAGGGACTTTCTAATGGTTGGGGCCATGTTTTGGAGAGTATGATTGTTCATGGTACTAGATATGCATGGGGCATGTGTATGCTCGCTCATCTTTACCATGATTTGCATTAGGTTTTCTACCTCCGAGGTGGTAGTTTTTCTTCAGGAGTTACATTACTTCAGGAGTGGGTGAGGAAGCATATAGCTATTATGTGTCCAGTGATGGTGATACAGTTACTCGCCATGAGGCTATACGTGCATATATACTTAGGTTGACTTACTCAACCTAGACTAGGTAAGTTGGAGCATTGAAGGAGAGTGTTGGATGATGTAGAGGTTGTTACATGGTGGCCCTATCTAGATTGCAAGCACTGGGATGAAAATGATATAGAGATGCCATACCTCTATTAGTCCATGTTTCTGATTGGTAGGCCTCATTGGGTGATCAAGATATTTTTATTGAGGAGGGTGCTTAGATAGTATGGGATAGTACACAACATGCCCCAGGGTGTTGCACATTATGCCTAGCATCAAATAGATTCTACAGAGTGGGGACCTTTCCTTTCATATGATACTAAAATTTAGGAGTACTAGGGTCTACAACCTTTGGTTTGGGAGATTCGTCCTGAGATTATTGAGTCACCTATCATAGTAGATTATGCAGAGTACCTAGCCCTACATCCTTTTCCATAGATTTATGCTCTTGATGAGCCAATGCCACTACCTGGTGAGGAAGAGGTTGTTGTTGCACACAGTCACCAATGGAGGAGAGAGGAGGGTGGTGAGGAGGATGTGGAGAGTAGTGGTGAGAAGGAGGGTAGTGGTGACAAGGAGGGTATTAGTGATGATGAGGGATATGGAGATGAGGAGGGAGATGGAGATGGTGGAGATGATGGAGGAGGTGGTGGAGGTGGTTGAGGAGGTGGTGGAGGTGGATCAAGTGGAGTAGGTGGATTAGGTCGAGCCTTAGATGTCAGAGAATTCATAGTGCCTCGTAAGAGGCGATCACTAGTAGCTCCTACAGAGCAACATGTTTAGATTAGGGTACCTTCCCTGTATCAATAGACTCAAATTGTGAGTTTACAGGTGTAGGTACAGACATTACAGGGTCAACTGATTCAGGCCCAGGAGTTACTAGTGCAGACACAAACTCAGATGCAGTCACAGGCACATGCCCACACATAGACTCTTGCTCAAGTATAGGCACAGGTGGCAGTTTCACAGGCACATATTTCCTCTTTCACATCCGAGAGAGATGTAGCCAGATGGGCTATAGAGCAGGCACAGTTGATAGTTGAGAGATTGTAGAGATTGGCTGATGGTACCTCTGTGGCCGTTTACATGAGAGAGGCTCTCCATGTGGGTAGAGAGGTGGAGTATTACCGAGGCCAATATCATGATGTAGTTCCCTCTGAGCAGAGAGTCGGTTATGCCCAGTCTTGATCAAGTAGGAGCTAGTCCAGGACTATGAGTAGGGGTGTGACATAGCCTCTTATGAGAGATCTGAGAGATCTTGGGACATCTGGAGGGGGAGGTATCGATCCAGAGATGCTGGCACATCTGGGGCTAGTAGCACATAGCCCTATGATTGGATTTTTGATATATTTTGAGACATGATATATACTCTGGTTTTTTGATTCACAACCTTTTTTTTATGTTATATCTCTTTACATTTCAGACATCATTGTATACTTGACATTATGATTTTTGAGGTCTATATGATATGCATCAGATTTGATCGTTCCATATGTGTTCTATATGGTTCTATGATGGATGCATTTAATTATCTATTTCTATATGTCATATGATGATTTATATTATGATGTTATGGATACAATTTATGATCATGATGACATGTTATGATTCACATATAATGCTATATGCGATAATGCTTATAATGATGTTGTATGGATGCGTGATGATAGTTGTATGATAATGGATATATATAAATAATATAGTAATTTAACTATATGGATGATTTTGGATGTGTTGTTTTAATGATATATGACATAATGATGTAAATGAAATATGATGCATTTCTATTTTTTTGATATTTCAAAATACAAATATATGATGTAATGAATGGATGATGAAATGAAAATTCTTTCTAATGTATGCAATGGAAATGTTTATGCATCTACATGATAATTATGATGTTTTTGTTAATGTCAAGTATACTAAATCCATTAATGAGAAAAGATAACATCATTTTTGAATCCTTCACCAACTCTTGTAACAAATACTCTACAAATGAAAAACTATTATGAATGCAATCTAATTTAAACATGCAAATTTGTATGCAAATATTGGCACCTTAATAGTCCATTTATTGTGTTTTTTTATCATCATTAAGCCTTTAAAATGTTGAAAATGAGTACAAGCATCAATGGTATAATGTAGAAAAACAATGACATGAGTACTACTTTCATGGTTTTTGATATTGCAAGTTAACACAAGCATCAAGGTATAATTAAACCAAGATGACCTAAGAATTTATTGCGTAAACAAACAAGAATCAATCATTCTCCTATGTGAATTCAGAATGTCATCAATGATACTTTGTAGAGCACGTCTCATGATAATTCACACAATAATAATGATCAACTCACTAACAACAGACAAAGAAAATACCATTCTCCTTCCTAGCTTCTCTAGTTCAATACATCATCGAGTTGCTCCAAAGAAATGATAACAATAATCAAAGTACAACATTTGAACATTCAAGCTTAAAGTGATAAAATCATGATTCAAAAGAATATCATCCATCTAAAGTTATCTTGATTTGATTTTGATTATAGTTGTTTGATATAGATGGTTGATTTTACTAAAATGTTTTGATGTTCAATGTATGTTCAATGTTGGGTTGCTCTGTGATCATTGTTTTTGTTGTGTTGTCATATTGTTGTTTCCCTATTTGTTTAAGCTCAAGTTTATTGCCCCTAGTGAGTTCAGGATTTTTCCCCCAAGCTAGGGTGAGACACGACCACATTGCCAGGATATGTACATGAGGTCCTACCTTTCAAATCTAATAGGTAGAAAGATGGCGAAAGTGAACAACTATGAAATGTCCCCAATAGATGGAAAAGCTAGTTTAAATCACAAATAGCATCTATTTCCAAGTTTTCACTACGTGTTTTTATTGCACCTTTTCAGACTTTCTAATTTTTTTTATTTTTCTTTTTTTCATTTTTTTGTATTTTTCTCTTTTTTCATATTTTTTGTATTTTTTTGTCACCAAGACTCCTGTTTTCCATGTTTTCATCAAGGTGACCATTTTTCCAGATCTCCAACCATACCCTAGATGATTTAGGTGTAGAATTCTTTGAGATGGAGACTATTGATAGGTTCATCAAACAAATCCTCTTTAGGTGTAGATAGTTGATAGTATCTAGATCCATAGACTGATATGACAACAAAATGACCTAGCCAGTTAGGTTCAAATTTCCCTTTCTTTTCTCTGTCTTGTTGGCTTTGAGGGTTTTCCTTTAGGACCAAGTCACCAACCTGAAATGCTTTAGGTTTTACCCTGTGATTATAGCTTCTGGACATTCTTTTTTTATATGCTTTTAAATAGTTCACAACTTGTTGGCGACGTTCATCCAATAGTTCCATCTCTTGAAGTCTAGACACTCTATAATCCTCATTTGAAATAATTCCCTTTAGTGACACACAGAGTGGTGGTATCTCAAATTTAATAGGTAGTATGACCTCTAATCCATATACCAAGGCATATGGTGTAGTTCATGTAGGTGTTCTGATGCTGGTTTGGTATGCCCAAAGAGTAGGGTTCAATTGAATGTGCCAATCACATCAAACATTGTTGACAGTCTTCTTCAAGATTTTTAGGATAGTTTGATTTGAGGCCTCTGCTTGGCCATTTCCTTGAGGATACTATGGTGTTGAAAAATGTTGTTGGACATGAAACCTCTCACACAGTTCCTACACATCCTGATTCTTAAAAGGTCTACCATTGCCTATGACAATGGACTATGGAACACCATATCGATAGATGAGGTAGTTCAATATGAAAGAAGAAATTTGTTTTCCAGTGATTATTGTCAAGGGAATAGCTTCTATCCACTTTGTAAAGTACTCTGTTACTGTGATTTTGAATTTGTGTCCATTGGATGAAGATGGATTAATCTTTCCTACCAGGTCTAGTCCCCACTGACAAAAAGGACATGCTGAAGTGAACAGTTTCAATTCTTGTGCTAGTGCGTGGATTAGGCTACCATGGATTTGACATTTCTGGCATTTCTTCACAAACTAAAAAGAATCCTTCTCCATGTTCGACCAGTAATACCCCAAACGAAGAAGTTTCTTTGCTAGGGTTAGTCCACTCGAATGAGTTCCACAATACCATCATGAACCTCATGTAAGGTTGTCTCAAATTCATTATGTTCTAGACACCAGAGAAGAGTACCATCCAGAACTCGATGGTAAAGTATGTCAAAAATTAAGGTATGTCATGTTGCTTGCGAAATGAAGTTGTGTTTCTCATTTCTAGAAAGATCGGAAGGAAGGATATTGTCTTTTAGGTGAGCATAGGTCTTTCCATAGATTGAGGATTCAATGTCAACTATATAGCATATGGTTTGAGATTCATGATTATCATAAGCAAGATTAGACACTTGTTCTACCATAAAATCATAATGACCTTGTTTTCCTGAAATCTACAAGAGAGAAGCAATTGTTGCCATAGCATCTGCAACTTTTTTTTCTACCATTAGAATTTGTTCAAATTTGATATCTACAAAGAAATTTTTGAGATCATCCACCACGTTCTTGTACGCCATTAACTTATCATCTTTGGTTTGATATTCATCATTTACTTGATAAATGACTAGTTGTGAATCTCCATATACTTGTAGTTATGTGATCTTCCACTCAACCGCACTTTGATGCCAATGATTATTGCCTCACATTTCGCCACATTATTTGTACATGGAAACATGAGTCTATAGGACTTTGGGATGGTATATCCTTGAGGTGTAACAAATAGAATTCCTACACCTGACCCATGTTGTGTGAATGACCCATAAAAATAAAGTAACCATTTTTGTGTGGTCATAGTGAGAATGTTTGCATCAGGAAACTTAATGCTCATTGGATGATTATCTAGTAGTGGAGCTTCAACTAACTAATCGACTATCAGTTGACCCTTGATAGCTCTTTGATCTACATACTAGATGTCAAATTCACTTAAGATCATGGCCCACTTGGCTAGTATTCCTATTAGGCTTTCCTTGCTAAGTAAATACTTTAATGGATCAATCTTTGCTATGAGTTTAACTGTGTGTGTAATGCTCGATAGATGATGTTCTTTAAACCACATAGTTTTCCAATCTGATTACATTCCAAGTATATTAAGAACAAAGGATGCATAGATCAAGATATTTCCATAATTGCTCAAAAGGAAAATTCAGTAATAAATTTCATTCCATGTATGCAAAAGAAGTAAATTCCATTAACAAGGATCATTGCAATGATATATATGTAAATTCCAATCGCATATCAATAAGTTTCCATAAATTCTTTCAAGTTTCAATTACATCAATATCATTCAATCAATACATCTATTTCAATGTTACATCAAAACCTTCATTCCAATACATCTATTTCAATGTTGCAATAATGAATTTCAAAAAGAGTTACATTTACAAGTGGGCTTTACAAGCCATCCATATTAATACATGAATGCATTTATAGCACATAAATCTCTGAACCTCAACCGCCATGACACCACTGGTCTTCTTGAAACTTTTTCGCACCTTTTCCGCCCAACCACAAAGTGCATGACTTCCCTGGGTTTCTCCCTAACTTGAAGAAATCCCCGACCCTACATGAGGATCCTAGCAACGTAAAACAACAATGCAGGAGGGAACTCTCGATGCAAGCCCGATGCCTATATGCATTCCTAGCATGAGAAACACATGTTTCTTGCAATCAGGAGGTGGCAGAGACCTATATTCATTTACTTCTAGGCTTTTAATTCCATCTATTTCAATGGTGCATGTGCTTGGCCAAGCATAAATAAAACAAATGATAGTTTTAGAAAAGGTAAAACTACTGTCTCTGTGGGTCCACCTTCAACATCTTGTCCTAGAAGTTACTCAAAATATAGTAAATAATGCATTTTCTATCTAAGTTCACTTTCGATTTTACACATTGCTAATTCCCAATAAATTTCATCATTCTTCAATGTTCTCTCAAAGATTGTCAAAAATAGCTTTCATGCATGCATTCAGAAAATGAGGTTTTCTTGTACAATTTCTAGTGAGTTTACAATGCTAAATAAATTCAGTCCCAATTCTATTTTCTAGATCACAATAAATAATTTTGATAGTTTTAGCAAAAAGAAATCCCCTCTTTTCAGAAAATTCACTAATTTTGAATGTGTTTTCAATAACCTACATTTGCTATAAAGTTTCATCTTCAACTTTTAACATAGTCTTATGTGTGTTCACTAAGTTTTGATATGATATATGGTGTTTCACACAATGCACCGATATTCAGAAAATAGACAATTTGAGAAAGGTTGAACAAAGTAGATAACCGGATTTGTATACAAATACAAGTTTGCTACTAAATAAAAAATTATTCATATGAATTTATTCTACGTTTTCTAAGTTTTAACTTAAAATATAAGAATCCATCATATAGATTTGTATATACATTTGTTGTGTTTGTATGTATATATATGCGATTATAATATTTACATGTATATAGGCAGATGTAAAAGACTTATAATAGATTACACATAAGGAGCTTGGATACAATGTTGTGTTTTCTGTGTAATACCAATGCAAAAAGATAATGTTTTCTGTAGAAATACAGTGATTTTTATGCCAGGTATATGTATATATATATATATATATATATATATATATATATATATATTTATATATTTATATATATACCTGTGCACGTATATATATATAAATATACTTATATATAATTATGTATTTATTTATATATTTTTTTCTGTGTAATTTTATTAACATTGAGCAATATTTCTATGAAAGAAAACAAAGTTTATAAAAATTAGAGTTTATTTGTTTGTGTATAAGTATATGTATGTGTATATATATATAGTTGTGTGTGTGTGTGTGTGTGTGTATATACATACATATATATATAATTCATACAACAACTATAGCTGACTGTGCTTCCAACGTACAAGCCAAAAAACCAGAATTTGCATGCTTTAAGAAAGGAAATCAATTTTTTTTATATTTTATAGTTTCAAATGGTAGAGAGGCTAATGCCTCCCCCATAAGGGAAGGCATTGCCTATGAGGGGGCAGTGCCTCCTCCACAGGACACAGCTTTTGGAGGGCGTTGTCCCTCCACAATGCAACCCCTTCCTCTAAGGGAGGGGGCAAGGGTTAATCCCCACTCAGTAAATTTCTTTTCAAAATACAAAAACTTCAATGTTTTCTATAATTTGACTAATCCAGAAAAACATACAGTTTGCTGCGAAATTTAAATAGGTATAAAGGTAATGAAAATATATATATATATATATTTATATTTATATGCACAAAATATATGTGTGTATATAAATATAAATATATATATGTATGTATATATATTTATATATTTATTTACAGAAACGCAGCATAAAGATTTAGTAGTAAGGAGCAATTCATGAATTACAGTTTGCAAAGAAGAGAAAAGCCCCAATCTAAAAGGGGTAAAATTATACAAGTTCTTTCAATGCACACAAAAGAATAGAAGATTTCCTTAGATTTTCACAGTTTTCGCACACAATTCAAACACTTGGCATACAAATTCTGCAGTAGTATTTCACATTTCAAGCAAGATTTGTGAATTTTTTTTGGAGAACCTAGATAATACGCTTCCAGCTAGAGATTGGAGATGTTCTTCAGACAACTTCTTTTTTCCTTTTTCAATATGGTTTCTCTAAGAAAGCTTCTTCTTCTTCCTTCTTTCCAGTTGTTTTTCCAACTCTTTAACTTTCCACTATCTACCCAAGATTAATTCTTAACACACTATTTTGAAAGATTTAGCATTTTCTTGGCAGCCATTAGAGCAAAATTGTGGAGCATATTTTCAAGAAAGTTTTTCAAGAACTGTTACCTTCTCGGGAACTCTTTTTCCCTTTTTTTAAAATGCTTTTCCTTTCCATTTCTCACCCTAATCTTGAAAATGGATTTTAAAAATAAGAATAATATTTATTTTAATTGCATGTAAATCCTCTTTTGAAAATATTTATCCTTTTATAAAATATATATCTTCTTACTAGTAGTTAACTTATTAACTCAAATATTAACACAAATTAAAAGAAGAATAGAATGCATAAGCATATCAATCAAAATCTATAATTAACTTTAATTAAAACTTAATCCTTTATTTTATCATGCTTTCTTTTCATCATTTATTTAATTTACTATTTGTTATTTAATTTACAAATAATTCAAAACAAACACACAAAAATTAGACATTCCTAAATGCAATCTATATGAATCTAAATGTGTGTGTGTGTGATCGAGAGGTCTTCCTACTTTGTCTTGTCAAGAAGCTAACTTCCTCTTCTTAATCACACCCTTGGTCTTCGACTTCCTGCAACTCAAGTGCACTTAGGCACACAACAATAATTGAATTAGTATCACATAAAGATATAAATAAATCAATATATTACATTAATTAAAATGTTTCTACTCTATTTTGATTCATTTTCAAAATAAAACGCATTCAATACTATTCAACTTTTCATAATTTAAATAAACACTTTCATTTATCTCCACACCAAAACACCATCATATTAATTATTATTCTACCATGCACATCAAAACATGTAACAAATCCTCACAAAGCCAAAGACAACCTGCATCAGGATTGAGATGTGATAGTGTGGGTTAACATGCAATGTCGCAACTATTGGGTGGGTAAAAGCATAAAAATGTGTCACACTTTATAAAGGAAATGACCAACACTGATCCAACTTTTAAACTTGAATTACTAAAAAGTGGCATATATGTTTTGAATTTTGAAATGATGTAAACTAGTAAAATATCTATCTTTAACTATATTTTATGTTTGTATTTAAAAAAAAATATTTAAAAATAATTGTAAACTAATTTTTAATAAATTGATACTATAATTTAGTTGCTAATAAGATGTTGAAAAATGAAGTTGCATGGGACATCAAACTTTTTATAGTAAATTTTATTTTTTTTCTTTCCAATTTTTTGTGTGTATTTATAACTTGAAACTTTAGTACATGGATATATTTTTTTCCAATTTTGATAAATATATATATAAATAAATATTAAAATGTGCATGAATAAAAAAATAATTATTTCCATGGGATGCCAACTTTCATATTATATATTTATCTAAAATGGAAAAAAAATTATACTATCTTGAAATAGATTCTTTTATCTAGTGCATCATATTTTTTAAAATTTTTTTAAATAAGTTTTAGTATTTTTCCTTGGCATGAACCTAATATTTTGTGCTGATAATCTACTTTTAGTAAAAATAAAAAGTAAAATATAAATAATAATTAAACTATTAAAATAAATATATTTTTGAAAACTACACTTATGGATCTACAAAAACTATTTTTATATTTTTTGAAAAATGTTATTTATATTATTAGGAGTTATTGAAACTTCAAGTTTTTCAAATAATTTTATTTTTTTGGTAAATTGAACTCAAAGTGGTGCTCCATATATTTTTAGCCAACAATTTTAGTTGAAAAAGTTGTGGAAGTATCTAACTTAGCTCGAATGAATCTTATTAGATCATATGTTTGACCAAAATTGATTTTAGTTAGAAATACTTAAATTCAGTTGTGTTGATAAGTTGGCTGAAAGTGTGACACAACTTTGGATCAATCTTTGCTATGAGTTTAATTGTGTGGGTTAACATGTAATGCCACAACTGTTGGGTAGCAAATACTACTACCAAACAAGCTTTCTTGATGAAGGTGTAGTTTATCTCACAACCATTCAGAGTCCTACTGATATGATAGGTAGTTTGTTCCTTTCCCGTAGGATCTTCTTGTGCTAATAAAACACCCAAAGAAATCTCAGTTGTTGCAATGTATAGTAATAATGGTCTATCTTTTGTAGGTGGCATTAGTATGGGTGGTGATATCAGATATTGTTTTATTTGATTGAAGGTTGTTTCACATCCTTGATCCCATTTGAAAGAGACATTCTTATGTAGCAAATGATTGAATGGATGACTTTTTTCTGCTAATTGGGAGATAAATTTCTTGATTGATTGTAGTCTGCCTTGTAAAGATTGTAGTTAACTGATATTATTTGGTGGCAACATTTCCATTATATCCTTGACCCTGGCGGGATCCACTTTGATACCCTTTTTTGACACTATGTATCCTAGAAGCTTTGTTGATGTAACACCAAACACACATTTCTTAGGATTTAATCTAACATTGAACTTCTCTAATCTGGTAAAGATTTTATCAGGATATCTAGGTTCCCTTCTCTGGTATATAACTTTGCTAATATATCATCCATGTAATCCTCCATAAAGGTATGCATCATGTCATGGAAGATGGTGGTCATTGCTTGCTGATATGTGGCCCTTGAATTTTTCAACCCAAAGGGCATGACGTTCCAGCAGAATGTTCCCCATGGACATGTGAATGTTGATCTTCAGGTGCTATTTTGATTTGATTGTAGCCTCAGAAGCCGTCCATCAGTGATAACATTGTGTGTCCTACTGTTAAGTCTATAATAATGTCAATGTTTGGTAGGGTAAAATCATCCTTTGGGCATGCCTTGTTGAGATCTTTGAGATTAGTACATATTATGATACTATTACCTAGTTTAGAAACATGTACAATACTAGAAATCCATTCCACATAATCGATAGATTTGATGAATCCTACATCTAACAAATTTTTCAGCTCTAACTTTACCAACAAGGTGATATGTAGATGCATTTTCCTTAGTTTCTACTTTACTGGTTTATCCCAGATGGTAGAGATAAATGATGCATCAAAAGATTTAGATCTAACCTTGGCATATTAGACTAAGACCAAAAAAATTTAATGTGTCTATCTTCAAATAACTTGATGAATTCCGGCTTTTCTTGTTCTATCATAGATGCTACTAGATGTAGAGTTTTTTCCTTTTCTGTTGTGCCAAGATTGATAGACTATGTAGGCTCCACCAATACTGATGATCTTTCATGATAGTGTTCTAGAAGGGTGTCAAATCTCCCATCCTTCAATGCCTTAGAGATGTTTTCATGGTTAGATGTGTTCTTTATTTTTACTTTTTCGAGATCTAATGCTGCCATTAAATGGTTTTCACCATTATATCCATTATTCCTATTTTCAATTTTGCAATTGGAAAATTTGACACCCTCCTGATTCGAAGCATTGTTATGAGATTTATGAGTAGAACTTGTTTCTGGTGTGTCACTACAAAGGAAATTAATGATGGCATCATCATTCAGAAATATAGGTACATCAATAGGTTTAGTTGGTTCCTAGTTGATAAGTTCAAGATGCAATAAGGGTAAAAAGTCATCAGATTGGCTAAGGTCAATGATAGTGAGGCTTCCAATAGAAATGTTTTCAAATTTGTCACTGGTGATGTCAAGGTCTATGATATTACTCTCCTCCAAGTCATCTATTTCACTCAATATTTGTTCATCCTCGATTGAGTCATCGATATTTTGTGATCCAAATACAAGGGGTCTAGTCCCTAAACTTTGTCCCTCCTCATGTGTGGGTGTATACTCTTTTATGACATCAATTTGTATTTCTTTGTATGATATTTCAAATAAAGAGTCCCACTCATATTCATTATAATCCATTTCAGAACTATCTCTCATTCGAAGGATCCTTTCAACAACTTTATGATTGATTTCTTCTTTTGTTTCCCCTATATAACCTAGTCTTGTTTTGTCTTTTGGTTGAAGTGTGAGAGGTTGTATGGGTTCTATGATGCCTTCTTTTCTTTTTCTAATAGGTCCTTGTCCTTCATATCCCATTTTTTCTAATATTTATTTTCCCTTTCCATATTGATATGTCTTTATGCTAACATTCGCCGATGTAGATACTTCCTCATCCTTGTAGATCCAATTGAGGATGGCCTTATCTTCAGATTCATCTTCTAAAGTATGTTCCTTTACAAATCTATCATCCAAAACCGTGGTAGGTTGTGATGATTTTTTTTTTAGTTTTGATGGTTATCCATGTGACCTTGGATAGGGTAGTAACTATGAAAGACATAGAGATTTCCCAATGGAATATTCTTCCATGCCTTTGTCTATTAACTAGATATTTTCTTTGAATTGTTGAGATAGTGAATTCAGTTGACCTTCATTTTTTCGATGGGGTGGAGTTAACAATATTTGTATCTTTTGATTGGTCCTTTTTCTCAACCCACTTGGATACAATGTTTAGTTTCTTTTCACTGTTGGATGAATTTAAAGTGTTTTCCTCCCTATTATGAGGAAAAAAAGTGTCTTGAGTTGTTTTAAGAGTGTTACAATATTGGGGATTGTTGTAATCAGCTGAAATAGTAACTTCTTGTCCATTAACAAAAAACTTTAAGAATTGATGATAAGTTGAAGGCACGACTTGCATTTCGTGAATCCAAGGATGTCCCAAGAGTATATTATATGTCAACTCTTTTTCTAGCACTTGGCAATCTATATTCTTCACAATTGGTCCTACTTGAATAAGCAACAAGATTAATCCTTTGGAGGATCTCTCTTCTTCGTCATAGGCTTTTGTTGATGTGTGTTTTTGCAAACTTTCTCAACACAGGCAATGCGCAGGTGCACTAGCTCTCTTGAAAGGAGACTTTCAACAACAAGTTGTTGAAAATCACCTCAAGGTCTCTTAGGTGTCAGGTCATGAATTTCATGGAACTCCTCAATTGATGTTTGATGTGATTTTTCTAGTCATCACAAGCCATACTTATGTAGCTGGATGCAAAGTGAATCTTATAATATAAAGTTTTTGAGATGGGAATTATGGTGCACTTTGTTGTAGGTTTGAACAACAACTTGAAACTCTAATGTTTTCCTTAAGTTTTGGCTTTACAATGTGCAATGAAAGTTAACACAAGTTGTTTCTAAAAAAAGAGGAAAATAGAGTACGAAATAGGGAAGGTTCCTGGATCTGCAACTAATGATGAACAGTGATCATGGAGGTTTTGCTATGGACAATTCCCTTCAAACAAGATTCCATTTAACCAAGGCACCTACAGTATCATGAAATCTATGCTATCTTCAAAGGTCTATTAATATTTTATCACCCATCCACCACATACATGCATGAATAAAGATACAAGTTTAAAAGCAGCTTCAAGTTTCAGCCTAGACTAACTTTACAAGACCATTTACTAGCAACAAATGGAACAAAGTATGGACTGGAAGGCATCAACACAACAAAAATTTCTACAATCACAAAACATCATGTAACAAAATCTATCTAAATAGCTTAAATCTAACTAGAAAAATAGTGTAAATCTAAATGGAGCATCTAACAATGGAGATTGAATCATGAAACATGTGGAGAACTTAGAAAATGCACCAAGTCAATGTATTTTCATTAGAAATTTCTGCAACATGTCTTTACAACAACTCAACTCTCTCAAAAATGAGAGGATACTTCCCCATTTATAGTGCCCAAAAATTAGAATGAATGGCCAAGATTTAATCTCATTGTATGTCCTAGATTCACTAGAAATTAGGGTTCTACCTACTCCCCAATATATTACAATTTAAAACACAACCTTGTCCTTATCCCTATTTTTTCCTCTAGTGACAACACTGTATCATTTTTTCTTTTGTTGATTGCCCTTTTTGTTGTAGCCATTCCTTTAGAAGCTCCTCACTAGCAATGGGTTTCCCTCCTGCTTCTTCAAAGCTGCGTACTCCATGAATTTCAAAATTACCGGTTGGAGTTTACCGACCTCCATGATCTTGGACTACAACACTTGATAACTCCATTCCTTGGAGTTGTCCTCAAGCCTTTTCCAGTCTTCATCATACTTGGCAGCATGGTCTCTGAATAGTTTTGACTGGGCAAAGGCACAGGCAACAAAACTCATGAAATCTGTGGTTATCTCTGTTGACATCTCATCCTCCATCCCCTTTTGAAAGTGGGGATTTATTTTTTTTGGATCAATTTGTACCATGGGTATGTCATATCCCATCATCAACCTCAAATATCAGGCACAATTTGCTCTAATATCTTTGACCCATTCAATATCTGGATCCACTTTATCAATTACCTGCTCCAACCTCTCTTTCTTGTTCTCAAAGTCTCATTTTCACACATGCATGAGCCAATGATCGTCCCTTTTGAATGCGAGTTCATTTTTCCATGTGGCACTTGGCAGTTGGAGGATAGCCTCGATCTTTAGATAGGTGGACTTATACGTTGCAAGAAGTCAATGAAAAGTTTCTTCATGTTTTCTAGAGACTGTTGCAAGTCTAGGAACTTGTTGGTTGTTTGAACAACTTGGTTGATACCCATATTTTTGAACTATAGAACTTGTCGGAACCAGATTTCTTTAGTTTTGTCTAGGTTCTTTATTTTTTCTAGCTTTTCAATTTTTTCCTTGGATAATAGTTGGGGTGGAGCCATGGATGTGGTAGGAATTTCTTCTATTGAAGACCATTGTTGAATGTAAGTTGTCAGATCAGCTACCTATGCCTTAAGCTCATCCTTTGAAATTTTATCCTGTTGTATTAAATGTACCACTGTGGTAATAGACTCCTTGAGGTGGTCCACCTTCTGCTCCTTGGTAGTTGTTCCTAAGTCAATGGTGGAAATATTATAGCCTACTCCTTCTTCGCCCACTACTGGTATTGCTATCTGCACAGTTTGAGATCCAAAAGTAGCCATCATTACCTTGGATTTGATTTTGGGCTTCTTCTCTTTCCTAGTTGTGATCTACGCTTAGGCTAAGATAGCCTCCAGTCTTGCTCGTGGATCCTTTGAAGTAGGAGTTTTCTTTTCAAGTTGCCTCTCTAGCCATTTGAGCATAGCAGATTTTCCCTTGGGCAATTCACGATCACTGTTGCCCTTCTTCATTTGGATCTCCATTTGTTTACCAATGGGAGCCATTTCTTCCATTTTAGTGTCTTCTCCCTTTTCCTCATTGGATTCTTGGAAGAACACAAGGCGCTTAATGGGAAGCCTAGTAGGGAATTGCTCACAAAGACTTTCTTCTTTTTTAGTCTCTCTTCCTTCCCTTTCTTCACCTTGTTCTTCCTTGTCCACGTGCTCTTTGAGTTGTCCAATCTCAAGGCCTTTGTCAGGTTGAGCCTCACTCTTAGGCTTTTCCTTGTATTCATTCTCTTCTTCTTCATGGGGAGGTGACACATTCTCCTATCATTCCCCTGTAGGGAATTCTACATTTTCTACTGCTTTGTCATCTTCTTGCCTTTCTTCTTCGGGAGGTGACCTTTCTACCTCTTCTTTATTGTCCCTCAATTTTCAGACCATTTCCTCCTCGAAATCATCATCAAAGGTTTGTACAATAGTTCTACCACCTACACCCTCCTCTTCATCTCCACTTTCGGAAGACCACGTTTCTTCTTCTTCGCGAACCACCCTATCAATTTTCTGGTGTTCATACTATGGGTGTTCGGGGTACTCATCAGCTTCTTCCTCCACCAATTTTGAAGCTTCCATCTTCCACCTCGCCCATTCCTCAGAGATTAGCATTGTGGTCTCCATTGTAGGTGGTCCCATCAGAGGTTGCGAGGGTGAAGTGTTGGCAAGGACTTGTGTTAAGGAAGCTTGGATGGTGGGATCCAACAATATTTGGGAAATCTTGGAGGGGAAATTTTGCATGTGCCACAAGAAAGCCTCTAGTAATGCGAGTGAGGGAATTGGTGTTGTCACTACTTCCAATGGGAGTGATGTAGTGGGAAACATGGAGGAGGAGGAAAGCAGAGAAGTTGCAGCAAAGGAGGAGTCAACCATTATTAAGGGACCAACCGATGGAGAGGAAGCAAGATGGACTGAGATGTCCACTATAGGTGGGGAGGTGGCAACCATGGCCTAGGAAATAGATGGAAGGGTGGTGGAAATAGGGAGAGCTGGAGGAGTTCCAGACTAATCTGTTTTCCCTTCCTCACCCTCTTGAAGGGGATCTTCTTGAATTGGTGGCTGTCTCGTGATGCTTCCCATCCATTTGGGTTTCTTAGAGGGTGAACCTCCTAAATATTTTCTTGAATAAACCTTTGGATTTGGTGATTGTTCCACCTCAATCCCTTTCCTCTTCTTTGATATTGTGAGTGGAGGAGACTTGGATGTTCCTCCAATTGAAGTTGCAACAGTAACATCTTCCGTAGCACTAGGCTCACTCTTAAGCCCTTCATATGTTAGAACAACCTCTTGTTGCTTCAATTGGGCTACTTGTCTATCAACCCATTCTTTAGTATGAGCCTGAATTGGCTTGGTGATAGTATTGAGGTGATTGACCTCCTGTTCATTCTAGTCTATTGCTGGCAGTGGCAAGTTAGCGACTGTGTTATACCTGAGGTCAATGATGGTGCTTTCATCCTCTTCAACTTGATCAGGCACAGGAAACAATTGTACTCTTTTTATGAAGTATGCAATCATTAGCATGTAGTGCCTAGCGTGCACCTCCTTGTCATCGTAGAAATCCACCCAAAAGTCTTCAACGTGATGCAAATGGGTGTACCCTGGTCCTAGTGCTTTGCTTACATTCCCATATGGGTTCATCCACAAGTGAGCAGTGTGTAGGAAAAATGGATACTTTTCCAATTCCTTCTTAGAATTCCCAGTGCACTAGGAGGTTTGTAATTTGTACATCCCTTGGCCGAATGTTAAGGGATAAGGGATCCCTACCAAGTGCTTTCCACCAAGGACTGAATGCACATGTTGCAGCTACTGGGAGAGCTCTAATAGTATGATCTGGTCATTGGGGTACCAGGGCAGCTTATTCGGCCTCTTCGTGAAACCTTGGGCGCACATGTATTTGAACTTGGTATATTGTATGAATAAGAAGGCATATTGCTTCAAGAATGCCCAAGCACTGTGAGAGACCTTCCTCTCAAAATATCCTCCAAGAAATCTGATGATGTGGTTGATGAAAGTGTCGTTCACCCTACAATACTCTTACTTAAAGTTCCTGAACTGGAGTTGTGGATATTTGTCATAGACCTTCAATGCTCAACCTCGTTCCTCATCAGGTGGCACAAACAATACACTGTATTGATTTCACTTGGCCAGTGAGTATACAAGGTAGGAGGTCATGTAAAACTTGGAGGTATTAATTACATTCATGAACTGCTCGTGGAAGCAGTTGCTTATTATGCCTCCCCAGAAAAATGAAACCTTTGTGGTGACATCTTCGTTCCCATGGAGGATTTTCTCTATGAATTATACCATCCACTCCTAAAAATATACAGTAGTGGGGAGGCCCATTACTCTACTCAGCATGGTGACCAATTCATGGTAGTCTTCGTGAAAGTCACCGCGGAAGAGTTATTGGGGAACCTTTGTAATGTTGCCCCTTTTTTATTTGAGACAGTATTGATTTATTAGCCTCTTGCAGCCCATCGGGTCCTCATCCCATGTTTCTATACATTATTCCATAGTTGGGATCTCCATCTCCTCAAAGGTGGGGATGTGAAAGGTCTTCATAATCTCCTCTCCTGACATGTCAGCAAGGATGTTTCCATCTCTGTCAACAATTGTTCGTGTCTATGGCTGATATGCTTGCCAGCAAGCCATGACCAATTTAGGGGCTATGAGGGATGAAGGGAAACCTATAGCTTTAGCAATCCCACTTTGCCTGATTAGCCTGGCATTGTTGGTCTTAGAGTGGACTTTAACCCTTTTCTTGAATTCATCAATATCGACATGGACGATATTGGTATCTATAATTTATTTCCAATCTATGATTATTTTTGAATGTAGAGGCTCTCCTTGAAATTAGTACTTCATCAGATCTTTATCCTCCCTTCCACGAGGAGCCTTGACTACCTTTTTCTCTTTGTCATTTTCTGTAATTTCCCCTAAGGGTCCTGCACCTGATTCCATATATACTGCAAACAAAGGAATAATGAGCACAACCAATTGCGAAAGCATTAACATTAGTTGAAATATTGTGGACAAGATCCAATTAGACAATATAGCATTCATGAAATCAAAATTTTACTTCCAGATGTCATTAGTCATTTACTAGAGGGATCTCGGACAATCTGGGCTGGGAGGGCCGAACTTCCCTAGCAAAAATGTTGTTTTGAAGGGTGAACAGGGTAGGGCAATCCAAGTGATTTCTCCCAACTTCATATTTTGATGGTCTGAAAGGGCCAAACAAGAGAAGGCTAAATTTGGGCACATGGGTCAAGATTGGTTTTCAAATTGAAGGTCATTTGGATCACTTTTGGGGCACCTAGAGGTATAAGGCCCGAAGGCCGTCAGAGCTTTGCCATTTGGAACGGTCCGAAGGAAACATAATCCTTGGGTTAGAATTATAAGGTTCAGGACCCGAGAGATCAAAGGATGGTCGATGCAATTTTAAACTTCAAATTTTTCAAGCCTAAAGGGGCGGGAAGCCGTCAGGGTTTCACTATTTAGAACTATAATCATTGGGCGGAAATTCAACGAGAGTGGCTTGACGAACCGGACCTAGAATTGAGTTTCACCATCTAAGTTTTTTGTAGAGTTCTAGACAGTTGGGAGGGTAGACCCTGGAGGTTAGAAAGATGGGCCTGCTTTTCCTTTTTGAACCAGTTGAGATTGGATGGAATCCTGGTGGATGAAGCTTGTAGAGGTCAATGGTGCCAAAGTTAGCATCATATTTGGTCTTTATGGCGAATGGAGGGTCGGGACCAAAGAGACAGAAAGATACATCTAGACGATCATCAAAACAACGAAGATTTGAGGGAAACCTATAGATGGAACTTTGCGTACGGGGGCTCGAGGACATGTTTGGTCGGATGATTTCTAAGTTTAACCCTGATCAACATAAGGTAAAGTGGGCCCCGAGAGGTGGAAATATGGGGTTGCCCTGCCATTTGGAATGGCAGGAATGATGTGGAGTCCGGGGATGGAGTCCTGTGGGAGCAGCTCTGGAAGGCCGAAATGGAGGCCGAGCTTTGAAGTTGGTTGATTTTTGAAGTCTGACGATGATGTGTTGACGGAAGTTTGGGGTAGCAGGCTTGATAGGGCATCCCGTCATTAAATCGGTTTGCTAAGTTTTAATGGTGGTGGGACAACACGGGCCTAGAGGGTACGAATTCCTTGCGTGAAGAAAAATGATGACAAGGATGAGTTTCGACTTGATGTTTGAGGACACTTAGGAGGTTTTTCTAGATTTTGAACACATGGGTTTTTTAGGTGTTTCCATGCTTTACCTAATTAAAGCATTTTTTAGCCCATTTTGTTCATTATTTTATGCACAAAATCACAAAAACCCCCACAGGAGGGTAGATGACAAACCTACCTCGGAAGTCTGGTTAAAGAAGTTTCAAAATCCACTAAGGATCGGCGAATGAGGACAATGAGAGTGAGGGCAGTTGGTGACAAAGGCGCTGGGCTTCTCAAACTCTGCTTTGACCTCCTTTGGCAAACCTGACATATGAAAATGACAGGTTGGGCCAAATATTTATA
This sequence comes from Sequoia sempervirens, assembly GCA_007258455.2. Lineage (NCBI taxonomy): Eukaryota > Viridiplantae > Streptophyta > Pinopsida > Cupressales > Cupressaceae > Sequoia > Sequoia sempervirens. Next base: position 534,143,185 of record VDFB02000017.1, read on the forward strand.
CCCCAATTAGCATTTAATATGCTTAATTAATTCCTGTACAGACAACAGTAGGGTTGGGGGTTTAAATCTTAGACGGCGATGGGAATAATGGGGCCCAAGGGATGGAAAGACGTGGCCAAATAGTTGTTTCGAAGTTCATTTTCAAATTGTTGGAAAAAGGGAACCCCGGGTCTAAAGGTTGGAGAGACGTTGTAGGTTGGCCATCAGAAATGGTGAATATGGCACAAAGTTTCGGGGACGGAAGTCCAGAGGGGTAGGCCTTGAGGGTGCGAAGGCAACACAAATTCATCGTAAGTTAAAATAGGGTGGCGAATGAGGAGCTGGGTTCTAGGGTCCGGGAAGGCGAAAGCCCTTCGCCATTCAGAATGGTGAATGCTCAGAGGAAGCCCGACTAGGGAAACCTAGTGAGGCGGGCCCACTAGGCCCCAAGGTTGCTGGCAAAAGGAAACTGCCAAGGGGACTTCACAAGGAACCAGGACTTAGCAAAACTGGGGGGATGAAACATGGTCAGCTTAAGACGAGACTTGAGAAGCACATTTGACCATTTAGGACACCAAAATGGGGCATGCAAAATGAGGAAATGACAAAATGACCCAACAAGATAAAAGAGAAGAGGGTCCTCATTCTTAACGAGGCATGTGTGTCAAGGGCACAACTTTTTATTTTGATTTTCCTTCTGGCATCAATAGCATTATCAAAATAATCTAGTGCATAGATCAGTTTTAAAGTGCAAATGTTTAAACCAGCTCCACCATCTATTAGGACACATTTAAGATGGTGTTTATGGATTAAGACTTCAATATGAAGGGTTGCATTGTGCAGATGATTAAGTGATACATCATCTTGTTCAGAAAATAATAGACAGTGAGGCATGGTTAAATGTCCCACCATATCCTGGAATTGAAAAACTTCCATATTGTTAGGTGTTGTAGTGGCCACAAGAGCTTGTTCCAAAACCTCCTTATGGGATGGTGAGATTTTAAGTAGTTCCAGTATTGATATATGTGCTAGTATTTTCTGTAGTTGATTGACTATGTTGTATTGATTTGAAAGGGTATGAGTGGTTTTAGATGCAACTCCTTTCAATATTGTTGTGCAATTTTCACACACACCCCACCAGAGGCAGGGACCCTCTTTTTTCTTTTGCATCTCTGCATCTTGGCTTGGCCAAATTTTTTATTTTGCTCTTCTTGGGAGGTTATTTTGGGACTAAGTCTAGACGGGGTTTGATGGAGGCAATATTTTGAGGCTCTAGGGGAAATTCACCTGTCTTGGAGTTTAGGGGATTTTGACCTTGCCCGGAAATGGGGGATTTCCGCCCCTAATGGAAATCCCCTAATTTCTGATTTTTCCGAAGGGGTGGAAAACCCAAAATTCTCCAAAAATGAAAATTTTCAGCATTATACATAAATATTTTTTGCACCCATGGATAGAGAATGAAACATTAGGCAGGGTTGCTTTTTGAAGTTTTTGAAAATTCCTTCTAGAAAAAAGTTATGAAGTTTAGGGGATTTTGACTTTGCTTGGAATTCAGGTATTTTTGTCCCTAATGGAATCCCCAAATTTCCTTTTGGGCTAGATTTCCGCGAGGGGGTCAAAATCCCGAAATTTCCATTTTTGAAAATTTCTAAGCACCCTTCAAAATCCTAAAATTTTCCAAAAATGGAAATTTTCTAAAATTTCCATTTTCGAAAAATTCCAAGCCCCCTCAAAATCCTGAAAATTTCCAAAATGGAAATTTTCCTAAATTTCTATTTTCGAAAAGTTCCAAGCCCCTCAAAATCTAGAAATTTTCCAAAAGGAATTTTTTCAAAATGATTTTTTTCCGAAATGTATTTTTTAAATAGAAAATTTTTAAAATGAAATTTTTTTCCTTTAAATTTTAAAATGTTCCTAAAAATAAAATTCTTGAAATTGAAAAAATAAAATAGAAAATTTCCAAAAATGGAAAATTTTTGAAAATGGATTTTTAACATGTGAGCTACTAATGATGATATTTGTTATTCAGGATTAAATAAATCAAAAGGAGGGACTTGCATATGGATTTGTGCCAAAAGGGATTTTTGGAAGACATGTGAAGCTGATTTCATCATCCAATCAAAATTTTCATTAATGACAAGCTGACATAATATTGTTTTCTCATTGTTTCATGATGTAACTATTTTTATGCAATTGAATGATGATGTACCATGAGCTCCCAAATTAAATGTAATAGCTTGATGTTTCTAGAAGTGCAATTGTGGCCATTGATTCAAAATGTAATTTTCTATAAAAGGTCAGTGCCTTCTCATTTGTAAGAGGTTAGAAGAGTTGATTAGAAGATGTAAAAGCCAAAATTGGCTAAGTTAGGAGTTAGATTCTGCAAGTTAGTAACTATAATAGAGGAGAGAGACTAGAAATTGTTATGTAATGTTGGAGAAGTTAATACAATTGGATTGTTGATTTGGCAAGCTTTGAGTTACACTTTGACAGTTTATGGTTTCTTGTTCTTGATTCTCAATGTTAGATGGTAGATTTTGGTTCTTTCATGTCAATGATGAAATGTTAATGATGTTGATTGATCTCCGGTCCATATTTTTAGCAATTTGTTGATTGTAGTTTTTTGTGTAAAGTTAGTCTGGGTCTTTATTTTGTGCTAAGTTCAACTGTGGAGCTTGTTTACATTGCGCCAATTATTGGGTATGTGGATGAATATTCATAGTTTGAAAATATTCAATTTCCTTAGAAGATTGCACCATTTATGCATAGTTGTGGGCTTGTCCTTGATCAAGCAGAGATTGGTTTTATTGGAGATCTGTCTATTTGTAACATTCGTCATTATTGTGATTGATCTTAGGAGTTAGAATAGAAATATCTCTCTCAACCCTTTCTCTTTTGTTATTTCTTTGAAATCTAGGTTAGTTTTAGGATTGAAAGCATCACCATATTGTTTCATCTAATGAAAGTGCACTTCCAACATTGTTCATTTGTAAGGCCCCTTGTGATTACCAACATTTTCACATTTATTGATACTAAGTTGTTTTTGTACTGCCAAGACCTGACATTAGAGACCTTGGGGTTATTTCTTAAGGCTTGCTGATAGAGATCTACCTTTCAAGAGAGATAGGATACTTGTCTTCAGTCTGAGTTTTTATTGTGCGGAAAACACCATCAACAAATATTACCTTGGATTGCCCCCTTGTCATGTTGACTGGTTAGTAGTCTTGTTTTTCCTTGATTTTATGACATTGATCTAACTATTGGATGTGTCTATGTTTGAGATCAAGTTTAGTGATATGATGTCATTGATTCCAATGTTATCAGTTTGATTATCAATGATCCCACTCTTCTTAACCTCAGAAATACAATGAATAGTGTTTTCATAAATGTAGTTTACATTTTTTACCTTTATTTTTTGTAGAAGAAGATTCTCTCTTTTCATAATTTGGTAAAGGATTTTAAAATGCACTGTGATCATTGTTTGTTTGATGTCCTTCTATGAATATTTTCTTGTTGTCAATCAAATCTTGTACTAGATGTTTCAACTGCATACAATCATTTGTTTTGTGTCCTTTGCTTTTATGAAAATCACAATAGTCTGCATCATTCTACCAAGATGGTTTTACTCTTGGTTCCCACTTTCTTGCTTCAAGTAATGTGATAACTCCATGTGCAGAAGTTCTCTCATTGTTGATTCTAGTGTTTGTCCCAATGGTGTGAATCTTCTTCGATTTGATGGTCATTGATTTGATTGTGGTTTAGATTCTCCATTGTTCAAATTGTTGTTTTGATTGACACTTTGATTTATTTTTTGGTCATTGTTTTGATTGGTCTTTGCAGTAGTTGTTGTCAAATTAAATACTAGTTTTGCATTTTGTCTCATTTGTAGCATCATTGTTTCCAATATTTCTATTATTTTGCCTAAACTTGGGTTTATCATTGTTGCTATAGTGATTTGAATAATTTGTATTGTTTGATCCTTCATTGTAATGTTTTATTACCCCTCTTTTGACCAAGGATTCTTCAATCTTGAGCCCATTTTCAATCACTTTCTCAAATGTAGGGGGACATTGTAGTTCAAGCATGTAGCTCATGTCATCAGTTAGGTTGTCAATGAATAGTTTCATCTTTTCTTCTTCAATTATAGAACGAGGATATCTAGAAAACAACCTTTGCCATCATTGTAGAAATGAGAGAAATGTTTCACCTTTCTTTTGTTTGGTATTGCAAAGGTCTTTTATTGTTATCTCATGTTGAATGCTATAAGAAAATTGTGAGATAAACTTGTTGATTAGTTCTTCAAAAGATTGAATTCTTGGTTGTAGTTTAGAGAACCATTCCATACATTGACCTCTTAAGCTCCTTGGAAATAACCTCATTAGATAAATTTCCTCTTGTGCAAATTCTAAACTCATGGTTCTAAATTCCCTCACATGATCAATTGGATTCTTTTTACCGTTGTACTTGTTGTATTTTGGGAATTCATAATGTCTAGGAAATGGTATCATGTCCACACTTGGATCAAGAGGATAAGGACAAATGTCTGTAATGAGTACCTTTTCATGGTTCCTTTTTGCATATCTTGAAGTTGTTGTTGCAAGTTTTTCATTTGATGTGTTAGGAAATTCACTTGATCTGTGTTTTGTGTGTTTTTTTTTGTTTTAGCTGCTATAGGTTCTTATTTTAGTCAATTAATATCGAAGTCCTTTGGAAGTTTTGGACCTAGTTCAATTAGCATCAAAAGGTATTTTTCCATATCTTGTTCTAAAATTTTTTCCATGAATTTGTGGAAATTAGGATCTTGTTGTGTAGTTTGAATATCCTCTTATGTTATTCATTTGTATCATTTTGGTGGAATATGTGAAAGGGATTTTCTTCAACCATGGTAATTTGTTATTTCAATTTCCTTTTCTCTAAGTTTCTATCTTTGTAACCCTGTCAAAATTGGCATACAAGTGTTGTTATTTTCACTAAAATTTGATCTTTTTGTTTGGATGAGTGCTAATGGTATTAACTTAAGTCAAATAGAATGAGAAATTCTATTGATGAGACCAAGTTAAAATATGATTATTTTGTTTCGTTTCATGATTATAGGATGATGATCGTGATAATGAAACTTAACATAATAATAAAGAGTTGTGTTTGGTGATTAGGAACTTTAAAATTGTAAGATCTTGGTTTAATTTAAAAGAATTTGACTTGCAAGGTCCTATTTTTCCAAGTTTAGGACACTAGTTGGACTGAGAAAATGTTTCTATTCTGATAAAAATCTAGATTTTGACGTTAACTTTATGGCTGATGGGAAAAATAACTCTCTAGTTTTTGGTTTTCTAGATGCTCTATAACAGATCTCAGATGCACTAAAACAAACAGTGGATGCATTGGAAGATAGGGTGAATGCACTATCAAATAAGGTATATGTGCTAAAACAAATTGTGGATGCGCTAAGATACTAGTAAATTATGGTAATAGATTGTGCAGATGTGTTGTAAGATAAGATAGATGCACTGAAACAGTGGTTGTATGCACTATTTGGATGGAAGATGTGCTAAAAGACTAGATGTATGCACTAAACTAGAAGTTGTCAGTATGTTCATAGTTTTGTCCATTTGTTCTAGTTTTTGTCAGTAAAATGATTAATTCAAGGGTGTAATTTTCTAACTAGTGAAAATAGTGGATGGTTATTTTACTTGTAAATCTCGGATTTTGATGATCTAATTGGATGATACGATTGAAAAAAATAACTTCACAAACTAAAGCCAGATTGTTAACAGTTGTTTTAGATTCTATGCATTAAACATGTAGTGAGTGTTCTTGAATCTGGTTTGATTCTTTCAATTTCCATAGGTTTGACACAAATAAAGCTTAGAATATCACAACCCAGAACTTGCAACTATATCAACTCACATAGCCCTATCATCCCCTAGAGGGCACCCATGTTCTTTCCTTTCTTGAGTCTTAACCAAAGTTGAATCCTCCACTTTTGGCTAGGGTCTCTGATAGTTATATGGTGAGTGTCTTGGGGTAGATTCTTCCCTTCCCTTGCACCATGATATAAAAAGTGTTTGAAAACTGGCACAGTTGGATTCTACACTAAAGTTCATAGATAAGGTATCCATTCAGAGCGGAAAATGATAAACTCCCCCAGGAGACCTCCCAATCTTTAGAACAAATATTTTGGGGATGGTTATCTTGGACATTTCCATTGAATTGTGGGTTTCCCCAAATTCATTTTTAATTATAGTGGGTTGGAAAACCTAACTTTGGTTGTTCCCACTTAGGTCATTCCCTTAGGGTGAGTACTTTTTCCTACTATGATAGACCTTCTAAAGGATTTAATAAAGCAGGATAACAAGTCTAGCATTCTGTTCACCCAATTAAGGGGAGAGCATAAGCCTATTGCTTTTGAAACATAGAGAACATTGGGTTCAAACCAATTGATTAATTAAGCTAGATGCGCTATTTTAACCAAAGGAAAAGCAAATAATTGAAATTAAAATGTTGCAAACACCATTAGTAATTTTTGTTAATTTTTTCTTTGATCGACATAAATGTTTTTCCCATAATTGTCTTTGAAAAGCATATTTTGCACCTGGCACACAAAAATCAATGATTAGTCCTCGAATTTTTAAAATTATGCAAAATTATTCATATGCACCATAACAATTGTTAGATGCACCAAAACAAAATGTGAATGCACTAAAATAACAATTATATGTGCTAAATAAATTAATGAATGTGTAAAAGAATAGGTCAATATACCGAATTAAAACTCCTTGACTGGTGAAACAGAAACTCGAATGTGCTAGAACAATCATCAAATGCATTGGAATATTTAGTGTATGTGTTAGAATAGTGCTCGAATGCACTAAAGTATCTATCATATGCGTTGTAAAATCTCTCAATCGCGCTAAAAGAAAACACGTCAAAAATAGGTCTGCAAGCGTACTTTTCAAAAATGATGTTAAAAATGGGGTTTTTGGGCCCCATGGTGGGCACCAATTTATGTGTGAGTAAATGAATGGCAAACACAATCAATAAGACATTATATCAATAGATCTAAACAAATATTAATCTAATTTAAGCAAGAATCTACTAAAAGCGTCATATTGCTCTCTATCTCCAAAGATTTATTACGTCACAGGGATCTTAGATTTTGTAAGCATTATGACTATTAAAATTCCAATCTAGAGAATGGGAATGATAAGCTATATGATTACTAAATGATGTGCAAGCTATATGATAATGAAAGCTATGATACTGATTGTTGATAATGAAAGCTATTTGTTGTGATATGATAATGGAAGCTATATTAAGATGCAATCTATGATGAAAGACATGATTATAAACTAAATGATATGCTTGATTGCTCAATTGCTATTTTTGTAGAGTAAGTTTGCACAAAGTTGGCATCCTTTTCCTGTAGAAAGAGGTTGAATTTATAAATTCCCGGTAGCATACTTGTGAAGGGGCAACAAAGCAAAGGTCTGGATTTGATCAGAAGAATTGAATGGTGAAGGATGAAAAAACCTAAGCTGATTATGGAGATTGATCCTCCCCACAAAAACACTCAACCAAAAGATAGGAAGAATCAATGGAAGAAGATGAAGAAGTTTGCTTGCAAATTTGTCTCTAAATTTTCCTGTGAAGGTTGAGATGAATTAAATTAGACATATAATATCTAATTTTGTAGGTGGATATTTTGAGTGAAAAGAGGAAATAGTTGTAGAATATATTTCAATTGAATATTTAGATTTATTCAATTTAGGAAAAGAAGATATTTAATTTAATAAAACAAACTATAGAAGTCTATGTTGATTAAATAAATATTGAAGAAATATGATAATTAAATAAAATAAAGTATTAAACTTGTTTATTTAATTTAGATGAAATGATGTGATTAAGATAGAATAAATAGGAGAATTTGATAATTAAATAAAACAAAGTATTAATTTTTTTTATTTAATTTAGATGAAATAATAGAAGAATTAGAAGTGAACTATATAAATAAATAATGTTATTTATTTAATAGTAGATGAATAGAAGGATTAATTAATCAAATAAATCATATTTAATTAATTAGATTATCCAGACCATTTTTAGGTGTATACACTATTAACTATAGAAGGCCTAATATTCATTTGATTGTAAGCAAATTTGATTAAGGTGCCATGCAAAACATTGCATATCTCTATCTATACCATTGCTACAATAAAATGATTGCAAAGGTCATTTGCTTATCAACATAAATTGAATAGTTTCAAACAATTGACATGATTTTTACTAAAAATTGAAGAATCAAACTTCATTGGAAAGAAAAGAGATAAATTATCTAGAATTCAGACCTTGTAGTCTCTTGTTCAAGAATCAAGTATATTTGTACATTAAAAGTTATTATAAATGTTATGTTGAATGCATACTTAATGCATTAGATGCAAATTGTCTGAGATGTGTTGAAGGCCTAGTGGGTACAAAAGTAGTGAATGCATAGTTGATTCATGAAATCCTAGGCATGTGCTACATTTTTTTGTTTCTTTATTGTTTGTTGAAAAGATTGTATTTTTTTTATCTCTAGGCTTCTCTCTTGCATGCTTGTTATTCTGTGTAGTGTGTGAACATGAGAGAAACCTTAGGAACATTGCTCTATTGGTGAGTAGCTCCTCTGTCTGTTTATGATACTTGACAACTAGGAGAATTTCTTGTTGTTATCAAACCTATGGGGACACTTTGGTATAGTAGATGGCATATGCTACATAACCTATAAACATGGAACAGTCAAAGCAAAGCAGGAGGTGACTAGTGCAATAAATGAGAATTATCGCAAAAATAATTGAAATCTTTGAGCAAGGTCTTGTTCACTGTGGAGGCATTAGAAGCTTGTATGTTTTTAGCTTTTGGTATTGTTCTTGCATAGTTGTTATTCTATGGCAGTTCACTACAGGTGAGTGGCTTGTCTCTTTTTTTATGATACTTGGTTGTTGTTACAGGGGCTAATGGGGAATGTGTGCAAAAATTTATCATGTTGGCCTATTTTTTTTGCAAATATTATTGTCGTTTCTATGGTTCATGTTTATTAATAGTGTATTATATGTCATGGACTACTAGCCCATTAGCACAACTCACAAAACTTAAATTTAGTGTCTAAATGTTTGAAAAAAATTATCATGTTTGTCTATTTTTTGGAAAATTTTATCGTGTGCTTTTGTGTTTCATATTTGTGAATAACATATTATATGTCTTGAACTATGCTCATTTGTCTGATTTTTCTTTCTACTAGGAACCATTGCTTGCGATTGGACACAAGAAAACATCTATACAACTACAAATATACTTGGTTGTCGAAGAAGGAACTGAAAGGTTGGATTCTTGTATCATTTTTCCCTTTTGTTTGCAATGAATTTTAATTCTTCCAATTGCCTAAAAATTATGCATTGGAAGAGTTGTCAACAAAAAGGGAAAAGCTTGGTTCAAGAATTTGACTTGCCAAATAGACAAATGAGCATAGTGAATGATGTGTCATGTAATTCATAAACATGAAACTATTTTTTGTACAAAAGAAAGTTACCATTGCAACTGTTGATTTCACTTTTGAAATAGTTTCTTGGTGAATTAAATTATATTGTTTAAATTTTTTATGTTGTTTCCCTATAATTGGGATTTAATGACAAATTTACCATGTTTGAAAATTATGTTTATGTCTCTTTCTATTGGTTGGAGTTGGCCTATTGTTCATTTTCGTTTCAATAAATTAGGAAAATAGGGGGACATTATATATGCTGAAAAATATTTAATCCACAAATACTGAATATAGGTTTAATGTATTGAATGCAAAATGTCCAAGATGTGTTGGAGAGTTGGTGGGTATGCATGCAACAAATGCATAGTTAATTTTTGTTTGTTTATTGTTTGTCGACAAGGTTGTATGTTTTTAGCTCTCCATGTTGTCTATTTGTTTGATAAACTTTATAATTAGAATTATTGCTTGCTATTACAAGAGCTAAGGGGACAAATGGATGTAGTCTATGACATATGACATGTTATTGATAAACATGATCCACACAAGCACAATGGATTTTTCCAAATTTTTAAGAATTAAATTGAAATTGTAAGGGATTTGTTGCTGAAAATTTTCTCATTGTGCTTCATACACAACCCTTGTCAACAAATAAAATTCTATAATCTATTTTCTTTTTCTTTTATTAGTTCCAGCTGATAGGAAAGTTTACTGTTGCATCTGTTGCACTTGCTTTTCAAAGTCACTTGGCCAATGAAATTGTATTGTTTAAAATATGTTTTCCTTTTTCCTATAGTAGGGATTTAAGCACATATTTTTTGTCCTTGAAAATTATGGTTTATTTATTTTTCTATTGGTTGGAGTAGGTCAACCTTGCAATTGTATTTAAATGCCACTAGGTCTACTATTCAATTTTGTTTAAATAAATTAGTAGCATATGACATTATATATTTTGGAAAATATTTAATTGTTGCATGCAAATTGCACAAGCTTTGATAGAGGGTTGGTTGGAAAAAAATAAATGAATGCATGATTAATGTACTAGGTCTATTATTCATTTCCATTTAAGAAAGTTAGAAGACTAGGAAGACATTGTGAATTTTGGAAAATACATAACCAATGAATCGCATATCCGATGATTGCAATTATGCGTATTCTAATTGTAAAAGTAACATGTTTTTTAGTGATTGGAGAGGGAGGAAAAGATCTATATAGCTGCAAATATAGTTTATTATTGACCAAGGAACTGGAAGATCAGATTCTTATATTGTTCTTCCCTTTTGTTTGTAATGAATTCAGTGAACAATAAAGGAAATGCTAATGCTTACTAATTTAATAACAAAAAACTAAGCTATTGAGATAATTGTTGAAATACAATTTTATAGCTCCTTTGGTATTCAAGGGATTCATAGACTTAGGAAACATAAACAGATGAGTATAGTTGTAATGCCCGCCGTGCAAACCCCAGAGAACACACACATATGCAAATATTTTTTTTTTTAAAATAATTAAATTAAAACATGCAATAACATTAAGCCATAACCACATAACATGTTACATAACATTAACCCACTTAGTTCTCTGGGGCACGCGAGGTTACATCACAACACTAAACACAAATAAAAATAAAGATTACAACATAACCGTAAACAATGATACATTCCATAACCATGATGCGAGCATAATAAACATCGCATAATTACATCCCTGATACATCTTTTGACAAAGATACAAATGAGCCTAACTATTACATCATTGTTTTAATGTTACATTACAATCTCTAAAAATTGAATTACATTGAATTTCCCAACATGGGGATTGATACAAGAACAATGAAATATAAAATACAACTGATCACTAGTACAAATCCATTGCGGAATGCTGAGAAGACAAGATGCTGATGGGGAACCCAACGGGTGCGGAGCACGTTCCACCCAACCATGTGAATTACAAGTAACTCACCCCCCGTGCTCGGAGGTGACGAGGAAGTGAACCCGACCATGAATGTCAGACCGACTCAATAACAACATGATACAAAACAAGTACAACTCAAGCATGCAATGCACAACCATCGACGTTCTCAAATCACATAACAAGTTAAAACCACGAAACTCATCACAATAACATGAAGTACTATCAATTAACAATCATGAAACAATTCACAAGAATCAAAGGTATCATAAAGATACAATATCCAGAAGAACCGCAACAACATCCAAAATACATTTCCAAATAAATCTGAAACAATAAAAAGGACACGATTCCATAATAAATCTAAATCAACCATTCAATACACAATTCCATAGGCAACAAGAAACAAGCCCAATAGGTATCAAGTGGGGAGGATCATCGCATGGCTCTCATGGGATCCCTTGGCACTTCCTCCAACCGAGGTGCCGGCACCCAACTATGGATCCCCTAGCCCTAAAATCAGAAACAACAAAGAGATTACAATATCTAGAAGCAACTACAAGCAAAGCACAAGGGTGTCAAGTGGAGAGGGTCATCACATAGCTTTCATGGGATCCCCTGGCACTTCCTCCTACTGAGGTGCCGACACCCATCTATGGATTCCCTAACCCTCGAAAATAACATAAATATAGCCATATCTAGAGGCGACAAGAAACAAGAACAAGGGTGTCTAGTGGAGAGTGTCATCGCATAGCTCTCATGGGATCCCCTGGCCCTTCCTCCTAACTGAGGCGCCGACACCCATCTATGGATCACCTGGCCCTTCCTCCTACTGAGGCGCCAGCACCATAGGGTAGCTAATGCGGAGCCGATAGTCTCTCATGAAGATGAGACTACGACTTTGCCGACCACGGCCTACTCAGCCTATCACTAGTCTACGGTAGCCCTAATGCATAGACGAGAAATCCAGTTTTAATTATCTTGTGTGTTTTACTACCCATCCCCCTAAATTCTATTTTTAGGTTATCACTTGTTTAACTACTCTTACGTGGGTTCCCCTGGCACTTCCTCCAACTGAGGCGCCGACACCCACGAAGAGCCACTCTCCCTATGACCCCTAACATATCTCAAAACTAGGAAAGGGTTGAACTAAAACATAAAAAAACATAAGACCACAATCAGTACACGCGAGGCGTTAACCCTCTCGCAATAATTCATAATCCCAAACGTCTTAACAAACCGTTCAACCCTTCCTAACAGAATGCCAATAAGTTTCACTCCGAAAGTATAACCAAAACGAGGATAACATTTAAAGCATAAAACTCAAAACAAGGACATACGAGGAAAATCCATCTCGCGATAAATCATAGTCACATCGACTACAACCACGTACAACCATTCCAAATAATAAAGCTCAAAAATCATGTAATTTTCAAAACACAAAAATACAAGTATAACATCAAAGGATATAAAAACATGTCCCTTGAACAAGGTTTAACAATAACCATAAACGGGTTCATAAATACAGCAAGGTTCCCACCGCACAACAGTCAAACGACAACTCAAGGAACAACAAAACCGAAATCAAACAGATTAATAAATTAGAATAACATAAAGACATTCTCAGAAAGCTAATATAATTCTTAAAATTACATTCCAATTCCTTTAGTTTCCTTTAAATAATTCAACAATAAATTTTAATAAAAATTTACCAATTCCTATAAAATTTTGCCTTTTACAAGATAATACACCATTATAATTTTCCAAAATCAAACACTGATTTAATTGAATTTATAAATTTCATTTTTAACTCGATGCATATATATTTTAAAACATTATAAATACAAACCAATATCTAAAAAAATTAAATTAAGTACATATACCTATATATATATAACTAAATAAAGCAAAATAAATAAATAATTCATGTCAATTAATTTTAGTTTGACATTCAAATATCTCCAAATTTCTAAATTTTATAAAATAATCCAAATAATTAAAAAAAAACATTATTAATATATATATAATAGTAATATTAATATTATTAAAATTTTAACAAAATATAGTTGAAATATATAACAAATTTAATACAACAAAAAACAACTTAAATTAAATTGCCGCAGGCCCCGTGACTGTGGGCGCAGTCCATAGGACTCGCACAGCAGTCCATGTGACTGCTGTACCCGCTCAGCCTGTGCAGGGAGAGGGGGATGGGGACGGGTACGGCTCAGGCCGACCCACCCCCGCCCCAAAATTTTCATACAAATAAATTTTATTAAATAAAATTTTGCTGTACATTTTATTTTATATATATATATTTTTTAAAACACGGAAAACAAAACGATTTACAATGGAGAACATAATATAAAACTACATATATATATATTATATATATATGAAATATGTATATATATATTATATATATATATATATAAAATAAATTTGTCTGAACAAAAACATTAATTTCAACCAGGGAGAAATATCATTGATTAAATAAAATACTAGTTAAATCAGAGGGCAAGTTCCAATCGAATTTAAGCACAGTATTATTTAAATATCTATATATATTCATATGTTTAAATAAATATAACATGAAGTCAAAATTTTATTTGTTTTCAAAGAATCAACTATAGATAAATTAAGGGTTTCCATCAAACAAAATTTTGTTATCAATTGTTTCTTCAAAAAGTTTTCTCACATATATTCTACTTATCTAATTTTTCAGAAACAAAATTCTTTTACAAGCAAGATTGGTTCTAACATATATTTGTATTTATTTAATTTAAATTTTATTTCATTTATTTATTTATTTATTTTTTTACAGATTTAAAAACAACAAAGGAGAAAGAGGGTGGAACCTGGAGTCCTGCGCTCTCGAACAAATCTGTTGATGACTACCTGGATCCGATGGCCTCAATGCAAAGCTTCTCGTGCCGGCTTCAAAATCTGCTCTACAAATTCTATGCTTGAACTTGAATCCAATCCTTTCTTCAGAAGACTTCTTCTGCAACTTCTGTCACTCATATCCCCTGTTCTCTTCAGATTCAAAATACATGATGACTTGTGCAACTTCTCAATCCCTAATCTTCTGTGTGTGAAAACTTACCAAAATTCTTAATTAAATAAAAGATAATATCCCTCTCTTCTCAAAAACTCTAAAAATCAAAATAAAAGAAAATCATTCTTTAAAAACTAGCTTTTTTTTCCCAGATCTCTATTCCTATTGGCTCACCCAATCTTTTCATTCTTTTATTTGTTTTATTGCTTTAATTTCTATTTTTGCAACCTTACTTGCCCAACACATTACTTATTTAATTTAAATAAATTATTCTCATAATTATCCACCACTAGTTAATTGATTAAAATAATTAAGTCACATTTAATATTTAATTATTATTTAATTGAAATATAAGATTTTCAAAAATAATTAAATCATCTAAATATATATAAAAAGAATTTAATCTAACATTGAAATAAATAATTATTTCCATCAGTAAAATGAATCATATCTTATAAAATGCCACCCTGACAAAATACGACAAAACACATAATACAAAACACAAATGACGACAAATACACCAAGTAAAACAATACCAAACAAACGAGACGACCTGACATCATGGAATGGGAGGACTTCATCGTCACCTCTGTTTCAACATTTATCCGTTGGGTTATTTGGTGCTCGCCCTGTCCTGCCGAGGCAGGTGGAATCGAGACTTGTACCTGCAAATCCTGCATACAAGTGAAGTTGTGTACATGTGCATACATATATATATATATATAAAATCGAAGCATTAAATTAAAGCACTGCATTGTGAGAAGGAATCGCAACATAACAGGGCACTCGCGAACGAGTGATGTCATATTGTCCTTCATCACACCTATTCTAACAGTTATAATATAGCTAATAAATCAACATTTCTAACTAACAGTCATCTCATAACATATCAATTAAATCACTGCATCATAATATAATTTTGATAATCAACTAATATCACCAACCACAATGTCAAATGAAATAATCAAATCCTCAAGTGCATAAACATAATCACCAACATTCCACTAATGGAATACAACATCATCAAATGTCTAACTATCCAACTCAAACAATATCATCATCGTCACAAGTAGCAAACAACCATATTGAAAAATACTAAATCCTACCAGTAAGAGGAGGGGTATTACAATAGTGAATGGCATGCTATATAATTCATAAACATGAAACTATTTTATGGCCAAAAGAAAGTTATTTTTGCAGAGAGAGTTATGCATAGTTACAAGTATGCGATATGTAGTCTATGTACAATGTTTCACTTCGTACATTGACCAGATTATATAATTTAAGTATATTTTCTCTCATTTGCTTGTAAGCAAATCTGATTGATGTGCTATGTGAAACATTGCATATGAATTGTGTATCACATGGTTGCAAAAATGTATCTTTGGCTACAACATTAGTGCAATCAAATGATTGAAAGGTTGTTTGCTTATCAACATAAATTGAATAGTTTCAAACACTTGGCATAATTTTTGCACACATTCGAAGAATCAAGTATATTTGTACATGACAAGTTATTATGAATGTTATGTTCAATGCATGTTCAATGCATTAAATGGAAATTGTGTAACATGAGTTGGAGGCCTAGTGGGTACACAAGCAATGAATGCATAGTTAATTCATGAAATGCTAGGCATATGCTTGGTTTTTTCTGTGTTTATTCTCATTTGTTTACTGTTTCTTGAAAAGCTTGTATGTTTTTGTTGTTGCTATATAAAGCAATATTATTTTATATCTTTGAGCAAGGTCCTATTTGTTGTGGAAGCATGGAATGCATTAATTGTGGATTGATTGCTTTAATAGGCATTAGCCTACCAACAAAGTTTGTAAAATTTGGATTTAATGACTAGATATTTGCACAAATTTTTGCGTTGTTCTATATGGCTTATTTGCTTAAAGGAAAATGAATGGTAGACTTGCTTGAAGGAATAGAAAAAGATATAAATGATAATTTTCAAACATTTTTGTATACATTTTTTCACCATTAACAAAGTACGAGGTATTAGGTATGCTTCATACTACTAACCTCAACATATTGTGTTTCTCAAGGAACTCTTCCATGTCATTTCATTTCCCTATTGCGTTAGTTTAACTAATTGACAACAATTTGTTTTCGCAACACTCTTCAATGATGTAGGCTGTTTAATATTTTAAAGGAAATTAAAGCAAGGTCTTGTTCACTGTGGAAACATTGAATGCATTAACCATGTGTTGATTGCTTCAATTCCTACTAGCCTATTAACAAATTTCATAAAATATTGATTTAATGTTTGAATGTTTGCAAAATTTTATCATGTGTTGTGTTTCATGTTTATGAATAACATATTATATGTCATGAACTATGTTCATTTATCTCTGTAACAGGCACCATTTCTTGTGATTAGAGACAGAGGCAAACATCTATATGGCTGCAAATATACTTGGTTATTGAACAAGGAACTAAAGGTTAGATTCTCGTATCCATTTTCCCTTTTGTGTGTAATTAATTTAAAGTCTTCCAATGTGCTTAAATATTATTCCTTGAAAGAATTGTAAACAATAAGGGAGAAGCTTGGTTCAAGAATCTAAATTTCTGAATACACATATGAGCATAGTGAATGGCATGTCATGTAATTCATAAAAATGAAACTTTTTTTTCTACACAAGTAAATTACTATTGCAATCATTGAATTCACTTTTAAAATAGTTGCTTGGCGAATTAAATTATATTGTTAATTTTTTTTGTGTTTTTTCTATAATTGGGATTTAAGGACAAAATTTTCATGTTTGGAAATTATACTTTATCTCTCTTTCTATTGGTTGGAGTACGCCTATTGTTCATTTCCATTTGAGTAAATTAGGAAAATAGGGGGACATTATATATATTGCAAAATATTCACTCCTGAAACACTGAATACATGTTTAATCCATTAAATGTAAAATGTTCAAGATGTGTTGGAGAGCTCCTATGCATGGAAGTAGTAAATGCATAGTTAATTCTTGTTTGTTTATTATTTCTTGACAAGGTTGTGTGTTTTACCTCTCTGTGTTGTTTATTCTAGGAACAATGCATTGCTGATGAGTGGTTGGTCTATTTGTTTGTCAAACTATATAACTACAAGTATTGCTTGCTATTATAAAGGCTAAGGGGAAAAATGGGTGCAGTGCATGACATATAACATGTTATTCATAAACATGATACATAGAAGCACACAATGAATTTTTCCAAATGTTTAATAATTAAATTGAAACTGTAAGAGCTTTGGTGCTGAAAATTCACTCTTTACACTTGATACAAAACCCTTGTCAATGAATCAAATTCTATAATCTAAGCATTTTTTCTTTTACTAGTTCTTCTGATAGGCAGGTTTACTATTGCATCCATTGCATTTTCTTTTCAATTAGTCACTTGGGCAATGAGATTGTATTGTTTAAAATATTTTTGTCTTTTTCCTATGGTCAAGATTTAAGCACATATTTTTTCTACTTGAAAATTATGGTTTATCTTTTTCTTCTATTGGTTTGAGTAGGTCAATTCTTCATTTTACTTTAAGTTAGGAAAATAAGGGGACATTATATATCGTGGCAAACAAAGGTGAAGAATGATACAAGAATCTGACATTCTAGTTCATTGTTCAACAACCAACTATATCTTTGCAGCCATATAGATGTTTTGTACCCATTTGTCCCCCTAGCCCTTCTAACAATAACCAACACTTCTAAGTTACAAGTATCATAAACAGACAAATAAACTGCTTATCACTAGTCCACTATTCCTAAGGTTCATAACATAGAGAGCTAACAACACACAAGCTTTTCAACAAACAATAAACAAACAAGAATCAACACAAATAAAACCCAACACTCACCTAAGATACTGAACTAGTGAATACATGTTAAATGCATTAAATGCAAACTTTGCATAGTTAATTAATGAAATATGAGGCAAGTGTTGATTTCTGCTTATTATTTTTTGTTTATTGCTTGCTCACAAGCTTGTGTGTTTTCAGCTTTGGGTTGCCATCTTCAAATATTTGTTATTCTGTACAGTGCTCAAATGAGGGAAGAACTATAGGAACAATGTACTATTGGTGGTTGGCTAGTCTATCTATATTTCATACTTGATAACTAGAATTGTTGCTCGTTGTTACAGGGAGAACTGGATGGTTTGAGCGAGGTCTTGTTAACTATAAGTGCATTGAAATTAGCATTAACTGTTTGTTCATTGCTTGAATGGCCATCAGTCTATCACCAAAGCTCATAGAGCAAATTGTACGAGATGTGTTGGAGGATTGGTGTGTACACAAGTAGTGGATGCATAGTTAGTTCATGAAATTTGAGGAGAGTGCTAGTTTTAAAATTATCATTTATATCTTTTTCTATTCTTTCAAGTAGGCTCACCATTCATTTTCCTCTAATCAAATAAGCCAAATAGAACGATGCAATTTTTTTTGGAAAATATCTAGTCATTAGGTCCAAATTTCACATGCTTTGTTGGTAGGCTAATGCCTATTAAAAAAATCAATGCATAGTTAATACATTCTATGCTTGCACAATGAACAAGACCTTGCTCAAAGATATAAAACAATATTGCTTTATGTAGCAAACATACACTACTCTTTTAATGCATCAGTCAATGCACGTATTGAGATTGCTCAATACCAGTAACCTCAACATACTGTGTTTCTCAAGGCATTTTTAAGGCACTGACCAATCTTAATAGTAAATAAAATCTATGCAACTATGTATGATAATTTTGAATTAGGCAAGACAATGACTACTAACAATGCAACTTATCTTCCACACATAGTGACAGTGATTTGTTCAACATGTGCATATCGCACATGGATGAAGGCATGAACAAGTCATTACGTTTATCTTGAGCAGATGAACATGTTTGATTAGCTATTGTTGTTTCATGGATATACAATTAGCTTGAATAAGTTTCAATATAATTAAGTTGACATACATGAAGAAGCAATTGAATCACAATGTGAACATGGACATTGTATTGCTAAGTAGGCCCATAAACATATCCATTTAATAAACCAATAAATGGAGCCATTTGATATCAAAAAAATTATATAGCAATGTGCATAGTGTTGGCAACAACATTTACATATTACAAAACATAAATTAGTAGTGGCATTGGAGGTTATAGCATTGAAGATACTTCTTTTTTAGAAGAGCATTGAAGTATTAAACTATGTATCATTATACTTGACAAATTACTAGTGCATGCAACATGGTTTAATACTAAAAATGCTTTGTTGAAAAGAAGTCTCTCCAATGCATGGTATTATTTTCAGTTGGTTTCTTCTATTCTGTGTATTTTCTGTTGTTCTAACTTTCTTTTTCTCTATCCCTTTTTTTTGCTATGTTCTTCCCCTCAAAAACTACTCCAAAATTTGGAAACTTCCCCCAAAAATCCCACCTAAACTGCTACGACATTCAAAAACTTCCATAAACTTCCCCAACTACTCCATTCTTGGTTCAAAATTATTGCTCACTCTTTCCCTTTGTCATTCTTGTTACTACTACTCATTAAGTGATCTTACAAGAATGCATTTGTTGTCCTCATGAATAAATTTTTTTTAATTTTTTTTCCAATAGCTCCTTCACATGGTAGTGATTAAGGGAAAATACAAAAAGAGATTTTAAAAGAAATTGTGATGATCGTGCATCAAAATATCGAGCTAGAAAAATTTGACATCCCCTTGTCACTATGTAAAACTTTGTATTGATGTAGGTTCAATGTTGTATTGTTGAAAATTACCAACTATGTCATCTTGTGTTAACTAGAGTGATTTCAGCTATACATTGTGTCAGCTTTATTTCCACCATGCACTTGATGTGGCTGGCATTTTTCATATATGAAAGTTACTATTGCAATGAGAGCAGGTCACTATTGCAATTGTATAATGTTCATTGGATATGGAATGCTTGGCTATCAATCTACAACTATTGCATTGAATGCTACTAGGTCTACTATTCATTTTTGTTTAAGTAAATTAGGAAAATATGAGAATATATATTTTCACAAATATTAAATTGTTGAATGCAAACTGCATAAGCTTTGACACAAAATTGGTTGGGAAAAAAGCATTGAATACATGATTAATGCACTAGGTCTATTATTGATTTTCATTTAAGATAATTAGAAGACTAAAAAGACATTATGAATTTTGGAAAATATTTAACCAATAAATTACATATCCGATGATTGCAATTATGCATATTAAGACCACACAAGCTTCTCAAGAAACAATAAACAAACAAGAATAAGCACTAACCAGAACTTAAGAAATTAAAAATTTTGGCAAGTATTTAACCAATGAATTGCATATGCAAATTTTCCAAGCTTTCCTGATAGGCTACTAGCTATTCAAGCAATGGATACATAGTCAATGCATTGAATGTCTCCATAGTTGACAAGACCTTGCTCAAAGAATTTGGTTGCTCAAAGCTATCAAGAATAATAGACATTGAAGACAACAACGCAGAGCTAAAAAAAACAAGCTTCTAAACAAATAATAAATGAACAAGAATAAGCACAAATAAAACCTAACACTCACCCAAGATTTGATGAATTAACTATTCATTCATTGCTTGTGTACCCATCAGTTTTCCAACACATTTCACACAGCTTGCATTTAATACATTGAACATGCATTCACTGCTTTATGCAAAAGGGAGTTTCATATTTATAAATTACATGGCATCTCATTCACTATGCCCATTTGTCTATTTGGATAGTCACATTTTTGAAACAATGTTCTCCTTTATTGTTCACAACTCTTCCAATACATAGCTCTCCAAGAAATATCACACAATTTGCATTATAGATTGATTTAGTTAAATAAACTAATTATAAATAATTGTATTTACTGTGTATTTAGAAAGAACATATATAATTGGAAAATAGTCCATAAAAAGTAAAGTTGAAAGGAATAACAACTTTAAAGCTAAATTGGAGGTTTAAATATTAATTAATTTTTTTTCAAATATTAATCCACTTTCATCATTGAAAAGTCTCGCCAAAAAAAATAGGTTGAGACTAGTAGTATGGGGAAATTCTAATACCTCGTAATGTGTGAATGGTGAACAAGTGTAAACGAGAATGCTTGTATTGGTTTCCTACCACTAGTTAATTAATTAAACATGTATTCACTGGTTCAGTAACTACCATCCTCCTGCCAAAGCTAACAAAATTTGTATCTAGTGATTACATATTTGCAAGATATATAGTGTTATCCTATTTTCCTAATTTACTTTAACAAAGTTGAATAATAGACCTGCTCCAACCAATAGAAAAAAAGATAAATTTTTTATTATCTCTGATTTACAAATGAAACAAATGCAATAGTAACCTACTCCTCAACTTCAACTATCTATGATTGCTTAAGTGGCCATTCTCTTATCAAGAAAGCTCAAAATTTTTTAACTTAATGTATGAATGTTTGCAAAAAAATATCATGTTTATCTTCTTTTGGCAATATTTCTGATATTCTTCTATGTTTCATGTTTATGAATAACATATAACATGTCATGATCTATGCTCATCTGTTGATTTTTTCTTTGTAATAGGAACCACTGCTCTCAATTAGATAGAGGCAGAAACATTTATATCACTGCAAATATACTTGGTTGTTGAACAAGGAACTCAAAGGTTAGATTCTTTTATCATTCTTCCCTTTTGTTTGCAATGAATTTTAAGTCTCCCAATGTGCCTAAAAATTATGCCTTGGAAGAATTGTAAACAATAAGGAAGAAACTTGGTTCAAGAATTTGACTTGTCGAATAGACAAATGAGTATAGTGAATGGCATGCCATGTAATTCATAAACATGAAACTATTTTTTGTACAGTTGCAAGTTACAATGGCAACTGTTCAATTCATTTTAGAAATTGTTGCTCAACGAATAAAATTGTATTTTTTATAATTGTTTTATGCTTTTTCTATAATTGTGATTTAACTACAAATTTTTCATGTTTGAAAATTATGTTTTCTCTCTTTTTCTATTGCTTAGAATATGACTACTATTCATTTTTTTAAAAGAAAATTAGTAAAATGGGGGGACATTATATATACTGAAAAATATTTTATCCTGAAGTAGTCAATAAATGTTTAATTCATTAAATGCAATTTTTTCGATATGTGTTGGATAACTAGTGGGTATGGAACTAGTAAATGCATAATTAATTCAAGAAATCTTAGGGACATGTTGGATTTTATTTGTCCTAATTCTTGTTTGTCTATTCTTTGTTGAAATATTATCTGTTTTAAGCCCTCAATGTTCTTCATTCTATGAAAAATGCACTACTGGCAAGTGGCTTGTCTGTTTGTTTGTAATACTTTTTAACTATAAGTTTTACTTTCTATTACAGGCACTAATGGAACAAGTGAGTGCAGTAAATGGCATATGCTGTGTAGCTAATAAACATGGAACAATTGAGACCAAGGGATGGGTAACTATATCATATGCATTGGATATGTGACATCTGTCCACCAATCTATAGCTCTTGCATTAAATGACTTCACAGTATACAAGACCTACTAAAAATTATTGAGTTCTTTGTTTCACAATTTTCATTTGGTTACTGTGTATAGATTCCAAAGGAAGCAATTAAACATATCTAGGATTGTAACCTTTGACCAAAAAAGCATTGTTACGTGCATGAAATTGGTCAACATGCTTATGCTATAGAACCACAGTAAAATAGACACATTCTACATGTGTTTGTAAGAAAGAGAAACAAAACCCATGAAAAGAGGCATAGTAATTAATAAAAAACTTTATTGTAAGAGCTAGCAACGTATTCAATAACAAATAACAAAGTCTTGGTAAGTTTTAAGAATTGATTTGCAAAATATTGTTCACAGGGTTTGTAAATTCAACTCAATATTGTCACATGTTCACATGTAACAGTTGTACGATTCTCACTATCAATGCAGTTGGTTCATCTGTACAATGTGTGCAAGATTTGAAAGCATACACAAGCATTGCCCTTTAGGAATTTTTCCTTTGATTAAGAGCGACATACCGTGTTTGTCAATGAACTTTTCAGTCTTCTTTCCCCAGACATATTGCGTGCGCCAATTAAATATTTTCCACAATATATATTGTGCCCCTATTTTGCTAATTTACTTAAAGGAAAATAAAAAATTGACCTACTCCAACCAATAGAAAAAGAGATAAACCATAATTTTCAAGCACAAAAAATATGTGCTTAAATCCCAACTATAGGAAAAAGACAAAAATATTTTTTAAACAATACGATGTCATTGGCCAAGGGACTATTTGAAAAGAAAATGCAACGGATGCAATAGTAAACATGCCTACTGCATTCACTTTGCTTTGTTATAAAGTGGATGTCGTTGCTTATTGATTAATCCATAGAAACTAAGTAACTACGAAAGTAGCTGACGAGGGAGCAAACCCGAGACACAAAAATAATGCACACAACTAGAAAACTTTATGATTATTCAATAATGAAAATCTTACATGTAGAGGATCCCAAATCCTCGAGCTCTGCGATACATGCAAGCTACAGAAGTTTCAGGAAAAATTACAAAATTATAGAAAATCCCCTTTTCGTAGCATGCGAACTCTTTCCCCCAAAAAGTTATCCAAAAATAAAAAACTAGCCCATAAATAGCCCCTTTTTGGTTTGGAGCCAAAAAAAAATTTGAGTTATTAGTTTTGGTGGTTTGGCGCCAAAATTACAATTTGAAATTCAAATTTGAAAATTAGCACATTTCTAAAATAAGCACCAACTTCTGGAAGCCATAACTTTTAATCCGACCGTCGGATCTTCAATGATAATACCTTTTCGGAAAGCTCTCAAAAAGATGATGTTCCATAGAGTAGGCCTATGGCTAACTACTTTGGGATTTTCTCAAATTTTTGGGCCCACCCAGAACCGTTTGGTGCTCAAACTAGACTTGAAAGGTTTTTTAGGTCAAAAAGCAGAAACTAGAACTTGAATAACTTTCAAACCGTGAATGATCTTGACCTGATTCTTTCACCAAAGTGATTATTTTTCTATCTTGAACCTTCCCATAAATTTTTGTCTTCACACGCCTTCAAATTCACACCTGCTAAAAATAGTAGTTAAGCAGAAAAAGCAGAAAGGTAGTTTTGAAAGTTGGAAACTCTTATTCGACGAAAAGGGTATCCAGAAATGCAAAAACATCTACAAAAAGAAAACAACAGGAACATAAATGGAAAGCATCTTTTTGGGTGATGCAAGATTGCCCTCACACCACTGGATGCTCCTGCATCAGTAGCTCAAAGAAAAGTTAATCAAGTATCAACTAAATCTTTCATGTCTGAAATCTATCATTCACGTCTTTTTCTATTGTGTAGAGAATGCTTGCTACTCTTATTTGTCTAAGTAAATAAGCAAAATAGAAGCACATTATAAAAATTTTCAAATAAATCTAATTGCACGATTATTTTTTTTGCAAATATTAATCCACTCACATCATTCAAAAGTATCGCCTAAAACAGTAAGCTGACGCTAGTGGTATGAAGCAATCACAATACCTTGTAATATGTTAATAGTCTACATGTGTAAATGGGAATGCTTCCCTATTCCTCACTGCACCGCATACCTTCTAGATGTCGACTAAGTACATAGATAGTGAGAATGGAAAATATGTTACATGTAAACGTGTGAGAATATAGATTGGAAACAAAGTTTTCCTTTGATTTATGCATAAGAATATGATCTGAAAATTTTGTGTACAATGTTGAGGTAGAGAGAAGTATTTTAATGTTTTCAAGGAAAACGACATTTGCAAAAGAAAGATTGGTTTAGTACAAATGTGAATAGTTTACTAACCTAGTGATTAAATTTTTGCAAAATATATAAATTTCTCCTATTTTTCTAATTTACTTTAACAAAAATGAATAATAGGCCTAGTCCAAGCAATAGAAAAATAGATAATTTTTTTATTATCTGTGAATTGCAAATCAAACCATTGCAATAGTAACCTACTCCTTGCTTTCAATTTCTCTGTGTCATATGTCATTAACTACACACATATGTGCAATTAGTCATTATAACAACAAACAATATTGAACTGAATGCTTTGAGCAAGGTCTTGTCAACCGTGGAGGCATTCAATGCATTGACTATGTATTCAGTGCTTCAATACCCACTAGCCTATTAACAAAATTTGTAGAATTTGTATTTAATGTCTAGATGTTTACAAAAAATTATCACCTTTGTCTATTTTTTTGCAAATTTCATCATATGTTTCTATATATCATTTTTATGAATAACATATTATATGTTACTTTTGTCAACTATGTGACCCTATAATGCATTAACTATGTATTCATTGCTTGGGCAACCATCAATCTATCAACAAAGCTTGCAACATTTGTATTTGATGTCTAAATGTTTGCAAAATTTGGTGCATTAGTCTTTTTTGGTTTGCAAATTTTATCATGTATTCTTATGTTTCATGTTTATGAATAACATATTATGTCATAGACTATGCTCATTTGTCTAATTTTTCCTTGTCACAAGCACCATTTCTTCCAACTAAAGTCAAATGCAAAGATCTATCTGACTACGAATATTTCTGACTCTTGACAAGAAACTAGAAGGTTAGGTTCTTCTATCATTCTTTTGTTTTCTTTTCAGTGAATTTTAAGCCTTCCAATGTGTCTACAAATTATGCCTTGCAAGAGTTGTGAACAATAAAGGGAAGGTTTGGTTCAAGAATCTGAGTTACTGAATAGACAAATGAGTATAGTGAATGGGATACCATGTAATTCATGAACACAAAACTATTTTTTAGCCAAAATCAAGTTACTTTTGCAATTAGAATTATGCATAATTACAAACATGTGATATGCAATCCATATCCAATGTTTCACTATGAACACTGATTTGACTATATAGTTTAAATATATTTTCTCCTGTCTATTTTTCCATTCACTTTAGAGACTTTAATATTTGTTTGCTTGTAAGAAAATTAGAAAAATTCAAGCACATAATAAATTTTGGAAAATATTTATAATTCATTGCAAAGTAGAAAAAACATAGTTAATGCATTAAATACTATGCCAATACAAGCATACTTGTTGCATTTTCCACTAAGACAGTTTGGATTTAATTCTTGAATATTTTCCAAAATTTATTATGCTCTTCTCTCTTTCATGTTTATGAATAGCATGTTCTATTTCATGGATTGTGTTGATTTTTCTGCATTGTTCTTGTAACAGGAACCATTTGTTACAATTGAAGTTTAGGACAAAGATCTTTGTCATTGTAAATAGACTTGGTTCTTTTACAACAAGTTGTAAGGTTAGATTCTTGTATCATTCTCCCACTTTGTTTACAGTAAAATTTAATTCTTCCAATGTGTTTGAGAATTATGTATTGGAAGAGTTGTCAACAATAAATGAGAATGCTTATTCAAGAATCTAACTTCCCAAAAAGATAGATGAGCATAATGTATGACATGCCATGTAATTCATAAACATAAAACTATTTTTTCCCTCTAGCAAGTTGCTTTTAAGGAACATGATATACTAGTGTTAGTGATAGGAACCAATCCCAATATCTAGTAGATTGTTGTTACTACATAAAGAAAAACTCCTTTGCATCGTTGACCAAGGACTTCTTCATTGTATAGGAGTAGAATGCATTGATTGTGGATTTACTATTCCGATAGGCACTAGTGTGCAAGAAAAACGTATGAAATTTGGATTTTATGTCAAAATGTTTGCAAAAATACTTCTAGTTATAAAGTATCATATATTGACAGCCAATCCATTCATCAACAATGCACTTTTACAAAATAACGAATATGCAAAAGTGCAACCATGAGCTAAAAACACATAAGCTTTTCAAAAAATAATAAACAAATGAGAATAAGCACAAATAATACCCAATGCTTGCTTGAGATATCATAAACAAACTTATGTATTCATTGCATGTGTACCCACCAACCATCCAACACATCTCACACAATTTTCTTATGAGCTTTGGTGATAGACTAATGGTCATTCGAGCAATAAACATGTAGTTAATGCTTTCAATGCATTCATGGCCCACAAGACCTTGCTCAGACCATTTAGTTTGCCCTATAACGCTTCTAGGTATCAAGTATAAAAAATAAATGGACAAGCCACTCACCACTTGCACACCGTTCCTATGGCTCCTCTCTCATTCAAGCACTACACAGAATGAAAAATGTCCAAGATGACAACCCACAACTAAAAAGATGCAAGCTCCTCAACAAACAATAAATAAAAAATAAGCAAAAACTAGTACTCGTCTCATATTTCATGAATTAACCATGCATTCTTTGCTTCTGTTCACGCCATTTGTCCAAAATATATCATGAAGTTTGCATTTAATGCATTAAACATGCATTCACTACTTTAGTACCCACCAGCTCATCACCAAAAATTGCACAATATGCATCCCCCAATTAAATATTTGTGACAATATGTAATGTCCCCCTATTTTCCCAATTTACTTAAAGGAAAATGAAAAATTGACCTACTCAAACCAATAGAAAAAGAAATACACATAATTTTCAAGCACAAAAATATGTGCTTAAATCTTGACTATAGGGAAAAGAAAAAAATATGTTGAACAATACAATCTCATTGGCCAAGTGAATATTTGAAAGGAAAATGCACCAAATGCAATATGAATCTCCTTGTCTTTTCCTATACTTGCAATTTAAGGAAATATTTTTGGTATTTGAAAATTATGTTTTATTTCTCTTCCTATCTGTTGGAGTGGGTCTATTATACATTTTTCATTCAATTAAATTACAAAACAATTTAATTTTGGAGAATACTAATGAGGTGAGTTGTTATTGCTTTGTAAAGTATGAGAGATTGAATGTAGAAGAACTTTGCCTATTTGAGTAAAAGAACAATTTACTTTTGCATAATTGTAATCATGAAATATGGATAATTTTCTAAAACAAAAATCAATAATGGACTTAGTGCATTAATCATGCATTCATTTCTGTAATGCCAACTAGCCTACTACCAAAGCTTGTGCAATATGCATCTAGTCATTGAATATTTTCTAAAATATATAATGTCACATTTACCTAATTTACTTGAACAAAAATGAATAGTGGATCTACTCCAACCAATCCATAGTGAATTCATTTAATGCATTTATAGTTAACAAGACCTTTCCCATATCATTTACTTTTCCATAAGTTGTCTTTTTCTTTGCTTTTGTCATTTCATGTTTATGACATACATACCATATGCATGTGACTTGTTATTCCAATTACTTTGATAGGATTTGTATATTAGATTTTACCAAATAGGAAAAGTTCTTATGCATTCAATCTCTCATACTTTACAAAGCAATAACAACTCACCTCATTAGTATTCTCCAAAATTAAATTGTTCTTTTACAAATGTCCTTTGCCTTCCAAGCAATAAAACACTTCTCTCTGCCTCACTGTTCCTCACAGATTTTGCAGACCATATTCTTATGTATTGATCAAAAGAAAACTTTGTTTCCACTCGATATTGTCACACATTTACATGTAACACCTTTTTCATTCTTACTATCTATGCACTCACTTGATGTCTCAAAGCTATGTAGTGCAACGAGGAATAGACAAGCATTTTTGTTTACAACTATTCACCATTTACACATTACAATGTTATGTATTGGAATTGCTCCATACCACTAGCATCAACATATTGCTTTTGATGTGACTTCTCAATAATGAAAGTGGAATAATATTTACAAAACAATTAATTAATATTTAAACCTCCAGTTTAGCTATAAAATTATTATTTCTATGAACTTTACTTTTTATGACCTTATTTTCATTGGCATATGTTCTTTTCTAAATTCATGGTAAATAAAATTATTTATAATTACTTCATTTAAGTTATGTACACATCATAAAAATGGACCAGTTGCACAGTGTCGACAATAGTATGACTGTTACATGTAAACATGTAACAATATTCAGTTGAATTGGCAAATTCTCTAAACAAGATTTTGCAAATCAATTCCTATAACTTTCCAAGACTTTGTTATCTATTATTAAATATTTTGTTAGATCCTACAATTAAGTTTTTATTAATTATTGTGCATTTTTTCATTGGTGTCATTGCTCTTTCTTACTAACAAAGGAAAAAATGTTCCCATTCCACTCTGCTCCTACAACAATAAACATATTGACCAATTTCACATGTGTAGCAATGCTTTTTTTTGACAATGATGACAATTGTCAATGTATGTCATTGATTTTCCATGTTTGTTATTTTATAAAAGTGCACTGCTGGTGAGTGGTTTGGATTTGTCTTTATGATACTTGATAACTAGAAGTATTTCTTGTTGTTACAAGAGCTAATGGGACAAGTAGGTATAGTAAATGTGTAACACCCCTCCATTTTGCGCTTTGTTAATCAAACAATGTTTTCTCTATGATGCCTTGTGTTTTGATTATGTTAATGATGTAAACTTCGTCAGTTAGTGATACTGTATTGGTGAAGGGGACGGTATCACATCACTCGCATGCAAGCGACCTGTGATTCCACGATTTCCTCTTCATGGTGTGTTTTATTATGTTATATGCATGTTCGACACTCGTGTTGTTTGCAGGATGCAGGTACAGGACATCGACTCCACCTGGTTCCACAGGTTTGAGCATGTCCCTTGTCCGATGGAAATAGATTGGGAGATAGTAGCTAGGTTTTTCTATGTCAAGCCACCACCCTAGTCACAGTGTGTCATCGGGTTGTAGTCGGGTTGGTTGTTATGTTGCCTTGCCTCCGTGTTCTTATTTAAATTCAAGTTAAATGGCTTATGTTGCTTAACTGCTGATTAAATGCTTTTGGTTGTAATGCTAGGAATATTAATTACTGTATTAATTAATTTAATTTAATTAATAAAATAATCTAATATTGGATTAGATTTATTTTATTGGTTAATTAAATTAATTGTGTGAATTAATTAAGTTATTCCTTGAATTAAAAGTGTTAAAAAGATTTAAATTAGTTTGTGTGAAAAGAAGGTTTTAAAATATGTTGAATTCTATTTAGAAAATTGAAAATTGTTTAAGTTATTCAAAATTCCAAATATCTTCAATGCAATGACTTTGGGGTAGAAAAGATATTTTCTGAAATAGTTGACTATTTTGGGGAAAGATATTTGTGAAGAGTTGAATTTGAAATTGAATTTAGTTTGAATTTGAATTTAGTTTAAAATTGAATTTGAATTTAATTAGAATTTGAAATTGAAATTGGAAATTGAATTAAAATTGGATTTGAATTTGAATTTGCAATTTAATTTGTATTGAATTTTAATGTGAATTTGAAACTTAATTTGAAGTGGATTTGAATTTGAATTTGGAAAATTTGGAAAAGAATATATTTTCATTTTAGGGTTTTCTTTCAAATGGGAAAATTGGGGGGGGGCTTTTGGATTTTTTTTTTTGGGATGGATTCTTGGTTTGATTTTGGTGGAGAGGCTTGGAGGAGGCTAAGATTGTGGAGTTGAAAGAGTGCTTGAAAATCTCCATTGTTGAAGCTTGCAAATTTTGGAGAAAACACAAGGTTCCATCATTTCTCCCTTCATCTTCTTGCTCATTTTGAATGATTGAAAATATAGTTTTAGATTCAATGAAAATTCATGGAAAAGCTTTCAAATTTGCAAAATTGTAGATAGATTTGGAAATAGAAACCAAACAAGAAATTTACACCAAGAAATAGAAACAAAATCAAAGAAAACTCTATTTTAGAACTAGATTTTGAAAACCCATTTTGTTGTTTTTGAAAATAAGTTCTATTCTTGAAATGGGTTTGGATTATTTTCACAATTTGAGTTTGAAATCTAAATCTTGGTATATATATATTTATTATGTTTGAAAATTTGGATTTTGGGATAAACCCAGAAAATACCCTATATTTTCGCCATGTATAGACGTAGGGATTTTATTTAAAAAAAAAATAAATAAATAATAAAAATTTTGTTTGGTTGTCGTGGGGTGGGAGGTCAAACCCCACCGCCACCACACAAGCCGCGGCCGAAGGGCCACGGACTACGTGAGGAACACACAGACCGTGGCTGGAACGGCCATGGGCTGTGTGAAGCCCACACAGACCGCGGCCAGAACGGCCACGGGCTATGTGAAGCCCACACAGGCCGCAGCCGGAACAACCACGAACTGTGTGGAGCTCACCCAGGCCACGCGACTAGTTAGGGCATCGTGGGATTTCCAACGAATACCTCAGATTTCGTTTTATTGTATTTTATTTTATTTGTAACTTTTGATATTTATTATTTAATATTATATTAATATTAATATATAATATATAATATTAATATAATATTTAAATAATATTTATTTAAATAATAATTAAATAGTATTATTAATTAATGGCTTTAAGATGAGATAAGTTTATTGGATTCAAAATAAATGTTTTAATATATATTAAATGTTTTGTTCTGGAAGTAATGGTAAACTTAGATTAAGTAAATTGTTTTAAATGTTAGTTGGATGACTATTATTTAAGTGTCATGATTATGGTTATTGTTGAGAAATTTGAATAATGGATTTATTTATAAGATTGATTTTTTTTTTAATCATCGAGTATGATAGGGAAAATCAAATTTAACTATTGAGTTTAAAATTCTTCACGTGATTGATTGACCTTTAATTATGTGCAAATAATGGTATTTAATTAAATTGACTTCATGCAATGTGTCATCGCGTGGCTTGGATTTAAGAAATCCTAATATTAGCCTGTTTAATTGCTTAGAATGTTTTCTAGTGGTGTTTTCGTTTATTCTCGGTATGGGAAATATTGTATGATTGTGGGTGTACCTTGGCTGTTCTGGGTTTTGTACCTTGAGGCTAGGGACTCTTTGATTGCGTTGTTAATTCGTATTGGTCTTGTTGATCATGTAAGTATTCCAGTAGTGTTTTCTTGAGATGATGTCATGTCTCTTGTGATTTGCTTTGTCTATCTTGGATTGTGTGTGAGTTAAGCTTAAGTGGAAACCTAGTTCTTTGAATGGGTTGTGTGACCTTGTGATTCATGGTTGAGTCGGGTTATCAGTTCATTATATGGGTCTCATTATGTTAGTCAACCTGGTGTTAGCCTTGGGTAGTGCACGCTTCGATTTCAGTTTTGGGCATCCATAGTGATGTGTTACCTGTTGAGGTGTTTAATTATTTGTGATAAGTGTTAGTGCATTGTCTACCCTTGGCATGTGGTTGAGTTATGTGTTGTCGATAGGGGAGTGGCTTTCAACGAGCACCAGGCCCAAAGTGGTTCTAGGATAACTCGTGTGAGAGTCAGTTAATTAAGTGAAAATTAAAATAACTTATACTAGGGATAGAGTAGCTTTGAACATTAATAAGATAATTTAGCCTTGCTCATTGGCTCAAGGGCTTGTAAAAGACTTGAGATGAGTCGAGAAGGCCTGGAATGGCAAGATCATTATCTTGTCTTTATGAGAGATAATCGATTCCGCTCTGGTGTGCATGTGGCACCGGGTTCATGAGAGGTTACCAAGATATCCCTAGAGGGGGGTCGGGACCTAGGAAGAACACCATTGGATAACCAATGCAGCCTTTGCGATGACACTCCTCCTATGACAGCAGTTGGTATGGTGTTGTACCGTGGGTTTTTTATTGTACAGTGATTATACATGATTTTGTACTCTGGAAGCATTGTAACCATGATGTTAAGTGATGTGGTATATGTTCTTGTTTGCAGTTCAATTTTTTGGTGTTAGCCTGTGTCTAGTGGTAGATGGTCTTGTCTAGGAAATCCTTGTTACTATCTCCTAGCATGGGGGTTGAGCCTTTTGGTTTCACTTGGTTGGGTGGAACATGCACCTTCCTTTGTTGGTTTTTTCTCTTGCTCGTGTGAATGAGACTTTCATGTTGGAGAGCTCGTTGGATCCAGATGCTATTCTGGCTTCGTTCTTTTCAATTGATCTTTATTCTTTTACCCCTCATTTGTTATCGAGGTGGAATTTGTAAATTGTAATCATGATTATTGGATTTACCTCATTCGGGGAATGAGTGTTGTAATCATATTGTTTAAATGTTGTTAATTGGAATCTTGAGGTATTTATTATCCTTGTTGTAATTTATCTTGTATGGGATGTATGTAATCTTAATTCTGTAAGTGATTAATGTTTTGGTTTCAATTGATGTTAATTGTTGTTTGGGTTTTAAAGTAATCTTTGTCTCGTGGCCTTAGAGCTTGTTGGCAATGTGTATTCATCTTACATGTTATTTGTACTTAAACAAAAAAAAATTGGTACATTTAAATAGGGATTTGCAACTTCCTCTAGGGTTGTGTGGCGGGGCATTACAAAATGGCTTGCTTTGAGCAAGGTCTTCTCGACTGTGAAGGCATTGAATGCATTAATTATCTGTTTATTTCTTGAGTGGCCAATAGCCTATCAACAAAGCTAATAAATTTTTTATTTAATGTCCAAATGTTTCTAAAATTTATGACATTGGCCTATTTTTTCCAAATTTTTATCATTGTTTATGTGGTTCATGTTTATAAAAATGTATTATATTTCATCGACTCTAATGTATGTTTATGATACTTGATAGCTACAAGTATTGCTCGATCTCACAGGGAAAGTTGAATAGTTTGACCAACCTCTTCTAGACTATAAAGGCA
The DNA here is from genome assembly GCA_007258455.2 of Sequoia sempervirens. Classification (NCBI taxonomy): domain Eukaryota; kingdom Viridiplantae; phylum Streptophyta; class Pinopsida; order Cupressales; family Cupressaceae; genus Sequoia; species Sequoia sempervirens. The sequence goes on from VDFB02000017.1 coordinate 534,177,295, forward strand.
CTAAATGCACTAACTTTGCAGTATTAACTTGTTACAACTGATAACAAACTACAAAGTTTATTGAGCTATAAAAATTGATTTACAAAAAAAAAATTCACAGGATTTGTAGACCATACTCTAATGTGTTAATAAATGAACACATTTTTTTCAAGTCAATATTTGTTACAATCTTCTTATTTGCAATTGAAACATAAGAAAGAAAGTGTTCCTTTGCTAAAAATGTTGACTGTACCACACAATTTTTGTTGTAAAGTAGATCATGGTGCTTTCTGATTTACACAAAAAAAATAACTTACTATTAAAATTGCTCAACCAAAGCTCAATCAAGTATCAACTGAATCTTTCGACAATTTGTATTTTATGCATAAATATTTTTGAAACTTTATTATCTCTTTCTATTGTTCTACTGTTATCCTATCTACTCTTCAATTCAAACTATAGCAATAAAACCATATATATTCCTTTTCATTTAAATTATTGAATTTGATCGATGACCTACGTCTATGTAATGCAAACCAAATGACTGCAATAGTATTGCTCTACCATTTACTACATTCATTGAGCATTGATTGCTTTATGTTTATGAATTGCATATAAAATGTTATCCAATATTCTCATTTGTGTCAAATATCTCTGTAACAGGAACCACTATTTAGAATTTTAGTGGGAGACAAATATCTACATTGGTGCAAATATAGTCAACTATTGAACAAGAAAATTGTAGGTCAGATTCTTGGACCATTGTCCTTCTTTTTTTGCAATGAAACATTTTCATGTCTTCACAAAATATCAACTCTGTTATAGTATACATATGTGCAAAGTACTGAAGATTTCACATTCAGAATGAAGACAAGATATGAGCATATAAAAATAATAGACATTAATAAGTATGAATATGCAAGCTACTCACTAGTATGCAACATAGACAATTTCCTTATAAATAACGAGATTTCTAGAACAACAACATTAAAATAGAATGTTCAAGACTCTTTCTTTGATTTGTTACAAGTACTGTAGACCAATCAGTTAAAGTTTTTTGTATGCGTAATTGTCTATAACTATTTATATATATGCAATGTATATATGTATATATATGCATATATATAAATCTCTATTATGTCTATATAATAACATTCTTGTTTTAGGGAACTGCTGCCTGCAACCACTCGACACAAGTGTTGAGAAAAGGAGGATTATTGTAGCAAAGCACAAAAAACACTAATATGGAAAAGTAATGCACTGAGCCTGAATGAGATGAACCAAACAAAAAACAAGAATTCATATTAGGTTCTACATTCAAATTAAAATTCATGCTTTTTGTTTGGTTTCCACTCATTCAAACTGGTGTATTTGGCTTTTGGGAAAGCATGTTTTCTACTCAATGTCTATTGAACCCCTTCTACATACACACCTGTATTTGGACAATGACATCATAAAGAAAGTAGTTGCACTTTAACAAACTATCCAATTTCTTATTATACCTTATTCTATTCCATCATGCAAGCCCTAGGAAAATGAATTTCCAACTTTCCATACAGTACTATAGAGAAAGATAGGTATATATGACCAATACATGCTCCAATGTAGCCTCTAATGCTATATAATTGCTTTGTAGAAAAAGAATGGAACAAACAAAAATACCACCACAACAAATGCAACACATGGTAAAAGACACAAGCAAATGGTAAACAACTTATTTTGTTACCCTATCATATGCATCTCTACATCATCCACATATAAGATTTATGTTTTCCTCCATTCTTCTAGAATAAAAGTGAACAAGTCCATATCAATCAAAGACTTGAATGCAAAACAAGCGGGCGACAGATTTGAAGGTGACATTCTTGTTGTCTACAAAGAAACATTGGACAAAGAGAATCAAACAAACCAAGTACTACGTACAGATCTCATAGACCTCAAAGCAGAAATGACAATTGCATTGAATATCAATGAAAACATTGTACAACAACATGGGCATAAGATAATTCCAAGAATAGGAGTTTCAATATCAAGTTTCCAAATTGCACATAAAACATATGATGATAGGGGGGAACGTGGTTGCATATTGATATTGACAGACACTAGCACAATTGAAAGCAAGCCTTGATTTTCTAAAGACTACTACTTCATTCCAAATACAACTATAAGCCAGTTACTAGCACTCATAGACCAAAATCCAATTGGAACATTAGGTGCTTTGGTTGTTGGTGCTAACAAAGTTGCTAGCCAATATGCTATTGATATCAAAGATGAAAAAGCAGAATTTGACAGAGCACAGGTAAAAATCTCTATATACCATATGCCACTAATCCATTTTAACCCTTTTCTATACCATTGTGGCCTCTACTAATTTTTTTTTGTCATGATAACTAACTTTCTCATTTCCATGTAGCTACAACTACATTCATCTCATGAACAACAATACTTGCAAATAACACAATAGATATTCAAGAACAAAACTCCAACATTTCTTTTCAAAAATATCCTAAAACCACATATCAAAAGAACATGTTCCACACAAGCCAATCAACATTTATTTGTAAATTGAATAACAAAAGAACAATGGAGAAGCTAACTACTTTGATGCAATCAACATTTATGGTAACGTTTGAAATACCTTGTTGCTTTGTCAAACAAGTTCTTACAAATTGATGCTTACAACAATTTACATTTACATGTTTCAGGTTTCAGGCACATTAAGAACAACAAACACACTTTCAAATCCATTCGAAGTTTTCTGCCTGATATGCAATTATAGATTCAACACTTAGAGCATGCTCCAATAGGAGAGTTCTCATTGCAATCAATGTGACAAGGAAGTTAGTTACATATACTTCATCCTCAAACTATCATCATAACAAATAACAAGTAAAAAATCTATTGTTCAGTTCAAAGCCATGTCATGCAACAACTCTTGCCTACTCTTCAAAACATGAAATACAAAGACTACATCAAGGAAAAATTAACAGTTGTATTTGCACTACGGGAATTTGTCACCAAAGGCCATTTCAAGCTCAATCAAAATAATGTGATTACAAAAGCTATTTGCCTAACTGAATGAACATAATATTCTACAACAAGGTACGAAATAATTCTGATACAAATACTTGTTTTTGTCTTCAATTTGCAAAATATGTTTAAAAATACATTAAACTATGGCTTTCATACTAATCATATCAATGTCATTTTAGCTAACGAAGGAACAAAAGCAGCTCCAAAGCTACCTGCTATTGCACCAACTTGCACTTCCCTTTTATCTTATGCTTATGTTCCTAGCTATTTGGCCTATATGACTACATTTCATGTTTTACGGATTAAAAATTCTTGTAGCTCTCATTTTACAGTGAACATTTTTTCCTTTATATGTTATACAATGCTTAATTCTCTCATTTCTCCCTAGAAATAGCTTAAAATATAGTATTACAGTTTCTAAACTTATGCTATATATACTATTGCAATTATTGCATTTCAATTTCAGATACTTGATTAGCCAATCAAATTCAAAGGTTTATAATTTATTTCTACCTTTCTATACTTCTAAATTCAAGCATGTATTTCTCATAAGCACTAGCATCAACTTTATAACAAAACATAGAATAAAAATTAATGGTTCATTTTATATTTGCATTCTTCAACATTACATATTTTTTGTTTGTGATACTTGATATCTACAAGTGTTGCTCATTGTTACAGGAAAAAATGAATGCTTCATTGCTTTTCTACAAACCACCACTCTATCAAAGGTTGTGCAATTTTCTTTCAACGATTCAGTATTTTCCAAGATATACAATGTCCTATTTTCGTAATTTACTTTAACAAAAAAGAAAAAAGACCTACTAGCATTCAATGCAATAGCTTTAGATTGATTCACAAGCATGCCATATCCAATGCACATCATACAATTGCAATAGTGACCTCCTGTGGATGCGACGGTAACTTTTCTCTGACCAAAATGCCATGCACATGAAATGCATGATGGCAGTAAAGCTGGCACAATTTGCATTCAATTATTAATTTTACCATTTTCATTTGTAATACTTGCTTGGCCAATTAAGTTTGATTATCTTGCAGTACGTCTACTATTCATTTTAGTTTCAACAAATTACAAAAACATGGGAACACTATATACTTGGGATTTATGGGAATATTTTTCAAGTATTAATTCACTTACATCATTGAAAAGTCCTACCAAAAATAATTGGTATCAAATAATTAAATCCACACATTAAGGAAGGAAAACAACATCGATAAGTTCCTTGAAAAACATAATATGCTTAGGCTAGTGGTATGGAGCAATCCCAATACCTCGTAGTGTGTCAATGGTAAACAACTATAAATGAGAATACTTGTCTATGCTTTCCTATGTTGCACACCTTATAGATATCAACTACAAGAATTGCTTACTGTACATTTGCTTCAAACAAATTCATAATTATAGCCACTCCAAGGAATAGCTAATGTACACTCTAATCATTGTATTGGGAAAAAAACATTGAATATGAATTGCATATCACATGATTGTAGCATGCCTATGGCCATAAATTACACATATTCAAACAATTGACATAATTGTTACAAAAATTCAAAAAATCAAACTTCATTGCAAACAAAACAAGAAAAGGATCTCAAACTCTGACTTGACAAGCTCCTCTTCAAGAATCAAGTATATTTACACCTGTTCAGGTCTTTCTCTCCACTCCAATTCTAAAAAGTGATTTTTGTTACAAGGACAGTTTGAAGAAACAACCACAGTCAACACCATTTAGTCTTCCATATGTCACTTGTGATACTTTGGTAGGATTTGTAAATTCTTTTACCAAATGATCAAATTTATTGTACTTTCAATCTTTCATACTTTAAAAAGCAATAACTCACCTCCATGGCATTCTCCAAAATTCACTTCTTCCTCTACAAATGTCCTTTTCCTTTTAAACAACAAAACACTTCTCTCTACCTCAACGTTCCTCACAGAATTTGCAGACTATATTCTTATGCATTAATCAAAGGATAAATTTGTTTCCACTTTATACTCTCACATGCTTACATGTAACATACTTTCCATTCTCACTATCTATGCACTTAGTCGACATTTGGAAGTTATGCAACAGAATGATGCATACACAAGCAATCCCATTAACACATGTTCAACATTTACACATTATGATATATTGGGATTGCTCCATAGCACTAGCCTTAGCATATTCTTTTTGGTGGGACTTTTTCAATGATGAAAATGCATTAATATTTGCAAAACAATTAATTAGTATTTAAACCTCTAGTTTACCTACAAAGCCATTATTCGTATGAACTTTACTTTTTATGGACTATTTTCCAATCACATATGTTCTTTTCTAAATTCACTATAAATAGAATTATTCATAATTAGTTTATTAAACTAAACGAATTTATTTCACAGATATTAAAAAAATAGACATGGTTAAAATATTCAAAAAAATTACTATTAATTGAACATAATAATTTGCTATTAAAAAAGATTAAATAATTTTCAAATTTTAACTTATTGCTAATATTTAAAAATAGTTCTAAATTTTTAATATATTTCTTCCATATAAAATAATTTAAAATACTTTTATATTTCTAATATTTCCATTCTCTAAAATGCTTTCAGTCGACATTTCAACTTTTCAATGATGAAATGCATTAATATTTGCAAAACAATTAATTACTATTTAAACCTCCAGTTTAGCTACAAAGTCGTTATTCGTATGAACTCTACTTTTTATGGACTATTTTTCAATCACATATATTTTTTTCTAAATTCAAGGTGTAGACACTTAAATCTGGTTTAAGCCTACAACTTCAATATTCTTCATAATTCGTATTCTTCATGGTCATGATTAAATAATCCTAATTATTTAATTAATTCACCGTAACATTAATTCTTCTATTAATTATATAATCTTAATTATTTAATTAATTCACATTTTCTTTATTCTATCTGATTAATTAAATAAATGCTTTTTATTTAATTATTTTACTAATTAACCTTATTATTATTCTTGTCAAATTAAATAAATTCTTATGTAATTTACTCTTTATCATACTTCAACTATAATTAAATAAATCCTTAATTTATTTAATTATTCATTTAAAACCCCTTCATCACTTAATTAAATAAATCTTATTTATTTAATTATTCTTTAAATATCGAATCTTGAAATAAATGAATTATTTAATTCATAAATTCTATTTTAACGCATTCTTCTATATTTGGATAATTGTGTGAGTTACCTAGGTATTCACTTTGACTTGACTTAACATCTATTTAAATCGCTTAGTTAACATTGGATTTAATGTTTGAGTGGCTTGTATGAGTAATCTCTTTGTCATATCATTCAGTCATCTAGTTCTAACTCAATTGTGTGTACATGCATATTAATTAAATATTTCTATTTAATTAGTTAAATCTTGTGCGTGCATTTGAACAAAGAGTTGCTTTAATCCTATCTTTATCTTTGTCATGCAAAGACTATTCTTCTATTTTCGAATACCAAACTCAAAGATTAAATCATTTATTTAATCTTTACTTCTATTTCTAATTGGTATCACTCATGTCACTACTAATAGTTATTAGAATGCATGTTTAATCATTTGATCTCAACCATTCGTTTATCTTTCGATCCTGGCCTATCATTCAAATAATCAATTTTCTATAAATTGATTTGTCATTCATCATTCTGATCTCTCTCAACATCTTATGACTTTTTAGAGCAACTATCTTAAATCTTCGATGTTTTGCTAAATCACTATCATAGGCTATACTTGCACTAACTTTGAAAATCTGAGGGAAATTATACTACAATGACAAAATGGAGAAGGGAAATCAAGATGATACATGGAAATATGTACATATTTGGTGAGATTGTTTAGTTTATTTATGTTTTTGCTTTCCTTTGTTATTTGTTCCTTAGCATAGATTGCATTGAGTGTTTGCTTTAAAACCTTTGTCTTCTGCATTTTCTAGACATTACATTTGGTGAACCCAACATGAAGACACCATCTTCGCATATCCATAGACTTTTATTTTAATTTTACAGGTTTTCGTACGGAATGACACATCAACTTGATGAAACGCTACAATTAACATTTGAAGATGCATCAGTGTGATGAAGTGACACAATTGACTTTTTGAACTGCATCTAACATCATAAATGACACATCTGTCATTTCCTAAGCCACAACTAACTGGTAAAAATACCGAGACACATTTGATAGAGAAAACGACGCATCCGACTGGTATATTTGAGGATTAGATTTTCAATTTATAGTTTCCTTTCATGGTTTTATTTTCACTAATCTTCAATTTTCAATGTGTATCTTGAGGATTTAATGAATTTTCTGCAAATCAATAGTCAAAGACCAATATCAAATTACTAATGAATCTTTCTGCAGAATGCATGTTGAAGACCCTAGTTAAATTTTTGAAACAAATTGTTTGGTAGTGTAGAAAAATATTTCATTTGGATTAAAATTAACAAGTGTCTACTGTATTTGGTGCAACAGCACAATTGTGTAATTACCCTCATGATTTGGTACATCGAAGTATCCTCTCCCCTTGTGCATCCATGCGATCCTGGGTGTAAGAGAAATAGTTACTAACTCTAGAACTTGGGCCTGTTTTGGTGGGAAAAAATACTCACCCTAGGATGACTCAGACCGGTAGCACCCTGAACTTGAGGGACTTCTAGCCGGTATATAAAAGTGGATTCTTGGGGAAAGTCCAAGAATCACATGTATGGTTCCGATGAGATGGATTCAAAAGGGGATTCTCACTGCATGGATCATACCTTTGTTTGTAGTGTCCAAATCCTTCTATTTACTGGTGCAACAGATCAAACTTGTGAAACCATCTCATATTCTTATGGTTCATGTGTAGAGATGAAGGTATGTCATGGGATGTTCATGGGTACTGTAGCTTTGTTGCCCTGAATGACATTAATGAGTTGTGGAGGGGAGCTAGAGGGGTCAAGCTACTAATCATCTGCCTTGAATAAGCGTAGTTGGGGAAACCCAAGTGAGAACTCAGTAAATACTATCCTTCATAGCCTAGGATGTGCTTGTTTGTTGTCAAATTAAATGTTCTTTGAGTCCAAAATCAAACTGAAAAAAATTTGTCTTATGATTTTCCTTGTTTGCTAGAATTTGATCACATAAAATAGTATCAGTTTTATATCTCAAATCATTGAAAATACACAGAGAGTTGCAATTGTTCACCAAAAATTTGTAATTGATCCTTAGAGTCACATTTGTTTAACTTCAAGTCACATCTGTCAGTATTAGTTGTATCTGTTTAGCATCGAGTCACATCTTTTAGCATTGAGTTGCATCTGCCAGATTAGCTCACATTTGCTTTATGAAAAAATGCATTTGTCTTTTGAAACTGCATATGTTATATTCCGAGTCACAATTGTAATTACAAGTCGCATCTATTAGAAACTTAACTACATCTATCTGACACCAAATACTGAATATTTACTAGAAACAGGCAATTGTGAAACATAACCGCATTTTAAAAACTTTACAATGCATTTGCTTGATTATCAAAAACTCAGAATTCATGGTCATTGTCCAGTCAACACAGTTATTTCAGTCTTTCAATTGTCTTTTCACAAGCTGACCTTGAACAAAAACCTGAAACGATTTGCTCAATTTTGCATCCTTTAGGTATCATTTAGTCATAACTATAGTCATCCTAGTTTCAAGTTATAGTTTCATCTTATAGTACATATTTACCTTGGATTAAAATTCTAGGAGGGTCACTTTTACAAAATTTAGGATAGGTCCACCATCTACACTCTAGAAAAATTATAGTGTCAACGAAATTTGTCATTGAACCCAATCCTATCATCTTATCCTTTTTCCTACAGAGAGTCCTCCTAGCTCATTATTCTAGTTATGAGACTCAACTTATCTTTGATCATTGTCCTACAGTGGTTCCTTGACATAACTAATTTGACACCTTGGTTAGACTTTAGGTAGTTGGTACCCTCGTCTTAGGTTTATGAATTTCATTACCTTAGAAGCTTAGTGAGACTTTGCATTTTTATATATTGTCATTTTAGACTAGCATCATCTTAGAATATTCCTTATTTTTGCATTCAAAAAATCCCAAAAACATAGACTAGAGTCATACTGTCCATAGACGTAGTTTTGCATTTCTTGCATATTGAGCTTGTCTTACATGGTTGAAACTAGGTCTAAGAGAAGAGAGAGAGAGAAAAGATGCCAAACCCAAAAAAATTCATCAACCCCTTTTCCTCAAGACCTCACAAGACTCTATTAGAAAAATTTACCACTAGAAACACTTAAGGGCATATTATGACAGAAGACATAGAGGTTGCTGCACAAGACCCTAAGTTTTCCTCTTTTGTAGATGAGTATCTAGCAAATGATCGTCAATGATACTTAGCCAAATTGCTAGTTGAAGGTACTACCTTACCTACAAGATTCAATATTAGCACCTTACAAACTCAACCTACACAAGGGACGAACACAATGAATGCTAGTACTACTATACCTTAGGTAAGCACAACTATTCCATCTGGCACACCTACACATAGTACAACAGTCCATACGTCTCCATTTGGTATGTCTGGCATGACATCTGGATTTAATTTCACTGTAGGGGCATCATCATCCATTCCCTTTGGTCCTCTTGTTGGGATTAAGAGATGTAAAATGCTAGCTTCTACCCCAAATGTCAGTGTCACAAGTACCATACCATAGTCAATGGCCATACCTAGTTTTTAGGTCACTAGTACTATACCACGGATTACACAAACAGGAGGCATTCCCTCATTCCAATATGGCAATAAAAATCCATTCTCCCAGACTGGCAATTAGAATCCATTTACATAGATTCTGAATCAGAATCCCTTCTCCCAGACTAGCAATCAGAATCCATTCACCCAGATTTCGAATCAATATCCCTTCTCCCAAATTGGAAATTAGAATCCGTTCTCCCAAACTACCAATCAAAATCCATTTACCTAGATTCCAAATCAAAATCCTTTCTCTCAGAGTGGTACCCATAATTCGTTCACACAGATCCCATGTCAAGCCAATTTATGCAGATTCTGAACCAGAACACATTTACCAACATTCTAAATCCAAACCCACCTCAAATACCAACGTTCAATTGAAACCCATCACAAGACCTTAGATTTCAAAATACATACACAAATCTGCATAATTTTCCTAGCACATCATTGACCTAGGTGGACATCTTACAAACAAAAATACATGCACTACAAATGCAGATAGATAACATGTCAGTGTCAACTAAGAAATCCTTTTCAACAAATGACATATGTCCATTTCCATTTGATAGATCATTGTACATGACCCCTTTCCCTCATGGGTATGTCATACCAAATATCCCTAAGTACAATGGCAAACATAATCCAATATAACATATAAGGGAATTTTCTATCATGTGCATAGATGTCGCTTATGACCCCACATATCTTATGAGGCTATTTCCAAGAAGTCTTGTAGGAATTGCACTAGAATGGTTTTTCAGGTCTAGACTATGGCATCAGATCTTGGGGTGAACTGGTTGAGAAATTTGTTGAGAAATTATCCTTCAACATAGACCACGAGATAAATATAGCAACCTTGTGTCACACAACACAAGATGAAGGTGAAACATTTATCGCTTTCTTTCAAAGGTGGAGGACTATAGCCAGCCGGTGTCCTGTCGAAATACCTGAAAAAAAAAGTCACTATGCTCCAGGAAAACCTTCATGCAAAACTAAGGAGTAACTTAAGGGTACATTGTTGTACATAGTTTTTGGAACTAGTGGAGAAAGGGGTTATAATAGAAAAGGATTGCATTGAAAAAGGAGAAATTAAGGCATCAACATCCAATAGAAATCCGATCATGCAAAACACCCACAATGGCAGAAACAAATTTTGGTCTCGCAACAAAAATGTCACCAATGATGGGGTAGTTGATGCTAAAACTATACAAGCAAGACCAATCATCACATTACGAGGACCTAACACTTCTTCCAACACGCTTAATATTGTCAATCAACCTCCCAACACGGTCCAAAATACTCAACATCCACAACAACAAAGGAGGTTTCAAAAACGTGAGTTCACTCCCTTAGGGGAACCCATTGAGTCTGTATTCAAACAACTATTACAACATAATCTCATACAGCCTCAAGAGCCAAGACAATACGATCCAGGATAGTTTAAACCAGTTTGGTGGGATGACAATGCCTTTTGTGATTATCATAGAACTAAGGGACATAACCTACAAAATTGTCACCAACTAAAGAACATCATACAAGATCTTGTCGAAAGGATAATAATTGAAGTTAGTGGACAAAAAAAAAGTCATCAAACACTGATCATCAAGTATTTTCTGATCCACTACATGACCATGGGAAAGGAAATGTCACCAGTTTGAGTACTAAGACCAATATGTCAGCCAACTATGCGAATATCAAGCATGATTATAAAAGTGGAAAAACCATTCATCATCTTCACACCGCTGATGAGAATATCAATACCATTACTATCGATACAAATCTTGAATGCACTGTCAACACTCACTGTACGAAAGATCACTATTTAGGGTCCTCCATCGTAGCAAACACTGTAGCCTTCCAAGTCACAATATAACCTACTTGACCAGTTGGGGAAGACCCTAGCCCAAATCTCAATCTTGAAATTGTTGTGTATTTCCCCTGAGCATCGATCCATTCTAGATAAGGCTTTACAAAACACCACGGTTCCTAATGATCTTGATGTCAATCATTTCCAGGAAATGGTGGGCTATTTGACCAATAATCATCATGCCATGTTTTCTGCACAATACTAAGCAATTGAAAAGACAAATCATAATGATCCTTTGCATCTTGAAGTCCTTGTTGATAACACCAAAGTTAGATGAGTTTTGGTAGATGGAGGAGCAAGGTTAAATTTGTGCACTTTAAAACTAATCAAGGCATTAGGTTTCTCAGAAGCATGCGTAGATACAACTAAAAGTATTGTCATAAAGGCTTATGATGATGAGGAATGAAAATAAAAGGAGGTGGTAACACTCCCTATCAGAATTGGTCTTGCAGTAATGGAGACAAAATTTTAGGTCTTGGATCTCACCCTTCCATACAACCTTCTACTAGGAAGACCATGGATTCATGCCATGAAATTAGTCCCTTCCATGTATCATCAGTGTCTCAAATTCCCTTACAATGGCTCTGAAATAACTATAGATGGTGACCCAAACCCATTCCAATACTACACCAATCTAAAAGAAATACCCCAACGCCAAGTGCCAGTAAACCAAGAGGCTTCATCATCCAATTTATCTCACTATGTCAATCTATCTAGCCTCAAACATCTATTTCACATTCAAGTCCTACCACTCCTATGGTTGAGATCTAAGATAAGTTTTGTGGAGAATATTACATGAAGACATCTTATTGTGTTAGCTATTTGATTCCTCCTAAGTCATACGGTTTACCTACATCAGATAGGAGACAATCTATGGTCACTATACACATTCCTCCCACAACAAACTTCACTAAATGGGGTGAATTAAGCAAAGAATCCATAGATACAGAAGATGTTACTTTTTGGTTGTACAAGGAAGATAATGAAGAACCTCTCTTAGTTGCTCACATTCCCACAGATCTATATGGAAAAGGTTTCACAATTATGTAGAGCAAGGGATATGATGGAAAGAGTGGTTTAGGCTTAAATCAAGATGGAAGGATTGAACCAAGCTTTGTTTGTCAATGGCCAAAAGGCTTAGGGATAGGGTTTCAACTGATTTAGATTGGTGTTCCTAGTACCACATCACCCTTATTCAAGGAATTAAGTGCCTCAGAATATATTGAGACATCTCATGAACCATCTGACCAACACCATTGTGACTCCCCCGACTTAAACGAATATGAGTGGGATTCCTTATCCTCTACCTCTTCCATGGACCTTGACAAGATATCTGGAGAACTTGACTTAATGTTGAGATCCTCACCAAATCCATTGAATTCTTGTCCACCAAATAATATGACCAAAGAGGAATGGTTTAAACATTACTATTGGGAGTCACTTGATCCTACCTCTTGGTAGCCTGATACATCTATTTCAAATAACCAAACCTTGGCATTAGGCCCACCTCTCAATCCACCTAGACCTAAACCAAAGAACAAAGAGGACTTAGTACAATATTTTTGTGACTATATTAACAACTCATTCCTTACCTTTACTCCGTTAAAATTTGATAACTTCGACGATGATATGCCTTTAGTTTATCCCCAACTTATTGAATGGGATCAACAAGACACACCTGTCTTATATATTTTTGAGAACGATGAAGCAATTGTTGAGTTCCTAGGATTATGAGAAGGCATACCTCACGGTAATCACAAGGTTGGTTTTACCATTGACTTGGACAACAAAGCATTTTTGGGGAATCTGTTCAACCCTCCAGTCACAAAAACAAGAAAAAGTATAAACAATATAAAAAGGATGAGTCTCTAGGTGAAAACCGAAAGGCCTCTAGACAATGAAAAAGTAAAAAGAAAGGACACATCCGAAGGAAAAAACCTCTTTGAGGAACCTAAGGATGGAGGTTTGAACATTCTCCCTATTGCATAGGAAAATTCACCCATGCTCATTGAAGATTCAGTAGAAGTCAACATAGGTACAAAAGAGAATCCTCGACTGGTTTATTTTGCAGCGTCATTGACAACAAAAGAGAAGCCAGAATTCCACAACTTCTTTGTATCGATATAGATAAATTTTTCCTAGTCATATGCAGACATGCCTGGGTTGGATCTTGAACTTGTTCTACATCACATGCCCTTACAACCAGGTGTCAAACTAGTGAAACAAAAATTGAGGAAAATGCATCCACAGATTGCTTTACTAGTCAAGACAAAACTCAAGATACTATTAGACGTTGGTTTCATTAGATCAATCAACCATGCAGATTGGATTTCTAATCTTGTACTAGTCACTAAACCAACTGGGAGCATTTGTATCTGCACTGATTTTAGAGACATCAACAAGGCTTGTCCTAAGGATGACTTCCCTTTTCCTAACATAGACATGATAGTTGACATGACAACAAGATATGAGATGTTGTCCCTTATGGATGGATTTTTAGGATATAATTAGATCAAAATTGCAACTGAAGACCAACGAAAGACAACTTTCACTTGTCCTTGGGGTACATATTGCTAGAATGTTATGCCCTTCAGACTCAAGAATGTTGGAGCAACCTATCAACGTGCCATGACCACCATCTTTCATGATCTAGTACACACTCTTATGGAGGATTATGTCGATGACCTTATAGCCAAATCCAAGACAAGGGAAGACCATTTATAGGTTTTAGACAAAATATTTCAAAGGATAGAAAAGTATAAAGTGATACTCAATCCCAACAAGTGTGTGTTTGGAGTGAAGTCAAGAAATCTTTTAGGCTATATCATTTCCAGATGAGGCATTGAAGTGGACCTGGCCAAGGTGAAAGCAATCATGGACATGCCTCCACCAACTAATCTCAGTCAGTTAAGGACATTACAAGGAAGATTGCAATCCATCAGAAGATTTATAGTGCAGTTAGCAAATAAGACATCCTTTTTAACATTTACTTAAGAAAGGGGCACCCTTTACATGGACAGTTAGGTGTGGAGAGGCCTTTCAATTGATTAAAGAATATCTACTCACACCACCATTCTTAATGCCACCTGTTGAAGTAAGACCACTGATTGTTTATATTACAACAACCCATTCATCACTCAGAGCATTGCTTGCACAGAATGATGATGAAGGTCATGAAAGGGTAGTATACTATATCAGTCAGACTTTGGCAGGTTATGAGCTCAACTATAGTACTATTGAACATGATTGTCTTGCAGTAGTATTTTCTACCCAAAAACTAAGGCACTATATGCTAAACCATCAAACAATGTTGATTTCCAAAATAGATCCTTTGAAATATCTTCTAAACAAGGTGGCATTAATAGGGTGACTGTCTAAATGGGTTATGATACTTAGCGAGTATGATATCCAATATGTAGAAGGAAAGGCTATTAAAGGACAAGTCATTGCTGATCAGTTAGCCGACGAACCCATGCAAGAAGATCATCCATTAGTTGTAGACTTTCCTGATGAGTTTATATTTATAATGGACACAAACACGACATGGAAACTATACTTTGATGTCTCACATACAAATCATGGCTCAAGGGCTGGTATACTATTAATCACACCATAGGGTGATTCCATCCCTAAATCATTTAGGATTGCCTTCCCATGTACTAATACCATAGCAGAGTATGAGGCTCTAGTGACAGGGTTACGCATGGCAGACAAGTGGAAAATTAAGAACCTACAAGTATATGGTGATTCTCAACTAGTAATCAGGTAGGTAAATGATGATTATGAGACTAAGGATGAGAAGCTTGCTCCATATAAACACATGGCTAATAGCTTTAAGGAGTATTTTGAAAAGGTCAAATTTCATCAAATACCTTGTGTTTTAAATATGACAGCATACACTATGGCTACAATTGCATCACTTCTAGACATTCCTAACAATGTGCCTAAGTTTGAGTTCTTGGGAGAACAGATTTTGGTCCCAACCTATGATATCCCAAATTTTGAAATGGTGTGTGACATTGTTAGTCCTAATTCTCCATGGTACAAAGAAATCTATGACTACCTTCATGCCGAAATCATACCCACTAGCTTGTCAAACAACCAACGTAGGACCTTCCTTCAAAATTTTTCCAAATATACCATCATCGGAGACACCCTATATAGATGCGCCTAAGATAATACCCTACTAAGATGTCTTGATTCTAATGAAGCACAAGTAACCTTGTGAGGGGTGCATGAGGGTATATGTGGTTCCCATTCTAGCAGTCCTACCTTAGCCAAAAAGATTATGAGACTAGGTTATTATTGGCCTACTATGGAAAAAGACTCATATGTCTTTGTAAAGAAATGTTGTTAATTCCAAGTTCATGGAGACTTGATGCATGCACCAACACAAGAGCTCCATCCTATAACCTCACCATGGCCCTTTGCCTAATGGGGACTCGAACTCATAGGTAAGATCCATCCCACATCATCTAATGGCCAAAAATTTATTATCACTGCCACTGAGTACTTTATGAAGTGGATTGAAGCCATTCCTATGACATACATTACCGACACACAAATTTCTAAGTTTATCTTGAACTATATTATCTATTGGTATGGTGTCCCTTAGTCCATAATCACGGATAATGGCCACCCATTTAAGAATCAAGAAGTCCATCTTTGTGATGAATTTCATATTCAACATCACTTTTCCACTCCCTGATACCCACAAGGTAATGGCCAAGTAGAGGCATCTAACAAAACCATCATTCGAATCCTCAAAAATACTGTCAATGATGTTGGTCATGATTGGAATTTAGAACTTAATCTTGCCTTATGGGCTCATCGCACAAGTATCTATAGTCCCATTGGTGCTACTCCCTATTCACTATTATTTGGTTCTAAAGCTATTCTTCCTATTGAGGTTGAGATTCCTTCCCTGAGGGTATCCTTGAAAGGCCACATTAATGATGAAGAGTACCAAGTTTCAAAACTCCAAGAGATAGAATTCTTGGATGAGTGAAGACAAAAGGCACTAGACCATTTCCAAGCATATCATAATTGCCTTCATCATAGCTATAATAGGAAGGTCTTGAACAAAAACTTTGACATTGGTGACCTGGTTTTGATGGAGAACCCAAAGAATCAAGCATAAAGAGAAAAACCAGGAAAGTTTGAACCAAACTAGTTAGGACCTTATATTGTTGCAAAAACCTTTGGATCAGGAGCGTACGAACTCTCTACTTTTGAAGGGGAACCATTGTACTTTCCAATCAATAGTCTTCATTTAAAGTTCTACGCATAGCTTCTGAGAGCCTTGTCTTAATTAGCGAAAATTAAAAAAAATTAGAAAATCAACAAAAAATTGTTATCAAGGAAAAAACCTAGCAAATATGCATCTTGGTAACACCAAAAAAATTAGATAATCCAAAAAATAGTAAAGAGAAATAATTCGTCCAATAGTGAAAACCACTTCGATGGTGCTTTGGATAAGTACCATGGTGAAAACCTAGAAAATAGGCGCCATCCGTAGTTGACTCCACTCCTTTGTCTACTATCATTGTAATCTAATCCTTGTACACAGTCCTTATCCATGTGCATAGTCCACATCCCTGTACATACACCCCACCCTTGTACATAGTCCACATCCTTGTACATACACCTTACCCTTGTACATAGTCCTTATCCATGTACATAGTCAACATCCCTATACATACACCCTAGCCTTGTACATAGTCCTTATCCATGTACATAGTCCACATCCCTTAACATACACCCTATCTCTGTACATATCACTTATCTTTCCTATCCATCACTTGTATATAACATTTTTAATAAGTGGTAGTCTTTCCCATAACTTGGAATGATTGACATCGAGTGCATTTTATATCCCCCATTTTATCCTATTCGAAATCAATTAGTCTTATACTCGATTAGGGGAAAAAAATTAACATGTGTCATATTGCTTCTTACATTGGCTATGTTAAAGACGTAAAACCATAGAAAAATCCAAAAAACATCACAAAATGTCTTGAGAAAATCCATAAACATCAGAAAACTTCAAAATGACAAAAACATAAAAACATGTAGAAAATCCAAAAATAGAGTCAGAGTCAATCGCACTTGTCAGTCTTTGTCATTTGTCAAACTACATTGCCTCTGTGACTAGACGTAGGAAAGGCCATCTGCCGATGTGCCCCTAAGGCATTAGGTCAGTCTATTTAGGTTTGTCTGTATAAAATCATGACTTCATCCATGTGTCTATATGACAAGGTCATTGGTCATGTTGAACTATGAGGTCTCTACGTGTATAACATAGGAAATGCAATCAATTGATGAGCCCCTGAGGCCGCACTAGGTCAGTCCATTAGGGTTCGTCACATTCACTATCACAAACATCTTCTATCTATAGTCAGTCTTTTCAATCAAGGTCAAGTCAAACTATGAGGTCTTTGTGTGTATAATGTAGGAAAGTCCATCAATCAATGAGCCCCTGAGGCTGCAATAGGCCAGTCCTTTAGGGTTCATCTTCACACACAGTCAATTCTCCACACATCATATCAGGTCATGCATCAATCTAGTGAACAAGTCAACAGTGTCTCTAATTCAAATCAAACAAATTTCCAATGAAACAATGAAAGAAAATCAACTAATTTCTACTATAGGATGTGTCCTTCCTGGAGAAAGATATCATCGAAACAATCAACCTCTGTTTTATTCAGGATGAGTCCTTCCTGAATATTGCTATCAAGAAAACAATCTATGTCTTACATAGGATGAGTCCTTCCTACATAATTGAAATTTTCAAACAATCAAACATAGCCTTATATAGGTTATCACATCAACAACATTTGACTCAACATCTTATATGATACATGTCTTTCTAAAACTAGGCTTTTTCATGCCTTATACAGATAGTCATAACATTGAAACTAGAATCAAAGTCTTATTCGGTATGTGTATCTCCTGAAATCAGGCTCTATCAATCAATCCTTTTATCAATCAAAACAATCAAACAAACAGATCAAGTTTTGAAAATATTTTACTAGATTTTTGACTTTATGGCTTATTTATCTTATCTTTTCATTTGACTTGATGACTGGGAATTATGTTACTAGCTTTCTCAAGGATGTCCCATGAAGGATTTAGAGAAGCAACGATGTATCAAAATTCTGTTTTCTTTGACTATTGTTTGTTGGCTATCTTTTAAATTTGATTTTTGAGTCATGTTACTAGCTTCCTCAAGGATGCCTCATGAAGGATTTAGAGGAGTGATGATGTCTCATAACCCATATTTTATTTTTTTTGTTGTCTGTGGTTTGTCTTGAAAAAAAGACCGGGGCAATTGTGCCCTTAGTATGAGTTAATGACAATCCTTTTCTGTGACTGTCTATTATTAGCAAGTGGATGGCCTTGCTCTCCTTGATCTATGTCATATCATGGTGTTTGTCTCCATTTGTATTAGTCCCGCCCAATGACGATAAAGTGCAACACCTTTTGTGATATAGAAAAATGTCGAAGATTGATAATACTAACATTCATCTCATTTCTTTTATTATTTCTTAATCTTTCTTTCTGCACTAACAATTCTTCCTTCTTGCATTATGACGAAGTCCTGTGACATACAAAAATAATAAATCATCTTGCATATACACATATATGTTAGAAAAATACATACATATAGGAATTTATCATATCTAGGACATCATGGCATAATAGACATTCATCATCATACAATACATATCATAAGCATTTCATGTACATAACAAATGTAAATATATGCATCACATTGCATTTGTATAGCATCACATGTAGACAACATTGTACATATAAAATCACATTGTATCTCATAATTATGAATTGCATACATAACATCCATCAACATCATAAATATTTGACATACATCATCACATAGAATCAACATCACATCATAAGCTACATAAACACATCATAGAGTAGATATGATCATCCATCACATAGGAATCTCATATAAACATGACATATATACATAAGCAACTGCATAATCAATAAATAGAACTACATATAATGAGAATTGATGCCAAAATCAAATATATATATCCCTCAAAAGTGTCACATCACAATGTCATAATGTATCATAAATATGGAAGCCCACAGGCTATATAATCATAATATAATGTCTCAGTACATTTCAAGAAATGTCCCTACCCGAAACTGCCACTGCTATCATGACTAGAGTGTGTAGATGACTAATGCCGAGATCCTGATGACCTGTGACCTGAGTGGGGCCTATCGTATGGACCTGATCTGCGTGGCTACTCCACGCCCTCTATGCTAACTGTCCTGGTGTGGGTCCTAGTTTGTGACCTGTTGCTATGTGCCTATGAGAAGCTGGGAGCCCATCTCTTTGGAGGAGCCTCTGTCTCATATAAATCTTGATAATAAGCTTCTCTCTCCCTAGCTCTAACTAACTCTTTGGCAAATGCAACTGCTGGCCCAGTACATAAAGATTTGATCTCTGTGAATCTCTACTCAGTCTCCTGCCTCTAAGCTATGGCCTAATCTCTATCCATGACGGCTTTGTCCCTCTCCATCTGTAACAAATCTCTCTCAAACTCAGGACCCTCATTTTCTCCTCCAAGGATGCAATCTGGGCATGAAGTGTAGCAGTATCAGGATCAATTACCCTTGTGTCAACCTATCTAACCCTCGACACACCATCCTCATCCTCCAACTCCTCCAAAATCCTGTCTTGAATTTCTCGCTCATCATCATCATCCTGATAGGCACCAAGTAAGCCAAGAGCATCAATCTCTGCCTCCTCCTTTGTAGGAACATCTGGAATGGCCTCCTCTCCGGAATGCTCCTCCTCCCTGTCAATCTCAACATCTATCTCCTCACCACCTCTACCAATATCTGGCATGTGCACATCCTCCTCAACCCATCCCTCCTCACAAATGGGTGATAATGGTGGCCCTCATCCCCTTCGTCCATGCCTCCCTCTCCTACCACCTCGCTTACCACCTCCATCATCATCTTCATCATCACCACAACCCCCTCCACCTCTCCAACCTCTACCTTTTCCACACCTTCTACATGGTCCTATCCCTCGCTACTCTATCGACGTAGACTAATCTGGATTTGTAAGGGGTATCAGCCTATGCACGACCCACCATTGATCATAAGCTTCTATGGTACTTGGGTTTTCCAGACCATCTCTCCATCCCAAAGGAACTACCTGTAATGCATCAATATTTTCCTCAGTAGTAGCCACTAGAATCTTTGGACCCCACAAAGGGATCACTCGTGATGATCTCAGGAACTCAGCTTTTCCTCTTGGCACATCTTGTACCTCTTTGAATTACCACAATACATGATCTGGAAAATGTTGCTCAATAATATGAACATGTGACACAGTCTACCCAATTAGGTACTAAGTCTGGTGGCAAAAAGGACAATGTTCATCCTCATCTGACCACTTTGCACATCCCAAGTATGGTCTCCATGTAAATTGTACCATCATGTCAATGGCATGAATGATAACCCAGTATCTCCCATGTGGTGCTTAGTGTTAGCCCCCGCATAATGAAAGGCATAAGGTGCTCCATGCTGAACATCAACTATAACCGGTGGCCGAAAGATGGCAATGTGTTCCCACACCCATACCATTAGGAGCATGGTACCACAACTCATGGACTAAGCCTCTCAATAGGTTCTATCATGCAAGTGAACATATAGCATGCCAAGGAGATAGGGACCCCAAGCGTATACCTCTCGTCGCTCTAACATACCCACTAGCATCTCTCCCCAACCCACAAGAAAATCATGACCTCGACAGTCAAGAAGCACTATACCACCTATCAATGTGCATAATAGATAGCCCAACTGCCTATACCTTTGCGCTAATAGACGCCATCTAATCTCATAATGATCAAACCCTAACTATCTGACATTAGCATGAGGGTAGTATCTGCACATCTAAGCAACACCCCTTTGGGTATCGTACCTCACCCTCGTGCCTCTGATGGGAAGTCTCAAGATCATATAGATGTCCTCTAAGGTCATTGTTGCCTCTCTAGTAGGTAGGTGAAACGATGATGTCTCTGAGTGCCACCACTTGCACAACTCTTTCAATAAACCACAGTTCGCTCGATTCTGGGGTATGTCTGTCACATGTAGAAGAACTAGGTGCCATAATAATCTTCTCTCCACACTCTGTAAACTATCTTGGAAGTGAAAATTCGTAGGTCTCAACTCTCGCGTATATACAGTGTCCAAAACAACCTACAAGGGAATTATGCATGTCTCATGTCAGCATCAAACATCTATCCTAGTGCAAAATGACTAAATCAATTGCTATTCACATGCATTGTTATTTTGAAAATGCGTCATTCTTGTTCAAATTCATTGCATAAAACCAAATGCATAGTTAATTTTACATATGCGTCATTATTTATCAAATGCATCACTATAAAATGCAAATGCATGCAAAATAACAAATGCGTCTGTGTAACTCAAAGATCACATACAACTGCATTGAAATAAATGAAAATGTGTTGAAAAATAAACACATACGTCTAGTTTAAATGCAAATGCGTTGTTATTTATCACATGCATTGAACTAAACTACAAATGCGTTGAACTGCAAAAAACCTACGCTAACTCTCTACGTGATATTACAAATGAGTTGATCCGCATGCAAATGCATCGATTGTGCACTCACATGCGACTTTTTAATAAAATGACACATAACAAAAATAGCAAATAAACATATAAAAATTCGCACAAATTGAAAATTCAAAAGTCAAGATTTAGGTACATACCAAGGGTCCGCATCGAGGGTCCGCATCGACCAGGTCGCCTAAAGGTCTGGATCATGTATTCTTGATGGTGGATGTGTGGAACAGGTGACATCTTCGTTGAGTGTTCAGAGCCAAATCTCAAATCTCAAAGCTATGTGGGTAAAAATGAATAGGCTTTATACCCATTTTCTATGTATACCTAGGGTTTTTGTGGCATTCCTTTCTATTGGTGACGTCAATTTTCAATTTCAATCAACCTGTACCTATCCTTATCACTTCCAACTTCAATTCTGTCAACTCCACTGCATTTCTGGCTATCCAATGGACTAATCAAGATTATTTCCAATTTTTTTAAATTTTTTTTTGAAAATTTGTTAAATTTCCTGAGAGGGCATACCTTCACCTATTTACACTGGGGCATGACTGGGACATATTTTTATCAATTTTCTTTGACGCAATGCCGAAATGACATTGTATCAAAGAGGGGCAAATGTAGACACCAAAATCTAGTTTAAGCCTGTGACTTCAATATTCTTCATAATTCATATTCTTCATGGTCATGATTAAATAATCCTAATTATTTAATTAATTCACCTTAACATTAATTCTTCTATTAATTAAATAATCTTAATTATTTAATTAATTCACATTTTCTTTATTCTATCTGATTAATTAAATAAACACTTTTTATTTAATTATGTTACTAATTAACCTTATTATTCTTCTTGTCAAATTAAATAAATTCTTATTTAATTTACTCTTTATCATACTTCAACTATAATTAAATAAATCCTTAATTTATTTAATTATTCATTTAAAATCCCTTCATCACTTAATTAAATAAATCTTATTTATTTAATTATTCTTCAAATATCAAATCTTGAAATAAATGAATTATTTAATTCATAAATTCTATTTTAACACATTCATCTTTATTTGGATAATTGTGTGAGTTATCTAGGTATTCACTTTGACTCGACTCGACATCTATTTAAATCACTCAATTAACTTTGGATTTAATGTCTGAGTGGCTTGCATGAGTAATCTCTTCGTCATATCATTCAGTCATCTAGTTCTAACTCAATTGTGTGTGCATGCATATTAATTGAATATTTCTATTTAATTATTTAAATCTTGTGTGTGCATTCGAACAGAGAGTTGCTTTAATCCTATCTTTATTTTTGTTATGCAAAGACTATTCTTCTATTTTTGAATACCAAACTCGAAGATTAAATCATTTATTTAATCTTTATTTCTATTTCTAATTGGTATCACTCATGTCACTACTAATAGTTATCAAAATGCATGTTTAATCATTTGATCTCAACCGTTCATTGATCTTTCGATCTTCGCCTATCATTCGAATAATCAATTTTCTATAAATTGATCTGTTATTCATCATTCAGATCTCTCTCAAAATCTTATGACTTTTTGGAGCAACTATCTTAAATCTTTAATGTTTTGCTAAATCACTATCATAGGCTATACTTCCACGAACTTTGAAAATCTGAGGGCAATTATACTACAACGACAAAATAGAGAAGGGAAATCAAGATGATACATGGAAATACGTACATATTTGGTGAGATTGTTCAGTTTATTTATGTTTTGGCTTTCCTTTGTTCTTTGTTGCTTAGCATAGATTGCATTAGAGCTTAGATTGCATTGAGTGTGTGCTTTTAAACCTTTGTCTTCTACATTTTCTAGACGTTACACATGGTAAATAGAATTATTCATAATTAGTTTATTAAACTAAATGAATTTATTTCACAAATATTAAAAAAATAGACATGGTTAAAATATTCAAAAATATTACTATTAATTGAACATAATAATATGCTATTAAAAAAGAATAAATACTTTTCAAATTTTAACTTATTGCTAATATTTAAAAATACTTCTAAATTTTTAATATATTTCTTTTAAATGTCTTCCACATAAAATAATTTAAAATTCTTTTATATTTCTAATATCTCCATTCTCTAAAATGCTTTTAAATTTTCTACTTACCACTAATATTTTAATTTTCTATGTCTTACATATCTATTCAAAACGCTTACTATGTTAACAAATAAATATGTTTACTAAATAGTTATCTAAACATGGCAACATATAATTATTTATAATTAATTTATTTAACTAAATTAATTTAATTTACAAATATTAAAAAACACATGGTTCAAATTTTTAAAAATATTACCATTTGTAGATATCCAAATTTGGACACTTAATTTATCCAAATTTATCATTTTTCATTTAAACATCCTCTTATCCGGGTTAATTAAGTAATATTACTATTATTTAATTAATATCTTTAATTCTGCCAAATCCCTAAGGTATTTAATTAATAATTAAATACCTTACTCTCCTTAATCCTCTTTTCATCAAATGAATTAAATAAATATTACATTTATTTAATTCCCCACATGTCATTTTCATCTAATCCTAATCCATCTCCTAATCTCTTCATTAAGGATGTGCATGCCCAATCCTTGATTAGGATGTGTCACATCCTCCAACTTTTGCAAGATGGCTTCTAATTAACCCCTAATTATGCTCTAATTACTAATTAGTTAAACCTAATTAGTACCTTGGTCAACTCTCCCCATCCCCCAAGGAATTTTTAATTCATTTTTATTCATCCTATGTCTCTCTCCTCCCCATGTGAATTTTTAATTCACATTTTGTATTTCCAAGGCTTCTAGAATATTTGACATGTCACCTCATACACATGTGACCAATTCCCACCTCTTTGGAGACCCTCTCTTATCCTTTAGACTCTCCTAAGAATGTGAATTTTTAATTCACATTTATTTCTCCAACCACCTCTCCTTCTCCAATGGAGATTTTTGAGGAATTCAAAAATTCTTCAAGTGTCCTTTTCACTCTCACTTGGGGACAACATATTCCTTTTTGAGGAGATCTTCTCACTCCCCAAGGTACTTGGAAGGTACTTGTCCTTCCTCCACCTCATGTACCTTTTGGCCACCTCATTTGCACCTCACCTTCTCTTAGCCACTTCACCATCCACATGTCAAGATGTGAGGGCTTGTGAGTTCTCAACCCACCATAGCCCTTCATCTTGACCTTGTTGGATCAATTCCAACCATTGAATTCTCTAAAGAATTCAAGTTTCTCTATAAATACCCCCTCCTCAAAGGCATTTACAACACTTAGCCATTTTATAACTACATGTTGCCATTTTGTGCACTCATCTAGCCTTCAATTACATTCACTTGCATTTACATCCAAACATATAGTCAAATCCTTCATTTTTATCCATATCAAGAGCCATCAAGGAGCATACATATCAATCTAAATCAAGGGCCAACCAAGGAGTTTTAGCTGCAAGGAGGAAGGTATAACCATTTATCTTCATTTAACATTTTCCTCTTTGTATTTTCAAATTCCTTAGGCTAATCTTGAGGTGTTTCATTATGTTTTCCATTGCATTTTAATTGCTTAGAATAGGTTAAACATTTTGATATCACACCATTAATTGAACATAATAATATACTAGTTAAAAAGATAATATACTTCTCAAATTTTAACTTATTCCTATTATTTATATTTTATATGTCTTGTATATAAAACAAAGTAAAATACTTTTATATTTTCAATATCTTCATTTCCTCCAATGCTTCTAAATTTTCAGTGTATTACTAATATATTTATTTTAAATATCTTGAATATAAAATAATTTAATATTTTTAATATGTACATTTTCAAAAATGCTTTTAAACTTTAAACTTATCACTAATATTTTGATCTTTTGTCTTACATTTCCACACAAAACAATTATTATGTTAACAAATAAATATGTTTACTAAACAGTTTTATACAAAAATTTATTTATATTCTTTAACAAGCACACAAAATATATGAATTTTAATATACTACAGTTCTAACAAGTTCTACTAATCAATACGAAACTCTACCCTCTACATTTTGCTTCTCAAATCATATTCTTTTCAAATCCATTGCTTCTCATTTTATTCATTCAATACAAAACTCTAACAATTCCAATTACAAATATTCAAACATATTAACCCTTCCCCAGTGAACCTAGAAGCTCTTTCATAGATGGGAGGAACACGACACATTGTGTCACTTGTTAAACTTGTGATCTAAACTGACAAGAGAAATCAACTTTTTTATATTTTTCTACCATCCAATCTTGAGTCTCACAAACTTAAGTTAGTCTTTTGACTCTTTTGTCTTAATCCAAGGAGGGAAACTAAGTACTAAAGGAAAAGCCATATGAATTTGTACAAAAGCACTCAATGAAAGTACACTTTCCTTATCCTAAATGTATGCATTGCTTCTAGGAAACTTAAAATTCCTTAAGAGGAAAACTGAATAGGAAAAATTTTATAGTGGAAAATTTGTTAGACTCATTGTTATATTTTTAAGAGTTGAATATATAGATCAGTTGTCATTCTAAGTTTAAGTGAAGATGTGGATTTAGAATTCCATTGATACATATAAGTTTTAGTGTAATGGTAAAGCTACAAGTGGTATTAAAACTTTGACTTAGGTTCAATTCCTTTGAATTAGGATGGGGGGAGGCACCTCTAGAAGTTGACTTTATGAATTAACCATCACCTTTAGTATAGGTGAAGATTCTAATTTGGAAGTTCAATAATACTTGTAGGTTTTTCCATAATGGAAAATAAAAAAAATCATGATCAAGGAATGGGTGTAAATTCAATAAAAAATCATCATGCTAAAATCCATTCATTCACCCAATTATAAGAGTTAATAGTGACTTCACTCCATCATAGAGATCCAAAAATTAGACTTGAATCTTGATTACAACTCACCACATTTTATCCTCATGATTTGACCAAGTGGGTGGAACATATACCACTTGATATCAAAGTCTTGATCTAATGTCAATCCCCCTTAATAACATTGGAGGAGGGGTGTTAGAATAACCACCACATCTTTAGGAATTGATCTTATGGAGTAATTGCCACCTTGGAAAGATGAAAATGCTAGATTTGAAAATTTACTCAACAAATTTATAGGTAGAGCTAAAATTATTTTGTAGATCTTATTTTAAGTGTGCACATTATTTCCCTTTATCACAATTTTCTTAATCGAGAACTTGAAAATATTCAATCCATAACCTCTCTACAATGTCAAACTTTTGAAAAGTATTCAATTGGTTTTACTTGATTATTATTAGTAGAAAAATATTAAAATTTACTCTACCAAATCATGTTTTTCTACATGTTTTGTCTATATTATGGGGAAAAAATGATGAATGGCATCACCTCTAAGAATGTTAATCACAAAATCTTAGTGTGATAAATGCATAATTAACTCTTGAATAATATTTTTTAATTGGAACAATCAGATATCATTATAATTTTATGAGGGAGCATGCATTTAAAGTAGAACATTCATTCTCATGAGAGATGGGTTCATATGAACCACTACTCATGAAATAGGAGTCAATAAGTTTAACTAAAAAACTATGTAATTAAATTTTGATATAAATTTAAAAAGAAGGGAAAAAAAACAAAAAGTACATAAATGATTTTAACAATTATAAATAAATGTATTAATATAAAAATGAAAAAAAAAAACTTGAATTTAAACATAATATTATATAATTTTTTACAATACTTAGAATTGAATATTGATGTCAAAATACAATCGACACATTAAGAAAAAAGACATGTTGAAGTTTGTAAATGATAAAAGTAGGAATAAATGTGTATTAATGAGGAGGGAGGAAGAAGAGAAAGCAGAAGCATTAATTCGATGGTACACGACAAATAGAATAATGTAATTTATTGCATTCAAGAATAGAGGACTAGATAAAATAATACCAGTGACCACATAAGATCTTCACTAAAGATTATTACTCTAGTAATAATCAACTTGCAAGCTCGTATATTTATTTAGTTAAAATTGCAAACTGCTTGGACCAATTTTTTTTTGGGAAAGATAATCAAATCTTTATTGAAACTTCATTATTTTATAAGTGAACTGTTATAATGAGGGAGAACGGTTTTATGTGGTGGATGTGAAATTGAATTTGGAGCACATGGTCTATTGGCCCAACAATGTGGAGCTGAATCCTAGCCCAGATGTAGCCAGATCAAACTGCACAATATTATTTTATATCTAATAACCTCCAATAATTATTGTGGTAGTCAGATTCTCCCCTCCATCCACAAATCTAAGACACAACACTCCCTCACTCACCTAGACCATCGAATTCACTCCCATGATTCTCCAGATTGTATTATTGTTCTACAACACCAATCTAATGGTGGGCACACCCAATCCAACTCTCGTGGAAGACACGGTCTTGGCATCAAAGCACACATAAAAATGATTCACTAATGAAAATCAAGGTGGAAAACTTTAAACCAACAAAATCTTAACAAAATTTGCAAATCCAAAAGCCCTAACACTACACACAAAATGGTTTTTCTTCACAAGTTGCAATCATGCCTTGTAGGACAACAAACTAGGTTTTTCCACCATAATTTTCAAACCACACATCATGCCCAAAAAAAATTACAGATTTGATTACCCATTATCCTCTTTTAAAAATTAATTCAATTGCAGGTGAGGTTACTTTGGAACACAAGGGCCAAAAACTTGCTTCTACGCCTTGAAATAGGCCTAATTAGGCTTGAAACAACTGTCTCTATATGGTTTTCAAATTTTAGGCTTCAAACCCCCAAACCGAAAAATCAATCATGTAAAATAAAGTCTAAAAAACATCTCCAAGCATTACAACACCTTCCAAAAATGTTTCTCTACAAACCCTAACCCCTATGCACCATATTTGCCCAAAACATGAAGTTTTCAGCCTAGGCCTTCAATAGATTTCCATAAAAACTTCATCAAGTGTCCTCCCCTACTCCTGAAAACTTTAAAAACACAAAAAATATCCTATCTACTTCCATTCCACTAGTTTTCAGGCCATTTCACCAGTGGAATGACTCAAAACTTCAATTTCTTCACTCTAAACCCCAAAACCCAGGGTTTCAAAGTGGTTTTCAGAAAAAAAAAAACACTATAACTCACTCAAATACTGATGAAATAAAATGAGAAAAGATGAAAATGAAATTTAGTTCACTCCTTTATAAATTCCAATTCACAAATGAGCACTTCCAGGCCATATCAAAATGTACAAGTTGTTGTAGCAGCAAAATTCAATGTAAAAAAATGTAGAAAATAGTGAATCTCTATTATTCAATCCTGCAAATGTACATCCAACCCCTATTTCGACCATTAAAAGGAAAATTTAACCTTTCAACCCATTTCCAACTAACTACAACTAACTTTTAACATCCTAACTATTCAACTTCCCTTTTACATAAAAAATGTAAAAGTTTTTTACAACTTTTTTGCAACTTTACCAAATTTTCCAAATTGACTCAAAATGACTCCCAAACCACTACAAACAACCTAAAACAACTTGAAAACATAGAAAATGGTCTTTAAGACCTTATTACAAACACAAAAAGACTCAACATCTAACTCTTTGCATCATTTTCACCTTAAGAGCTATGGTGCCTTGCACCATACTCCACGGGTAAAAGGAACTCAAGTCCCCTTGAGGATAGTGCTACTACATTAGATATAGGTTTGATTACATCATCCTCTGATCTCCAAGTGATACTTTCAGCTGGTAATCCCTTCCATTGAGTCAAATATTGGAAAAATTCATTGTTCCTAGTCTTCTTGAAATCTTTGGCACCTAATTCATGCTTCAACTGCAAAATTTTTTTTGATAGATGATCCATGATCTATCCTTCACCTAAGAATGTTGTTGAATCTACCTCTTTACCTGCTACCATGTTTCTCCCTCTCTTGCAATGATTTTCCTTCTTCTTCACTCCCATTGTGTGCTTGAACTTGCTCTTTTTCCCTTGCAACTTATCTTTGTTCTCTTTACTCTTCCTTTTCATCTCTTCCATCTAGTATTTTTCCCCTATGACTGCTACTTTATTAGGTTCACTAACCTCTAATTTGACAAAAATAGAATGACCACTATGCAATGAATAAAACACCCCTTTCCATCATCATATCAACATACCCCTTAAGCCAATCCTAAATCCCAAGAATCAATTCATCTTTGACCTTTAACAATTCAAATTTTGACACCAAATCAATATCATTTCCCTCCATATTCAAATCATTCTTTGATGTTGCTATCTTAGTATATTCATGTTTATAAATGGCTGCAAGGTTCCTATCCTCCTTTTCCTCTACCTTTATAAAATCTTTCCTACCAACCATCATTATATTAGCTTGCTTAGTTTCCCCTTTATCCTCCACTTTCAAGGGTGTCAAAGTAAAAGAGATTCCATCTTTTTCTATCTCATATGTGTTTCTTCTCCCATAATACAAAGCATGTATATCAAATTTCCAATTCCTCCCTAGCAGTAAATGACACACATCCATAGGCAACACATCACATATAATCATATCTCTGTACCCTCCTCTATTGAACTCAACCCAAGCTTGCTCATTAACCAAAACATACTGACCCTCATTCAACCAAGAAAATTTATAAGGAGTATCATGGGTATTCTAGGAAAATAAAGTTTCTCAACCATCTCATTAGAAACCATGTTATCTGTACTCCCTGAATCAATTACAACTTTACATACCTTACCCATGCACTTACAAGTGGTTTTGAAGAGTGTCATTTTTTATGGCTCCTACTCCTTTGATGCTTTGATGAGTGTTCTTCTTACCATTAATGATTCTCCAACTTCAGGAACAACATGTTGTGATGGAGATTTTACACTCTCAGTATCCTCTTCTTGTACCAATTGTGTTCTGTCACCTCCATGTGAACTAGAAGCTTGACCTTCATTACACTGCCATGCTTGATGTCCAAATTTGTTGCATTAGTAGCACCTTCCTGTGAATCCTTGTGAGCCTCTTCCTTGACCTCCAAATCTACCCCTAAAACTTGATCTACCACCTCTAAATCCACCTCTTTGATCAACAAATTACATTCTTTTTCCTTGCTTGTATCTTCTTGACTTTCATAGGACTGCCTTGGAGTAGAAAATGAACCTCTTCCTCTAGAAGTGATTCATTTTCCCCTAGTTCATTTGTCTTGCCTTCTCTTTAGTTTTTCCTTAGTCCTTATTTCCATTTGATAACATTCCTCAACCATTCTTGGATTGTCCAAAGTTAACTCATCTTGGATTTTGAATCTTAATCCACTCAAATATCTAGCAAGCTTTTCCACTTCATCCTCCATGTGACCTGCCCTTATACTCAACTTATAAAATTCTTTAGTATAGGCTTTGACATCCATTTATTTTTGTTTCAAACCTTAAATTTTCTTAAACATTTGAATTGCATAATCAAATGGTAGGAACTTACCTTTCAGTTTGTTCATAATACCACCATAATAGTGCATGACCCTTCAACTTTGTTTTTGCAATCTTCACTCTTTGTTCCTCAGATACATGCTCACACTCAAAATAATTATCAAGTGCTACAATCCAATCCAAAAGTTCTTCATCATTCAAATTACCTCCATACTTAGGAATATCAATCTTCACCATGTGTTTATCTTCCTTGACTGCTCTTAGCAACTTCGCCATCCTCTAATCATCAGGATCCAATTCCTCTTCCTCTTCATCTTTAGTCTCCTCTTCTTCTTCGGAGTCACTCTCATCACCCTTGAACATACATCTCTTCTGAATTTTTTCCAAAGAATCAAGCCTCTCTTTCAACTCTCTCAACTCTCTAGCATGATTTTCCTTCAACTCATTTACTTCTCTAGTAATGGTTTTTCCCTTTTGGAGGCATTTTGTTCACTTTTTGCTTCACACTTTCCTTTTTGTTTCACACTTTCTCTCCCTTCTTTAGATCAGACCTATGCTCTAATACCAATTTGTTGTAGAGAAGGGAGGGAAAATTCAAACCAACACAATCTCAACAAAATTTTCAAATCCAAAAGCCCTAACACTTCACACAAAATGTTTTTTCTTCACAAGTTGCAATTATGCCTTGTAGGACAACAAATTAGGTTTCCCCACCATAATTTTCAAACCACACGTCACACCTAGAAAAAAATTACAGATTTGATTGCCCATTATCTCTTTTAAAACATACTTCAATTTTAGGTGGGGTTACTATGGAACACAAGGGTCAAAAATTTGTTGATACGCCTTGAAATAGGCCTAATTAGGCTTGAAACAACTAGGTCTTTATATGGTTTTCAACTTTCATGCTTCAACCCCCCAAACCAACAACTCAAACATGTAAAATAAAGTTTGAGAAAACATTTCCAAGAATTACAACACCTTCCAAATATGTTTCTCTACAATCCCTAACCCCTATGCATCATATTTGCCCAAAATATCAAGTTTTCAGCCTAGGCCTTCAATAGATTTCCATCAAAACTTCATAAAGCATCCTCCCTTGCTCCTGAAAACTTAAAAAACACAAAAAACATCCTATCTACTTCCATTCCACCAATTTTCAGACCATTTCACAAGTGGAATGGCTCAAAACTTTATTTTCTTCACTCCAAACCTCAAAACCTAGGGTTTCAAAGTGGTTTTTAGAAAAAAACATTATAACTCACTCAAATTTTGATGAAATCAAATGATACAAGATGAAGATGAAATTAATTTCACTCCATCAATTCCAATTCACAAATGAGCACTTCCAAGCTGTACCAAAACGTACAAGTTGTTGTAGCAGCAAAAATCAATTTAAAAAAATGCAGAAAATAGTGAATCTCTATTATTCAATCCTCCAAAAGTACATCCAACCCATGTTTCAACCATTACAAAGAATATTTAACCTTTTCCACCCATATACAACTGACTACAACTAACTTTTAACATCCTAACTATTCAACTTCCCTATTACATAAAAAATGCAAAAGTTGCTATGCAACTTTTTACAACTTTTTTGCAACTTTACCAAATTTTCTGAATTTACTCCAAATGACTCCCAAACCACTAAAAACAACCTAAAACAACTTAAAAACATAGGAAATTCTCTTTAAGACCTTATTAGAAACACAAAAAAGACTCAACATCTAACTCTTTGCATCATTTTCAACTCAAGAGCTACATAGTAGCCACACGAGAAATATTATTAGCCTTTGCTTCTTTCACAAAAGCATCATAGATGACAGTGTAGATGGATGTCACAATAGTAGTATAGGGAACCACAATTCTCAGCTTGGTGTCTCCCTTACCATTATTGTTGATCTTCAATTTTCCAGAGTCGATGGCGACATTCTTTTCACCCACTTGGATGGCATTTACAATGATAAAGTATTGGTTTGGGAGCTTTGAGTTCTTGGCAAGGGGATTGTAAGTGAGTCCCTAAGAGATGTCTTTCCAAGGAAGGAGGACATCAGGGTCATTTATGAAGAAAATGACACTAGGTGCACTATTGGGCAGGAGACAAATTGAAAATTAGCAATTGAAATTGAAAGTGGTGGAAAGCTGAGTGGACAGAGCAATGCTGCCCCTGCTCAATCCTACCATACTGGTGAATCCCTAGGCAAGTCCTTCCAAAAGAAATTCTAGAGTGCAGGAGAAGATGAAGAGGGACACTGTGACTTTGGGCCCTAGATGATTGTTGTCAGTGGAAGAGAGAGCCACCACTTCTTTCCCCAAATCACTGCATGTTTGGGTTTGTGTGATGGTGTTCTCAAAGAAGATTCCATAAGTGTCATTGTTGCAGCTAGACTCCATAGGCACATAGAATTCACTGCAAGTGATTGGCCCTACCTTTGAGCAAACCTACGAGTTGAAATGGGCAGAGTAGAAAGTGGAAGAGTTGTATGATTCATCCCAACATTGTACCCACAGGTAATCTCTCGTGATTTCTAGCACAAGACGTTCTATCTATAGTGAGGTTTTCTACTCAATTTGGGTAACATATTGCAGAGTTGAAGAGTCGTGAGTGACCTACGCAACAAGAGCTCTTAGCTGACTCGTGGTTGTGTTAGACAAAGAATATGACACAACACAGATAAAAGCGAAGAGAAAAAGAAATGATGGGGAGCGTGGGAACATGATGGCATTTGGTTATTTTAGTGGATGAAAGGAAGTGGTAATGATGATATGGTGGTAAGAGCATATAGTATAAATAGGATAACGTAAAGGAATGTAAAATGCTTACATGTTATCATGATGGTAGTAGTGTAGTCAAATTTTACTTTGACCAAAAACTTCATCATTATCGTTATCTGATAAGTTCAAATGCCTTTAGAAGAGAATTTCCTAAAAGAGTCAACAGTGGGAATGCACTTCGCTCCAAGTTCTGTTGAATAAATCTACACCTTACATTGTTTTCTCAAGAAAAATAGCTTTATTTACGCTTCCATGTTAACCAGTTGACAACATACCCTAGCTTTATTTTGTACAATCATATAATAGTGCAAAAGACCATCTCTAATCATTCAACTCGGCCTAGCAAAATCTATGGATCTGTATTCATTTCAGTGAGTTTCTCTCCATGATATGGATACTGTTATATTATTGAAATCTTAGGGGGGAGGATCCAGTAGTTGAGGGTAGGGCCACATAAGTGGTTTACAATTTTATGGAGGAAGCAAAAATGTATTTGGAAAGTTGAACAAATTTAAGGGGTTTGCTTGAACTAACTGGTTCGAGCAAACCCATAAATGTATTTGATTGAACCATATGGTTCAAGCAAGTTACCACATAGTTTGCTCGAACCTATGACGTATATTGTTTTTAATATTAAAAAAGGGGGTTCAAACGAAAGGGGGTTCACTCAAACCCCTGAATTAGCCTTTTTTAAATAAAATGATCACTAATGTCAAAACTAACAATCATTTTCATCTGCATGTGTTGCAACGACCTTTTGGGGGAACCTAGACTGCGAACTCACAACCCTAAAGTGCATCACCCTCTAACAAGATCCTCCATAGGTTGTTTTTATGCTTCCCCATTTCACATACATGGATGTGCACAATAAATTGAATTGCATTTGCTTGAAAGTTTCTAAACCCTAAATAAAACAAATCCATTTTGTGTGTATCCTTTAATCATGGCATTCCATGAGACCAAATTTCTTGCTCGGCTATCAACTTCAAATGGCTCATTTTCCTTGTCAATGCTTCCACATTTCACACACATCCATACCTTGTTCCAAAGCTCCCATTTTGGCACAGGCAGGGAAAAGGTTGTGGAATTTGGCTTTATACTTGCCAATTGCATTTGCCTGAAATTTTCTAAAGCCTTTTCAACAAACCCATTTGTTCATAATTTGGCTTTATAGTTTCCAATTGCATTTGTTTTATCCTTTATGCTTTGATAGATTCCCATACCTTGTTCCAAAGCTCCCATTTGACATAGGCTTTGAGGATGCAAACAAAGGTTGTAGAATCTAGCTTTACACTTGCCAACTGCATTTTCTTTAAATTTTCTAAAGTATTTTCAAAAAATCCATTTTGTGAATATCCTGCACTCAAGGAATTCCATGAGAACACATTTCCTGGAGGTATTATATCAAATAGTTTGTGTGCCTTGTCTATGCTTCCACATTTTGACCAAATCATTTCTGGTTGTTGTTTATCTATCATTAATCGCCTTCCCATTACGCTTTGATGGATGTCCATACCCTGTTCCAAAACTCCCATTTTGGCACAAGAAAGGAGGATGTTGGCAAAGGTTGTGAAATTTGGATTTACACCCGCCAATTGCATTTTCTTGAAAGTCTCTAAACCCTTGTCAACAAATCCATTTTGTGCATATCCTTCAAACAATTCACTTTCCTTGTCAATTCTTCCACATTTCACATACATGTCTACTAGGGAAAATGTACAAAATTCCTCTATCCTTTATAATATGATGGATGTCCATACCATATTCAAAAAAAATAAAGTAATGTATCTAAACACTTCAAAAATCAGAATGAAACTTTGAGTAAAATCTATTTGTATTTCAGACAACACTTCTTTTAAGAGTAATACAAACAATTTTCATGTTGTACATATGTCACTTTTATTTTGATTCTTGTCTCTATTAAATAAATATATGAACATATGTTTACTATTAGAATCATCTCCTTTATGTTGTATTTCTTTCAGAGAGATAATTAAGGGTTATTTTCCTCTTCGTTCTCATGTTTAAAATTGAATTATCAGCTTGTGTTTAAGGAATGTCATAAATATTTCATAGATGATAATGTGGAATTTGACTGTCTTAGAGGGTTATTAAGTAGGATCATATAAGAAGGCCATAATCATTAGTGTTATCACTAAGTTTCATTTTGTGTTTCTTACTAATTAGAATATTAGCTTATTATATGATTCAACCAAACTAATTTAACTTGGGGCATTAATAATAATTTAGGCCAAAAGTTTCAACCAAACCTTTGGAAGTCATGATAGTTTGAGAACAAGAATTAGAATGTGTACATCAATATTAACATCTTAACATTAATATTAAACAAAGCTTCTTGATCCAACAAATGATATTTCCTGTTAGTGCAAGTAATTAAGCATCTTTCCCACAATGATCACAATAACTAGTAGGATTTACTTTATAGCACTTTCTTTCTTTATCTCAAGTGGATATAGCTCCAATTGTTTTTGAGGACCTAATAGAGAAATTTGAGCAAGTACACATTATTCAATCTCATGAAGATGGAAAAAGAAACAAAAATAGTAAAACTAAAACTAAACAACAAACATTTTAACATAATATTTGACCTCAAAGTCATTTATACCTAAAAGAGTTTGGGAAGAATTTAGGAAGCCAATAGTATATAATACCCCTTTAACATTGATTTTTTGGATTGTACTGCCATTTGTATGGTTGGAACTTGGAGAAAGATAGAAGTTAATTTAATGGGAATCAAGAAAAAAGTAGACTTTGAAGTAATAGAGATGAAGGAACTCTTTAATACCTTAAAATTTTTACTAAATTTAGAATGGTTTGTAAACTATAATGGGACAATTGACTCCTACAAAGAATAAATCTCATTCTTTGACAAAAAAAAGTTAATACATATACCCCTATACATTGATATGAGTAAGGCATACATAAAGAAGATAACATAAGAAAAAATTGGAGAAGAAGAATTGAAAGAACTACATTATTTAAGAATAATAGTCTAAGACACCATGCATCATAGGCTAACTCAAGAGGATAAATCATACTTGATATCAATAGTTACAACATTGATAATGAATATGCTATGGAAGAATGGGTTTGGGATGAGCTAGAAGTAAGATCTAGAAACATATTAGATGTGAGGAGGATCCAAAACTTAAGAAAAAAAAATTCACTCAAGATATTTCAAATGATGAAAACCCACCACATAATACAAATGGAAGTTCTATAAAAAGAGACAACATACTAAAAGCCAACACAATTTAACCACATTTCACATGGAATTTCTCATGTTAAGCTTCCTTGGTATTCTAGGGTGGGAATTTTTTTAACATGTATAAAATACATGGAAAAATTATTTAAGAAATAAAATTTGAGATTATAATCTCTTCAAGATACTTTGTAGCATGAGAAGATGGTGGTACACCCACAAACACAATATCCCAATTGGGAATAAATTTTTGGTCCTTATAAGAACCAAGTACTTATCAAAAGGAGACTATAAACCCAATCTAAAATATTGTGGCAAGATGAAACTTAAAATAAACCTTCAAATTTGCATTAGGGAATGGACAAATAGAAGAGAATATGATGAAATGCTCTATACCCAACATTTCTATTGGACATTATCACTTATTGCAAAAAAAAGGTATATTAACTAAGAAAAGAGAGGAGGAAACAACAATGGGACGATGGGACAAAATAATTTTGTAAAAAATTTACATTCCATGATATTGACAAGCTAATCCACAATGTACTAAAATTAAGCACATTATCCTATCTCTAGTAGAAATAGTCCTTCACAAAGAACATTAGACTATATTGCCAAAGGAGACAAGCATCTGGAACTTGATAAAGTGGATGGATAAGGTTGAAACACCACAATAGAAGTTAAGTGGTGCCTCTAAGAATAAATTATGGAATCCAAAGGAGGAAAAAATCCTCAAAACTTAAAAAAAATATAAGTTGAAGAAGGGGAAAATCAAATAACCACTAATAATGCACTAAAAAATAAATATTTCAACATAACCATTGAGGACTAGAGAAAAAATATAATTTTAGAAGGAACCCTAAGATGGAAAAAAATGGAGATTAATGGGATGAAAGATAAGTGATGCAAGTAGAAAATTTAAAAAAATATGAAGACCTTTTTCCTAGAATATTTACTAACCTAAAAGCTATAAAAGGAGAGGTAGAAACCATCCAGATATAACTAAAAGAAGGATCCAAACCATAAAGGAAAATAAAATATTAACTTAAAACCTCAATGTCAAAACAAGAGTTGAGATAAAATTAGACAAAATGTTAGTAGGAGAAATGATCAAAAAAATTGAAGATACCAAAGGTAAATGAGACCAAACAAAGAAAACACATTTTCTTCATCTATCATACCCATGATGTTGACCATTTTCTTTTTACTACATATAGACTTATGAAATATCATACTATCCCTATTCCTCCCACTACTTCCCCTTTTCCACTTGTTGTTACTATGAAGCCCACTACCATTATAGAGGCCTCTTCCATACCTATAACATTTCCTATTCTCACTATAAATAATACACTTTCACCTTCTTTTGATGAGAATTTATTTCAATCCACTATTGGCATTCCTTTTATAATTATATCATCCTTCAAACACTTTCCCTCTTTATAAAATTTTATGTTAAATTATTTCATAAATAATTTCTTAATCTACACCATTATTTAACATGATCTCATGCTTTCCTAC
The DNA here is from genome assembly GCA_007258455.2 of Sequoia sempervirens. Taxonomy (NCBI): domain Eukaryota; kingdom Viridiplantae; phylum Streptophyta; class Pinopsida; order Cupressales; family Cupressaceae; genus Sequoia; species Sequoia sempervirens. The sequence goes on from VDFB02000017.1 coordinate 534,216,552, forward strand.
AACCATATAAAATTATAGATTTTTAAAGAAATTCAATGCATAATTTGCTAATTTCAACTTAGGATAGGAAAATTTTATTCTTTGAAACATTAAGAAAATTCAATTGAAATTATACCTCTATGTGCTCAAATCATTGTTCCACCCTGTCTACATCTCCTACAAATGAAAATATCTCAACTATTGATTTAGAACCATCAAGGTGTGTTTGGTAAACTAGAATGACCATGGAAATTTTCCTCTACTATATATTGGGTTGTTCCCTTACTCTGCAATGAGCATAACTTATCTAAGAGACACTTTATTAAGCACTATGTTATCTCATTGGTTGAGATAATCTTGCACCTTTAGTATCAAGCTTGAGGAATCTTACATTTATATCCATGCTTATGGTTTTCTTTGGGAAAATATTATCTTTTTGACAAGGAACAAAATTCTAAAATTTCTCTATGTTGCATACCTATACATTAACTAACAAAAAACTCCACAATGAAATAAATTTTTTGATTACCACTTGATTCATTTAAACTAGGATAGTTATTCCATACACTAGTAGAAAATAAATGGATTAATTTAGAGAACACAATTAGCTAACTTTAATCAAAATTTCTTGGAATTACACAAGTAAAAAATGGAACAATCAAGAACACCTATTTCAATAGTAAAGCCTTAGTATCTAAGTGAATCCAACACTTATAATTTAAAGAAACATCACATAGTTCCATTGCATTGATTTTTAGGGCTTATAAATATAATATTTGTTGGATAGGATCCCTTGAATATTGGCCACCTCCTAGACTATTGCATGTAGTCACTCCTCCACCTCTTCAATAATTTCCAAAGATGCCAAACATTAAAATTCAAACCTATAATGGGAAAAAAAGCATCTACAGACATGGGACGGATTATTAAAACTAATCTTTAATCCTCCTTACGTTTCTCTCAAATGTAATTCTTCCTCAATGCCTTTGTCAATTTCTTGTCTTAAATAATTTTATAAATGTTCAAGAGACAAACATTAACATGGAAATGCTCTACAGCCTCAAGAAAATCCCATACTAGAACCTCTTTAATGTCATTGGTAATATATCAACCTTATAAGAATAAGACTATGTTATCCTAGTAATCTATTATTTCTCCCAATAAATCTATTTAGAAAATCTCTCCAACCAATCAAATGTGGAGTTCAATTTTTATCTAAATAAAAAAGGTACAGTGGGTAGATGGAAAATAACGAGTGTAGGTAGAGAAGCTACATATTTTGGCATGAATAAATCCTAGGAATCCAATTATATAACCTTTAATTATTATCCCATCATTTATGAGGCATTCATCCCACTTCAGGTTATTAATGGATTGAAGGGGAAAAAATAATTTAAGGAGTTACATGCCACATGATGGTATGATCTAGAAATTTTTTCATATAATTTCCAACTATTGAATCATTTGTGCTATAAATCCCTTGATTTGAAAAGAAACATGTCTTGTTTCCTTCATGGTAGCAACATAGTTAGAGAATAATTTTGGTGAATCAAGGATTTCCCATGCCTCATATAGTATGATGTTTATTGTCTAATTGATCAATTATCATTTCATGATGCTAAATATAGTTTCCATTGAATGTCCTTCAATAATGACTAAATTGATTTTGACATGACCACCAATGTTTTTGATAAGGAAAATCAGCTTTTGAAGGGGCCCTAAAACCCTTTACAAAGATAAAAAGCTTCAAAAAATATAGCCTAGGAAACCTACAGCTCAAAAAACTAGAAAGTTGACAACAAAAAATAACCAAAGAAACTCATCAGCAAACCAACAACAAAAACATCAACACCCAAGATGATCAAGAAAAAGAGTTAGCATAGCTACATCATTTTTTCCAAACATTAATTGAGGCCAAATTTTCCTCAATGACCCCCTCGTGCATCTCCATAACATCCTTGAGCTCATCAAATGATATGGTCATCCACTTCTTGGTCTTTCTCTTCGTCCTCAAATATGAGCTTTCCTCCACATCCTTTTCCATTCCTGGCACCGAATCCACATTTTTATCCACCAGGTTTGAGCCATTCAGATCTTCAATTTTCTAATATTACCCAGCTCGAGAGGTTTACTATTACATTTCAAGGATTTATCATTTAAAACTGAAAGCCCCTTAGCATTCAACTTCAAGGAGTTGTTTCTAATGTTCACCACAGTCTTCACATCATCCGCTAGCTTACCAATTATATCCCCTATATTAACAAGTATTTCCTCCAAAGTATTTTGAACCATCATTTCCAATGAGGAAATCCTCTCCTCATGAGTTACACCCAAACGATCAACATCCACAATCAATTTATCAAGCATTACATTCATGGTTTTAACCTTGTCTTTAATCACCCACCCCTTCTAATTATAATGAACCAATGACACATAGACATCCTAGAAATTCTTTACCTAGACATTTAGCTCCTTAACCTCTAAGAATAACCATTTCACCAAGGAAAGTAGGTTACACATTCTATGCACATCCATCCTACAAAAAATCCCCATATTTACTTCATCCTAGTTGATAAGAGACTCGACATTCAACTCAGCATTCTGACCAGGGACATCCCCACTCTCCTCTTTAGGATCCTCTTCTTCCTTAATAGTGGAATCCTCCACTTCGACCATTTCCACCTTAACCATATGCTTGTCAGGTAAATTAGCCAAGTCCGCCAAGACTTCCAACTGCTCCACCTTTATAGCATTCTCTTTAACCTACACAAAATGAGAGTCAAGGGGACCCTGGTTAGGGTTAGAATCCTTAGAGCACTAAATTCTTGCAATCCCTTGAACATCCATAGGCTTAAACTTGAGAAGGTTATTTCCCACACTAGGACTATTCTCCACAACTGGTTCCCTAACCTCAACCCCCACATTATCAGGACCACCATACGTAGGGGAGGTTTCCACCACACCCTCCATCCTAGGACCCAGGGGAGGCTTCAAACAAGAACCGAGCTCATCTTTCAACAAATCCACCTTTCTCTTTGTTGAAGACTTCTCTTTCCTAGGGCATTTAGATTTCCCTTTAGCTTTCTTTTTCCTCAAATGCACCATAGCTTCCCTCAACTCAATGTTCATTTCCTACCCCTTAGACCAAGCTTTAGAGCCCTCCTTAGACACACCATCCTCCATAGACATTTCATCAAAATTTAAGCCATCCTCGTCTGAATTGCCTTCCCATTCCACAGCAAAATCACCCGTCTCATAGCCCAAATTCTTAACCCCCATTTTTCCAGCCAGGGTTTTTCGTAGAAGCAGGAATTAATTTTAGCTTAATGCGAGCTAACACAAGATTCATAAGACCCTCATAAAAAATACTTTCTTAGGTTTTTTGTGATCATCCTCAATACTGTTTTCCATGGACAACAAGAGATAATACGGAAAAGAAACCAACACCTTGTGATGAAAGTGATTCAAAAGCTATAAACAATAGATAATCTACCTTCCAAAGTGAATAAATGCATGATTTCTAGCATGAGATCCCTCCAAAGCAGTTTAAGAGACTTACGGGTGTACCCACCTCTCCCAACTTCCCTGAGCTTCTTCTTCTCATCAAATTTGAAGAAATTAGCAAAGGATTTCTTAGCAAATGCTTTATCTCTGTAGAATTTCCTCCCTAAGGAAGAAATCCCAGCAAATTTTGCCACAAAATCCTCATTTATATTGAACTCCATACCTTTATAACATAGAATTTTGTTATTCCATCCTTTCACAAAAAAATTTGTTGAATCAGGATTAGGGCCTTTGAGGTTTAGCATGTATTGGGTAACCCCTTCCTTTTCCAAATGCTCCCACATAATAGAATTACTCTAGAATTCCTCACATGATCTCAACTCAACTCTACATCTAGCTCCACCTATGGTGGCATGCAAAGAATAGGAACTCACCAACACCACAATACTCTGCAAAAACAAAATAAGTTTAGCTTTTCACAAAACAATGCAAATATTACCCACAAAACTTGTGAGAGTACCATTCCAAGTACTACGCAACCTACGTATCCAGGCCATAATATCAAGATAATCTAAATAGTAATTATGAAATAGACAGGTTCAAGACTCAATGTGCTTAATCCAACTCAAAAAAATAATGAAGTTCCTTTCACAAATATCAACCACCTTAAATACATGCTGCTTGGTCATTATTGGAAATAATTTTAAGATTGATTGGTAGGGATTCAAATGATTCCTAATCATTTCTAGCCACCACTCCCAAGTTAGCTAACCTATCAGCCAGTAAGTTAGCTTCCCTAAACACATGTGTGATTTAAATCTCATTAAAATAATTAATGATTGACATTGAATCATTAATGAGATGAGCAATAGACCACGATGGTGAACACTTCAGCAAAAGATAATTTATAATGTTGAGTGAGTCCTCTTCCAACCAAAGCTTAGAGACCCCTAAATTTTTTGTCAACACGAGGCTGTGATAGGTTGTAGCTGCCTCTGTAAAGTGGTTTGTCTAGATTCCCAAAGGAAGTGCCACCACAGAGACAAACCTACCATTCTCATCTCATAACACTCCCCCACACCCAGCAGGACCTGTATTTCCCCTAGAAGCACCATCAAAATTGACTTTAAACCATCCATACGAAGGAGCTTTCCACCACACACCCTCCCTAGATTCTTCTATCTTCTTCACCAAATTAGAGAGGTCACAAGAAAGATTCCACCTTTTTCCCACAAGAAAGTCATAAGAACAAACATTAATTTTCAGGAAAAAAGATGGGATTGTTGAGAACTCAGAAAGGAAATTTTCCTTGATAGCATCATAGATCTTAAAGGCCAGTCTAGAAGGTGACAATTCCAGTTGGAAAAAAACCTAGTTGTTATGTTCCTTCCAAACTCACCACACTACATGCGGAAAGAAAAGAGACCACAATAGCAAGAGATCTGAATTAAGGGAAGGAGCCACCCACTAAGACCACAAATCAGTAGGGAAAACCCAAGCAATATCCCACAATTGAAAAATATGATCCCACACATCCCAAGTATAACTGTAACCAACCATCAGATGAAAGTAATCCTCAGTAACTTGAACCTTACATAAGAAACCCCTGTTTGGTAGAGACATTCCCCTTTTCACAAGATTATTTAGAGATAAGATCTTGTCTTGACAAAGAAGCCAAAAGAAAATGTTAATTTTAGGAAAGAGCTTCACATTCCACAACTGACCCCAGAAAGGAGGGGGCCAATCAGCCGAGTTTGAAAAGAAAAGGCTGAAGAAACAAAAAACTTTCCATTAGGAGTCAATTTCCAAATCACCAAATCCTTAGGAGAATCCATGGGGATATGAATCATGGAAAGGAACACAAATAGGGGCATCAAATACCTATTAACCAAAACAAGATTAATCCACCTTCCCTACCTTATATAATCAGTGAAAAAAATACCCCATTCAATTATACAAAAATATTTAAAAGGGGTGGCCCACTGCTCATCCTTCAAGGGACCATGCCCTATCCACCAATCATCCTAGAACAAGATCCTTCTACCATTACCTAACACCCATCTCAACCTAGTAGCCACAGTTGACGGAGCATGGAGCATAAAGTTCTAGAGAACAGATCCTTATGAAGGAACAAAGTTATCCCTGAACAAATATCTAAACTTATCCACTCCCCTCAAGTACTTAGAGAGTAGATCACCACCCATTCTTTGTCACTCACAAGTAGATTCCAAGGTTGTTTCACCATAAGAGGAGAATTGAAATCTTTCAGCTTGCAAAGGCCTAAACCTCTTTGGATTTTAGATCTGCACACCTCCTCCTAGGATAACAAGTGTAATATTTTCTTCTCCTTCACACCAGATCACAAAAACCTTTTTTGAATGCCATCAATATTTTCCCAAAACCTTCTAGAAATTTGGAGCAAACTTAAAGAATATACCAGAAAGTTTTGAAGAGTCAACTTTATTAACCGGATTTTGCCTACTTGGCTAAGTAGCATACCCTTCCAACTAGCAAGCTTTGAATTAAATTTATCAATGATACTATTCCAAAAGGAGTTAGGGAAACCATTAGCACAAAGAGGGAGCCCCGAATATGTAGAAGGGAGCTCCCCAATACCACATTCAAGAATATTAGCAACCCTCAATTTACGATGCTTCAGAGTATGAAGAAAAAAGTAGTACTCTTAGGAAAACACACCTTCTGACCTGAAGCTGCCTCATATTGTTGAAGGATAAGACAGATAGATTTAGCTACAAAAATAGAGGCCGCCACAAGAATAATAGTATCATCAACAAATTGTTGATGGGAGCAACAAAGCTGGCATGAGGAAGGATAAAGACCTTTGAAGGCCCCATTAGACACTAACTAGAGAAGATACTTTCCCAAAGATTCCACCATGATGATAAAAAGAAAGGGAGGGATAGGACCCCCCTTGTCGCAAACCATAGGAAATTCTAAAAAAGGTCGATAGAGACCCATTAATCAACACCACAAAAGAGGGAGAGGAGATTAATTTCCACACAAATTCTAAAAAAGGTCGATAGAGACCCATTAATCAACACCACAAAAGAGGGAGAGGAGATTAATTTCCACACAAATTGTTGAAGCCATTTTGACAAACCAAATGCCTTGAGAATACTCCTCAGGAAGCACCAATTCACCCAATCATAAGCTTTGACCAAATCAAGCTTCAAAATAAGGCTAGGCTTTTTGTTAACCTTAAGAGAATGAATGTTTTCATGCACCATAATAATAGAATCTAGAATTTTCCTTCTTGACACAAAACCATTTTGCTACGGAGAGATAATCTTAGACAACACCCTTTGCAACCTAGTAGCCAACACCTTAGAAAAAATCTTATAAATGGAATTACAAAGACTAATAGGTCTAAAATCACCAAAGAGTTCAACCTCGGGCTTCTTAGGAATTAACACTATAAAAGGGGAATTCAATTCCTTTAGGATCTGCCTACATCCAAAAAAATGACCACCAATGTTAAGTAATGATGCTTTCCCTTTATTACTCGTTCTAGGAAATAAATCTTAGATGCAACCTTTATCAATATTTTTTAAGTATTTAATGGCACATTTTTAACTAGAGTGCCCTAGGTTTCCCCTCAAAGAACCATCAAAATTAAACTTTCACCTAGTTTCTTATGGAGGAATCCATCTAATATGATCTCTAGAAGGATGATATTTGAACTTAAGAATTATAAATTGATAAATATATTAAATTAAATTTAAGTAAAATGTTTTGATTATGAAAAACTATAATAGATGTTGAATTTTTTTTGTTAATGGTATGAAAATATTATTGATGATTAGATGAATTATTTGAACTATTAAATGCTCTATTTGTCATCCCAAGTAGCATTCAAATTACTAGTGATATTATCTTGCATATACAAATCTAATCTAAGATGCATATTTTATATGTGTGCAACCTATAGGTTCAATATATATGTATCATGTGCACACTTTTCAATTTACTTAAAACTGTTTTAGATTATGTTTTGTGTGCAATCTAGTGATGAATGTTTTGATTATGAAAAACTATGATAGATGTTGAATTTTTTTGTTAATGGTATGAAAATATTATTGATGATTAGATGAATTATTTGAATTAGTGAATGCTCTATTTTTCATCCCAAGTAGCATTCATTACTAGTGATATTATCTTGCATATAAAAATCTAATCTAAGATGCATATTTTATATGTGTGCAACCTATAGGTTCAATATATATATATATATATATATATATATATATATATATATATATATATATCATGTGCACACTTGTAAATTTATTTAGAACTATTTTAGATTTCTATTCCCTAGATCTAGATATATTATTTACCAAGGTCTCATTGCTCCTTTAGGTGTACATACATATAACATGGAAAATGCATTTGTTCGACCTCTAGAAATACTATTTGAAAATACTACTAGTGAGATTAGGAAATTGAGATACTCATTAGAAAAACATACAAGCATAGGCATATATTCAGAAGTTTGCATGTCCATATTACAAAGCCTAGAAAAACTAAGAGATGAACTTGGGCATACTAGTGCATATTCCCCTGATAGAGTAGCTGTTATTCTTTCCCACATGCGGGAAGAAGTACCTGGTGAGGTTCCCTATAAAAAAATACATGATGTTTTTACCAAAGAAATGATTAAAAACAATTGTTTTCCATTCTATCAAAATCAACGTAAGGTGAGGGGATACTAGGTCACCAAATGTTTGGATCATGTTATGGCCCCATTGATCTACTCGTGATTTCTTGTAGCACATGGTCAATTTCCAAACAATGACCAAATCCATTATATTTTGTTTAGCAGTTGTATGTTGAGGTCCATTTGGGCCTCAAAGTCAACTACCTGGACATTCCACCATATGTTGGTCAGGGCATGGAAAGATTTCCAATAGGCCCAGGAGACCAAGTTTTGGCCCCCTTAGCAGACCAAGTTGTCATTGCTTCTCAAAAGGAAGCAATTGACAATGTAGGTGGCATTGCAGCTGCCACCACTAGGATATCTACTAATCGTGTGGGTCAGTATTTGATGTCTAGACATTCACGATCCACACCATTTGCAACACATCATAGTAGCATGGATCCTTTTACAATGGCGGGCATCCCTACACCCACACAGCTCAATGGGCTTATAGGAGATATGGCATGCAAGATTTTGCATTGTTTGGCTGAGGACCTCTTGGAGGCATATCCCTTCATCAATTTAGACTATGGGATCACTATAGATCATGTCAAAAATCGTTTGGATTTAGGAGTTCATTAACATCCAGAATCACATCACTCTCATCCCAACACTAGTGCACATCAAGATCCACCTTCAGATCATTCGGTAGCTGCACAAACTATGGGTTTTATGGAGATGTTGACCGGTCCCAGTTCTTCATCGTCGATGCCATCTCAATTGCATAGTCCCCTTCACTCATCATTTATTGCATGACATACAATAGATCAGATGGATATAGATGTTGAATCTTCGCTTGAGAGTTTGGTTGATTTAGTGGAGATGGTCATTCCAAAGGACTCAGATCATCTGATATCAAATTATGTGCATGTATGTGTGCATGTGCATGTTTCAATTCTTTTTTAATTATTTTTAAATTTTAGTTTCAACTAGATATTCATGTACTAATATATATGTATATATATTGTAGGTGGACATACCTCATGTTACTCCTAGCATTGGTTCAAATTGTGTACGTTGACATGACTCTGTGAATGATTATGCTACTAGTGGACATATGAGTTTTAAATTTTTATATATACACGCTGATGTAGGAGCATCAAGTGGTGTAAGGGCAATCCTGCATCACCCAAAAAAAGAGTTTGATTTCATGTTGGTATTTTCTTATATTTTTGTGCATTTTTGGATACCCTTTTTGTCATAATGTAATTCCCAGCTTATGGTTTTACTTTTCTATTCTTGAGTTGAAAGATATTGTAGTTTTAGTCTCCCATAATTGCACCTAAAAACCTTCTAGGTCAGATTTGAGGCAATAAATGGTCCTAAAATGGCCCTAAAACTTGCCAAAATTGGCATAGCAAGTTTTGAGCACATTCTTGACTCTGAGACCTTTCCAATGGTTCAAATGGTTCAAAAAATGGAGTCCCGGATCAAAAGTTATGGCTCTCGGAAGTTGGTGCACTTTCTAGAAGATACTAATTTTTGAATGTACTTTTAAAATTTGAATTTCAAGTTGTAATTTTTGGTGCCATATCACCAAAAACTCAAATTTGAATGTTGGTTTGGCTCCAAACAAAAAAAGGAGCTATATTGATGGGCGGGTTTCTAATTTTTGTGTAGCTTTTTTGGTTCAAGTTCGCATATTGCGAAAAAGGGGTTTTTTTCTGTAATTCTGTAGTTTGCATATTTCTAGAACTTGAGGATATCAGATCCTCTACATGTAAGAAGATCATTTTTTTAGAATAATAAAATAAAATTCTCTATTTGGTGTGTTATTTTTTTATGTCTTGGGTTGTACCCTCATCAAGTGGTATTAGGGCGAGGTTTTCTTAAGCGTGTGGAAAGATTGCCGATCATGAGGTAGTTCACACTAGGACTGTGGTTGTGGGTCATGGTTAAGAAAGATGCCTCCAAGAGTGATGCTTGGTAGGTGTGGTGGTGCTAGAGGTGGTCGAGGTGGCAAAAATGTTGGTGGAAGAGATCCACTAGTGGCCAAGGGTTTCAGAGCTCTCCAGAGACAGATTGATGCATTGCAGGAGAAGATGAGAAGAGGGTTAAACCTAAGAAGGAGAGAAGAAAGTAAGGATGAAGAAGAAGAAGAAGTAATTGATCAAGACCAAATGCGGCTGATAAGGGCCATTTCAAAGATTGGGAAAAGACCTAGAGTAGAAGCCCCTAGTTATTCTAGAAGTCTGAACCTGGAAGAGTTGATTAATTGGATAAATGAGTTGGAAGAATATTTCGAGTATGAGGAGATAGAGGACCCAAATTGGGTCAAGTTTACAAAAGTGAAGCTGAAGGGCCATGCCAGTATTTGGTGGAAAGAGGTCCAGTTGGAGAGAAATTGAAGAGGAAAAGACAAGATCTCTATATGGGATCGCATGGTGGAGAAACTAAAAAAGCAATTCATACCAGTGGACTACAAGCTAGATCTACTGAAGAAATTGCAAAGGTTGAAGCAAGGAAGAAAATCTGTGAAAGAATACACTAAATATTTTCACAAGATGATCATCAAAATGGGTCATATAGAGGCCAACAAGGAGAAGGTATCTTGTTATCTTAATGGGCTATGACCGAGCATTCAGGAGGAGCTAAGCCTAGTCAGAATGACCATTGAGGATGCATACCAGTTTTCTCTGAAAGTTGAAGAGAAGTCGAACAAAATATTTGATAGCAAGCAAAAAGGATGAGGAAGTCAGAGCGGAAAGGACAATGGAAGATCTTCTAGAATCCGAAATGATGATGAGAAGAAAAATGAAGATGTGGGTACCTATCGAAACCAAAAGAATGATAACTTCTACCACCCTTGTGATCAAAACAGTGGTGATCAAAGAGGTAGAGGACAAGGGAGATCTAGACAAGGAACTAGAAGAGGTGGTTTTAGAGGAACGTGTTTCCAATGTGGTGAAGAAGGACATCGAGCCTATGAATGTTTGCAACATCAGGGAAGGGCAGAAAAAAGGCTGGAAGGTCATGGAAGGGTTGCACATGAAAATGAGGAGGATCAATCTGAACATTCAGATGATGTTGAAAGGGGAGAAGCCCTAGTGATTAGAAGAGCACTAGTGATTGAAGGGAAGGAGCCCGGACAGAAGAATCTATTTTGTACAACATGCAAATGTGAAGGAAAATGTTGTGATGTAATCATTGAAAGTGGAAGCACTGATTATCTAGTGTTAGAGGAGATGGTTACAAAGTTGAAGCTGAAGTGGGAAAGGCATCCACATCCGTATCAAATTTCTTGGTTGTAGAAGGACCACAAAGTTCTGGTCAATGAGTAGTGTCGGGTGAAGTTTAAGATCGAGAGCTACCATGATGAGGTACTCTATGATATCATTCCCATGGATGCATGCCACATGTTGTTGGGGAGGCCATGGCAGTTTGATAGGAAAGCTATACATGATGGCCATGCAAACACTTATTCCCTGGCGAAGGATGTGGTTTATCACAAGTTGAAACCCCTGAAGGAGGCTAAAGAAAAGGTATGCAGTAGTGCTAGAATTTGTTATGTTGATGGAAGAAATTTTTTAGAAGGTATGAAGCATGAGCGTGTGTGCTATGAATTGATTCCTAGAGTGGGTAAGGAGGATAGTGAGAAGGCACCAATAGAAGTTTTTGGGTTGTTGGATGAGTTTTAGGATATTTTTTCTGATAATGTACCTAAGGGTTTGCCACCAGTGAGGAAGATCAGTCATCAGATTAACTTGATCCTTGGAGCCAGTTTACCAAATAAGGCAGCTCACAAAATGACTCCGACAGAAAATGAGGAGTTAAATAGACAAGTTTAGGAGTTGTTGAGAAAGGGTTTGATTTGAGAGAGCTTGAGCCCATGTGTAGTACCTACAGTAGTAGCACCAAAGAAGGATGGGGAGTGGAGGATGTGTATAGACTCTCAGGCCATAAATAAGATAACAATCAAGTATAGATTTCCCCTGCCAAGGATGGATGACCTAATGGATTTTTTGAGTGGAGCTTAGTACTTCACAAAAATTGATTTGAAGAGTGGTTATCACCAGATCTAAATTTGAGAGGGAGATGAATGGAAGAATGCCTTCAAGACTAAAGAGGGTCTGTACGAGTGGTTAGTCATGCCTTTTGGGCTAACCAATGCACCGAGCACATTCATGTGGCTCATGAACGAGGTACTGAAAGAGTTTCTAGGAAGTTTTGTTATTGTGTATTTACCTGATATTTTGATTTTTAGGACTTTGGGTGAGAATTTGATGTATATTCAGAGAGCCTTTGAGAAGTTAAGAGAGGAGAAATTTTTGATTAATCTGAAAAAGTGTAGTTTTGTGAAGAAGGAACTAGTGTACTTGGGGTTTGTTGTCTCGGTAGAAGGTCTCAAGATGGACTCAGAGAAGGTGAAGGATATTCTGGAATGGCCTACCTCAAGAACTGCTACTGAGGTGAGATCTTTCCATGGCTTGGATAGTTTTTACATAAATTTTATTAGAAACTTCAATAGTATTTATGTGCCCCTAACTGAAACAATGAGAGGGGATAGAAAAGAGTTCAAGTGGAGCACTTGAGCAACGAAAAGTTTTGAACTGTTGAAATAGAAGGTGATAGAGCAGCCTGTTCTAGCCCTCCCAGATTTCAATAAGGTGTTTTGGGTGTATTGTGATGCCAATGGTTGTTCCATTGGAGTAGTGTTGAGCCAAGAAGGTAGGCCCATTGCCTATTTCAGTGAAAAGTTAAATGATGACAAGAAAAAGATTATGTATATGATCAGGAATACTATGCAATAGTTTAAGCACTAAAGAAATGGAAGCATTATCTATTGTTGAAAGAATTTGTTTTGTATACTGATCATCAAGCATTACAGTATCTAAATAGTCAGGGAAAATTAAATTAGAGGCATATGAAATGGGTAGAATTTTTGTAGAGATATACCTTTGTTCTAAAGCATAGGAGTGGCAGGTCGAATAGGGTTGCAGATGCCTTAAGTAGGAGGTAGAAATTGATGACAAAGATGTAGATTGAAGTGGTTAGGTTCAATGAACTCAAAACATTGTATCCAAAAGCAACTGATTTTGCAGAGGCTTGGAAAGCTTGCAAGGAGCTTGTTACAGTGGACAAGACAAGGTGGCTGAGTTTCATAATTCAGGATGGCATGTTGTTTAAGGGAAGCCAATTGTGTATTATGAGGAGTTCCATAAGGGAGAACCTGATAAAGGAGATGCATAGTGGAGAAATGGTAGGATATTTTGGTTGGGATAAGACCATTACCATTATCAGTGAGGATTATTATTGGCCTCAGTTTTCATAGGATGAAAAGAAGTATGTATAGAGTTGCAAGGTATGTCAGATGACTAAAGGAGTGAACCAGAATATAGGGTTATATCAGCCCTTACCTATACCAGAGAGGTCGTGGCAGGATATAAGTATGGATTTTGTTCTTAGTTTTCCAAGGACACAAAGAGGGAATGATTCAGTATTTGTGGTGGTTGATAGGTTTTCAAAAATGAAACATTTCATTCTATGTCAAAAGAACCATGATGCAGTCCACATTACTGACTTGTTCTTCAAAGAGGTGGTGTGACTACATAGTCTGCCAAAGAGTATTGCCTCAAATTGTGACACCAAATTTGTGGGATACTTTTGGAGGACCTTGTGGAAGAAGTTGAGAATAGAGTTGAAGTTTAGTTCTACACACCATCCACAAATAAATGGGAAGATGGAGGTTGTGAAAAAGAGTATAGGTAACCTACTGAGAAGCTTGGTAGTAGATAAACTCAAAGGATGGGACTTGATCTTACCCTAGGTAGAATTTTCTTACAACAATTCTATCAACAAAAGCACTGGTAGATCACCATTCCAAATTGTGTATGGAGGCAGCCCCATAAAAGCTCCAAAATTGAGGAAGATGGACCAAGAGAAGAAGATAAGTGTCAAAGCCAAAGATTTTGTAGAGAACATCAAGGATATACATGAGAAGCTAAGAGAACATATTAACAAGATGAATATGCAGTATAAAGAAAAGGAAGATCAGAAAAGGAGGAATAAGGAGTTTCAGATTCGTGATGAAGTAATGGTCCACTTGAGGAAAGAAAGGTTTCTAGTGGGAACCTATAAAAAATTGAAGATGAAGAAATTTGGTCCCTGCAAGATTTTGAAGAAGCATGATTCAGGGAATGCATATGAAGTAGAGTTACCAGATGGAGTCAACATTTCCCCTGTGTTCAACATTTTAGATTTGAAAGAGTATCATGAAGGTGGTGTAGAGGATGCACCAGAAATAGGGAAGTATGACATTCCAACACCTACTTCAGAGAAGGAGGAGATTGAAGCAATCCTGGATAGTCGTGTGGGAAAGAATACCAAAAACAGGAAGTATGAAGAATATCTGGTGAAATGGAGAGGAAGGCCTTTGGAAGATTCATCCTGGCTATCTAAGGTAGAGGTTGACCATTTTGGTTTTCCTCAACCATCTGAGATGTGACAGGGTCACTTCTCAAATTACCCCAGGGGTCTTATGCAGGAGCATTAGTGGTGTAAGGGCAATCCTGCATCACCCAAAAAAAGAGTTTCATTTTATGTTGGTATTTTCTTAGATGTTTTTTCATTTCTGGATACCTTTTTCATCATAATGTAATTCCTAACTTATTTTTTTTCTTTTCTATTCCTAGGTTGAAAGATATTGCAGTTTTAGTCTCCCAGAATTGCACCTAAAAACCTTCTAGGTCAGATTTGAGGCACTAAACGGTCTCAAAATAGCCCCAAAACTTGCCAAAATTGGCGTAGAAAATTTTGAGCATGTTCTTGACTCTGAGACATTTCCAACAGTTCAAATGGTTCAAAAAACGGAGTCCCGGATCAAAAGTTATCACTCCTAGAAGTTGGCGCACTTTCTAGAAGATACTAATTTTTGAATTTACTTTTGAAATTTGAATTTCAAGTTGTAATTTTCGGCACCAGATTTCCAAAAACTCAAATTCAAATTTTGTTTTGGCTCCAAACTAAAAAGGGAGCTCTATTTTTGGGTAGGTTTTTGATTTTTGTGTAGCTTTTTGGGGACAAGTTCACATACTGCGAAAAAGGGTTTTTTTTTGTAATTATATAGTTTGCATATTTCTAGAACTTGAGGATATCAAATCCTCTACTTGTAAGAAGATCATTTTCAAAATAATAAAATAACATTCTCTGTTTGGTTTGTTAATTTTATGTGCCTCGGATTGCACCCTCGTCACATGTGTATATCTACATGCATATGTATTCATAGATCTAGATAGATATTTAAAAATACATGTACATTCATAAATAATTTTCATAAAATTTATAATATATTATATGTATTTAACACATTGTGTACACAATTTTATTTGTAGGGCTCAACACATCCATCAGAGCAGGGTTCTCATTCAAAGATCTTTTGACTAGGAGTCAACATTTATATTAGTCCCTGCACTAGATTTATGATCTCTACTGCATTTTCTTATATGATCTCTAGTAGTCAACATTTGATGATCTCTAACTTACATTTTCTTATATGATATACATACACATTTTCTTATGTTTATATGTTTATTTTCATTCAATCTACATGCATGTACCTCTTTTCTTATAACATGTTTATGTTTATACATTGAATCTATCTACATGTACATGTGTTTGCTTGTGTTTAAATGTTTATATATTAATAGATTCATGTGTATGTATGTACATTTTTACACTCAATAACATTTTTATACAAATTTTAAATCTATATTTAGACAAATCATGCTCACGTATTTATGATTTATATATGTTAAACACATGTTAAATGTGCATTAAATAAGAGTAAGAGGTCAATGACTAGATCTATAAATGGAATAATCAATAAATATTTAAACATGAACCATTGAGAACTAGAGAACAAAATATTTAATTTTAGAAGGAACCCTAAGATGGAAAAGTATTGGAGATTAATGGGATGAAAGATAAGTGATTCATTTGGAAAATTTTAAAAAATATGAAGACCTTTTTCCTAGAATATTTACTAACCTAAAAGGTATAAAAGAAGAGGTAGGAACATTCCTTTTATAATTATATCATCCTTCAAACACTTTCCCTCTTTATAAAATTTTATGTTAAATTATTTCATAAATAATTTGTTAATCTACACCATTATTTAATATGATCATGCTTTCCTACAACCATATAAAATTATATATTTTTAAAGAAATTCAATGCATAATTTTCTAGTTTCAACTTAGGATAGGAAAATTTTATTCTTTGAAACATTAATAAAATTCATTTACACTAGGATAGTTATTCCACTTGATTCATTTAAACTAGTATAGTTATTCAATACACTAGAATGCATTTTAATTTTAATTTTTTTCCCATATGCATATAAATACAAGCTTATTTTTTAGTATTCCATATCAAATTGCAAGATTAATTTGTAGTTATATCACTTGGAGAGAAGATTTTGGAGAAGAGATTTTTGCACATTTATCAAGGAGGTAGATTTTGGAGAAGAAGAGATTTTAGCATTTTTATCAAGGAGGGCAGATTTTGGAGAAGACAACTTTTCATTTTTATCAATCAAGGGAAATTTTAGAGAATTTAACTAAGTTGGTAGAGGATTTGTTTTGAGTCATCTTTAACTTGAAGAAGAAAATAGGACAACAAATAAAAATAAAAAATATGTCTCAATGAAAAATTTCAAAAGAAGAACTAAAGAAGCATGAACAAAACTTGGAAAATTATCATAGAAAGAAATAAGGTACATGCTTATTTCTTCTATCTCTCTCTCTCTCTCTCTCTCTTGTGTGTGTTTAGTACTTTTATTAACACTTCAATGTTTTCCTTATAAATCTATTTTCAATTATGAAAACCATGTTAGATTTAACTTGGAAACTTTAATACTAAAAAATAGTCATCCTGCATAGACATTACCATAACTTCCAAAACCTCATTTTCTCCTAAATTCCTTATCATCTATTTCCAATTGATTTTGTTCCATGGAATTCTTAAGTTCAAGAATTTTTGATTTTATTTGTTTCAACTCCACTTAAATAGCTCATAGTCTCTCACTTTCTTTGCTTGCATGTAAATTCAAATGACAAGTAGGAAATTCTCAAGCTAAAGTCAGGCCAAATCTAGATATTGGATCAACCAAATCCGCTAAAGAACACATGGACGTTGAAGATATGAAGGAGACCCAAGTTCAAACAATTCATGTTGGAGAGGGGTGAGGATCAATTCCTTCTACTGGTATGGATGAGCATATAAAACTAGCTGAAACTTCTCACTTTCTTTGCTTGCATGTAAATTCATGTATCCAATTTCCAAAACCTAGTGACTTTGGAAATTCATTTTTCCATTTCCTTAAATTGAATCCATTTCCAATTGTATTTGTTCCATGTAAATTTTCTTAAGTTCAAGAATCTACTATTGATGTCATTTGAAAATTCTACTCCACTTATAGCATCATGTCTATCACTATTTTGCTTGCATACATAAACTCCACTCATATAGCATCATCTCTCACTTTCTTTGCAAAATATTTTTTGACATGTAGAAAGGGCTCAACAAGTAGGAGGTTCTCATGATGAAGTCGAGCCAAATCTAGATATTGGATCAAATGAATTCGTTGAAGAACACATGGAACTTGAAGATAGGGAGGAGGCCCAAGTTCAAACAATGCATGTTGGAGAGGGGTCAGGATCACTTCCTTCTACTAGTATGGATGAGCATATAAAACTAGTTGAAAAGGTGAGGAAACAAATTTCTTATAGAAATTTAGATCATTTACTTGAAATGGATATGGAGAAACTAAAATGTTATATTGACCAACCTACAAATAAGAGTAAGAGGTCAATGACTAAATCTGTAAATGGAATAATCAATGATCATTTCAATCATCTTGAAACAATTGAAAAAACCCAATTGTTATCACGTTTACTTCTTTGTAATGAGCTAAAAGATTCATTACAATTGGTGGGTGTACATTCAACATCAAATAAGAAGAAATACATGGCATTACAAAAAGATATTGTTCAAAATGTTGAAAAGGGTTTAGATTCCATTAGGAAAGAATATCGATCAATGGATAAGGCCAGTACAAGAAGAGTGATGTTGATATCTATTATAAATCAAGATATAGCAAGAAAAAGAAAAATGTTTGTACTTTCGGTTGGAATTGGTTATAGTAGAACCACACTAATAAAATACAAGAAAAAGAGAAAGGTTTTGGATGATAGTTCAGAAAGCAACTAGGAAATTATGTGTAGAGCTCCCTATTTTGACAAAATTGAAGATGTTGTTAGGAACTTTATATCAAGTTTTTTGCATGATCAAACTCATCCATCATCAAATACTAGAGATGTTATGAGACACAGGATTGAGCCTAGTATTTATGAAAATCATATTAAACATTGGCTAGACATAACACAATTTGAGATGTATTTGGAATTTTGTAATATATATCCTCATATAAAGATTGGGAAAATGATGTTTGAAAGGTTAAAGCCATATTATGTGAAGATAAACAAATTTTTTGAAACTTGATGTTGTTGTTATCATATTGAATTTGATCTCAACTATCAAGTGTTTTGAAAGATGAGAGTTTAGAGAGTTATGGTTTTCAAAACACACCTCCTAAATAGGTAAGTTTGTTCATAAAGGATATATTATGTGATAATGAAAATGGACCTCAAATAAACTGCATAAAAGAAATTTGTAAAACATGTGGAAATTTGGCTAAATTTCCTTCAAGAAATGAAGATACTGACCTAAAAAGACAATAAATTACAAGAGTTACAAGTATGTAAAGTTTCAAACAAATTTTGGGAAAGAATCCACAAGGTTAAACTATGTAGAAGAAGAGATTCCTATTGGAAAATTTATGGAATATTTTCAAAAATTGATACAACCATACATACAACATTCCTTTTTTGCTAAGTGGAAAGCACAAAAATTTCAAACATTGAGAGATATTTTCCCACTTGGAACAGTTCTATCAGTAGTTGACTTTTCAGAAAATTACTCTTTTGTACATTAAAAGGAAATTCAATCATAATGTTACTTTTCAAAGTAGATCACTATTATGGTTCATCTGTGTTATCAACATGCACAATTAGAATTGGATGGTGTTGAGAGTACAAATGAACAACGAGCCATTAAGAAAGAATATAACTTTTATATTAGTGATGATAAAGAGCATGACACACTTTTTGTACAACATTGCTTTACAATTTTTTTTGAGATTTTGAGAAGCAGGGGTGTAAAATTTGAAAAGCATTTTGTATGGTCAGATGGATGTACGACACAATTCAAATCTTCATGGCCATTTTATGCACTATCTAGATATCAGAAAATTTACAAAATACCACATGTTTGGAGTTTTTTTTAGAGTGGGCATGGAAAGGGTGAGCATGATAGAGCAGGATCTTGCATCAAACGTGCTTTAAGAAAGCATCAAATGAGTTATTTAGAAGATTGTATAGACAATGCACATGATGTTTTTGAATGGCTTGAAACACTTTGCATCAAATGAGGTCAACACATCTTCAAGAAAAAATTGAAATATTCCACATAGAGTGTTTTGGGAGATATCAGGTATGTATAAATTACATTTTCAAAAATTTGAATTTATTTAAATTTAAAATTTATATATATATATACATGTTTTTTCACATAATTTTGTTGTTGTACATATATCTAGGTGTGGACAGAAGATCGATGCATGGATGCAAGAGGGTAGATAAAACAAGATCTTTGCATTGTGTTATGAGTTTAGATAGTTTCCCTAGATGGACATTATACATAAGGAATTACTCTTGTTTTTGCATTGAGTGCATTGCATGAAACTCTGATCAAGCATGCAACAACCAAGAAATTGGATATGTTGGTAAATGGGATATGGTGTCACTAGTTGTTTTAGAAGCATATGATGAAAATGAGGAAGAAAGATTTGAAGACATTCCTTTGATAATTTCAATTGATTATGACCATATTTTAGGATTGGTTAGAAAAGGTACATGTGTAAGTTTTCAATAATTTAAATATTATATATATATAGTTAATGATCTTTAATGTCTAGAGACATTTCTAATTTTTTAATATTTTTTTTGTACAAATTTGGTGTACAAGAGATATTTTTGCAGTCATAGCAGAGCCTGGAAACATAGGTGTTAGCTATTATTTATTGTGTTGCACAAAAGAGAGGAATAAGCTAACACAACCTAAAACAAGTGATGGAATGTTATTTCCCATAGGTGAGTTTGAATTTAAAATTATATATATATATACATTGTGTTCACATGTGCACACTACATTAAAAAAATTAAATATATATTATACAAACCTTGACCATGTAAAATGTCATACACATTCACATGTGTTACCTCAGGTTCATGTTTAACATGCAAGTTTTGTTGTAGTGCAAGAGATATATCTAAAACAAGTCAATTTTTTTCAACATGGGATTAATTTTGTTGACTATCAACTTGATAACAAGGTATATCAATATAGTCACCTAATAATTGCTACCGCCCTAATCTTCATGCAGTTCCACATGCACATGGACGAAAAAAATGGAGAATAGATAGTGATGATCATCAAAAAAATTTACATGTTATTGAAGAGTGTGCTGAACTAGAATGTTTGAGTTAGATTATATCCATGATTTTCAAGTTCACTTGTACATGTATACATGTTCAAGTGAGAACTTATTGTAACTTGTACATAGTTGTAAATAATTTTACGTAAATTCCAATTATATGTACATATTTGTTTCATGGAATTCTTAAGTTCAATAATCTTTAATTTCATTTGAAATTTCAAAGTTACTGTAATGCCCCACCACGCAACCCTAGAGGAAGTTGCAATTCACTACTTAAACGTACCAAATTTTTTTTTTTTTTTTTAAGTATAAATAACATGTGAAGTGAATTCATAATGCCAACAACCTCTAAGGCCACGAGACAAAGATTACTTAGAAACCCAACATCACATAACATTAGCATAAACCGATTCATTAATCACTTAACGAAATGAAACAACATACATTCCATTCAAGATAAATTACAACAAGGATAGTAAAACACCTCAAGATTCCAATTAACATTTAAACATTAAGGTTACATCACTCATTCCCCGAATGAGGTAAATCCAATACTCATAATTACAATTACAAATTCCACCTCGAAACAAATGAGGGGTAATAAGATACAATAAGAACTAAAGAATAAGGCATGAGAAACAATTGATTCCCACGAGCTCTCCAGCTGGAAATCACGAACACATGAACAAGGAGAAGAACCAACGGAAAGATGCACGCCACCCGACCACGTGGAAACCAAAAGGTTCCACTCCCTCCGTGCTAGGAGATAGTAACCAGGATTTCCTACCCAAGACCATCTATCTCTAGACACAGGCTTACCAAAACTGAAATGAAACAACAACAATCACAAAGCCACTTAACATCAACAACCACATTGCATTTAAGCCACAACAGTCACAACATCACTTAACACGAAGTTACAATGCTTTCAGAGAACAAGGCTCATGCACATCACACAATAATTGATTAACTGCCGACCTAGGAAAAGTGTCATACATAAATTGCCATGAGTTACCCTAGCTCAACCTTCCTAGGCTACCGGACCCCCATCATGGGTTACCCTGGCTTGCCTCTACCGGCGCCGGACCCTCATGCAAAACTATGCGTCCCATCTCATCTCGAGCCTTATCATTCACTTGCTTCACGAGAGAGGCATTCATTATCTTATTAGTTTGAAGATCCCCATTAATTCATTTAAATTATCACTTAATTAAACTCTAGGTGAGTTACCCTGGTGCCCCTTTGTGTGTCGGACCCCCACCAAGAGCCACTCTCCTATCGACAACACACCCACAAGAAGAAACTAGATAACACGACCTCTCCAAACCAAGGAGGAAACAAAGCACGGAACTTACTCCAACACTTGGAGGAAAACAAGTGTTATCTAGTTTCTTCATGTGGGTGTGTTGTCGATAGGAGAGTGGCTCTTGGTGGGGGTCCGGAACACAAAGGGGTGCCAGGGTAACTCACCTAGAGTTTAATTAAGTGATAATTTAAATGAATTAATGGGGATCTTCAAACTAATAAGATAATGAATGCCTCTCTCGTGAAGCAAGTGAATGATAAGGCTCGAGATGAGATGGGACGCATAGTTTTGCATGAGGGTCCGGTACCAGTAGAGGCAAGCCAGGGTAACCCATGATGGGGGTCCGGTAGCCTAGGAAGGTTGAGCTAGGGTAACTCATGGAAATTTATGTATGACACTTTTTCTAGGTCGGCAGTTAATCAGTTATTGTGTGATGTACATGAGCCTTGTTCTCTGAAAGCATTGTAACTTCGTGTTAAGTGATGTTGTGACTGTTGTGGCTTAAAGGCAATGTGGTTGTTGATGTTAAGTGGCTTTGTGATTGTTGTTGTTTCATTTCAGTTTTGGTAAGCCTGTGTCTAGAGATAGATGGTCTTGGGTAGGAAATCCTGGTTACTATCTCCTAGCACGGAGGGAGTGGAACCTTTTGGTTTCCACGTGGTCGGGTGGCGTGCATCTTTCCGTTGGTTCTTCTCCTTGTTCATGTGTTCGTGATTTCCAGCTGGAGAGCTCGTGGGAATCAGTTGTTTCTCATGCCTTATTCTTTAGTTCTTATTGTATCTTATTACCCCTCATTTGTTTCGAGGTGGAATTTGTAATTGTAATTATGAGTATTGGATTTACCTCATTCGGGGAATGAGTGATGTAACCTTAATGTTTAAATGTTAATTGGAATCTTGAGGTGTTTTACTATCCTTGTTGTAATTTATCTTGAATGGAATGTATGTTGTTTCATTTCGTTAAGTGATTAATGAATCGGTTTATGCTAATGTTATGTGATGTTGGGTTTCTAAGTAATCTTTGTCTCGTGGCCTTAGAGGTTGTTGGCATTATGAATTCACTTCACATGTTATTTATACTTAAAAATAAAATAAAAAAAATTTGGTACGTTTAAGTAGTGAATTGCAACTTCCTCTAGGGTTGCGTGGCGGGGCATTACACATGGTATCAGAGCCTAGGTTTAAACACTGGGAACTCTGGGATTATGTTGGACCCATTATGTTGTATGTGTGTAGGTTTATACTCTGGACACTATGAGCCCATTGTATTGGCCTAGTTGTTTTTTTTCTCCTCCGTGTGGTTTTCCTTTTTGGGTTGATTTCTCTTGTGTGCCCAGAAGTTGTCGTTAAGTGGTATAGGTCCAATGGTGCAGGAAACTAGTGGAAAGGATAGGATCCTCAGTGTAGTGCACAATGCACCGATATCCTTTCTATTGGAAGAATATATTATGGACGATTATGTGTGTAGTGTGTGATTTTGATGTGTTGTGTGTGGTGGACGACAATCAATTTGGTTGTTATTTCCACCCTTGCATTTCTTTGGTTGAATGCTTTTGTGAGGGTTAGGCTCGCAATCCTACCAAGAAGTGTGTTTTGTTGTTTTCCTTCTTGTTGCATGGCTCTTTCGTTGTGCAAAGGGTTGAGACCCTTGAGTGGTTCTTGAGTGTGGTTGTGTGTTTGTTGGGTGTGTTCCAAGTGCTTGATATGGCAAGATAGTCATAGACCTCTTTCCTTGAGTGCCTTAGTATGGCGTTTGTATTTTATGAGAAAACGTTTATGTATTCATGAAGGTCTGTTTCCTAGACCAAACCTTGGGTAAAGGACCTAAGTCCCCAAGTTGCATTCATAATCATGGAAAATGTGTAAAAAGAATAGAAAACCATTTGTAGTGTGTAAAAGCTTAGAGACATAAAGGATTAGTGAAACCATAGTAGGAAAACGATAAATGCATTATAGGCACATAAGTTGTTGGTGAGGCCTATAGTCCCCAACTTTATTGTTAAATTTTAAGAAATCATGTTGGTGATTAGATTATGGTACCTAGACTCAAAATGCAAAATGTCGAATGAATGTTGAAGTGTTAATGTTGCATATCTTGTCTGGTGTAAACTTGTAATGATATTGATTTATATGTGTGATCTTATGAAGTTGTGATAGGGGAGCTTGCAGGCTTCCAGGAGTAAGCCTGACCCTTGGGGGGGAGGATGTAACACCCCTCCTTTTTGTACTCTGATAATTAGGCAATGTTTTCCTATGATATGCTTCGATCGTGTTAACATGTGAATTAATGATGCCTTATGCTTTGATTATGTTAATGATGTTAGCTTTGTCAGTTAGTGATATTGTATTGGTGAAGGGGACGGGGTTGTATCACTCGCTTGCGAGTGCCCTATGATTCTGAGATTTCCTCTTCACGGTGTGTCTGATCTTATTATGTATATATGCACGTTCGACATGCTCTTGGTTGCAGGTTGGCAGGTACATGACATCGACTCCACTTGGTTTCTAGGTCTGAGCGTGTCCATTGACCAACGGAAATAAATTGGGAGATAGTAGCTAGGGTTTCCGAACCAGGTCGTCACCCTAGTCATAGCATGTTGTTGGTTTGTCGTCGGGATCAATTGTTTTAACTTGGTCAGTTCCCCGTGAGTGCTTATTTAATTTCAAGTTTAAGTTATGAAATGACTTGCATAGTTTGATTAATGATTAAATGTGTTTAGTTGCAAGCAAAAAGTGATTAAATAGCTTTTGGGAAATTTAAATGATGAATGTTTTGTCTTTTGGAATTGTTGAAAAACTAGTGATTAGTTAATTAATTTAATTGAATTAATAAAATAATTTAATTTTGAATTAGAGTTATTTTATTGATAATTGGAATTAATTGTGGGAATTAATTAAATTACCCCTTTGAATTAAAGTGTTAAAAAATTTAAATGCTTTTGTTGAAATAAAATGCTAAAGTATTTTGAATTCAAATTGGAAATAGAAATGGTTTAAAGTTATTAAAAATTCAAATAATTTCCTATGCAAGACTTTGGAGTAGAAAAGATATTTTCTGGATTAGTTGACCATTTTGGGAAAGATATTTGTGAAGGGTTGAATATGAATTTGAAATTGAATTCAATTTGAAATTGGAAAGTGAGTTTGCTTTTGTATTTGAATGAAATTAGAATTAGAATTTGAATTAGAGGTTGAGTTTGAATTTGAATTTGGAAAGTATGAAAAAAGGGATATATGTTTAGTTAGGGTTTTTCTTTCAATCCTCCATGGATTCTTGGTTGGAGTTTTGTGTGGAGAGGCTTGAAGGAGTGCTTGGAAAATCTTCATGGTGGAGGCTTGCAAATTTTGGAGAAAACATAAGGTTTTACCTTTTCTCCCTTCCTCTTCTTGCTCCTTTGAATGATTAAAACATAGTTTTAGATTCAATAGAAATTCATAAAAAAACTTATCAATTTGCAAAGTTGTAAATGGGATTTGAAACCAAAAAGAAAACCCAATGTTAAATCTAGATTTTGGAAAACCTATTTTGTTGTTTGGAAATAAGTTTTAGTTCTTGAATTAGATTTAGATTAGTTTTGCATTATGTGCTTGGAATCAAAATTTGGGTATGTACATTTGTGAATATACCCATATATATTCATATATGGAAATACCCACAAATATATATAGAATATATTTGTTATTTTCAAAATTTTTAGATTTGGGGTTTAACCTAGAAAATATTTTCTGGTAAAATCGGATTGAGAAAACGTAGGTTTTAATATATTTTAAAATTTATTTTGGGGAGGTGGGAGGTCAAACCCCACCCCCCGCTGCTGCCACCCGCTAGCCCGGGGGAGGCGGGCTGTGTGGCGTAACACCGGCCGCCGGCGCCTCTCGGGAGCTGGTGCCAACCACAGAAGCGCCCGGAAGGGGCCGGGCGCTTATAGCCGCTAGCATTACTCGGCGTTCTCGGGCCGGTGGTTCGTAGCGGAGCACACACGCTCCGCAAGGACGAGGGGCCTGTGCCTAGGGCTACGGCCCTCTTTCCAACGCCTTTCTGTATTTCGAAAATTACTTTTATTTAATTTAAATTTTTCCTTTAAAATATTATTTTATATTATTTTTTTATATAATATTTATAATGTTTAAAATTAAATATTATATAAAATTTAATATATTTAATATATATTAGATTAGCTGAATTTTGGTTTAAGTTAAAATATGATTTATCCTTTAGATTAAATTATAAGTTTTTAGAAATGATTAATGGTAATATAAAAGGTATTAGATATATTTTATGATTAATCATGAGGAATTAAAAGTAGGGAATAAGTAGAAATTAAAATATTGTTTATTTGATCTATTTTATTCAATGAGAACTTAAATTTAAAGTGTTATAGATTATTTCATTGCAAATAAAATATTATTCTTTTGGTATATTCAAATAATATTACATGTCAAATTAGAACCTCTAAACGACATTGTGAGTATTATAGTTGCGGAACTGAGAGTAAAGGATGAACTTTTTAGTTAACTTAAATGTTTTTTTTATAAGGTGGTTTATCTTTAGCATGTGATCCTGAAACCTAGGGAGAACAGTTGTTTTAATTTTATTCAGATAGCTGCATTGTTAAAGTGTTTTGATTATGAATATGGTTATGAAGTTTAGGGTAAATGATCTGTTCTTGAAATATTTCAAGGTTGTGAAAATAAATGGGATCCATTGTTTGGATAAATGCAAGTCATGAAACCTATGTTTGAGTGGATTTAGGAAATCCGAATGTTAGTTTATTTAATTGCTTGAAATACTCTTGATGTTTATTCTTCCTTGCTCAATTTTGGGAGTACGAAGTCATTGTTTGAAGTCTTTCAGATAGGGGGTTTGTATCTCGTTGTGGGTTGTCTCTTTGAAAGTCCACCTTTAGGTGTGTCGTAGAAAATGTGCATAATTATACCATGTGGATCACCTGGTTTTCACGAACGGGGATTTGTGTCTCCTTGGGTGTAGGAGAGGGTAATGTGATTTGGTTTCCTCCAATGTTGGAGTGGGTTTTGTACGTTGTTTTCCTCCAAGTGTTGGAGTAAGTTCCGTGCTTTGTTTCCTCCTTGGTTTGGAGAGGTCGTGTTATCTAGTTTCTTCTTGTGGGTGTGTTGTCCATAGGAGAGTGGCTCTTGGTGGGGGTCCGGCACACAAAGGGGCACCAGGGTAACTCACCTAGAGTTTAATTAAGTGATAATTTAAATGAATTAATGGGGATCTTCAAACTAATAAGATAATGAATGCCTCTCTCGTGAAGCAAGTGAATGATAAGGCTCGAGATGAGATGGGACACATAGTTTTGCATGAGGGTCCGGCGCCGGTAGAGGCAAGCCAGGGTAACCCATGATGGGGGTCTGGTAGCCTAGGAAGGTTGAGCTAGGGTAACTCATGGCAATTTATGTATGACACTTTTCCTAGGTCGGCAGTTAATCAGTTATTGTGTGATGTGCATGAGCCTTGTTCTCTGAAAGCATTGTAACTTCGTGTTAAGTGATGTTGTGACTATTGTGGCTTAAAGGCAATGTGGTTGTTGATGTTAAGTGGCTTTGTGATTGTTGTTGTTTCATTTCAGTTTTGGTAAGCCTGTGTCTAGAGATAGATGGTCTTGGGTAGGAAATCCTGGTTACTATCTCCTAGCACGGAGGGAGTGGAACCTTTTGGTTTCCACGTGGTCGGGTGGCGTGCATCTTTCCGTTGGTTCTTCTCCTTGTTCATGTGTTCGTGATTTCCAGCTGGAGAGCTCGTGGGAATCAGTTGTTTCTCATGCCTTATTCTTTAGTTCTTATTGTATCTTATTACCCCTCATTTGTTTCGAGGTGGAATTTGTAATTGTAATTATGAGTATTGGATTTACCTCATTCGGGGAATGAGTGATGTAACCTTAATGTTTAAATGTTAATTGGAATCTTGAGGTGTTTTACTATCCTTGTTGTAATTTATCTTGAATGGAATGTATGTTGTTTCATTTCGTTAAGTGATTAATGAATCGGTTTATGCTAATGTTATGTGATGTTGGGTTTCTAAGTAATCTTTGTCTTGTGGCCTTAGAGGTTGTTGGCATTATGAATTCACTTCACATGTTATTTATACTTTAAAAAAAAAATAAAAAAATTGGTACGTTTAAGTAGTGAATTGCAACTTCCTCTAGGGTTGCGTGGCGGGGCATTACAGTTACACTTATAGCATCATCTCTCACTTTTTTTTCTTGCATGTAAACTCATATAGATGCTTTCAATACTTGTTTGAAACCTAATGAAGTTTTTTAAAATAATTTTGTCTAAATTACAATTATATACAACTTATATTTGTTCCATGGAATTCTTAAGTTCAAGAATCTTTGATTTCATTTGAAATTTCAACTCCACTTATAGCTAGAAAAATTAGTATAGAGGGGGAGACAATTCTATAAAGAGAGAGGTATATATAGTAGCACTTGCACATAAAGGAGGTTCAAGGAATACACCGATAGAAAACCAAATGTATGTCAGTATGATAGAGAGTATGTTTTTTGAATGTCTGATAATTCTAGTTGCATGTGGTGTAATTAAACAATTAATAATAAGTGTTAAATAATGGAATGAAATAAATTTAGACAAATCTAGATTTTTTATTTAAAGAAATTAAGTATTATCTAATTATAATTTTTTTACACACAAATTTAAAACATAAATCAATGGAAATAAAAAAAGAAAGTTGTCATCAAATTGACAAAAAATACTGCAAATGGAAATAGAATGTTCCCATCCAGTTGCCAAATCAATATTTATATGACTTCTATGTGAAAAGTGAGATTTTGGAGGCATTTACCTAATATTTAAAAGATTTTACCATTAAACTGCAGTTGGTTTACCATTAAATGGCAGTTGAAACTTGTTCTCCAATGACTCAATAGTGGTTTGTAGGAATCAAACTTATTTTATCCTCAAATCTCATGATATATGTAGCCTATTAGAACTATAAAATCTGATGATTTTTACATATCTTTTATACCCCTGATTTTCCATACTAATACATTTGATTGCAAAATACGACAAAACTGTCTGACAAAATATGTAAAATACGATGTTCGTCGAGTGCTTGTAAAATTTGGTGTGTAAGTTCCAATTTTTTGAAAGTTTATCCCCGACATTCGTTGATATTTCGACGAACTTGGGGTTTGTTAAAATGTCGGTTATCATTTTCATTGAGTTTTCGACATACATGAAAAATTAAAAAGAATCAAATTGTGGCCGACATAAAGAAAAGTGAGTTCGCGCCTGATTTATTGCGATAGTGTTTTGCTCTACTTGAGACAGTTTGTGGAGAACTAAGGACAATTTTCTTGGGAAAAATAAAAAAAAATTCAAGAAGATATCACCAGGTTGAGGGTAGTCATGGTTTTTTTGCAGAATTAAGTTGTGAAGTCAAATTTGTAGTTCCAGGTTTGAAAATCCTATTTTAAAGCAACATCTCATCATATTTCATTTTTACAGGTTAATGGTTTCATGTGTGACCCAAGTTTAATGTGGCTATGTTGTGATAGAAATGGAGGCACTCATATAATGTAGTTAATTCAGGTTGTATAATGTAGGTGTCAATCATCATTGGGTGCATTCAGGTTGTGTCAAGTTTAACAAGTTAGGATGTAATTATAGCATGATAGAAGAGTGATTACCTCTTGCTGCAATAAAGAGCCTATAACTCTAGTTGATATGTAGAGTGGTTTTGTTATATCGATTATGTAGTGCATTCAAGCACAACCCATGTTTAATGGGCTATTCTAGAGAGTGATCAAGATTTTCTAAACCTTATGAATGTTACTTGACATATAAATGTTACTTGACATATATTTGCATAATCTCAAATTCCTTCAGAGGATTTTGAAATATCAATGTATCCTATATAGGGTTTAGAATGATTTCTTTTAATTAAAAAAATAAATAAATGATGTATTTCCTTGTAATTAGATAATGTGGAGATCTCCTAAATCTGCTCCAGTACACTGTTCTCTTTGGCACTGTATTCATTACTCTAGCTACTAGTTTTTTGCATGTGACATCTTTAATATCTTCATGACCGCGACTTTTAAATAGATCTCAGTCTTTGCTTTAATCCTTTTCATAGTAACCCTTAAGTTCCATAATCCACCTTCAATCTCTTCTAAGAATGCTATCTTAAGCTAGACTGCATAGTATGCATATAAAACAAGTCCTTCATACCTTCCATTGTTCCAAACCACCACTCACTGCCTTGCTTAAAATGTTGCCTCCATAAGCACAATATCATGTTTTAAAATCATGGTTGCCAGTGATTGACCATTAAGGTCACCACTTTCATGATGAAGATACAATGAGATTTTTGTCTTCAAACTCAAGGCATTATGGAAGATAACATTGTGAATTGTTTATTCTGTACGATTTAATTTTCTTGCACATTTAATTCTTTGCTAACTTCCTTTAAGACTGGGTATTGCACCCTCAGCTACAATCTCAAACAACTCACTCACTATCACTTGAAGATTCCTTTCATGAGCATCATTCTATAAAATCAAACTATGCCCTATAGACTGCCTACTTACTATAAGGGACTCATTATTCCATAGTATTGTAGTTCTTAAGATCCTTCAACCTTATTCACACTACTTCACAGTCCACAAGGTATTATTCACTATTTTCCCATCTTTGGTGAGTCTCAAAACACTACTCAAACATGCAATCCACTACCTCCATTATACAATATTAATAGCTAAGAAGAAACATTGAATCTATGATTACCACTGTTACTTCATTTGGATAGTCATTCCTTGATTGCATTTTCCTTGTCTAACACTACCAAAATCATTTGAAAAACCCTTAAGGTCAGCAAGGGGGTAAGGAAACTCACTGTTAAAATCTCCACTTTACTATGCAAGGTTTGAGTTTTATTATCTTGTCACTGCTTAGCCTGTTTTTAACTCTCACATCTCAAGTGATTGTCATTCTTCTTACCGTAGATTGCATTTACAAATGTCGCTAAGCTACATAGTGTGCTTGTTATTGGCCACAATCTTTAGATTGCAAGATTTTGTTATTACCTCCAATGTCTCAATCTTTCTGGTATTGTAACCTCACTAATCCACTATAGTTATTGTTTATGTTTCTACGAAGGCCTAGGGTCTATACCCTAATTATGCTCTTACCAATGCTTCTGTTGTTTTTTATTAGGGCTCTCTCAATGTTGAGGGCCCTAGGGATAAGCTCATCATAAGAAGTGACTCATTGCATCTTTAACTAAAGGTTAAATCTATATTGACATTAGCAATGATGATTTTGACTCGTTGCTCCTTAGGAATGGGTCACTTGCTCTTACTAGCTCACTACCTCCATTGTTGTAGGAATTTTGTGATCAAGTTCAATATTCTGATTTTAGGAGTCTTAACGGTTGGAAATCATAGTAAAATAAAAATTTATAAGTTTTGGAATTAGCATTGTAAAGTGTTTTTGGGGGTTATTAACTTCAGACTATCTTCTCTTTTGCAGGGGTGGTTGCATGCCAAATTTTTTTGGTGTAAAATATCAAAATTATTAGATTATGTTACCTATCTATGAATCAAAATTATTGGAGTGTGATTTTGATATTTTTTGAAGATCTAAATAGTCAAGCTTGGTAAAAAAAATCATGGTAGATAATATTAGTCTAGAACAAAATGAAGACACTTGATAGATTGCGGCTAGATTGAAAAGAAAGGGTGATGGGAAATGTTATTGTCCTTGCAATAATGCAAGGGCTTAAAGACGAGATGACTTTTAATCACAATAGTTGAGAAACATTGTAGGCAGCATGGTCACGTTGAAGGGGGGCATGATTATCGTCCATTGGTAAGTTGTTCATTATATGTGTTTATATTGATTGAATTTGTAAATGTTTATATTGTTCTAACATTATATATATATAATCACTTGATCATGATCATGGTTTATTTGTTTCTATCATTATTATAAAGGTAGGGTGCCCTAGGGTAGATGATATGGATTATCACGGCTTGGAGAATGTGGTTTTGTAAGCGGATGAACATGGAGCTGTGAATATCAAAGATGAAGTTAATGATCCTATGGACGAAGATGATCATGCGTCAGAAAACACAGTTGAAGATGATGGTATGAATACATTGATCCATGCCATATTTAGTGGTAGAGCTGATCATGATGATCAAGATGACTTTGATGATGTTCATGATTTACCTGTACTTGACAAGGCATACAAGCCCCTTTATGAAGGCTCTAAAACAACTCTTCTCTCTGTTGTATTGTTGTTGTTGAACTTGAAGGTTATGAATGGTTTATCAAACATAACAATCTCACGGATGTTAAGGTATGTCATATATGTCATCTTTTTTTATCTATTTTAATTGTTGTTAGTTCATCACTAGTAAATAAAGGATGAAATATGTACCATTAATATTCTTTATATGAACAAATTATTTTTTGTTGTAGATTGAATGGTGAATTTTTGTTACCACCATCAAATATTTTACCTCGCTCATACCGAGATTTATGTGCCATTATGAAAGATATCAGAATGGAGTATTAAGCAATAGATGCATGTCCCAATGATCATATTATTATCATAAACAACAGGAATTTGCAACAGAATGCCTGCATCGTCATATCAGATATTAAACAAAACAACTAACAAAAAGGTTCTTAAGGTTTTGTGTTGCCTCCCATTATTCCACATATGTTTAATATTTAGGTGCAAAATCTAGCTAATTGATGGATTACCATGCATGAATAGAAGTGGAGATGACATTCTTCGAATGCTTGTGGATGGTTCTGCATTTAGGGAAATGGAGGAAAAATGGCCACACTTTAAAGAACCTCATAATCTCAGGCTTTCATTGGGAGCAGATGGTGTCAATCCATTTGGAGCCGAATTCATTTACTCAAGCAGGCATAAGCTTTATATCAACAATAACATTCTCATGGATGTCAATAAAGAGGAGCACATAATGTTGTCAATGATTGTTCTAGGTATTTGTTTACATATTTTTATTTAATGTAGTAGCATCTACTTTGTCTTATTTG
This sequence comes from Sequoia sempervirens, assembly GCA_007258455.2. NCBI lineage: Eukaryota > Viridiplantae > Streptophyta > Pinopsida > Cupressales > Cupressaceae > Sequoia > Sequoia sempervirens. The sequence continues at coordinate 534,249,677 of VDFB02000017.1, forward strand.
TTGCATAATGACTATATTTTTCATTCAATAGTCATGTACATTAATTTATATATATTGGCAAGAAATTATTATAATAATTATGTAATGTTTATTTTCATCTCAACTAGGTAAGTACTGCTAAAGATAAGGAATGTATATATCGAGCCTCTTATCAACGAAGTTACTAAAGTTATGGAATGGCATCACTATGTATGATGCTTTCGACCAATAAGATAAAGACAATATCAATTCCATGCAATGCTTGTATGGACAATCCATGATGCCCTGTGCATACCACTATTTTATGGTATGTTACAACGCTTGACTGCAGACTTTAACAATATTTTAATTTGATGGAAGTAGATATCATGAATGTTTTTAAAATAATCTATTCATTATATACAATTATAAAAATTGACATATTTAATCCAATCATATATCATCTTGAGGGTCTTCAAACAAAGGGAAAATTTGCATGTCCAATTTGTGGTCCAAAGATGAAATCTCGTCGTTCAACAAGTTTAGGAAAGCAGGTGTTTGATGAGTATAGGCACTTCCTCCATAGAAATCATAAGTATCGAACTACTGAAAAACATCTTTTCAATGGGAAAGAGGAGATTACATCAAAACCACGAAGAATGTCACCTCGCCTATGGACGTTGGAATCTAATAGAATTAATCGTCAAGGTTATATATCAGATCAAATTGTTTATCTATCATATATTATATGTTTTGAATTCTATATTTTTATATTGTGTTGTGTTTACTCATGTTGTAATTGTCAATGATTGTCGCTGTTAATTTGTTTAACTTATGCTTATCAAGGTCGTCAAGCCATCAATGGTCGGCTTCCACAGGGACTGAAAAGTTATCCCAGACAATTTAGTAGGTTGTCCTACTATGAGCAACTACAAATTGTGCATTTATTTGATACAATGCATATTGGAAAGAATATAACAGAAATGCTATAGAAAATATTGGATGGAAGGCATGATAAAGAAAAAAATGTCAAAATTTGGTAGTTGACGCCTTTGAAGCCAATCATGCAATGAAAAATTTCATTCAATTAAATAAGGCTCTTCCTCTGGTTATTAATATAAGAGGAGGAACTAGATGATGATGATGTAGGAGTTAATGTTCATGAAGATGACATCCGTGGTGGGATGATGAAATTATCAAAACTGATATCGTTGATGGATGATGATGATATGACCAATCTCAAATGTCAAATCTAGGATCGGATGATACGCATAAAGAGTTGATGAAGAAGAAGATCAATGACATTGAAATGTAGAAGTTATGTGATTATATTATCTATTTGATATTAATTTCTTGATAGAATTATATTTGACTTATGTGGTTACATAATTAATTCATGATGTTTTTAATTTTTATGCCATTACATAATTAATTTAATGATGTACTTTTTAATGTTTGAAAGGTCAAAAAATTAAAACATTTCAATAGTGATGTTAACAACCTTGAAATTAGTGTGTTTTATGTTTCATGTGATCATAAAAGATTAAAAATTAGTTGTAGAGGTGGTTGTTCAGTGGTTGATGTGTATGTTGGTTCTTTTTACAATGTAACCAGGTTTGTCTTCTAATATACCTATGGAATTTCCAATTCCAATTGAAGGTAGCTTGAAGGACCTGGACCAATTGACGAGGACTTTAAAAGCCTCGTACACTTCAGGCTTTGCAAGACCTAAGAGGGTGATCTCTTAATGTGTTTACAACCTCTGCACCATTATTATCTAAGTTACCAGCTTGGTTTTGGGTTCAGGTTCGGGTTTGAGAACCCAGTTCGCCGGTTTGGTAAAAAAAATTTGGGGGTTGGATTTGTTTTGGGTTCGATAATACAAAAACATATAAAAATAAAAAATATATACATATTTGCAGTAGTAATTAAGTTTAGAATACACCACCATACTAATAGTCAAATAACATAGCAAAAATACACCACCACTTTATACTCAAATGTCATGATATAGATTCATTTGGCATATTTTATTACTTCCTCTTCAAACATAGGATTTGAGAAGTATGTATCCAAATTTTGGATCTAAGAATGTGTTTTGCATTTGTTTGAGCTGTCAAAAGTAGGTATGCACAACTTTCCTATCCTTCATTGTAAGTCCTAGCTGTGGGTTCCTCTCTCTTTCTTGGGTCTATTTCTTAGCTTCAATTGGAAAAAATTGGTAAGAGACATTATTTCATGAGATTATTCCTAATAGATCTATACTCGTTTAGGTAGTCCAAATAGCTCTGTCCCGCATTCTTCTGTCCCTCTAACCATCTAGGTCTTCTGCTCTATCCAAAATTTAGGCATCAAGGGTCTAGTTACTGATCCTATTATTGTTTTGGTATTATTATTAGTGTTGTTGTTTGCAAAGTTAATTGCATCACTGTTCATATTTTCAACGTTTGTGTCAATAACTTGGTCAACTGTTGTTGTCCCTGTATAAGTGCATTTAGTTGTTGATCTATATTAATGTCCTCATGTGAATTTCTTTTATCTTTGTTTTCCATGATTTCTTCTACTTCCAAATTTGTAGATGAAAATCCTTTTGTATTTTCCAAACATTGAAATTTTGGCCTTTTGAGTTTTATCTGATAGCACTTATTTATTTTATCACTTGGATGCATATGGAGTGTATTTCTACATCAATCTATTAGTGACCCAACATGCTAGTAGGAAAACTAGCTTAGATACCAGTAAATATCCCTAACTGAACTTTTTGGATTTTTGACAAATGTTTGACAAAATACTTATGAACTAAATAAATGCAAGAAATTGATTTACTTTGGTCTAACCACAATTCACGCAGCTATAAAAATGAAATATTAATGGTATTCAATTGAAATTTATCTCAACACAACTACACACGAAGACAACACATATCTATTTCATGTGTTAGAGGCAAATATTAGGGTTAGAGGGAATAAAATAGTCTTTAAAAGTTAACAAAAGGTCAAAAAATTAATCAAAAACTGTAAAAACACATTGAAGAAGTCTGCTTGGGCACAAATTCTACCCAAGTTCAGATTGGGTTAAAAAAACTGAACCCTAGCTAAACCCACTGTCAGGGTTTCGAACCCTGGTCGAACCCACAGTCGATTTTTTGAACCCACACCGAATTTGATCAAACCGGACCTGAATTTGGAACCCGAACCAAACCTGTATCATACCCAGGCTTCCCAGGGCAAACCCGGTAACTTAGATTATTATAAACAACATTAGCAATAGTAGATGATCTCACTTAATAGCTCAACACGATAAGATAATATCAACTAGAATTGGCTATTCATAGACAATATCAACTATCTGGAGCGTGAGATAACTAAACACAATCCATTGTATAAGATAGTCAATGATTTGCAATTTGTGGCAAGCTCTAGGAAAAGACAAACAAATACTGAACTACATGAATAATTACAACTTAGATCAGTGCCATATATCCATTGTAGGAGTCAAATTAATAAGCATCTAGAGGTTTATAACAGATTTAATACATCACATATAAGATCCCTGACAATATTGTATTACAATTTTATCAGTATGCATTCTAACCCAGGACTACTTATCAAATCCTTATACAACACATATCCACCTATAATCCCATTCAAGCATTTTGATTAATTCCTTGAATTAAAGCTAAAATAGAATCATACACACCACAACAATGAGATGGATAAAACAACCCTTAGTTATTTCATTGAAAGTTCAGATATGCATGTACAATGGAGAGACATGAGCTCGAATTTTCATTTCAACTCAAATGCTAGTACTGTTATACAACATTAAATCTCTATGAACTCAAAAATTGTTGCATAATGACTCAAAACCTAAATTGTATTTCTGTAAAACCATCAGACTTTACAATTTGCTCTGCAACTTCACCTAGACTCAACAAAAATTATCTAACTTGCTAACCCATACATCTAGCCTTGAAATCCTTCTTATAGAAAATGAAGGAGCAAACAAGCACTGCGCCAGAAAGTACACCTGTCAACAGTCAATTGGAGCACTTGGTGATATTCCAAAATTTGTTACAACAGCCACCACCTTGAAAAATATTCTTGTTCAAAAATCGTTACAACAGCAATCATCCTAGAGCATGTTCTCGTTCATCATGTCGGTAGAGGAAGGTTGATGCAATAACAAAAAACCACACAAAACCCACACCAAGAAAGTCATCCATACAAAACTGGAAACATTGTAACCGCAACATCTGATTTGCCACCTGTCGGCAGTCCACTCTTTTTACTCATCATCATTCAAATACTTAGCCACCCACCTCTAGTATTCTTCGTCAGTTGGCCAGTCAGAATTAATCATTTCTTTTACCTTTGTACTATAAGGAAAATAATTTACCGCTACCTGATTAGCATATCTTTCAAAAGATTCCAAAAATGAGCCGGTACCAATAATCTTATCTATACAATTTACCAACAAATCATAATCTGAATCATGACAAATTATTCTAATTTCATTATTGATGGCTTTACTTGCTTTATCCTGCCATTGTTGGAGTGTTTTGATTTCCCCCTACTCATCATTTATATTAGGTAACAGTGTGTTACCCCAATCATTGAAGTTCTTTACCAATTCCCTAATCTTCTTACTTAGATCATCTGGTAAGGTCTGAAAACCTTGCAATGATTTAACTAATATATAAGTAGGCTTCAATGATTGGGGCCTGTTATTTACATCAAACCTTGAGGCTTTATTCATAACATCTAGATTATTTTTCCTAGGCATCCAATTTTGAATTATTGGAAACACCATCCCCTGATCCCTATCAATATTATTTATTGCTTCAAATAGTAAAGAATACACAGAATGTATACAGGGCAGTTTATTATAGACCTTTTCATTTAAATGCTCCAAAACAAGAGTAACAATTTCTTTTTCTTTTGAAAGAAAACCCTCCTCTTTTACCCTTAGTGATGTTTGTAATTGATCAATTTTTTGCATGAGCTATCTCTTTGTTGGATCAATAGAGCACTTTGTTTCATCATCAACTTGTTCTAGAGGAGGGGTAAGAGCAGGATTTTGAATGGGAGACCCTGGTGTAGAAACATTTGGAGAAGCAGGAGGCATTGACCCTGCTTTGGGATGTGATGTGCTAGTTCTTGGAGCATTGGATGTTTCCCCAGTATGTCTATACGTGAACCTTTCTACTTCAGTTTGCAGCTCAACATTCATCTATTGAATTTTAGTATATTCTTCAATTAAAATGTTATACTTCTCCATTAGGCTCTTTCTTTCAGCCTCCTCCCTTTCAGCAGTCTTTTGGGCCAACTTGGCCACATTCACAGTTAAACTAGTGGCTTCAGTTGTTGTAGTCTCTGAAGCCTCTTTATTATTAATCCTCCTTTAAAATTTGGATTAATATCAACAATGTCTGGCTTTCTTCCTTGTGGATCCAATGCCCAAATTACCAAGGTCTCATATTCTTCACTGAAGGAAGAGTTTTGTAATGTTGCCTTAACTTCTTCTTCAGAATCCTGAAAAGGATTCTTGGAAATCAAAACAAAACACCAGCCTGATTCACTAGTTGTCTTCCTTCTTCAGGAATGATGTTTTGAACTCTTCCATTAGTTCAGCTTTCACTTCTTCATCATTCTCTTGATCTGACCTGTCAAGCCTTAGTTCTCTTCTCTCCTTACATATATTTTGATATTCCTCAAATTTCATCCTCCATGCCAATTGCAAGAATACAGGAGTCTTTGCAAATGCATTGTCATCTAAGAACTCCTTGCAAGCCTCCATTCTTGCATCCTGCACACTCTTACCCTTCATATCCAAATCAGATAGAACCAATTCAGCTATCCTAGGAGGGTATGGCATACCAACCTGCATGTCTTGATCAGTAACAATAATTTCATCTGTGAGATCCTCAGGTAGGGGATTAGTTCTTTGCCTCTTAGGGCTTGGCTCAGGTGGTGGTGATGGGGGACTGCGCTCTAGTGAAGATCCTAATTCAATGATTTTGACAGCCCCAGGTACTTTGAATTTTGGGCCTGGTCGTGAAGGAGCCTTCATTATTTTCTTCCTTTTTCTGTCTACTTCTTCCTCATCACTGCCAGTATCCCTTTTCCTCCTATAGATGGGCCACCTTTCTGTAGGCTGATATACTGGCCTTGTTTCAATTAGCATATCACTTTGTCCTTGCATGTCCAGACTTAGCCTTAAATTTATCTTTTTGGTATTCAAGGTGTCCATTATCTCCTTGAAATTCTTCATTAAAAAATCAATTCTCTTGTATGGAGTGAATTCCATCAATGGATCATATGTCGGATCCATTTCATGCATAATATCTAGTAGCTTACTATAAGCTATCCACTTTTCCTTGTTCAATTCTTGTCTATTTAAATCAAATTCATTCCTGATCAGGTCCTCGAGAAAATTGAACTCATGTGCAAATTTGCCACCTTTTATTCTTTGTCTGAAAAGAGCAAAGAAACCTTCAGGATCATGGTGTTGCATTGGAGCAAATCTCAAATGGTAATCAACAAAGAATTTGTCAAAATGTGTCCAACCTCCCTTTGAAAATATAAAGTCAGACACTAATGTATAATCAGGGAATAATGTTCCCTTCCCCTTTCCAGTTAGGTTATCTTCATGAATACACCCCATCTGCCACGTAACTTTTGCAAACCCTAGTCTTGGTGGCACATTGTATGGTAGTATGTGAGGGGTTCCTTGAAATCCATATATTCTCAAGACAATGCTGACTATATATGGGATAATGCCACCCTAGTTATGTAAAACCCTCAATTCTGGTTCCCTCTCCTTTGGCCTAAGGAAATCATGCACTTCCTCAAGGATCCTAGGTACATTTACTATCGATCTAGCCCTCAATCTTGTAAGAAAATAATTATCAAATTGCACATAACTGGTGCTTTCCTTATTATAGGAAAAATTTGTAGCCCATATCTGTACTGGAAATCTTTGTCCATTAACTGATTGTCTTAAGTTCATCTTCTTAGCAAAGAAATCAGCATTCCTAAATAAGAACATATGCATCAACATGGAATACCAAAAGAATTGAGTACCAGTATCACTATTCTGTAGCTTCAACATTCCTTCATGTATCCTCCACCAAAAAAGAAGCAAAGTCATATGTTACAGAGAAGTTAGGGTGTTGTATTTGCACCCCCATGAACATGTATGCAATCGACATTACTGCACCAGGGCTGAAACCCAAAATCTGACATAGTGAATAGAAAGTAGCTAGGAAAGGCTTTTCAAAAAAATTCAATCTGAAGGGTTCCTGGTCACTAGGGTTGATGTGAAATTGTGAATGCCTTGCCTTAACCAGATGAGGTGGAAGTAGCTTAACCCTAAAAAGAGATTTCAATTTTGTATACTCCTGCTTCATTTCTTCAAGATTAATAGGAACTAAGTCATCACTTAGCTCACTCAAATCAAAATTTTGTTGGATAACATCTTTGTTAATTTCTAATAGAACCCCTCCATCATTATCTCTGATTACCCATGTGATAGGGTCATATCTTTTGGCTACTACTTTAAGTAAGTCCACATCAGGGAACACATTTGGAACAACCAGCTTTCCCATGTCGTACATCCATCCATTTGAAAAAGGATGAGACAAATTCCTCTATTCATACCATAATCTAAACATTTCTAAGCCTGTGAGTGGAACCCTAGCATCAGCAATGTTGGAATTATTACACACCAACCCCTCCCCTAGGATTTTCCCTCGCATCAACACCAAACCTCTCCTTCTCTCATTTGTTGATAATGGAAATTGATCTAGGAAATCATCGTACAAGTTTCTTTTCAAATACTCAATGTGGCTAGAGTGTTGCTTGGTTGGCACCATTTTAGACAAACTAGGGTCTCACTACAATGTTACACTTCAAGTGGCTATGACTAAGCAGAGATAGTAAATTACAGAGTAAAAATATTGCAATTCCTCACAATTTATGATTAAACAATAGTGTATACACCTTAAAATGGTCACATCACATTGTCTGGTAGTTAATTAAATATTTTTTATGTTTTCTTTTACATTTCAATTAAAACACTAAATGAAACCTTAAACTAAAGAAATTAAATTAAATTTAAACAAACAAAATCTTCTTCAGTGCCGTCCCATTTTTCTCTATCCACAGAGATTCTTTTGAAGCTTTTGGCTCTCAGATTATGTAAGCTTCTCCAAATGGCTGCTGCAGAACGAGTATGCAAAAGAGAACTATTCTAGATGCTGATGAAAGTGAAAATGCAGATGAATATGGACAGGGGCTGTGATTATGCACAGGGGCTGTGATTATGATGTATCATGATTCTACTGCTATTGCTATGATTCTATGCTATGAAAGTACTCTATGAATGCTATGGATGCTATGCAATTTGCCTATAATCTCAGTCAACATTTGGGGCAAATTTCAAAATTCTTTGAAGCAATGCGTAAAACACATCACTTCAAAGAGGGGCAAAATGTATACACCTTAAAATGGTCACATCACATTGTCTGGTAATTAATTAAATATTTTTAATATTTAATTAAAATCTTCAAATTCTATCTGCATATAAATAAATTTAAATAATTTATTTGTATTTCTTCATTCTTTCATTTCGATTAAATAAATAAGTTTATTTAATCATCTTTTCGTATTCATTCTTAATTAATTAAATAAACATTACGATTTATTTATATTAATTATCAATAATCTTCGTTTGAATATTTTATTCAAATAAAGATTAAATTATTATTCTTCTTCTAAATATCATTTATAATTAAATATTCCAAAATATTTAATTATTTCCTCTACTTCAATTATTCATTCTTAAAATCATTTCTAAATTCTTCATATATCTATTTATAATTAAATATTCCAAAAATATTTAATTAAATCTTCTAAATATTTCAAAAATCTTCTAAAGTCATATCACAATTAAATATTACAAAATATTTAATTAATTCTTCTATAGTTTTCAAAAATCAAAAATCAAATATCAAAAGTATTAAAATCTAAATTAAATAAAATTTAAATATTTATTTAATTTTGATTTATCTTCAACTCTTAAACAAAACCGCCAAAACAGTAAATTAAATTTCTCTCTGCTTGTGGCAAGAGCTCTGCACAGCATAATCCATTCTTCTCTCCAACCTCTCAACCTCCCTCATTTTCTTCTCAACCTCTCAATCTCTCACCATTCAAACCTACCAGACAATTCATAGCCGTAGATTCTTGCCAGCCGGGATAGAGCCTGCAAAAATCTATAAATACAGCTGTCGGGAGCTCCAAATGATATAGAATTTTAAGCAAGTAAATTATAGGCAAATTGCATAGCATCCATAGCATTCATAGAGTACTTTCATAGCAATAGCATAGAATCATAAGCATAGTAGCAATAGAATCATGATATCTCCCATTCACAGCCCCTGTGCATAATTCACAGCCCCTGTCCATATCCGTATCATCAATCTCATTTCTACCAGCATATAGAATAGTAAAGCATTCTCCTTTGCATACTCGTTCTACAAGTTGCCATTTGAAGGAAGCCTAGCTTACACAATCTGAGAGCAAAAGCTTCAAAAGAATCACTGTAGATAGAGGAAAATGGGACGGTTTTGAAGATTTTGTTTGTTAATTTGTTTTCAATTTCTTTAGATTAATGTTTCATTTAGTGTTTTTATGTTTTCATTTAGATTACAATTAAGCATATACACACATTTTTGGCTTCACCGGGGCTCTGCCTTTAATGTTTTATTTGTAGTTTTGATGTGTTAAGGTGAAAAATAAGCTTAATAAAAATAAATATCGCTTCTAAAGATCATTTCCATGAATGATTTGAAGATCAAGCATACCAGAACACGATTGCAGCCTATAACCCTTTTTGCAGCCAGAATCCATTTTTTACAAATACTTCTTAACATTTTTAAGTACCAGAACCCTTTGCAACAAATTTTAACACTTTTGCAAGAACTTATTTTTGCAAATACCAGAACCTCTTGCACAATTTCCACACTTATCATAAATACTTTAACACTTTTGCAAAATACCATAACACACTTATTGCAAATACTTTAACACTTTTGGTAAATACTCTTTAAGTCATTCTCAAGAACGATAAAACAACATTTTTATAGGAAATCTTAAAATGGCCGTATCTTGGTCATTTTTTGGTCTTTTTCAGAGCTTTTTTTTTTGAAGTGGGGTAGAATTTTATAAGCTATCTAATGGTGTGAGTTTTTATTAGATTTGACAAAATTTAAACTTTCAAAATTGCATATATTTAAAAAAAAATTACATGTTTTGGGATTTAATACACTTTTGCTTGCATGCATGTGTTTCTTCTTGTCTTGGTGACTTTTTGGTGAATCATACGGAGCTGGAAAAGCATTGGGATCAATCAACACCCTTGAAGATTCTTACAACACCTTTGAAGATTCCTACAACGCCTATGATGTTTGTTATAGTGCACTTTTGAAAAGGCTGTAAAATGTAATTTGTAATTTAATTTAACTGACTCCAACGCACCCGCGGACAGTTAATCATTTAAAGATAAAATGAACCAATCCTAGGATAGATACTTAATTTCAAATGAAGCAATCCTAGGGTAGTCATCTAAAGTAAAATTTATCAATCCTAGGGTAGTCATCTTAAGCATAAAATTAAGCAATCCTAGGGTAGTCATCTAAAGCATAAAATAAAGCAATCCTAGGATAGACACTTCATTTTTCAATTTAGGCTTAAAATAAATTTTCTGTTTATGTGAAGCAACATCTTCACTTAGTTTAGAAAATTTCCATTTGGTGCTTAAAAACTGAATCCTTGTTTGCTTTGTCTTCGGTGATAGGCCTATGCTCTCCCCTTAACTGGGTGATCAAAATGCCAAACTCACCTATTTCCTTTTATGCATTTTACAGGTTTGTTAAAACCTTATAGAGAGCCTGCTCTTGTGGGAAAAAGTACTCACCCAAGAGGAACGACTCAAGTGGGTTCAAGCCAAATACAGGCTATTTCGCCCCACTATAAAATTTAAAACGAATTTGGGGAAACCCTCTTTTGCCGGTAGTGTGCAAGATAACCATCCCCAAAGCCTTTGTTCTAAAGGTTGGGAGGTCTCCTGAGGGAGTTTATTATTGCCGCACCGAACGAAAATCCTTACTACGAACCTAGTATAGTGGCCAGCCGAGTCAGTTGCCAAACATTCTGATAATCACAGTGCAAGGGGAGGGAAGAATCTGCCCCTAAGATACTCACCATATAACTGCCAAGGACCGTTTGCTCAGGGGATCCGGTATCCACTTCCGTCACTCTGAGTACACACTGGAAAAGACAAAAACACGGGCGCCCTTTCGGGGGTGACACGGCTGTGTGAGTCGACGCAGTTCTAAGATGTGGGCTGTTGATTACTAGAATGACCTATTTGAGCATTTAAGAGTGAGTCTGTCTGAAATTGTCTTTCATGTACAAAACCCGTGAAAACATTTGATGAAAAACATTTTCTTGATCAAACACTTCATGTTAGTATAGGGCTTAAAGAATAACTGTTTTCAAAATGTTTGTTGTGTCTTCCATCACATTAATTCAGATAAAGAGATCATCCAAAATGAACATGAAGAACAACAACTGAAATCACTCAAAAAAAAAAAAAAAATTCATACCATTGGTCCAATAACATTCTCAATACTTTTCCCATGCTTAGAGATTGGAACTCAACAAAATTTCCCAAAAAATCAAATATCCAACAAAAATCCAAGCAATAAAATCAATCCATCCAATTAATTCTTCCAATTTCATCAATTCAATCCCTCACCTCAATCCAATCATTCAACCATTCAAATCCAATCAATCATCATCTTCATCAAAACCATTTCATCTAATCAAAACAATCAAATCATCTTCAATCAATAATCCAAATGCAAGTCACTCAACACATTCTTCCAACACATTCATATCCAATCACATTCATCCTAATCACTCTTCTTAGTCACATCCTATTCATTTCATCCTAATCAATCCAAGTCATCTAATCTAATCATTCCACATCATCACCATCACCAACCTATTCCTAGTCACCACTTGTCAAAATGGTCATAATCATAAACAAGCCCAATCCTAATCATAAGCCCAAAATCATAACCCAAGGGGGCTATCCCTCTAGGCCAAATCATGAGACAAAACCTAAGCCCGAGATCATCATTCAAGGAGTCCCTTTCTCTAGTTCAAATCATGAAACAAAACCAAAACATAAAATCAGACTTCGAGGGGCTTCTCCTACCACCTCTAATGATGACATGAACTATGTTGCATACTTTGAGGAACAAATCGATGTACAAGAGCTTACCCACATGTGTGACACCATGCCCACATTAGAACACAAATCCCTAGCATCCCAACTTCGAAACCTCCTTCAAACACTTCACCAAAAACCCAAACCCCTAGACCATCAAACCATACAAAGCCTTCAAATCCTCTTCCAAAACTTTCAACAAATTAAATCACCTCAAATCCAACACCTCCTAGCTCAAGCCAATCAATTCATTTCCACTTGTCAAATTCAACAACCACAACATCATCCCCTATCCATTCATTATCACCCTTCCACCTCATACCAATCTAATCCATCCACTTCTTCGCATGCCAATGCAACATCAACTTATCAAGCCACATTACAACAAACACATGTGAACTTAATTTCTACCTTGCAACAAGGCCAAACTTCCTCATGTTCTAATGCCACTTTTGACAAGGGGAACACCAATCTAGTTCATGCACCCTATAACTTTATCATACCATCATCCAATCAAAACCAAAACCCTAAGCCAACACCTTCCACCCATACACCTACAAAGGATGTGACCCAAGGGCTACTAGCAAGGAATCAAACATTTCCATGCCATTCAACACATATACTTGAACATGCAAAAGAGTCCACAAACATCATTCCAAGTCCTTCAAGCCAATCATGTCATCCACAACTACTTGATCCAATTCAAGAGTCATCCCCTTCCACCTCCATTCAAATAAGTCATGAGATATGTCAAGAGAACAATCCTAAACATGAGGAAACATTACCCCCTCATCCACCTAAAGATCAACACCCTCCTAATGATTCCATTCATAACATACCTAATACTATTCATGATCAATCTTCCATCTTTGATCAAGACCCCTTTTATGATCAAGAAGACTATGATGATCCTCTTAGCCAACTTTATGCATTCCATGGTCAAGAGCTTGCCACCTCACCCATCCATGATCCATCAACATCCACTTCCCTTGATGAGAAATATACCTCCCCACACATAGAAGATCAAACAAATACATTGGATCTATGTGAACACAATGCTAATCAAGATCCTAATGATCCTCCGTCACCCACTATCGACCCCATTGCAAGTCCTCCATCATATCCTATTGGTCTTTCCACCCTCATTCATGAATGTTCTTCCTTAGAACAACAACAAACATTATCTTCTCCATTCAATAAAGAACTCATGTCTAATGTTTCACCTACACCTAGTCCCATTGTCCATTGCACACTCCAAAACATGAACCACCAAGGTAAAGGTCTAGACCTTCATGAACAAGATATTTTGGAGCCTATATATGTCAAAGTCCCTCCACGCTCTTATGGCCTTGGACCTACACCCCAAGGACAACAACCTAAAGATGTTGGTATTTCCTCCATGCCTCCTAAGTCCACTTTCCATCATAAAGCCTATCATATCCCTAAAACATATGTTGCCATTCCACCTCCATCATCCTACAAATGTCAAAAGCATGTGACCATACACCTTCCACCATCCACTCTACCACCATTGCTTCCAACTCCTAATATCCATCCATCTAATCTACCTCCACTTCTCCCAACACCTAATATCCCCACCATTCAATCCTCTTATCCATCTATCCATAAATACCCTAACATTCATAATCATGACCAACAAATGCACACATTGTATAAACATGAAGCTTCCACCCATTCCACCATACCCATGGGATTCAAAAGCAAGAATTTCAATGCCTCTACCTATAAAGTAAAAAATTCTAAGGGTTCTCATGCCTTAGGACATCAATACAAAAATTCAAAGCAAAATACATTTGAAAAGTTATATAAGCCCATACCTCCAAAAGTAAAGGCCAAAACTAAATTGGTTTGGGTACCAAAGCAAAAAGAAATCAAGTCAAATGAGGCATCTACATCACAAAAATCCCAACCATCCACTTCCACCTCACATTCCCACTCTATTAAAGAGTCTCAAATTCCTAAGTCTCATAAGCCAAACAAAAATCATAAAAATACTAAGCCTATGTGGGTACCAAAAACACTTCATCCACCACCTCCTAAGCAAACATCTTCATTGCTTCCTACACCCCATCCACATCAAAAGCTTCAACGTTTATCACAGTGTGTGAAACCATTGGTCATGGTTCCCTTCCATTTCACAACAATTCCACATACCTCCATCTCTCCATCTTTCATGCATTATCCTACATATCCCCCCACCATCTTCCTATGGTCCATGCTTTTGGATAAGCCTCCCCACTCATCCTTTGCATAAGTCCCATATAATCCCGGTCATCTTCCCTACATAATCTGCATCATAATCTGCTATTCCCCATCCATTTTTACATAAGACTTTCATAATCTTCCATCTACCTAATCCATCTCACACTCATGCAATTCCTTACCAACATCTATGAGCATAATGACATTTGACATGGTCCATGCAATGACATCTATCTAGTGGGACTACCAAATTTCATGCAACTAGAAACTTGAGTCCCTCCTATCCATATTCCCTTTCTATCCAAAAGTCAAAAAGTCAA